>CM035420.1:68572724-69297724 GCA_020310875.1 Ceratopteris richardii
ATGGGGTTTAGAGAGGGTCAAAATGATCAAACATTAGAGTTACAAAGGGTGCATGTGGGAAAATGTGCAACATATGGTGAAATGAGGTGAAAATAGGCAATCTGGACCATGTGTTTAAATAAAAACACCTGATAAATGTGCTCAAAACATGTGGGTTTTGACCAAAAGTCAGAGAAAGTGTGAGATTTTGGAAAAATCAAGTAAAAAAATGAATTCAGAGGTGTCAAAATACATAAAAATGACCTTAGTTTTGAAAAAAATGGCCATACGGGGCACGATCCAAAGCCAAAAGGTTTGAACCATGAAAATAAAAAATAAAGAAATAAATAAATAAATTAATATATATATATATATATATATATATATATATATATATATATATATATAGAGAGAGAGAGAGAGAGAGAGAGAGAGATTTTCAATTATTTATAAATAAAAGAACAAATAAAAAAATAAAATAAAATAAAATAAAATAAAATAAAACTTTGCACGGTTTTTTTAACACTTAGTCGAAAATAAAAAAGTAAAATAATATAATAAAAAGAAAATTAAAATAAAATAAAAATAAATAATAAATAATAATAAGTAAAAAAATAAAAATAAAATAAGCAAAATACAAAATAATAATAATAGAAAATAAACGCGAGGGGGGGTGGCAGGGGAGGGGGGGCGGATAGGGGGGGCGCGAGGGGGGGTGGGGCGGGCGGGCAGGCGAGGGGCAGGCGAGAGAGAGAGAGAGAGAGAGAGAGAGAGAGAGAGAGAGAGAGAGAGAGAGAGAGAGAGAGAGAGAGAGAGAGAGAGAGAGAGAGAGAGAGAGAGAGAGAGAGAGAGAGAGTTTTTTCAAAATTTTCTTCTTCTTCTTTTTTTTTTGTAAACATAAAACGCCGGGGGGGGGGGGGGGGGGGGGGGTTTGTTTGTTGAAATTATCCAAAAAACTGATGAAAAATACATAAAAAATCCAAAAAGAATGCAATAAATGCAAAACAAATCCAAAAAATCTTCAAAAAATTTCCTACAGGTATAGGCTAGTTTTTTCACTCAAAACCATAGAGAGCTTCCTTTATTCCTCCAACTTCGCAAGAAAATGACACTTGAAAAGGATAAAAAATACTAGAAAAATTCTAAAAAATGCTTGAAAAATTCTAAAAAATGCTTGAAAAATTCCCAAAAATTTCAAAAAATTGTACTTATGCAAACGGATTTGAAAGGATTGCTAAATTTGCTAAAAACTCAAGGAACAAGCATGAAGTGGATATATAAACTACTAAAACTTAAGCAAAATGAAATGATAGGGCTATGTACAACCTGGACAGATTTTGCAGTTCCAGGTGATCTATAATTCTTCAGTTGTGTTGATGATAGGCCTTGATCCTTGATATGTTGGCCAATGGCAAGGCCTTTCCTTTTAGCATCTCTAACTCCACAGCACCCCAATTCAGCATTGTTTTGACTCGATAAGGTCCTTCTTAGTGTGGAAGCCATTTTCCTCTAACGTGTTTGGATTTGAGGTCTATGGAGAAGAACTAACATGCCTGGCTCTATGTTGTTGTTCCACAGATTCCTATCGTGTGCCTCCTTCCTCTTCATCTGAGTCTCTATCAATTGTTTTGCCGCATATAGACGTATTTCCTCCACTTTATGCAGTGCTCCAAGCCTCTAAGAGACACCACAATCTTTCTTTCCCTACATGAAAGCTACTTTTGGTGATCCATGTAGAAATTCAAAGAGTTCAATAGGAAATATCCCATAAATCAATTGGAATGGAGAATATCCAGTGGCCTCTTTGTAAGCTAACCTGTATGCCCATAGGGTACCTTGATAAGCAATGCCCCAGGAAGTGGGTTGTAACATACATTCCTTCCTTAACATGGCAATTAATACCTTATTAGTGGATTCTGCCTGTCCATTAGCTCTTGGGTAATAGGCACAGGAGTTCCTATGTAGAATTCTGTATCTGTTGAAAATTTCCTATAGGACCTTATTTACAAATTGAGTACCTTGTTCTGTACAAATTTCAAGTGGACATCCAAACCTACAAATGATGCTACTGTAAATGAAATGAGCAACAGTTTGAGTGGTGCAGTCAAGAGAGGCAATAGCTTCAGCCCACTTAGTCGCATAATCTGTGCCGATCAATAGATACTTCTCTCTTTTTGGAATCGATGGAGGGTAGATGGGCCCTACAAAATCTAGCCCCCACTTCTCAAATGGTTGCCAAGAAGTGGAAATAATCAAAGGGTTGTGCCTTTGCTTTGTTGGCTTGGGTCCATACCTCTGCCAAACATCACATGCCTTTCCCCATTCATCTGCATCTTTGAATAATGTAGGCCACCATAAACGAGCATCAAGTATCCTCTAACTTATGATAGGTCATGGAAGGTGCCCACCACCTGTTCCTTAATGTGCATATCTAAGTACTCCCCTCACTTCTTCTTCTCCCATGCACTTCCTAATCCTATTATCTTTTCCCTGTCTATATAATTTTTCTTCAATGAAGGAAAAAGGTCTGCTTTTGATCAGTAGTCTTTTTGTTTGCACAACACTTGCCTTCTCCATAACTAGGTGGTACTCCTTCCAAATCCTTGTAATGCCAAGCAAAGATGTTTGCAAATGAGTTCATGAAAGATTTTACCTTTAATAGCACCTCCGGATGATTCCCTATCCATGTGGCCAGTAAAATCGGACATGGTTGATCCTCATTGCCCAACTGAGCCTCCTTTACTAGATGCCTGTCTACAATGCTATCTGTAAGTCCTTCCTCAGGAGCATCCTTAGTCACATTGTCCCACATAGCTTCGGTATCATAAGCAGGAACATCTTCAATGTCTATTTGCACTTCTTCCTCTTGAATCCATCCTGGAGGGATCTCATAAATTGGTAATGAATCCTCTTCTATATTCTTACTCTTACCTTTTAACTCTGAACCTTCTTTTTGGTTGCAATCCACAGAATTGGCTTCCTCTAGATGGTTGTATAAAGGATATTTCTTTCCCCTTCTGTGGTCCTTTGCTAGCTCTTGCAACCCAGCTACTTGAATTTTTTCCTCTTTTTCTTCATATGTTTCCTCTCTACTTGAGTTTGGAAAAATCCCATAGCAGGCAGATGTGTCTTTTGCATGAAGCCAAGTCAACATGTTTTCTTCTTCATATAAATTTGTTTCTTCAAATAGATATGCCTCTAGTTTGTCCAACAATCCTTCTTCCATACAAATATGAATTGTCTGCATCATGCTGGTATTTCTTTGATTGTCAGGTCCTTTTTCTAAAATTATCTATTGTAACTCTTTTCCCTCTTGCTTTATGCACATTCTGTCCTTGCCCCAATCATGCAGCACATTGCCATGCCTTAACCAAGGTCTCCCAATTAACAGGGGGAAACTTCCTTCTACCTATGGCAGCCTTAAAACAACAAAATCCAAGTTAAAGATGGTACCTTGTATCTTGACTGGGACTCCAGGGACCACTCCCATAGGCCTTACTATGCTTTGGTCTACCAGTGTTACAGTGAAGTTCACGACTCCTTGAAACTCATGACCTTTGATAGAGACTGTGAGCCGAGGGCTCTTATTAATCGTGAGGGGTGATTCCCCTGGCATTTTATCTTTATGCGTAACAGAAGCCTTTGCCACTAAACTTGTTGTGGAAGCCTCATCAATTATCTGCAAGAGTTCTGACCTGAATTTCCCATCCATCTTTATTAAATAAAAAATAATAACCTCCTTTTTCATGGACTTGAGTAGTCTTGAAGCTTCTGATTCCTTAAGAGCATGGGCTCCAATTGATTTATCAAAATTTTCATGAGCCCTATTGAATGCGTGCCCAATGGCATCACTGGTACATATGAGATCTCCTTTTTGCCTTGTATCTACACATGTGGTGGATTTGTCTTCAAATGTCTCTGTGTCTTTATTCAATCCATTAATTCTTGATTCTTGACCTACTTCTACTTGAGCCTTCCCATTGCTTCTTGTCTGCACTGTAAAAGATTCAATTTCTTCTAACTGCACCACCCTGGTAGATGGTGATGGCCCATTGAGTTGATCTCACATTTCTTCTTTGTGCACAGAAATCATTTGAATGTGGGGCCTAGATGAAGATGCTTGATTCTTAGAACAACAATTTGTATAGTGGTCCTTGGCCTCTGGGCAGTTCTTGCAAGGAGGGGCATTTTCTAGTAGAGTGCAACTACTTTGATAGTTTCCACATTCTCCACACCTGAAACAAATGATTGGCCTCCTCAACCCATTTCGAAAGTTATTCCTCTGTCTAGGGTTGTAATTGTTTACCTTGATTGGGTGCAACCACCATCACATTTACTGGTGGTAGGGGTCCTCCTTATGTCCAATATGTTGCTGCAAGTATTCCTCTTGATTGGAATTCTTCTTGGGCCTCATGACTAGCTTTCCTACATAATTTACAAGTCACACTTAACAGAGGATATTCACTTACTATATGACCTTGCTTGCTGCACATGGTACACCAAAGTCCATTCTTGATGCCACCCCCTTTGAGTTCCTACAACTCCTGCCGCAGCTGAGCCAATGCCTTCGCTTGGGCTTCCTCCTCCTTTTGGAGCTTTAGTGCCTCAATCTCCCTCCTCAACTACATAACAACAATCTCCTCCTCTTTGTGGGGCTTATTCATTTTTAATCCCTCCAGCTCTTTTCTTAGCTGGATTACTGGATCCTACATTTCTGTGGAATAGGGTGGTTGAGAAGAAATGGCTGCATACTATTGCCTTATCTGCTCCAACCGTGTAGCTATGTTGATGAACTCCTCTATGGAGGCTGTGGGCAACACTAATTCCTTGATTTTACATTGGGTGGTCACTAGAAGTGGCTTAGGCCATTAGTGCCTTGGCCCTAGTCACAAACTCTAGGAACTTTTCACCTGAGCCCAATCTCAAATTTTCTAGTTCCTCTATGATGATCTCTATAGTATTTCCATGCTAGAATTGAGTCGTGAATGGATCCTTCATTAAGTCCCAAGTTGTAAAATGGTTCTCAGCAAACTGGCTGAACCATTTATCTTCTAACCCTTCTAATGTGGTAGCGAAGAGTATCAAAAAGGCATCCTCCCTTCCCATTAATCCTCTAGTTTTGCATAGTGCTAAAAACCTTCTAATATGCTCGTCCGGATCTTCTTGAGCTGGGCCTTTGAAAGAAGGAAATTTTATATTTAATCTTGATAATAAGGTTTCCAAGTCTACTTGACCTGCCATGCTCTTTACTGATAAAGTTGACGAAAGTGGACTCGAGGATCTTCTAACTATTGAAGATAGATGTCTGTAGAAGCATGCGAAAAGCACAAGGAAGAAGAAGAAGCTTGGAGCACAAACACACAATACTGAATGTATTACTAGACAATGTACAAAGATAAGTAGCCCATTAGGGCAATAGGCGTATATAGAAGCCGGGGGAAAAAAACCTCCTAAAGAGGGAAAAAAGTGCCCCGGTGGTCCTAGTGTGTTCACACATGTCACTACCTAAATATATCAACAAATCCCCCCTCGGAGTGATGCGGTGAACAAGTAGCTGGCACTCATGTATAAGGAAGTGCCAAGCTATGTGGAAGTCACTCCACAAAAGGAAGTAAGCCCAAAGCTTTGCGAAAAGCTTCAAACTTCTCCCTGGGCAGAGCCTTCGTGAAAAGGTCTGCAATGTTCTCCTGCATGGGCACATATGCCAAGCTGATCTCCCCAACAGAGAACCTCTCCCTGACATAGTGATAATGCACCTCAATGTGCTTAGTGCGAGCATGGAACACAGGGTTCCTCGCAACTGCCAATGCGATCTGACTGTCAGTGAAGATGCTGGTGGCAGATGACTGACCAACACCCAAATCAGCCATAAGGCGTCTGAGCCACACACACTCAACAGTAGCTATCAAAGCTGCCCTATACTCAGCCTCACAATTGGAAGTGGCCACAGTAGGCTGCTTCTTGCTCAACCAAGATATACATGAGCTACCAAGCATGAAGCAAAAGCCACTAGTGGACACATGAGTGTCATAGTAACCAGCCCAATCAGAGTCAGAAAAAGCATGAAAATCTGGCGATAGTGATTCCCCCTTGGGATAAAACAACCCAAGTAGCCGACTACCACTCAAGTAGCAAAAGATGCACTTAACCGCCTGCCAATGCTTGACTCCTGGGCAATGCATAAATCTGCTCATCTGTGGGACAGCAAACTGAATATCTGGCCGAGTAATGCATAAGTAAATCAAGCATCCAACAGCCTGCTGATAGAGAACAACATCAAATGCATCTCCACCATCATGAAGACTTAATCGTAAACCTGTCTCCATAGGAGTAGCAATAGGCTTACATTCTTCAAGGCCAAAACACTGCAATAATGTGTCAATATATTTTGTTTGACACAAAGCCATTCCACCATCAACTTGCATAAACTGAATGCCCAAATAGTGATGCAAATGTCCCAAACCAGACATCTCAAATGAGGCATGCAAATCAGCCTTGAAATCAGCAATATGCTTCTCAATAGGATGAGTGATCAGCATGTCATCAACATAGACAACAATGATCAGAAGTAGATCATTAGCACGCTTAACATATAAGGTGCTTTCAGTTGGACTGTTCTCAAAACCATGTGCAATCAGATAGGCATGTATCTTCTCATACCAAGCACGTGGTGCTTGCTTTAAACCATATAATGCCTTCTTTAACCTGCACACCTGGTTTTCATGCCCTTTTAGCACAAAGCCATTGGGCTGAAAAACATACACTTCTTCATGCAAGTCACCATTCAGAAATGTTGTTTTAATCTCCAACTGATGTACATTCCAAACATGATGGGTTGCAAGTGCACAAATGCTCGGAACAGTAGTCATACGGCATGTAGGTGCAAAGGTCTCATCAAAATCAATGCCTCTTTCCTGTGCATAACCCTTTGCAATAAGCCTAGCCTTATACGTGTCAACTGTACCATCAGCTTTATGCTTCAGCTTATATACCCACTTAGTGCCAATGGCCTTCTTGCCAGGAGGCAAGTCACATAAAGACCATGTACCATTCTTCATTATAGCATCATATTCAGATTGCATAGTAGCCATCCAATTTTCTGAATTATGTGCTTCATCAAAAGAAACAGGCTCATTCTCATCACAGAGACTAGACGCAGCCATAGCATAGCAATCTGATGCAAAGGAGGCACTATGAGAGCCTGAATGAGTACGATATGACAAAGGTGCATCTTATTTGCTATCGCGCAAAGTCTGCACCAGCCATTTTGGCATAGTTTTTGCCTGTTCCATATCAGCTCTCTCATCAACAAGTGCATCATGTAAATCTGCATCAGAAATGGAATGATTTGCATCATCATATGAAACCTGCAAAGGCTGAGAATTTGCCTCATTAGGATGAGCACTAGATTGTCCACCTGTAAAAAGAGGCATCAAAGTATTATACATGTCTTTGGACCTAACAGATGTCTTCTTAGTACATGAAAGCAATGGCTGAGTAGCATCTTCCACAAAAACAACATCACGGCTAACCAGAATGTGTTTAGTCTGTGGATGATACAGACGATAGCCTTTACTTTCAGAACTGTACCCAACAAAAATACATTTTACTGCTTTATCATCCAATTTTCTGCGATGTTGTTCAGGCACTAATGCATATGCCAAACAACCAAAATCACGCAGATGAGCAACAGATGGATTGCGATCATTGCAAGCCTCATATGGAGTGATAAACTGCAGCGCTTTAGTGGGACACCCCTTCAGTACATATGCTGCACACGTGAGAGCCTCAAGCCAGGAACTATGAGGTAAAGCCTGACTCTTGACCATACACCTCGCCATCTCCATGAGAGACCTGTTCTTCCGTTCAGCAACTCCATTTTGTTGAGGTGTATACAACACTGTACACTAGTGTTTTATCCCACGTTCAGCCAGAAATGCATTAAAATCAGAAGACATATATTCCCCCCCTCGATCTGAATGGAGGGTTCCCATTTTACATGCTGACAGATTTTCAACCAAAACCAAAAACTGTTTGAAGCACACAAACACTTCGAACTTTGCCTTCAATGGATATACCCATGCATGCCTGGAAAAATCATCGATGAAAGTCACGAAGCAAAGATAATTCCCAAAAGAAGGCGTCTGCATAGGACCACAGACATCACTATGTACAAGCTACAATTTCTGAGTAGCCCGAGCTGAACCATCTTTTGGAAAGGATGAACGCTGCATTTTGCCCAAAATACAGCCTTCACAAACATGTTTTCTAGGTGCCTCAAGTTTGGGCAAAGAGGACACCATTTCAGATCTCTGTAGGCGTAGCAAACTAGCAAAATTCAGATGACCAAAGCGTGCATGCCAAAGCTTTGCATCTGACATAGCCTGAAAATCATTCACCGCATATGCCAAATCATTTTCAGATCTTTCATAGTCTATGAGCTTATACAGCCCACAACATAAAATGCCAGAAGCAATAATCACATCGCCATTTGACAGATCATGAACTGTACACCTGTCATCAACAAATTTCACAACCAAGCCAATCTTGGCTAATGCACAAACTGATAACAGGTTCTTTTTGATCCCTGGCACAAATAAAGCATCTGACAAAGTGAAAGAACTACCATCAGCAGTAGTCAAAATGATCTTACCAACTCCAATAACAGGATAAGAGGAGTTGTTGGCACATATAGTGGGGGCAGACTCGAGTGAAGAGAAGAAACTGCGCTGCGAAGTAATATGTTCGGTTGCCCCACTGTCAAAATACCAAACATCTGAGTATACTGCAGACATGCACTGATCATGAGAAGATGGGTCAAAACTGTAGACGGTAGTAAACACCCATTCTTCTTCCTGCACAAGATTTGCAGACTCTGTTTTTTATGTAGAGGCCTCTGCAACAACCATTCGAGCCTCTTTCTTCTTTGCCTCTTTAGCAGCCAGTTTTGGACAGTTCTTTATGATATGATCATTCCCTTTATAGTACTTACAAAACAATTTCTGCTTTTTTGATTTCTTCTCATCTTTATCTTCCTTCTTCGAATATGCAGAATTAGCAGATTTCTGCGTACTAGTTGAAGAGCTCCATTTCCCTTTGCCCTTCTGATTAGCCAGGAAAGCTTGATCTGCAACTCGCAGAATGGACGTGTTCTGCCTGGACTGATCTTCATGCAAGAAAACAGAGAATAACTCCTAAATGAGAAGGCATTCGGATTGCCTTTCATCATCAAACAAAGAGTAGAAGCAAAACGCTGATATGAATCAGGAAGACCATTCAGAATGCTCTGCACAAGTGAGCTATCTGGTATAACCTCATCAGCAGAAATCAACTGTTCCTTCAAGTCTTTGATCGTCATTAGGAAACTGTCCATAGAATCACCTTCATTCATGTGCTCACTCTCCAACTCTTTATGGAGGTAAGCAACACGAGCCTCATTCCTAGCTTGGTACAATGTGGTAATTTAATCCCAAGCATCCTTAGCTGTTCTGCAAGAGCGAATGTGAGGAATAATGGGACGTTTGACAGACAAAGCTATCAATGCATGTAGCTAGGAATCTCTGCCATCCCAACGAATCTGCTCTGTAATAGGTGCAGCAGAAATAGCAGCACGAACAGGAATCTACGGAATATCATCTTCAACACCATCTTCATCAGCTCCAGCACCTATATTTGCAGTACCTGTAGTCAGAGGTGTAAGAGGACGTCTTTCAACACCCTACACAATGTTCCACAATCCTTTTGCAACCAATACATGTCGCATCATATAAGCCCACAATGGGTAGTTGGTACCATCCAACTTATCCTCAACAGCCAACATACGGAATACATCACTGCTTTCAGTCATGGCCGGTGACTAAAATACGTTGATGTAGAAAATTGACTATATCTCAAAAAGTTGAACAGAACTGCCCAGACGAGTTCTACTAGACCTGTAGCAGACTTTGAGACGCTTAAATTGGCAAACAGAAAACTGGTATATACATTTCACACAAAGAGACAAAATAGTCTACTCAAGCACTACGATAGTGTGTTCAGAGGCCAAAACAAGCTCAGATCGTGATTTCGGCACCACAGAACGAAGCTGTTTTGATCTGTGAAACACCCTGAGTACGCTCACCAAATTTCGTGAGAATCTAAGACTGCAAACGGAGGAGTGTCGACGGCACCCTAGATGAAACGACGACCTGCTCTGATACCAATTGTTCGAGATAGATGTCTGTGGAAGCACGCGAACAACACAAGGAAGAAGAAGAAGCTTGGAGCACAAACACACAATACTGAATGTATTACTAGAGAATGTACAAAGATAAGTAGCCCATTAGGGCAATAGGCGTATATACAAGCCAGGGGAAAAAAACCTCCTAAAGAGGGAAAAAAGTGCCCCAGTGGTCCTAGTGTGTCCACACACATCACTACCTAAATATATCAACACTAACAGCCTTCTTGTTTGCTTGGAGGTGACCCTCAATGTTTGGGACCAGGTTGCGATCATCAGTTGTTCATAATCCTCTTAGTATGAGATGGCTAATAAGAATATATACCTCTTAGTCCAATGAAGTAGTACTGTTGACACTTGAATAGTGTTTCTCCACACTGCAATATGTCTTCTCCTATGCTCAAATCTCCTTGGGGTCCCACCGGGCATGCCAAATTTTGTTGAGGGATTCTTGGACAAGAATGGATTTGAGTGTTTGTAGGAGAAAAGGGAAAAACAAGAAGAAAGATACACATTGGAAGCCTCTATCGGTTTGATTATAAGAAGATAAATACAATGGTGATGCAAAATACAATCAAATGCTTCTGTGCAAAATCCCACAGAGTGATCAATCGCAAAATACCAAATACTCAAGGGTCTTGTTGTTGCTAGCCTTCTCTGCACCAAACCTCCACCTTCTCCAAGCCTACACTTGTGCACACCTTGCACCAAGCTTCTGCTGGTGCAAGACAATCAACAATTGAAGTTTTGATGGAGTTTTTGTTGGAGTTAGACGTCGCCAGAAGCACGCGAACAGCACAAGGAAAAAGAAGAAGCTTGGAGCACAAACACACAATACTGAATGTATTACTAGCAAATGTACAAAGATAAGTAGCCCATTAGGGCAATAGGCATATATACAAGCTGGGGGAAAAAAACCTCCTAAAGAGGGAAAAAAGTGCCCCGGTGGTCCTAGTGTGTTCACACACATCACTACCTAAATATATCAACAAATCCCCCCTGGGAGTGATGCGGTGAACAAGGAGCTGGCAATCATGTATAAGGAAGTGCCAAGCTATGTGGAAATCACTCCACAAAAGGAAGTAAGCCCAAAGCTTTGCGGAAAGCTTCAAACTTCTCCCTAGGCAGAGCCTTCGTGAAAAGGTCTGCTATGTTCTCCTGCGTGGGCACATATGCCAAGCTGATCTCCCTAGCAGAGAACCTCTCCTTGACATAGTGATCATGCACCTCAATGTGCTTAGCGCGAGCATGGAACACAGGGTTCCTCGCAACTGCCAATGCGCTCTGGCTGTCAGTGGAGGTGGTGGTGGCAGAAGACTGGCCAACACCCAAATCAGCCATAAGGCGTTTGAGCCACACACACTCAACAGTCCCTGTGAAAGCTGCCCTATACTCAGCCTCACAGCTGGAAGTGGCCACAGTAGGCTCCTTCTCGCTCAACCAAGATATACATGAGCTACCAAGCATGAAGCAAAAAACACTGCTGGACACACGAGTGTCATAGCAACCAACCCAATCTGAGTAAGAAAAAGCATGCAAATCTGGCAGTAGTGATCCCACCTTGGGATAAAACAACCCAAGTAGCCGAGTACCACTCAAGTAGCGAAAGATGCGCTTAACCGCCTTCCAATGCGTGACTCCTGGGCAATGCATAAACCTGCTCATTTGTGAGACAGCAAACTGAATATTTGGTCGAGTAATGCATAAGTAAATCAAGCATCCAACAACCTGCTGATAGAGAACAACATCAAATGCATCTCCAACATCATGAAGACTCAATCGTAAACCTTTCTCCATAGGAGTGCCAATAGGCTTATAGTCCTCAAGGCCAAAATGTTGCAATAATGTGTCAATATATTTTGTTTGACATAAAGCCATTCCACCATCAACTTGCATAAACTGAATGCCCAAATAGTGATGCAAATGCCCCAAATCAGACATCTCAAATGAGGCATGCAAATCAGCCTTGAAATCAGCAATATGCTTCTCAATAGGACCAATGAGCAGCATGTCGTCAACATAGACAACAATGATCAGAAGCAGATCATTAGCACGCTTAACATATAAGGTGCTTTCAGTTGGACTGTTCTCAAAACCATGTGCAACTAGATAGGCATGTATTTTCTCATACCAAGCACATGGTGCTTGCTTTAAACCATATAATGCCTTCTTTAACCTACACACCTAGTTTTCATGCCCTTTCTGCACAAAGTCACGGGGCTGAAAAACATACACTTCTTCATGCAATTCACCATTTAGAAATGCTGTTTTAATCTCCAACTGATGTACATTCCAACCATGATGGGTTGCAAGTGCACAAATGCTCCGAACAGTAGTCATATGGCATGTAGGTGCAAAGGTCTCATCAAAATCAATGCCTCTTTCCGGCGCATAACCCTTTGCAACAAGCCTAGCCTTATACCTGTCAACTCTACCATCAGGTTTACGCTTCAGCTTGTATACCCACTTAGTTCCAATGGCCTTCTTGCCAGGAGGCAAGTCACATAAAGACCATGTACCATTCTTCATTATAGCATCATATTCAGATTGCATAGCAGCCATCCAATTTTTAGAATTTTGTGCTTCATCAAAAGAAACAGGTTCATTCTCATCACAGAGACTAGACATAGCCATAGCATAGCAATCTGATGCAAAGGAGGCACTATGAGAGCCTGAACGAGTACGATATGACAAAGGTGCATCTAATTTGCTGTCACGCAAAGTCTGCACCAGCCATTTTGGCATAGTTTTTGCCTGCTCAATATCAGCTCTCTCATCAACAAGTGCATCATGTAAATCTACATCAGAAATAGAATGATCTGCATCATCATATGAAACTTGCAAAGGCTGAGAAATTGCCTCATTAGGACCAGCACTAGATTGTCCACCTGTAAAAAGAGGCATCAAAGTATCATACATGTCTTTGGAGCTAACAGATGTCTCCTTAGTACATTAAAGCAATGGCTAAATAGCATCTTCCACAAAGACAACATCACGGCTAACCAGAATGCGTTTAGTCTGTGGATGTTGTTCAGGCACTAGTGCATATGCCAAACAACCAAAAACACGCAGATGAGCAACAGATGGCTTGCGGTCATGCCAAGCCTCATATGGAGTGATAGACTGCAGCGCTTTAGTGGGACACCTATTCAGTACATATGCTGCACACATGACAGCCTCAAGCCAGAAACTATGTGGTAAAGCCTAACTCTTGACCATGCACCTCGCCATCTCCATGAGTGACCTGTTCTTTCGTTCAGCAACTCCATTTTGTTGAGGTGTATACAGCACTGTACACTAGTGTTTTATCCCACGTTCAGCCAGAAATGCATTAAAATCAGAAGACATATATTCCCCTCCTCTATCAGAACGGAGGGTTCCCATTTTACATGCTGACAGATTTTCACCCAAAACCAAAAACTCTTTGAAGCACATGAACACTTCGGACTTTGCCTTCAATGGATATACCCATGCATGCCTGGAAAAATCATCGATGAAAGTCACGAAGTAAAGGTAATTCCCAAAAGAGGGTGTCTACATAGGACCACAGACATCACTATGTACAAGCTGCAATTTCTGCGTAGCATGAGCTGAACCATCTTTTGGAAAGGAAGAACGCTGCATTTTGCCCAAAATACAGCCTTCACATACATGTTTTCCAGGTGCCTTAAGCTTGGGCAAAGAAGACACCATATCATATTTCTACAGGCGTAGCAAACTAGCAAAATTCAGATGACCAAAGCATGCATTCAAAAGCTTTGCATCTGACATAGCCTGGGAATCATGAACTGCACATGCCAAATCATTCACAGATCTTTCATAGACTATGAGCTTATACAACCCACGACATAAAATGCGAGAAGCAATAATCACATCGCTATTTGATAGATCATGAACTGTACACCTGTCATCAACAAATTTCACAACCAAGCCAATCTTGGCTAATGCAGAAACTGATAACAGGTTCTTTTTTATCCCTGGCACAAATAAAGCATTCAGACAAAGTGAAAGAACTACGATCAGCAGTAGTCAAAATGATCTTACCAACTCCCATAACAGGATAAGAGGAGAAAAAACTACGCTGCGAGGTAATATGTTTGGTCACCCCACTATCAAAATACCAAACATCTGAGTCTACTACAGACATGCACTGATCATAAGAAGATGGGTCAAAACTGCAGACAGTAGTAAATGCCCATTGTTCTTCCTACACAAGGTTTGCAAACTCTGTTTTTGGTGTAGAGGCCTCTGCAACAACCATTCCAGCCTCTTTCTTCTTTGCCTCTTTAGCAGCCAGTTTTGCACAGTTCTTTATGATATGATCATTCCCTTTATAATACTTACAAAACAATTTCTGCTTTTCTGATTTCTTCTCATCTTTATCTTCCTTCTTCAAATGTGCAGAATTAGCAGATTTCTGCTTACTAGTTGAAGAGCTCCATTTTCCTTTGCCCTTCTTACTAGCCTAGAAAGCTTGATCTGCAACTCGCATAATGGACATGTTCTGCCTGGACTGATCTTCCTGCAACAAAACAGAGACTAACTCCTCAAATGATAAGGCATTCGGATTTCCTTTCGTGATCAACCGAAGAGTAGAAGCAAAACTCTGATATGAATCCGGAAGACCATTCAGAACGGTCTGCACAAGTGAGCTATCTGGTATAACCTCATCAGCAGAAATCAACTGTTGCTTCAAATCTTTGATCTTCGTTAGGAAACTATCCATAGAATCACCTTCATTCATGTGCTCACTCTCCAACTGTTTTCGGAGGTAAGCAACACGAGCCTCATTCCTAGCTTCGTACAATGTGGTAAGTGTATCCCAAGCATCCCTAGCTATTCTGCAAGAGCGAATATAAGGAATAATGGCACGTTTGACAGACAAAGCTATCAACGCATGTGCCTGGGCATCTCTGCCATCCCAACGAATCTGCTCTGCAATAGGTGCAATAGAAACAACAACACAAATAGGAATCTGCAGAGTATCATCTTCGACACCATCTTCATCAGCTCCAGCACCTGTATTTGTAGTACATGTAGTTGCAGGTGTAACAAGACGTCTTTCAACACCCTGCATAATGTTCCACACTCCTTTTGCAACCAATACATGTCGCATCATATAAGCCCATAATGGGTAGTTGGTACCATCCAACTTATCCTCAACAACCAACATATGGAATACATCATTGCTTTCAGCCATGGCCGATGACTAAATTACCTTGATGCAAAAAATTGACTATATCTCAAAAAGTTGAACGGAACTGCCCAGACGAGTTCTGCTAAACCTGTAGCAGACTTCGAGACGCTTATACTGGCGAACAGAAATAGGTATATACGTTTGGCACAAAAAGACAAAATAGCCTACACGAGCACTAGGATAGTGCGTTCGGAGGCCGAAACGAGCTCAGATCGCGATTTCGGCACCACGAAGCGAAGCGGTTTTGATCTTGGAAACACGCTGAGTATGCTCACCAAAATTCGTACGATTTTGAGACTTCAAACGGAGGAGTGTCGAAGGTGGCCTAGATGAAGCGACGACCTACTTTGATACCAATTGTTGGAGTTAGACATCTGTGGAAGCACGCGAATAGCAGAAGGAAGAAGAAGAAGCTTGGAGCACAAACACACAATACTGAATGTATTACTAGCAAATGTACAAAGATAAGTAGCCCATTAGGGCAATAGGCGTATATACAAGCCGGGGGAAAAAACCTCCTAAAGAGGGAAAAAAGTGCCCCGAAGGTCCTAGTGTGTTCACACACATCACTACCTAAATATATCAACAGTTTTGAAGTCAAGGATTGAAGAAAAGATCAAGTCATGAATCATGAAGAAAGTATATGTTCAGAGAATGAAGATATGTATACATATGTACATTAACTTAGAGTTAGCTCACTTATACTTTTGTATGATTATGATCATGTACATATTTGCCTATATATACAAGGAAAAATGTGGGCAAATGAGAGAGAGTGTGAGAGAACAAGAATTGAAGAGAATTAGAAGTCATTAGATACTTGTGAAGTGAGTAAGATAGCTCTCTCATCTAGATGTAAAACTTTTGAGTAATGAAGAAAAGTTGCACCTGATTTTTCTGTGTGTTCTCCTTGTGTGTTTGATCAATTCAAGAATCCTTTTGTAGGTGTCTAATTCTATAGTTAATGAGTCTATGGTTAAATTTTGAGAGCCTAATTTTAAACAGACTGTGAGAAGTATGAGTAGGAACATTCATATGTGAGGAAGTGTTGAGTGTCTTTTGAAACAGGCGCAATCCTGATGGTCAAAGAAATGGCCATTTCTCAGTGCAGAGTGTAAAGTTTTGCACAAATGAGGAGTCAAAATCTAAGTTCAGAGGTAAGCCATCTATGACTAAAAGCATTTGCATAAACAGCTTTTAGTTTGGGAGAACCAAGCTTTAGATGTTGGAAGTGAGGTAGGCCCTTAGGCTCATGTCACAGTCCATGGTTCCATAGTTCCATTCATGTACAACATTAATTCTAGCAATCTTCCATATTGACAAAACATGAACATATCACAACTTAATCATACAAATGATGAGACAAAGATAGAGAAAGAATAGACGATATGTGTAAGGTGTTACGTAAGCCATCGCTTACTCATAGTATCATATATACCAATGTTCAATGTACAATGTGGGAGCAAAATTCTCAACCATTCTATGTGATGAGAAATAGATGCATGAGTGAATGTACAATGTAACAAACATATTCAGATGTGTGGGTAGTAATCTGAATATACATGAGATGTGTGACCTAATAGGTTATAGAAGAGTGAATATGAGTGACTGAATGAGGAAGGATCAGTGTGAAACTGATGGTCAAAAAACCTACATCTAAATTTAGGCTATGGAAGACCCTAAGTCAGATACGTGTGTGGAAAGATCACATAATTATAAAGTAGCATAGAATGCTAACAAGATTGTTGCCGGAAATCCTCAAACTCATGTGAACACACCTTCTCAAACACCTCATAAAAATATGCATAAAGCATATAAGTACTGATTCTCTTGTACCTATGCCGAATAGGACTCCTTCTCATATGAACGCCACAACCTCCATAAACTTCAAGTAGTACCTATGTGCATAAAGAGAATATGTACCTGAATACTTAACATAAGATGTGAATCTTATGTTAATCAGCATCTAATGTCTTTGAAGTAGCCCGACATCTTCTTGTAGAAGACAATCTTCAACCTAATATCTTCCTGTAGAAGATAATCTTCAAAATCATGTAGATGGTCCCATCCAATGTCTTTGAAGTAGCCAGACATCTTCTTGTAGAAGATAATCTTCAACCTAACATCTTCTTGTAGAAGATGATCTTCAAATACATCCTGTAGATGGGCGATCCTCACCATCAAGCTGCTAATGACCAAGTCTTCTTGGCATGAACAAGAGATAACCTCCTCTCCATGAGGTAGATTGTGAGCACACCCTTCATCTTCTCCAAGAAGAATCATTAAGAAGAACTCCATAGCTGCTCCTCAACATGCTTCAAGTTAGCACCATGGCTGCCCCATGTGCTAGAAGAAACACTACCTCTACTGAGGTGCAAGCTCTAGAAAGCTTGTGTTGATCCTAGGTGAAGGATAATTTGATAATAAGCCATGCTCTTATTATATAGTACTCTTGATCCCTCAAAAGAACCAATAAAGCACTTCATAAAATCTACGATCGCTAAAAGAAGAAAAAACTATTCGGTCGGCTTCTTTCGTATTCAGCTTTTTATCGTGCCACTATCTTTTGATGAATAAAGCAAAAGCATAATTTATCGCGCTATGCCATTGCTGGACACAGGATTCGAACTCGCACGCCCAATTAGAGAAACGTTTGACTTATCCACGTCGCCTAATGGTTTTTCTTGTACAAAGACTACACTGAATAGCTATAGTATCTATATATTGTCAGCTATGTGGACTATTGGGACATTGTTTTCCAACATTAGAAGTTACAAGTATCAAAGTCGACTGTTAAGAACTATAGTTTTAGACATAGGTGACTTGTTGAGATCATTTCTCAAGATCTACTGAGTCTTTTGGAATGGTTTAACTTGGAGGAGGTGCATGAACTATAGCCGATAGCTTCTACAAAGTTTTATAAAAAACTTTAAACATTTGATAAGTAAATGAATGAGCTATGTGCAGTAGACTTTCTGTGTAGACATCTTCTTCACAGTTTGTTCAAGATTTTGGTAGTTGAGTATTGATCCTCCGAATTGGTGAAGGTTTTAAGTTATTCTTGATATAGAGGTGCTCTAACTTCAAGGATAACTTGTTCTTTTGGAGATTAACACTCTCCATTAGTGGTATCAGAGCAGGAAGCATCAAAATTGAAGAAAGGAGGACCCCGACTGCTGCAGTTATAAAGAATTCAACATTTGAAGATACAAAAGGTGAAAGCTTGAAAATAAAGCTTGAAAATAAAGCTTGAAAATAAAGCTTGAGAAGGAGGTCAAAAGATATCAAGGAAGACAAAAGGAACTTCATTCAAAGCAATGGTACACTTATTTCTTATAAAGGTTGAAGAATTTAATACACAAGTGAAGAAAGGATGGGAGATTGGAAAATAAGATAACTAATCATGTAGTTCAAACACGTGATAATACAAAGCACAATGTGAAGTCAATTGGATCAATGAAGGCCAAGGATGGAAGTACTCTCTTGAGTAAGCTTTTGTATGTTCCTACAATTCCAAAGAATCTGATAAGTGTAGGACAAATTGTTGAAAAAGGTTATGAAGTTAGGTTCACTAATGAAGGAGTTTTTGTGGAAGACCCTAGCAATTGGTATAAACAAATTGTTTCAGGGAAGAAAGAAGGAAGATTGTTCACATTGAAGATTCAAGGTAATGTTGGTTATGCCTTGTTCACCTATGGAGGACATAAGATCTCTGAGTTAGATCTTTGGCACAAAAGGCTTGAACATTTTAATGAAAGAGGTATTAAAGATATGGTTAACAATGGTTCAGTGCTTGGATTGCCTAATTTTGTAGGTTAACATATGACATACAAATGTGAGGCATGTCAATTAGGTAAGGCTCATAAGCAATCTTATTTGAAGCATGGTTTTATGTATTCAAAGAAGCTTGAGTTGGTACACACAGATGTGTGGGGACCATCAAAGGATTTTAGTATCAATGGTTCAAGGTATTATGTAATTTATGTTGATGATGCTACCAGATGGATCACTATCTATGTGATCAAAGATAAATCAGAGGTATTCAATACATTCAAGCATTATCATGTGTATGCAGAAAGAATCACATGTCAAAAGTTGAAGAGACTAAGGTCAGATGGAGGGCAGAGTATTTCTCTTATGAGTTCAATGATTACTTGTGGAATGTAGGTATAAAAAGGGACATTACTTGCAGGTACTCTCCTCAACAAAATGGTGTAGCAGAAACGAGGAATAGAACTCTTGTTGGGTTTGCAAGATCCATGATGAAGGAGAAAAATTATCCCAATTATTTGTGGGCTGAGGCTGTAAATACAGCTACATATTTGGTCAATAGATTACCATGTAAAGATTTGCCGGGTATGACACCATATGAAGCATCGTGGGGTAAGAGACCTACTCTAGATCATTGCAAAGTATTTGGATGTTTAGCATATGCATATGTGCCATCTCAATTGAGGCACAAATTGGAACCTAAAGTTGGAAATTATGTATTCATTGGATATGATGATAAGAAGATGGATATAGGTTGTGGAGTCTGTAAGGAATTGAACTCACAACCTCTTGGTTAGGAATGTGATGGGCTAACCACTTGCCCCAAAAGCCATGGTTGAGGATTACTTCCTAATCCTCTCTCTTAGGGTGTGATTCAACCATCTCGTACCTATCACTTTGTTACATTCTTCCCCCCTTGGTCAATCATTGTCCTCAATGATCTGCTCGTGTATCCCTCTGGCCTCGGTGATTAGCCCCTTGAACTCCCTAGGTGCCCTTGAATTGATGTCCCTCAACCTCGCATAGTTTCTTGAACCTTTTTCGCAATCTTGGTCTCTTGAACCCTTGCTCTCAACCTTGGTGTCTTGAACCTTCTTGTTCGCAACCTTGGTGTCTCGAGCCCTTGTTCTCAACCTCAGTCTTGAACCTTGTTCTCACCCATGTTTGGTATCTTGAACACTCAATCAAGTGCCACCCAAGGTTTTCCAAGGGATTTAGACTCCCAAGCTAGCTCATTGGAAAGTCCGTTCCGAGAGCTTTCCAACGGTATATTATATGCCTCAATCCGACCTATGGATTGAGAGATACACTTGATTCTTTGTTGGGTCCATCCTTGAAACCGACGCGCGCGCCTTCCACAATTCCTACCCTTTCACATGGTAGAGTGACCAAGCGCCTTTTTTAGAGACCATTGGATCATTCCACTTTGCCCAAGCCTATTTCCTAGGCTCTGATACCAATGTAAAGAATTGAACTCACAACCTCTTGGTTAGGAATGTGATGGGCTAACCACTTGCCCCAAAAGCCATGGTTGAGGATTACTTCCTAATCCTCTCTCTTAGGGTGTGCTTCAACCATCTCCTACCTATCACTTTGTTACAGAGTCCATCCACAAAACAATTCCTTGTATCAAAGGATGTTACATTTGATGAGCAAGGTACTTGGTATGCAGGTACAATCAATATTTATGCAGGTGATGAGGAAATTGTGAATCAAAAGAAAGGTAAATCAAAGGTTCAAATATTTGATGAAGAAGAGAACAATGAAGTACAGGTTGAAGTTGAAGAAGTGCCAAGGTTTGATCCAGAATGTGATGAACCAGAAACCTCAAGGAGTGGAGAACTCAGAAGGTCATCAAGACACAAATGGCAACCTACAAGGTATAGCTATGAAACTTCTTTTTTGGCTACAAAAGATTATGCTTATATGGTAAAGGCAGGTGAAGACCCTTCTACATATGAAGAGGCAAAAGGTAAGGAAAATTGGGAGAAAGCTATGTAGGAAGAGTATGATGCATTGATGGAGAATGACACATGGGATTTGGTTCCTAAACCAAATAGTCAGCAGATCATTCGATGCAAATGGGTCTTAAGACAAAGAGGTTTGCAAATGGACGTGTGTCTAGGTATAAAGCTAGATTTGTTGTGAAAGGATTTGCTCAGACATATGGTATATGATGAGACCTATATTATGCTGCATTTAAAGGTTGGAAATTATGTCAATTAGATGTGAAGAATGCTTTTCTAAATGGTTATATTTCAGATGATGTTCTCATGGAGCAACCACAAGGGTTTAGAGATGAAAGGTATCTAGATCATGTATGTAAGCTCAAGAGAGATTTTTATGGTTTGAAGTAGGCCCCAAGGGCATGGAATTATAGACTTGTGAAGTTCTTGAAGGAACTTGGTTTTCAAGTATCTAAAGGAGATAGTAGCTTGCTTGTTAAAGCAAGTGATGATGGGTTCATTTAAGTGTGCATGTATGTTGATCATATAATTCTTACAGGTCCAAATGAGAAAGGAATTCAAAGCCTAAAGAAGCAAATGGAGAAAGAGTTCAAGATTAGTGAATTGGGAGATTTGTCATATTTCTTGGGCATGGAGATCTCATACGCTCAGCATGGAGTGTATGTAACTCAAGAAAGGTATTTGAAAAACTTGTTGATCAAGTTTAAAATGTATGATTGCGGGGTAGCACCTACTCCAATGGAGGTGAATCACAAATTGAGCAGATATGGATGAGAAGAATTTTAAGGACATGAAGCTATATCAAAGTTTGGTTGGTAGTCTTATCTATGCTACATTAACTAGGCCTGACTTGTCATATGCAGTTGGAGTATTATCTCAATTCATGCATTCTCCTAGGAAAGAACATTGGGTTGCAGGACAAAGAGTGTTGAGGTACATTAAGGGTACACTCAAAGAAGGTTTGTATTATGGGTTTACATCAGATACAAACATCAAGATATATAATGATACAGATTGGGCAGGTAATCCTGATGATAGGAGATCAACTTATGGATACTTGTGTTATGTGGGAGATAAGTTAATTTCGTGGTGTTCAAAGAAGCAACATATAGTTCCTTTATCATCCACAGAGGTTGAGTACAAAGGTATGGTTGAAGCTGCAAAGGAAGCGATATGGCTTAAGACTCTTATGAAGAGTTTTGACATCATTAAGAGTACACCCACTATTCATGGATATAACATGAGTTCATTGTATTTAGCTGTTAGTCCTGTTTTTCATTCTAGGACTAAACACATTGAGATTTAGTATCATTTTCTAAGAGAGAAGGTTATGGATAAAGAGATTGAAGTTATAGATACTTCAACAAAAGATCAGATAGCTGATATGCTAACCAAAAGCTTGGATGGACCAAAGCTATAGAGATTCAAAGACATGGCAGGTATAAGGAAGATAGAGAAAACCTCAATTGATGATTGAGGGGGAGCTGTTGGTGCAAGACAATCAACAATTGAAGCTTTGATGGAGTTTTGAAGTCAAGGATTGAAGAAAAGATCAAGCCATGAAGCGTGAAGAAATTATATGTTTAGAGAATGAAGATATGTATACATATGTACATTAACTTAGAGTTAGCTCACTTATACTTTTGTATGGTTATGATCTTGTACATATTTGCCTATATATACAAGGAAAAATATCGGGGCAAATGAGAGAGAGTTTGAGAGAACAAGAATTCTAGAGAATTAGAAGTCATTAGATACTTGTGAAGTGAGTAAGTTAGCTATCTCATCCAGATGTAAAACTTTTGGGTAATGAAGAAATGTTGCGCCTGATTTTTCTGTGTGTTCTTCTTATGTGTTTGAGCAATTCAAGAATCCTTTTGTAGGTGTCTAATTCTATAGTTAATAATTCTATGGTTTTAAAATTTGAGAGCCTAATTGTAAATAGGCTGTGACAATTATGAGTAGGAACATTCATATGTGAGGAAGTGTTGAGTGTCTTCTAAAACAGGCGCAATCCCGATGGTCTTTATGGCTAAAAGCATTTGCATAAATGGGTTGTAGTTTGGGAGAATCAAGCTTTAGAAGTTACAGGTGTCAAAGTCCAGTATTAAGAACTACAATTTTAGACATAGTTATTAAGATCATTTCTCAATATCTACTAAGTCTTTTGGAATGACTTAACTTGGAGGAGGTGCCCAAACTGTAGACGACACCTTGTACAAAGTTTTATCAATAACTTTACACTTTTCATAAGTAAATGAATTAGTTATGTGCAGCAGACTTTCTGTGTAGACATCTTCTCCACAGTTTGTTCAAGATTTTGGTAGTTGAGTATTGATCCTCCAAATTGGTGAAAGTTTTAAGTTGTTCTTGATATAGAGGTGCTAGATAGATAGATAGATCGATAGATCGGTAGATCGATAGATCGATAGATCGATAGATAGTAGATAGATAGATAGATAGATAGATAGATAGATAGATAGATAGATAGATAGATAGATAGATAGATAGATAGATAGATAGATAGATAGATAGATAGATAGATAGATAGATAGATAGATAGATAGATAGATAGATAGATAGATAGATAGATAGATAGATAGATAGATAGATAGATAGATAGATAGATAGATAGATAGATAGATAGATAGATAGATAGATAGATAGATGGATGGATGGATAGATAGATAGATAGATAGACAGATAGATAGATAGATAGATAGATAGATAGATAGATAGATAGATAGATAGATAGATAGATAGATAGATAGATAGATAGATAGATAGATAGATAGATACATAGATAGATAGATAGATAGATAGATAGATAGATAGATAGATAGATAGATAGATAGATAGATAGATAGATAGATAGATAGATAGATAGATAGATAGATAGATAGATAGATAGATAGATAGATAGATTGATAGATAGATAGACAGACATATAGAGAATTACATGAATAGATAGAGAGAGAGAGAGAAAATTACATTAATAGATAGATAGAGAGAGGAGAGAATTAGATAGATAGATAGATAGATAGATAGATAGATAGATAGATAGATAGATAATTAGATAGATAGATAGATAGATAGGTAGATAGATAGATAGATAGATAGATAGATAGATAGATAGATAATTAGATAGATTGATTGATTGATAGATAGATAGATACATACATACATACATAAATAGATAGATAGATAGATAGATAGATAGATAGATAGATAGATAGATAGATAGATAGATAGATAGATAGATAGATAGATAGATAGATATATAGATAGATAGATAGATAGATAGATAGATAGATAGATAGATAGATAGATAGATAGATAGATAGATAGATAGATAGATAGATAGATAGATAGATAGATAGATAAATAGATAGATAGATAGATACATAGATAGATAGATAAATAGATAGATAGGTATCTTTTGTGGGTTAGCATACAAAGTATTCTCATGAGAGATTTAAACAATTATACAAACTTGACATTGATGTTTGTTAAAACTCTTACTATAAATAAAAAGATCATACATAAAATCAAGCACAACTAACCAATAAAAGAATAAAAAATATTATTCATGTGGATAATAAAAGTAGGTGGAGTTTTGGTTAATCTGAAAAGCATTATAAGATACTCTATGACCAAATCAAGTTGAAAAGCTAGTTTATGTACATCATCATCCGTAACTCTGATGTGATGATGATCTCTTTTTGAGTCTATTTTAGAATATACAATAGCACCTCATAGTGCATCTAGAATATCATCCATGTGAGGCATGGGATATCTGTGCTTTGTTGTAACTTTATTGAATGCTCTGTAGTCTATACACATATTGAATAATCCATCCTTTTTCTTTTTGAAACAAAAGCCTTGGGGCCACAAAAGAATAGCTCGATTTGATAATATCTTTTTCAAGATATGCCTCGGTTGTAGGATGTAGTAATTCTACCTCCTCTTGAAGACTCATTCGATAGGACTATTTTGCCCATGGATGAGCTCTTCGTACTAGCTCAATCCTCTGTTGAAGGCAATTGTGAAAGAAACATGTATTGAAATTGAATTTTTGTTCTAGGATGTAGCTGAACTTCCAAACTAGTTTGAATCTACAAACATAATAAATCCTTGTGTTCAAACTATAGGAAATAAAGAGACTTACACTCTACTATTATGGTCACAAAGGTACATCTGTGTGAACCTCTGAATATGAGGCTTTCCACAGATAGTGGTGTAGCGACCATTATATTAAAGTTTATATACATGAGTCCAAAAATAGATTATCAGCTTCTTGGTTGCATGTCACTATTTGTTGAGAAGCAGATCAAATCTAGATAGCCTAGCGATCTCAAAATCTAGCTCATATTTATATTTTTGAATTTGGTCTGGCAATCCGACAACTCCCTAATCCCAAGTCTTAGATCCCTTCCCATCTGCTAACTCTACTCTTTAAGTATACTCATATGGACAATTCTTCAACTCTATTTTCTTTAGCAAACAAGAGTTAATAACATTATGCATAAATCTTGTGTCAAATATTATTTTAATAAGATCTCCATGAATCTCTCCAATCATGATAACCAATTCAGTGTCAAGAAACGGATACCATTTCTATTTAACCAGGAACAATACCATATCTATCACATTATTCAAACTCTTGATGATTGTTATGTTCAAGGTGGATTGCATGCTTTTACATGGAGGATTCATCTCAATGTGAGTAGCTATATGGTGAAAACCTCAAGGAGATGATGAGGTGGATGGTGATGACTGCTATCTCTCCACCACCATCAGTATAGAAATCTTCTTCTTCTTCTTCTCCTTCTTCTTCTTAGGACATAGTCTATAAGCAAACTGACCTATGCATTCGTAATAGAAGCCCTCATGATGAGCCTTTTCTTTTCGCTATTGTGTCATATTAGATCGTTGAAAAGCTCTCTAATCCATCAAAGTATTAGCTTTTCTCTTCCCATGGCTTGAAGTTTGAATGAAGTTCATCTTTTTGGGATTCTTGAATCTCATCGAAGTAGTCCCTTGTCCTAAAGGTTGCGATCAAGAGCATCAATCATCCTTCAATACGAAGGCTAGTTCTATTGCCTCGTTTAAGGTGTGATAGCGCTCCTTAGCCACAAGGAGATGCAACATCTCTTTAAGTGCAAGTACAAACATATGTACCTAAAGAAAATAAGGTTCCTAATTTAGTATCTTGAATATAATTTCTCTTATGAGCAAGAAATGCTTCTCCAAGAAAGTCTTGAAATTGGGAATGAGTTCTTATGTCATGAGAAGTATTATCCTCAATATGACAGAGGATAAGAAGAGTTAGAAATGTGGAATCGAAATTGCTTAAATGATATGCCTATTGAAACCCTCAAAGAGAAGGAACCAACTTAGAGGAAAGAGGTAGATTGTAGATTTAGGACCATGAAATGGAAAAGTCAAAAGTCTACTAACAGAAAACTATTGTTGATTAAAAAAAGTGATTTTGCGCATTAAATGGATAAACTATGTCGGTCAAAAAGTTTTTTGAAGTCAAAGGTCATCTTACAAAAGTCAAAAGTGTGATAAGGAATGAGTGATTCCATAGAAGCTCCAAAGCCAACTATCTTTTTCATATGTGAGTCTTTTGAAGCACATTCCAGAAATGAAGATAAGAAAGAGAATGGAGGAAGAAATTTGAGGTGTTGGATCCCACATTCCTCCGACATATGGAAATTGTAGAACGAAGACGCTACAAATATGTAGGCTCTTCCATGGGATTTTGTACCAACTGTGTGCCGACCTTTGGAGTACTACCTTCACGAAATCGGATATTAAACTTCATGACCAAGTTCTAATTAAGTATGAAAACAACCGAGAAAGTTACACGAAAAACCGTTTATATGTCAAAAGCTTTGAAGAAGTCAAAAGAAAAGTGCCTTTGATTAAACTAAAAAAAGGGAATCTTTCTTTTCGGAATTATTCCATGTGCTTCAACTTTTCTTTAGTAGTAAGAGAAGCACCTCCAAAAAACGCTGCCTGATTGGTCGCGAGCCATTCGGAAAGGCCATCACATCTCATCAACAACAAGTCTCGCATGCAGGCGCCGAGTTCTGTAGGAAGCGTCCTCAACTTAAGGCAGTTTTTTGCGCTGAATACCTGTAGCTTTGGTAGCGAGGTCTGCAAATGTGAATGTTAATGTCTGAATGTGGAAGCACAAAATTATAATAGAAGGTTGAAATCCAAGAAGCATGGTCGTTACTCACGTTCACAGTCTGGAGGCTGCTACAACCATTCAACCCCAGTTTCTGTAGAGTTGTGGGGAGGAAGGAGAGAGTCTCCAAAGATGTGCATCCTTCAAGGTCGAGATGCTCCAACGACGAAAGTTCTGTGCGTGGACGAAAGTTCAGCATAAAATAGGATGAAAAATGTTTCACTTGAGGAAGTCTCACTCGAAAGCCTTTATAGCATTGAAGAATTGAAGAACGATAATGTTGAATTGGAAAGTATGAAACAACTTGTTTCGAACATTTTTCAAAGTTAAAGTCCGAGGGAGTAGGCTTCGACTGAACCTCCATAAAAATTAAAAAAAAAAAAAAAAAAAAAAAAAAACTTGTTTCGAACATTAGGTTCGTTTGATAGTGAATGTGTATAAAAAGGCTGGTTAGAAGCCAAAACATACAAATAAGAATCGAACATCACAGGCCATGCTAATTCTCAATTTCCAGCTAACAACACAGCTATATGATATATTCTTTATAGAATTCTCAACAAGCAAGTCGTGTGGGCATTGTGGATAGAATAAAATCCTCCGAAAGGTGGTGTGAGTTCATCTTCGAGTGGCCGTCCCACTTGACCTTATTACCTTTACGTAGCTTTTTAGGAATTAATTTTCGCATGGCGCCAAGTCGATGGCGATCTTGCTTTTCTAGAGAGCGCTTTTCACAAGGATTTAAACTTATATAAGGAGAGCGTAGCCTCATTATGTGATATCTTCTCAAGATCTTTTAAATCATCACTCAAAGAGTTCATCAACTCGACGAGGAGATCTTTAGGTATTCTCTTGGAGGAAGAGTTCTACACCCTTGAAGGAGGTGTGCTCTTCATCTGGTGATCTTGGAGGAGTTAATTTCAACCAACCATCAATACATTGTTGGGTTATTGTGAGTAAGAATTCTACATTTGTTTCTTACTTGTTAGGTCACTAGTTTTTAATTTAGGGTATGTTGTAAAAGAATTCTAAGCTGTTCATATTTTCCATATTCTCACACACACACCCCCACTATTCATACCTCTTAGGCACTTTGATCAGTATTTTTTGTATCTAGTTTCTATTTCTACCTAGATCTAGATCTAGTGAGTTTGTATCATATTCACACATTGTAATTTGACATTTGAATGTAGATAGTGTAGATTAACATTCTAGCTTACCATTGTTGGAGAGATCCTCTCCCTCTCTCTCTAATTTGATGAGAGATAACCCTCGGTATCTTCAAAGATCTATTTTATTGCAGAGAAATGTGACAACATTGACCCGACAAAGATATGTGGCATCTGTAATCTAGAGGGGGTATAAAATAGGTAAAGCAAGGAAAAGCAACGGGATTGTGCATGTCCAAGGATCGACATAATCATAAAGAGGAGAAGGAGTTGGCCGTGAAGGTTTTATATGAAGACATAAACACAGCGAGACTCCTAATGAAGATGCCCGGCACAATGTGCTCCAATGGAGCTACTCGGGCTTGCTCTCTCTACATTAAGAAGGGTTGAAGGAGTACCAACCACGATTCGAGGCTTGTATGGGAGAACATGGTAGAACTTCACAGCAAACAAGAGTATCCTCTTGGGGATCTTCAATAGGTATGGAGCGAATGGACATATCATGTCTAATAAGGTGAGGGATTGTCTCCCATTACTCCTAACCTCCTCCATCAAATCTCTTCTTGGTAAAGGCTTCTATGAAATAACTCCTAATGTCCACGAACCTTTAGAGTCTCGTTCCGACACTCGACCATCAATACTAGATGATGCCAATGATGACAAAGCTAAAGGGAAATATAATTGTGATGATGAAGATTCAGTTCTAATGGAAGAGAAATTTGTATGGGCATTCCATAAAACGGATTAGCACCTTAAAGTGCTGGATAGAACGAATTGCATGTCAAGTGGCACCATTACAATGTCTATCATTATCGAGGGCAGAGATTTTATGGTGGTACGTGTCAAAGACTTGCAAATACTTGCAACATGGTCTGCAAATGGCTCTTTTCTGGCCCATCAATTAATTGTGCATATCAAGCCCAACTCACCAAGAGACAAGGAAAGAATACAAAAATGTGAAGGGCATGTTTTAACATTAGACAATGAGTCCAATGTCTTCCACAAGTGGCTATCACAATCGAACACATCCAAAGTCGCCATGTCTAGATCATTTGAGGACTTCCACTTGAACAATTATGATCTAATTGCAGCTCTAGTAATCTCTCGTAGAAAACTCACGAATGAAGATGAACTTATTGTGCTTGCGACAAATAGTGGTTGTCAAAAAGGGAAAGTTTGCACTCTCATATGATGTGAGGATGGGGTTACATATTGGTGTGCTACAAGGAGGCTTGTTTGGGCCATATCATGATTGTTTGGACCTTAGAGAAGTCTCTAAATGTGCCAAGGGCAAGGGCTATTCAAGGTTGGGAGTGGAGTGACAAGTAGTTAATGGGATCTTTCAATTGGTATAGCATGAGTGATAGCTACCACCCATATGCTAGCAAGAATGTGAGAAAGCAAGTTCCAGAGTAAAATAGAAAATATATGCGATATCACCTATGAAATGCACTCTCAAAAAGGGAAGAAAGTCGAATTGTAGGAGAGAGAGAGAGAGAGAGAGAGAGAGAGAGAGAGAGAGAGAGAGAGAGAGAGAGATTGTGATAAAGGAGAGCATGCGCTATGATTTGACCCTTGAATGAGCTACCTACAAACTAAATTTTACATATCATAGTATCACATGTCATATTTCACGGTGGTAACATCCCTTAGTTTAGATGGACATTAAGGCCGTATGGTTATACTATGGGACATATCACATTGGGTAGAAGTAGGGGAGATTGATCTCAAGGTTTTTTGGGACAAAATTCTCATTATGAGATAGACTATGCTGGGCGGTCAGGTGGTACAGTCAGAGATCATCCCTGTGTGTCATTCTTGAAAGTTGTGTGACAGCCAAAAAGAAGCATTCACAATAACAATATGCAATACTGGTATCATATCATCGATCCACGCATGCGGTGATGCAAAGGGCTTGAACCCTTGACCGCCTAAATAGAGGGGATTTGGCTACCCACATTGCCCACTTCCATTTGTTGGCTTTAATCTTCAAATTATAGCTACAAACATAGAACAAGCCAGAAAAATGGAGAACGAGAGCTCCGTGATTGCGTGAGCTTGGACACACAACCTTTCATATGGATAGCTAGAGGTGAGAAAGTCCTTAAGCTATCCTTCTTGGCTACTTGGAAGAGAGCTCCATAATGATGAGAAAGGAAATCGGAAGTAGCCATTTGAAAAGAACTCCGTGATGGTCAACAGATTTGAACACAGGTCTTCTGTACCATAGAGAAGTATTTCGATCATTTGGAGTCCCAGAAAACTGCTCAACTAAATTTGACATGATCAAGGGAGGAGTGGAATGTAGAGAGAGGTGATACCATCTCAAGCACATGTATGAAATTTTTTGTTATTTCTAGAAACTAAAAGATAAAATTCTACTTTGAGAGAAGGAGAATGAAGGGTTTAGGGGCCACATTTTTGGACGGAAATCATATATATGGAGAGTATGGAGTATATACTCTCATCTAGAGTCAAGGATTCTTTCAAATTGTGAGAAAGAATAAGTTGTAAGCACCCCCCAAAATAGTTGACTTTCATGATAAGTGCATAAAAGTTTAGGAGCTACTTTGATAAGTAGCCATCTTGGGAAGGGAAAATGAAGCAAGATTTTTCATAGATTTATGGGAAAAACCATGCAGACATATAGTATAGGGTATGGAATTTCATATAAAATTAAGAAATTCAAAGATTGGCTCAGTGTGATGGGAAGTTGAAGCTCCACAAAACCCCCTTCCATCACTGTTTGAGAAAATATTTTAGCACCTAAATTTAAGAAATTCCCATTTTGGAAGAGGGAAAAAGACGTGCACTAGCTATGGATGGATGGGAAAAAGTATATATTTTGAGCACATCACATATGGACTTCATAATAGAATCATTAGATTAATCAAAATAATAAGTTAAGGAGGAATTTCACTTTCTCAAAACCCTCTTTCCGTACTTTTTTGGAAAAAAAATTGAGGTGTTAGTTTTAGTCTAACTCCACTTTTGGGAGTAAGAAAAGAGACTATTGAAGAGGCTTCCCATGGATTAATGCATATATACATGGTGTATGGTGTATGCATTACCATGGAGAATCAGAAAACCGAAGAAAAATCCACATTAGGAGTGCATTAAAAGCTTCCTAAAATCTCCCATTTAAGTTTTTGCATGAAAGTAAAAATCTTGATTTAGGCCTCTTTTGGCTAGCAAATGAGCATGCACAAAGGGACAATTTGGTAAGGTGAAAATAGGCCCAAGCATCTCCATATATTTCTTTCTAAGATTATGGAGAGAACTTTAGAATATGCTTGATGGAAGAATGCTTTTGGGCACTCCAAAAATTACATTTTCACACTTTTTCCAGCCCCTCGACCAGTCCACTAGTTTGGCATGTCAGACTTGGAAAGGCCATATCTTGGGCTAGAAAAATCCAAATTGGATGTGACATGGATTGTTTTGAAGAGCGCAAGGTTTAGTTTCATTTTTTCAAAAGAAAAATTGGAAAATATGTAGTTTTAGCAAGTCCTTGTAGGTCTACAAAGTCTGAATAATTTTTGGCAACTATCTTCTAGGAGCCATATTTTACAAATTGGGAAGGCGATTGAAGTAATTTCACTTCAAGCCACTTTCATATGATACATAACTCACTTTAGGATTATTTTCAGGTCCTAAAAAGGTTTTTGCATGTCTAAGGAGATATTCAAAATGCATTTTTTTGGATAAATTTGCATTATTTTGGTACTCATCTGACCATGCTTAATGTTTTGGGAAGTGATCTGATTTTGGACATTTTCAAAGCCAATGTTAGGATCTAAACAAGAAGGTGAAGAGTTCTTAGAGATCGTAAAAAAGGATTGGATGCATGCAATTCCAATACCAAATTATTCAAGGATGTATGCTTTATATTTCAAGCATTTTACTTTATATTATGGCATGTTTTGTATGTACATGCATGTATTGGAATGCATACATCAAATTTGATCATTTTTCTAATTCTAAAAGTATGGATCAACTTGCTAGGAGTACACTTTTTTATTGTTTACAGGAAAGATGGTTGCAAAAACTTCATGGTTATGCAACAAAGAGATTATTGCTAGCGTTTGTTTATATTTTTGCAGGTTATGGAGTCCATGTATGAGTTTATGGCATGCATGCCATGGACTTTCTATGCCCCATGTTGTTGGATGGCGTGTGTGCCATTAAGTGTATGATTAATTTTTTTTCAGACTCCATTTCCTTGGGGAAATGTCTCGTAATGTTTCGCACTTAATGGCATTATATACGCACTAACCTTTCGGTAAGAATATTATGGCATAGTAACATGACTTTTTTGCAAACATTAGCAAGGTGTTAACATGCTTTTAAGCATGTATATGATGGACTTAGGACCATCATACTAGTATATATAAGGCAATTTCATTACAAATAGGATCCCTACACATAATCGTTATGGGTTTAGACCATTAGATTGCTAAGGGGAAGGAGATACATCTTTACCATTAGCAATGCACACAAACAATCCTATAAGTAATAAGAAGTTGTATATAGGCAGTGGAGATACATTTATGATAATCTCCAAGCTAGTGAAGATTTAGGTATCTTCACAAGAGTCTCACAGTATGAGTAGGAAACTATGAGGTATTATGATCAATACTCAAAGAGTGACTAGTTTCACTCATGCACATCACTTGAGCAAGTAGTGAAGCATTTCTTCTACACTACTAAGGAATCCAATTAAATGGGATCATAGATATGGGATTTATGAGAAAGCATTGATGGGTATTTATGTGATTTGAGCGAAGGCTAGAAAGGCCACATGTATGGCACTAGCTCTATGTCCTAGAGCATAGATCCCTTAGTTAGAAATAGTTTGGGTACCCAATACATATATGTATGTTGGGATCTACAGAGAGGTACTTGGACCTTGTCTTGGTACCTAGGAGCAAGTTAGTTTGGAATAAGAAAGGGATATCCATTGTCACATATTGTCACATGTTGACTAGAACCAATCTAACTAGTTTGAGGAGATGGGACTCATTTGAGTCCACCGACATGATTTTAGGATATGGAATTCATTAGAGTCGAACTACATATTACATTACATGTAAATGGAATATTTATTTGGTTTATTGTAGGTATGATACCATGAATTGGAAGAAATTTTGTCTAGTATGGGATGGTGGAAATGACTTCCCTTTGAGCACTCTTCTTCTATGGCCAGGGAGAAAAGGACTGATCATTCATGCCAGCATGTCTCAATGGAGAGCTCGTAGCAGACATATCCTTAGGATTGGGAGTTATTCTTCATAGTTTAGGGAAGATTTGTTCTTCCAATAGAGAATATGATAAGTGATTTTATCACCGTGGATATCACATATTCATTTTTGTGGTTTTTGGGAAGGATATTTCCATTAGCTTGATTGGATCGTATAGATCATGCATAGAGGATGGTTGCCAGAGATAGCTCTTTAGTAGATACACATGTGTTTATGGTATCATGCCATATCATTGCTTACCATTTTAGTAGAGGACTTTGACCATTATAAAGAATTTATTTTCTCCACTCTTCACTACATACACCTTCAATAGTTAGGGAAATTTGTTCTCCATCTTCATAGGAATGTATGTAATCAAGAAGTATGTATTAATTATGGAAAAGAGGATCAAATGAATTCATAAGTTTCTCTTTTAATGAAAGGAGGGAATCAGTTTAGAAATATAGGAGTTATCTCACTCTAGCTTAGAGATCTCACTTTAGCTCCTCTTCCTTGAACGGGAAAGGGAAAGGAAATAGGATTTCTTCTTTGGATAAGAATAGAGTATGTTTTCCTTTAGACAGAAGAGACATTTACAAAACATCATATTGTTTATTTTAGGAGGAATTCATTTCCTCTACTTTTCAATGTAGTTTACCTTCACATGGGACTTTCATTCTCCACTATTTTGGAAGGAAAAACATGGAGAACTTAGGTGCATGTTCTCAATTATGGATGATTAGAGAAATTAGATTCAATAGAATCTCTTTCAAAGGGAAAGCAGAATAGATTCCACTACCGGAGTGCTTTTTGTTAGAGGACATTACATGCAAGAGAATGAGAAATTATAGCCACCACGTACTAGAGAGATGACTCTCCTCCCAACCTTATGCCTGTATATATAGCTGCTCAAATCAACGAGGACCACAAATGTAACTAGAGTCCACAAGTGCATGTGAAATCTCCCACACTCCTTTCATATCTACCAATAGAGTCTACTAGTGGCTGGAGCGTTCTCGACCACAGCTTTACTACCTTCCACTAAAGTCCACTAGTGGTTGGTGTACTCGCCTCTCAAGTCAAGTCCACTAAACTCAAGTTAACTGATGTTAACTTGAGTTAGAAGGCTCTAGAGGTCCTTGGGCAAAACTCTCTTCCCATGCTCCCCATGGGGATTGAACCCAAGTCCTCCTCCTTCACAACCATGAGACAACCACTGGGCTAAGTGGATTACTTGAATATAAGAGCACATGAACTTATGCTTGAGTCTATTCTTGAGATCTTTGGTCCTACAGACGAGTGAACAAACAGTGTCCGATTTCAGATCTATCTGAAGTAATCGTATCCCTAGACCATAGACTTACTTTATTGCATTCTTGCCCCCTTGGAAAAGATTTTTGCCCTCGAAAATAAAGTTATGTATAGTAACCATAGGCAACCCCTGAGCCTCATGTTCCAAAACTGGAAGAACATAGTCATGTTCTTAAATTGGAAGAACATGTCTCATCTCTATGGTGGTGTCCCTACCCAAATGATTCAAAACACTATCTCATTTTCACTTTGATGAATTGGAAATAGTACAAACTAGTGAAAGAATAATAAGGATGGATTAGAACACATCGCTGGCCAATTCACAATTTCTCGATGTGCGATCTAGGCACAAACATATGAACTAGGTGGGTTCAAAGTACTAGTCCATTTCTAGGCATAACTGGTGCATGGACTTGAAGGTGGGATTCTTATCCCTTGCAAGAATTTGAGAACTCTTGATTCACTTCAATTTGTTTTGGAGAACTTGAAGTTTGGTTGCCCCAAACATCTAACTTAGATGTTTGTTCAATGGTTTACTTTGATCCAACAGTTACTTGATTTTTTCACCTCGACTAGAGGACTACTTTGTCCTAATGAGTTTAAAAATTCTATGTAATCTGTAAGAGAAAGTTACCATTTTCTTTGAGTCAAACATACTATAACTTGGCCAATACAAATTCACAATGAAATTTATCCAACTTAGGACACTTTTCTCAAAGACTATTTTTTACCTAAAAGTTCTTGGGAGTTGTCAATCTATTGAGCAATTATGAACTTCTCTATTCTAGAGTATACTAGACTCTAGGCAATCATTTATGCTATAACTTGAAGCAAAATCAAATAAATAAGTCCACTGGGACTTATTATCTTTTGAATATTGAAAAGATTCTTGTACAGAACATCTAGCTAGGATGTTTTAATTTAGTTATCTAGTTTCTAACTGGCTAACCCTATTCTTTTACAAAAGGAATCAGATACCATATCTGAGCCAATTCCAAAAGATTTGAAAAGCGGAAACAAATAATTGAAACTCAGTACAACCAATTCATTAAACTTCGAAGATACGTAAGCTTGCTATGAGTTAAATTCTAGATGACTCCAGACTTTAAATTCTCAAAGATATGTTTGAACAAGATATTGAAGCACTTTCTCTATTTTTAAGAGAAATAAACTGGATTCTCAAAAAGATTCAAAGCAAATCCAAAAACATCATCCAACCACAAGATACTAGTGTGGTAACCAACATCAGTGTGTCGTCCCACTGAGGTTCTGTTGATGAGTTTTGTATTCAAATAATGCTTCACTTGAGACTAAGTTTAGGTCATATTCAGTCTTTTTGACTCCTTACTGGGAATGCATTTCTTTGAGTCAAAAGAGTGAATTTACCAAGTTACATTGGGAACTTTGTGTTTGACTTAGTCAACCAAATGGTTAGTTGAAAAAATCAATTCAAAGTCAAAGTCCAAATTTTTGAAAAATTTATTAAATATTTTTGACTTAACAACACTTTATCTTGAAGTGTTTCAAGAAGATTTTGGAAGTTACTTACTTCATATCTTCTGTTTCCTTGATCTTGAGGTTACTTTCATCCTTCTTGAATTAAAATCCTTCTTTGAAGTCTTAATTCCCTTTGAGGATCAAACCTAACTTCAAGATCCAATTTAGAACTAAAAGATAATTATCATCCACGGTCCGGTGTCCCATACCATCTTTCCTACATCAATATGAGTATAAAAACTGGTGTCCCATACCACCCTATTTTATATTCACATTAATGTGTGGGTGATACTTATCCTAAAGTCTAAACATCTCTTGATAGACTACCTCCATACTTCAATTCTTTCTGAGAGATTTTGAAGTTTTAAGTATTAACTCTAACTAGATTTTCTAGGTTTTTTATCCCTTCACATGATCATTTCATGATCTAGTGCTTTCCTTGAGGAACTTAAAAAACCTTTTGATGGAGCATACATCCTTCTTTGTTATGAAAACCAACCAGAATTCCAAGTACTTGAATTTTCATAGATTCAAGTTCAATTGGTTTATCCTTGACCAATTTGTAGTGACAAGAGCTTTTGAGTTCTTATCTTTAGATTCCTTTCTTACTAAAGCTTTAGGTACCTACCCCGGCCGAGACTTTTACAGGAATCTCTCTACTGCATAAGTCTAAGCATCCGGTCATGCTCTCTGGATTTGTACCAATATCCCTTTAAGGATATTCAAACACTTATGTTTTATGTTTTACCTTCTGCAGACTTAGGTACCATCTTGACGGTTGCAGACTACATTCTTGGAATTGCTTCATGCTGTTCAGCCTTGGAACAACTTACTCTTTTTATAGTTTTCCATTGAATAAATGGAACCTAAATGAATAATTCCCAGAAGGAATTTTATTGTCAATACTTGGGCAATCTACAAAGTAGTTTCAATCACACATACTTGGACAATCAGGGCCAAGCTTGATCAAGTCTTGTTGATCCTACGATAATAATAAAGACTTTGTCTTTATTTTTAAGATCTCTTGAATTATCAAAAAGCTTCTTTGTGTACCCGTGGGAATTTTTTTTTTAGAGATCTTTCCCCAACTTAAGTCCAAGCATACATTGATGCTTCTTAGATTCCAAAGCTAAGAATCTTTGATATACCTTTTAGGTTATATCACTATTTGGACTTAAGTAACCAATACTTGTGGTTTGGGAATTACTAGGAACTATTTGCTGACTAAAGAGTTTTAAGAATTTCCTTCTCACTACTTGGGAGAACATTATTCTTCAAAGACATGAGATTCCTTCTAGGGAAGCAAATATCTTGAGCAAATGATCCATCTTGGAATCTTTTGCAATGTTGGAAGGGTATTTCAAAGAAATTCTTTCAAACAATATCAAGAAAGTTTATTGATTCAATTGTATTCATTTCTTGAGTATCAACTAAATATCATCCTTTGGATATGCTTTCCCATGTCACTATGAAAGTTTAATTTGAACTTTCATTTATGTGATATTGACTCCTATTCTTGAGTTTTATACAAGATTCATTATTATTGGTCAATCTTTAGATTTAAGTATTCTTGCTGACCAAGAAAACTTAATTACTTGCAAAGCTTTTGCAATGTATGACGACTCTAAGTCCCGTATGTACTTAGGGAGTCATGGAGATAAGCTTTAGTTGATTACTTACGTAATTTATGTAACTTCTCAAGCATCCCAAGATTGAATGAACCTAAATACAAATTGAACTTTGAAGTTCAATAGATTTGTGTTTCATTCATGTTTTGCATCTCTGGTAATGATGCATAGGGCCATGAAAACATGGAAACTTTGAAAGCACTCTTCTATTTAGAAGATTTCGAAAGTTCTAAAAAGTTTCTTTATGGTTTAAAGATTCATTTCTCACGATGAAACCTCGGTAAGTGACTTTTAGGAATTGAGATATTTCCTAAAAGAGAAACATTAGAATGAAATAGTCACGCCTTCTATTTCACATGAGATCATTCTCCTACCATATTCGAGATGAATTTTGAACGTTTCCCAAAATACACATAAATTCATACTATCTGATAAAACCCAGAACCTGAGGATCTTCTAATAAAGGTGCCAAGAAAATTATGAAGCTCAAAAATTGTGTTCATAGTAGCATTACTATTGGATCAATCATCAATAGATGCTTGGAATTTAAAAATAATTTTGATTGGTGAAATATGTTTAAAGGACTCTAGTAACATAACTTTCTCCTAGTACCTACTTATACCTAGCAAGACATCAAGCATACTTAATTATCATCAAGTATTTGTCTTTGATAGCAGAGTATCAACTTGGGAAGGAATCGACTAATTACTAGAGCTGCAAACTAGAACTTACATGTGTTTGCAACTAAGTAGTCCTCTGTCTTCCCTAATGTCAAGCCATGAGCTTTATAAAGTAAGCTAAATACTAAGAGAGTACATTTTCATATCTACTTGCAAACAACATCCCGTTCTATCATGCAAATGCATGTATCTACATGCAAATCCATATGCTCACATGTGTATGCATGCATGTTCTTTGCATGCCCAAAAAATTAATGGAACAATCATGCATCAGCTTGATGCACGACTTTTACTTGTATTCAAAATGTATATCATGCAATCTTTATGCATGTATATCCTTTCCTTTGTCCTAATGCACTATAATATAAAAACATATCCTTGAGGTGCAATAAAAAGCTTACTCAATGGAAAGGAAATCTGGACTTAAACTACCAAAATACAATCTAGAATTAAACTACCAAAATACATTCTTTGATGCACAATGATATTTTTTAAATCAAGTCTTTCCTTAATGCAAACTAATGTTTGGAATGAGAAGTGGATTGTTTCATTATCCTAATCTAGACTTAATCAATTGAAATGTGTATCTAAGATTAAGTGTAGAATAATGAAAGCAAGATAAATCAAGCATTAAGGCCAAGTAGAAACTAGAAAATACTTAGCTTTGATCATAGCTTCGTCCATCCTCTGATCCTTGGGAAGAGCCGTTCTCCATCCTTTGGTCCATGGCAAAGACTACATACTCCTCCTTGAAGACCATAGCTTCCTCGTGTCATTTTCTTGGACTATGTTTGTCTTAGCCTGTCCTTTACCATCCGATGATGTGGGGATGAAGTACACACGAAGAAAAAAGAGCAATACTCCATCCTACACAGCTAAGATGAATCTAAGGCCATTCAAATGATGAGGTCCAAATTATATGATGGTGTGTCCATCATATAAATGTTACCACATTGGCCATAGGGAACTACATGGAGTAGACGGACGCAAAAGCTCATAAAATTGATGATTTCAGCATCAGATACACATTTGAAAATCGTGCTATCACACTGTTTGTGAACATATGTAGACTAGAGATTTGTTATCATCCATGTAAGGCATTAGATATCTGTGCTTTATTGTACTTTTGTTCAATGCTCTATACTCTGTAAACATATTCAATGATCCATCCCTTTTATGAAAACAAAATCCTTGGGGCCAAAAAAGGCGAATAGCATGATTTGATAAGTCCTTTGCCAAGATGTTCCTCAACTATACAACGTACTTCTACCTCCTCTTTCAAACTCAGTCAATAGGATTGTTTGGCTAATGGATGAGCTTCTAGTACTAGCTCAATATTGTGCTAAAGTAAATTCTAAAAGAAACACATATTGAAATTCATTTTTTATTCTAGAATCTATTTGAGCTTCCAAACTAGTTTGAATATATGAAGATAATAACTCCTTATGTTCAAAATATAGAAAATAAAGTTAATTACACTCTATTTTTACCATCAAGAAAAATATAGGTAATAAAGCTCTAGCTTTGACAAGATGAAGAATAATGTTCAGATCCCAAAGATTCACCTCCCACCTCCTTGGCATGATTCACATTTTTGGAGATTGGAAGAAGGCTTGAGCGCTTCCCTTTATCCCATATGCACTGCAAAAGGCTAATTTTTCAACTATGTATTGAAGATCATTCTCCTTTGTGTGGAATCCAAGAGAGGTTCACTTGAGGAAATTGGGTGGCATCAACTCGGCTGTTCACACCCATAGGTGGCTCTATTCGCTCTCATCCTTCCATTGCTAACATTCACATGGATGTTACCGTTCTGATAACAAAGTCTGATAACCCTGATGATGTCGACTACTTTGACTATGCTTAGCTCAATATATGAGAAAGATGAAGATGGTTTCACCAACTATCCTCATGGAGATATGTGCATTAGTTGAACCGCCTTGCCTCATACTATCTTCCCATCTTATCTCTCTACTATCTTACAAAGGAATCTTCAAAGTGGCATCACACATGGGTTCCACATGACATGCATGTGTGTGCCCATCTAATATTAAACATAGAAGATGGTTCACATCGGACTCCTTCAAGGCAAGTCCCATGTAAGAGAGATAAGAGAGGTCATGTCCTATGATTTGATCCCTTGAATGAGCTAGCTACAATCACTAAATTGGCCATATCATAGGCTATACATGTCTAATCTAAGAAAGACAAAATCCTATTGATTCCTTGCTACACTAGCTTTCAAATCACAGGTTAGCTGATAGGTTTTGGTTAGAGATGATGCCTTGTGTAGGGGTTGCAAGGTGACAAAGTAGGATTATGAAAAATCCTTGAGGCTTGAGTTGCTTCATTATCTTTTTGTAGATATTCATGGGAGATGTTTATGTTACATGGAGTTGCCTTGAAGCATTTTTGTGTGAACCATCTCTTGTGTTTATTAGATGGCCACACACATGAGTGCCATGTGGCACCCATGTGTGATGCCACTTTGAAGATTCCTTAGTAAGGGAGTAGAGAGATTAGATGGGAGGATAGTATGAGGTAGGGTAACTCAATTGATGCACATATCTTTGTGAAGGTACTCCATGAGGATAGCTGGCAAAAACATCTTCATCTTCTTCATATATCAAGCTAAGAATAATCAAAAGTAGGGGGCATCATCGGGGTTATCACAGTTTGGTATCAAAGTGATAACATCCATGTGAGGCGACAAGTTAATAGGTACAGAATGACAACGAACAGAGGCACCTATGGATATGAACAACCTAGTCAATGCCACAAGAGTGCTTCAAGTGGAGGAGGGTACTCCTCCCTCTACACCCTCTCTTGGATTTCACACAAAGGAATATGCTCTCCCATGTATAGCCAAAACAATTATACTTCTACAACGCATGTGGGATAAACGAAGCACTTATAGCCATCTGCCAATCTCCAAAAATTTGAATGACTCCATGGAGGGAGGAGGTAAATCTTTGGAATCTAAACATTTTTCTTAATCTTTGCATAGCTAGAGCTTTATTACTCAACAAGATTGGAGACAAAAAAGGGCATATGCATGTATATTGGGATGTGCAGATGGAATGAGGGTCATTAGAATAGGTGAAATACTTTTAGAGTAGCCATTTCCAAGCTTCCAAAGTGGCCTTATCATCACGAATTGTTTTTTTCACTTTACTACCGTGGCATACCCATTTCTCTAAGCCATAGACTCATGCATTAATGTCTTATTGGAGTGAATTTTATCATGTTATGAAGCCCCATCCTAAGCTATGTTTAGGAAAAAATGACGCTTGATTTGGAGACATTTTGTCCAACCAAAATCCCTCTGTAATACTTCAACAACGACTTGACATGCACTATTGGGCCTAGTTTTGATCACTTGACATTGGAATCAACTTCTCTCACTTGAGGTGGCATCTTAGCTTTTATTTTGAGGTGTTGGTCGAGTCATTTTTTACTAGTGAGGGCTGGTGAGGACCACTCATTTCTTACTAGTTCTTGCATATAACCTCTATTCTAAACTTTCTTTCTTGGGAATTCATGCAGAACTCTTTCTTTTCTTTTGAGAAAACCATGCTCTACTTGAAAATTAGAGAATGCCTTGTCTTCATTATTTTTTTATAACTTGATAATTATAGAGTGACATTAATCATCATCAATCCATGAATCTTTGATCTCTTGAAGTAAATCATTATATAGAACTATGAAGCTAATCTAATATGGAATACGAGATAATGAATCTGCAACTGTATTAGTTTTGCCTTTCCTACGTAGAATTTCCATTTGAAATCTTTACATCAACTCACCCCATCTAGCCTCTCTCCCTCGAAGGTCGTACTAGGAACAAAAATACTTCAATGTGTGATGATTCATGTATACTTTAAAATTTTCCACATACAAATAGTATCTCCAAATTTTTGAAGCATCAACTATTGTATATAGATCTTGTTCATGGACAGGCCAATTTCTCTGAGTCGAATAAAGTTTCTTACTTTCAAAAGTTACTGATATGCAATCTTGAATCAAAATTACACCAAGAGCATGTGTATTTACCACTTTTGCCTCGGATTGGTGGGTCCCTTAGTACTTTCTTTGAGGCTCCAAAGACCACAACTTTAGTTGTGGCCAATGCGACATGCCTTCCAGTAGTACAAATTCTCATATTTGATCTCACGTAGTTGCTCATTGAGATTGACCTCCCTCTCCTTTTGAGAGGATAGTTGATTTAGAGGTTTGAGTACTAAGGCTTGACGAATTTATGCTTTTCTTTTGCTTGTGACAAGGTTGGACACCTCGCAAAGGCTTGCCACTCTAGGGAATGATTGAATTTTCAATAGTAGGCTCATCAACTACCATTGAAGGGGGCTTTTACCCTCTCTCACCACACTTGATTCCATCAAGCTCCATGCCCCAAGCAGAGGATTGGTCTTCTCATCCCTCTCGGATTGGTCTTCTCATCCCTCTGGTACCACGGCTCCTTGATCTAACCTCTCTCAACCTCGATTGGGCTGGTGATAACCTTGGCATCAAAAGCAGCTTGGGTGATAGTATCATCCACGAGCTCAAGAGGAATGAAACTCTGATGGATTGATCGTATAATTGCCAGTGATGTATTGGCTGAGTGTGGTAGCATGGCATGCATTATGAAAAGCTCTTGCTTCTCTGATCATGTCCTAATGATTGCCTCCTTTACTGAGGATGATGTCAAAGGTCCCATTGTGTTCAGGGTTCTTGAGCAAGTCCACCTTGATGGATGTCTTTCTAATCAGATTAAGACACTTTGGTATTAGTTGTCTTGGGACAAGGGGTGCCAAACTTAATCCCTTGTGATTGGTTTGGAGATGATTAGCTCCTTCATATGCGAGGAGAATAGTTATTGACTTGCTTAGCTCCATAGGAGCAAGTGGTGCCTACACACGGGTAGTGTCCCCTTGTAGCGACTCTTGGAGCAGCATCTTGATTGTTAATGGATTGGCTTGTAGCTTGCCTATGCTGAACAGGAGCTCAGGGTGACTAGGATAGGTGATTGGCCTTTCTCCTATATGGATAGGCTACTCTTTGAACTTAGGTTTGTGATTGTATCTCTAGGGAGTTCTCAGTGGCTATCCAATCTTGCTACTCATGGAGTTGCATCAAGAAACTTTCGCAAATGGATGGCTCTTGTGCTCATGAGTCCTTGGGGTTGGGATTTATCTTGGCTTTCAGGAGATCATGGAGGGAGGACACCTCCCTCAATCAATCTCTAAGGGCCGGATCTTCCTCATCCCTAAAGAGGGGGTGTCCGGATGATATGAAACACTAGGCTGTGATCATCCTTCTAAATTAGCCTACAAAATCCTTGTGAAGGGCCTCAGTTTGAGATGACATCTGCTACTTGAGATCAATGCATCCAATGCACACTAGCTTTTTCAAGGATCATAGTATCCTTGATAACATATTTATCATTGGGAAGCTACCTCCTTGGCCCAGATGTAGGGTGATCCTCTTGCTATGCTACTGCTAGATTTTCAGAAAGCCTATGATCGGGTTGATTGGCCCTTTCTAGTGGACACCATGTCATGTATGGTTTTCCCCAAGCATTGGATCAAGGATTTTGCCTCACTCTATCGATCTGCCCACAATCAAGTTTTGGATGTGGTGTGGCATGGGGAGTGTTTTTGCATTTCACAATCCATACGATAGGGCTACCCTTTAACCCCTACTTTGTTTCTCTTCTTTGTTAAGGCCATGAAAAATTTCTTGAGTGTCCAGACATTGGGTTGCAAGGTATCAAGCTCATGACCAAGAATGACTATCTGCCAGATGTTCAGTTTGTAGATGATACTTTCATTTACCTACAAGGCCGTGATGAAAATTTGCTCTAATTTCAATATGCTTTGGATGTATTTTGTGATGCTTCCGGTGCAAAGATCAACTAGCACAAGTCTTGTGATTTTCGGATTATCTTCAAATGATTTGTCTAGATGACTTCCTTGTGAGCAATTTTGATGGATACTTCTGGGCATGCCCGTCACATATCTTGCTTGCCACATTGGTCTTGATCTTACTAAAGAGTAGCAAATCTCACTTCTCCTTTTGTCCATCAAGAGGAAGCTTTTGCACTAGAGCTCTACTTTTTTATCCTTGGCTGGGCATGTTGTAGTGGCTAGCCAAGTTCTCTTGGCTATGATGTGGTATGTCACCTCCTGTATGATTTTTCCAAGTTCTTGTATTAGCAAGATCTAGTGACTAATAAGGAATTTTCTTCGATTGCGTCGGGATGGTAGCCCCACTCGGACTAAGATGGCTTGGTTAGTCATCACCGTTCCCTTTGAGTGGGCAGGTCTAGGGATCATTGACCCTCTGTATGATAGAAGAGCCCCATAGGGCCTATTTATTATTTGTGGCCTTCTTCTTGGCCCGGAGTCCCTCTAAGGCTTTTCTTCATTAGAGGTTGTTTGCTTTTGTCATTGGCAGGCCTTGGCTAACTGAGTCGTATGGATTTTCATTGAGATTAGGTGCATGCACTTTTCACGACACAATGAGGATCATTTTGCTCACAATATCTTTAGATCTTGGGAGCAGTTACATCCCCCCATTTTCATTCAACTTGTTCCATCTTCTGTTGAGGAGCAGCTTTGACATTAGGGCGAAAAACGGCCAAAAAAGGGCCATGTAAGGATTTCAATTAGTTGTGCTTAATCTGGATTAAAGTTGTCAACTCATTTTAAAAAAATCCGTGTAAGCGCATTTAAAACGTATCTTGTGCAAATTTTGAAGAGAGAGAAACTCGTGTGATAATCATGAAAAGTATGTGTGATATCTTATGCCTCAAAGTTTGTGCTCATCGGGCGTTCATGAAAATTTGAATTTTCCTCTTGTTCACCGACCTATATAATGTGTGCTTATGCCGTTTTGCACTTTTTTTACTCTACTTTCGATAGCAGGCTTGTTTCTCTCTTTCATGTCATTTTAGACACTTTCGCGTCACTCTTCGTAGTAGACCATGGAGAACCTCAACCCAAACACTCTCACTCACCTTTCAACCAGCCAAAATCATTGTGATAAGTTCCATATCAACATTGAAGTTAGTCATGAGTATGCAACGACAAGAAAGGTATGCCGAAGGGCTCTTCAACATTCTAAAGTGGTTGGATTGCAAAAAGAAGGCAAAAACCATATCGACATATGGGCAGATGGATTTGTTTATCCAATTGATCCACAGACTGAAAGGTATACCCCTTTTCATAATCTTCATGATCTAATTAGACTTTTAGGAGAAACATGGGCATCCCTTCTTATGTAAAAGAAATATCGCAGGCAGTGGAAGCTACATTTCAGGATGGCGACTGACTTGCGTACACTGCTCCTACCACTTTTTTTTGGAGCCGTTATGTGGAGAGCTACACAAGCGACTGTTCTATTTCATAACACCGGAACTGTCACGAGCTGGGACTCCATCAATCAGGTAATCACACTTCCTCTGCTTCGTCCACTCCCGTGATGATGATAGCGGCATCCGTTGAAGTAGTGCCCATCTATCTATGTATGTGCAGGAGCACTATGGCATTGTGCAGGAAGTGACCAATGTCGTCTACAAGGGTAGCACTGCAATCAAGTGCACGCAAGTCTACGTTCACAAGGCTATCGTTCACTTTTTCATTAAAAAATGTGAATCTGTACTTTCATAAATGGGATTTCTTGGTGGTGATGTTCATCTAAGAAAAGATCCAAAGCTTCTACAAAATATAGGTAATGTACAAAAGAGCTTGGACTTTGGATAGCTTGGACTCAGAGGAGAGCTATCCAGAAGTACTGATTCATCCAGATTTTCAATCTAGGAAAATAACTGTCACAACAAATTGGAAATTTAGAAATGTAAGGGAGCTCCTAGAATACCTTAATGAGGCATCATCATAGTTCATATTCTCAATTGATGATGCAATAGTTAACATTGGATCAGAGAAAACATTATCTTGCATAACTTGCCTGCCACCCAGGGTGATCAAGTTCCAACCCTTTAGATTGTAACAAGTCTCCTTCTTTAAGAAGATTTTTTTTCAAACTTCCATTGATTTTTCTTTGCAAGATGGTGACTGATTACATCACTTCAATTATGTCTTTTTATGGACTATATTCATCTTGGCATTTTTTTGTTTAGTTTCAAGATTGTGAGGAGGTTTCAATGGTGCAATGATTATACAGGAACTTGCATATGACAAAATGGATGGTATGACAAAATGGAAAAGATTGGATGACACGAACGATACAAGCGATATGGACCATATGAAATTATCTGATTGCCCATATCGCTTGCATCGGTCGTGTCATAAAAACTTCTCTATCCTCTTCACATTTAACTTTTCTATAGGATGGTGACTAAGAATGTGACTGATTACATCACTTCAATTATGTCTTTTTATGGACTACATTCATATTGGCATTTTTTTGTTTAATTTCAAGATTCTAATGAGGTTTCTATTGTGCAATGATTATAAAGGAACTTGCATGAGTAAATTCTAGGTGATTCAAGAATATAAACCAAGAAATTCTTACATAATATATCTCCCCTTTTAGAACCTTTTTCCATACTTCCATTGATTTTGCTTTTGCAGGATTGTAAGTAAGAATGTGACTCATTACATCACTTCAATTATGGCTTTTTATGGACTATATTCATATTGGCATTTGTTTTTTATTTCAACATTTTGATGAGGTTTCAATGGTGCAATGATTATACAGGAACTTGCATATGACAAAATGGATGGTATGACAAAATGGATGGTATGAAAAAATGGAAAAGATTGGATGACATGACCGATACAAGTGATATGAGCCATCCAAAATTCTCCGATTACCCATATCGCTTGCATCGGTCGTGTCATAAAAACTTCTCTATCCTCTTCACATTTAACTTTTCAACATGAATAAAGGAAAAAGCACCCAAAATAGACATTTTGATGATAGAACCAATTCAATTTTTCTGGAACCATGCAATGAAGTCACTTTTACTTAGTTCTCAAGAGGATCGATTCAACATTACATTACTCAAGGCATATAAATATAGTTACAATGACCATCTTCCAGATGAAGACTGGCATAATTACATACAATTTGTACATCAATAAATCTTCCAACATATGTTGGTTACACATTAGATTACAATCTTACATTCCAAAAATATAAGGGCATATTACATGTTCCATAATGGCATTTATTGCTCTCTCCTTGATCAAGATGACCCAAGCATATGGATAGTCTGACAAGTTCAACTCAGGGTTGTAAAACTTGCTTTCCAAGAACCTTACTGCATTTGCAATCACTCTCCAGTCACACGAGGTGTTGTATTTCTGTAATGGCACATGTATTTGAATGTATCCAAACCTTTTTTCTTGTTTCAATGAAGGAATTCCTAGAATGTTTTGATCAATATGCATTTTGAGAAGCTTAGCAGCACTGCAAGGTAAACTTAAATTTAGAATGGATGGCAAGGCTTTAAAATAGAACACAGCAAAATGTATGGCGAGGCTTACACTTTGGAGTTTCCATGTTGTGATTTGAGAGAATTCCTTGCTGTCTTCTTTTTCCTAGCCATAACCTACAAAAAAAAGATTATTATCATCAGATAAATAGGACTTTTACTAGAGAAAAACAAATCATGGATCAGTAAGGATTAATATTAGGACATGGATCAATTACACAAAAAAAGATTACATCCTTCATATTTGCAATGTCTTGTACCCCTTTGGGCAATAAATATGTGTATCTATGTACATTTCATGAGTAATAAGCTTTGAAAAGAAATATATTTAATAGAAATAACTCGAAACACAAGCAGAAACAAAGCATGAGACATGACCAATCCAAGCGATTAGGGTCATCAAAGAATATCGGATGGCTCTAATCTCTTGCATTGGTCCTAGTTGCTTGAATTGGTCATGTCCAAAGGAGGTCATCTTGAAGCTTAGATTGCATGTGAACTTTTGTATCTTATTATTGGTTAAGAATTTTAAGAAAATAATGCAACCATTGCGTCCGGAACGTGCCAAAACCCTAAGATTGACTGTCTATTTGCATGATTTTGATACCCGGAGGTCTTGATAAGCCTTTTTGTATTGATTTCCAGACACGACCGATGCAAGCGATTAGGCCCATCCAACATTTTCAGATGAGCCTAATCGCTTGCATTGGTCGTGTCCTACATTCATGCACAAATAGGCTCATCAAGACCTCTCAATATCAGAATCATGCAAATAGACAGTCAATCTTAGGGTTTTGGCATGTTCCTCCGGATGCAATGGTATCATTAGTTTCTTGAAATTCTGAGCCAATAGTAAGATAGGGAAATTCATGACCGATGCAAGCCAAATAAGCCAACTTGCACAAAAAAGAGTTTAAAAGCTTGGAACAAATTTTAAACACAGAAAAACTAATTAAAAAAGCTTTCACAAAGCACTCAAGAAACATGACCGATACAAGCGATTAGCGTCATCGGGAAATCCTCGAATGTCCTTAATCGCTTGTATCGGTCGTGTTGTAAAATAATTGATCATGATGACCCTAAACCCTCACACAAAATGTGGTCTATGGAAAGTTTTGAAAAGCATGTAAAAACGCGAAGACAACGGCAAGTTGATGGTAGCAAGGAGTTTCACAAAAAATGAAAAAAGTGAATAGAAGAGCTTAAATAGGTCTCTGGGATGATTTGACCGTTGGTGACATGTGGCAATGTGTGATTGGTCCATGTCATCTACTCATTGCGAATCCCAACGTTACAATGCCACGTGGCATCATTTGAGTGGGCCATGTCATCTAGCCGTTGTGATTCCCAATGTCTTTTGCCACATGGAAATCACTTATTGGTCCACGTCATGTGACCGTTACCCGGTCCTTCTCGACTATAAATACGGGTCCCGTTCACCATTTCACATTTTCAACCTTCATAGAATTTCTCTCTTCATCACCCATGCATACTTGTGCTACATACCCGATACGATTGATACAAGTGATTACACGCGTTTGACCTACCTTTGACTAGCTTATTTCGCTTGCATCGGTCATGAACTTCCCTATCTTACTATTGGCTCGGAATCAAGAACCTAATGCTACCATTGCATCCGGAGGAACATGCCAAAACCCTAAGATTGACTATCTATTTGTATGATTCTGATATGGAAAGGTCTTGATGAGCCTATTTGCGCATGAATCTAGGACATGACCAATGCAAGCGATTAGGCTCATCTGGAAATGTTGGATGGGCCTAATCGCTTGCATCGGTCGTGTCTGGAAATCAATACAAAAAGGCTTATCAAGACCTCTGGGTATCGAAATCATGCAAATTCTGATATGGAAAGGTCTTGATGAGCCTATTTGTGCATGAATCTAGGACATGACCAATGCAAGCGATTAGGCTCATCTGGAAATGTTGGATAGGCTTAATCGCTTGCATCGGTCGTGTCTGGAAATCAATACAAAAAGGCTTATCAATGACTGTCTATTTGTATGATTCTGATATGGAAAGGTCTTGATGAGCCTATTTGTGCATGAATCTAGGACATGACCAATGCAAGCGATTAGGCCCATCTAGAAGTGTTGGATGGGTCTAATCGCTTGCATCGGTCGTGTCTGGAAATCAATACAAAAAGGCTTATCAAGACCTCTGGGTATTGAAATCATGCAAATTCTGATATGGAAAGGTCTTGATGAGCCTATTTGTGCATGAATCTAGGACATGACCAATGCAAGCGATTAGGCTCATCTGGAAATGTTGGATGGGCCTAATCGCTTGCATCGGTCGTGTCTGGAAATCAATACAAAAAGGCTTATCAAGACCTCTGGGTATCGAAATCATGCAAATAGACAGTCAATCTTAGGGTTTTGACACGTTCCGGACGCAATGGTAGCATTATCTTCTCCTAATTCTTAACCAATAATAAGATACAAAAGTTCACATGCAATCTAAGCTTCAAGATGACCTCCTTTGGAGACAACCAATTCAAGCGATAGGACCATCCAAGCTTCCTTGATGGGCCTAGTCACTTGAATTGGTTGTGTCCAATCAAGTATCATATTTATAGCTTTATGAATGAGTGCTCCATATAGAACAACTAAATGTGTTTATAAATATTATTTTCAACATTAATTATATGTTTCTATAAAGTTAAGGATGATAAATCAAACATGACTGATGCAAGCGATTATGCCCATCGGATATTCTCTGATGACCCTAATCGCTTGGATCGGTCATATCTCATGCTTTGTTTCTACTTCTGTTTCCAGTTATTTCTATGACTTTAAAATATCTTTTACATTTCTAACCTAGATTTTCAATTTTTTCCACAGATATCTATATTGGATGAAGACAACTACATTGGGAGGGGGAAGGGAACAAGGAAAACCATAGAGAAGAAAGGAAAGACAAAGATGGATATTCATTCAGTGATCCACTATCTTCCAAAATTGAATCCAAAATTATTTTGTGTTATTCATAAGCAGTATAGTGAAGAGGCAGATTTTTCACTATTCTCCTTGAGGACTCTTTCAAGATACATGGGTTTTACTTCAATACCCTTTAATGCATACAGATTTTTTCTACTTGAAAGAACAGGTGCATTAAGAATTTTTGGATATGCCCCAGGATTCAATGCTTCAAGGGCAGGCTACTTCCTTTGTTACTCAAGCTATGCAATGGCTGTAGGGGTGTCATATGTTCAAAGTATTATTGTCTACAGGAGAAAAGAGTACCTTAGATATAGAGGAGATTTGCTAGAGACAAGTTCATTCAAAAGGCTCAAGAAGGATTAAATATATTTCTATTCAAAGCTTATTACTCATGAAATGTACATAGATACATTGTAATATATTTATATGCCTTGAGTAATGTAATGTTGAATTGATCCTCTTGAGAACTAAGCAAAAATGACTTCATTGCATGGTTCAAGCAAAATTGAATTGTTCCTATCATCAAAATGTCTATTTTGTGTGGTTTTTGCTTTATTCTTGTTGAAAAGTTAAATGTGAAGAGGATAGAGAAGTTTCTATGACACGATCGATGCAAGCGATAGGGGCAATCAGAGAATTTCGGATGGCTCATATCGCTTGTATCGGTCGTGTCATCCAGTCTTTTCCATTTTTTCATACCATCCATTTTTTCATATGCAAGTTCCTGTATAATCATTGCACCATTGAGACCTCATCAAAATGTTGAAATTAAACAAAAAAATTGCCAATCAGAATATAGTCCATAAAAAGCCATAATTGAAGTGATGTAATGTGTCACATTCTTAGTTACCATCCTGCAAAAGAAAATCAATGGAAGTATGGAAAAAGGTTCTAAAAGGGGAGATATGTTATGTAAGAATTTCTTGGTTTATATTCTTGAATCACCTAGAATTTACTCATGCAAGTTCCTTTATAATCATTGCACAATAGAAACCTCATCAATCTTGAAATTAAACAAAAAATGCCAATATGAATCTAGTCCATAAAAAGACATAATTGAAGTGATGTAATCATTCACATTCTTAGTCACCATCCTGCAAAAAAGTTAAATGTGAGGAGGATAGAGAAGTTTTTATGACACGACCGATGCAAGCGATATGGGCAATCGGAGAATTTCGGATGGCCCGTATCGATTGTATCAGTCGTGTCATCCAATCTTTTCCATTTTGTCATATGCAAATTCTTGTATAATCATTGCACCATTGAAACCTCCTCAGAATCTTGAAATTAAACAAAAAAATGCCAATATGAATATAGTCCATAAAAAGACATAATTGAAGTGATGTAATCAGTCACATTCTTAGTCACCATTCTGCAAAGAAAAATCAATGGAAGTTTGAAAAAAAGCTTCTTAAAGAAGGAGACGTTACAATCTAAAGGGTTGCAACTTGATGCAAGATAATGTTTTTTTCTCTAATCTAATGTTAACTATTGCATCATCAATTGAGAATTTGAATTGTGATGATGCCTCATCAAGGTATTCTAGAGCTCCCTTACATTTTTGAATTTCCAATTTGCAATGACAATTATCTTTCTAGATTGAAAATCTAGATGAATCAGTACTTCTGGATAGCTCTCCTCTGAGTCCAAGGCTATCCAAAGTCCAAGCTTTCTTTTCCACCTTTTGTTGAATGATCAGAAGCATCCCAATCTAATGAAGAGATGCAAGGACTAGGGAAATGTATAAGATTTCCATAAGAGCTCCTCCCTAATGGCACCTGATAATATGCAAAATGGACAAATAACTCTGTGCTATTGAAAACTTGAGTGGATTTGTCTGCATACATAAGCTCTGCATATTCCTTACAAAGAGCTCTGAATGTTTGTGTTAAACATTCAAGAGGTTGCCACTCTAAAATATTGGAAGGAAAAATATCTGCAATACAAAAACATATATGTTGTTATACAAAACCAATTGAAATGATAGACGATCATTGTAAAACTTCACTTACAGTACAAAGGGAATTGCATATGCTTTTCCAGAACAAGATCATTAGCGTTGTACACATGTTGTACTCTTGCAAACCAACCGCATCTCTTCAATTTGAAACTAAGAATAAGTCCCCTGCAATGGTTTCTTGTGTCGTCTCTTTTAGCATGCTTGACTTTATGGGCACCTCTATAGCTAGGAAGCATAGTTACTCATTCATTTAACTTCACAGAAAGAGGTTTCCATAAAGAATCCTCTCTTCTGTTGTAAACCTCACATGAGGTTACACGATTGGAAGGACGACAAGAAGAAGAAGCCATTAGAATCGAGAAGAAGAAGAATGCTCAAAGCGAGAAACCGACATTCACAAACTTTGCCAACATTTATAGATAAAAGGGCTTAGTACACGTGGAAACTTTTGATTTGATGTAAACCTTGTCGCCGAATGACCATGGAATTTCGTGAACCCAAAAATATTTCGTATCTTCAAAAATCATTTCCTTCTTGGAACTTTAAAGATATGCATTGTGTGATGTGCAAAAATATCTTTTTTTGCATCAAACCAAGAAATTGTACACTGAATACAAGAATCTTCATCACTTTCGCGGCGCTTTTAGATCATATTCTCTTAAAAAAAGAATTTCTTCATACGGTTAAAGGAGACAACAATGTTATATTCTTGTACACGTGGAAAGACTCTATTTGTCAATTTCCTTAATCTCTCATTAGCAAACAACCCCTTTTCGGCCGTTTTTCGCCCTAATGAGAACCTATCATTTGGAACCCTCTCATGTGCTCTAAGAGAGGGTTCATGGCTATTCATCACCTACATGTTTCGTCGAGGGAGTTTGCTAGGGGCCCTAGGTGTAGTGTGGCTAAATGGATCACCTTTCAGAGTCTCTTGGAGGTGCCACAACAAGACCGATGTATGATGATGAGAGGTGTGCTTGATGTGATTTGGGATGTTGAGGTTGTGATTCTAAGAGACTGGGGAACCTAGGTTGATCCCCATGCTCAGATGGCCTAGCTTGGGGTCTTTACTCTGACTGAGGTTTTGATTGTTTCCTGGGGTATCTATTAGGTGGGACTCTCTTTTTCGACATTGGTGAGGAGGGGCAGATGATTACTCATGGATTGAGCCTGATATCATAGGATAAGAAGAGTTAGAAATGTGCAAACAAAGTTGCCCATAAATTATTAGAAATAATTAGCTACCCAATTCCTAACAAAAGACAATAGAGCCCGATAGCTAAAATTTCAAGATTTTGTAGGAATAAGTCAAATCCTCAACCCATCCAAAAAATTATAAATGCAATTTTAAAAATATGTATTGTCATTTTCATTCCTATATTCCAAATGTGTGCACTAGTTCATTCCAAAAGAAAATCCACCATTTACAAAGAAGATATGCGAAGATATGCTTTCACTTGGTAAATGAAATATGATATGCCTATTGAAACCCTCAAAGAGAACAAACCAAGGTAGATTGTAGATTTAGGAACATAAAATGGAAAAGTCAAAAGGCTACTAACAAAAAAGTGCTTTTGATTATTTATTGAGTTATTTATTTCTTTTTTAAAGGAAGTTCGATAGAGCTTACACTTCCAAAATTTAATTAATAGAAATTACAGCTCTACGAGTGAACGGTGTAGGTGCGAAAGTAACGGCTAGTGGATCAAGTCAACCGTTGGAATTATAGCACACAAACCGTTGGAATTACAGCACACAGGTGCTTGGCGTAAGCTCAGGTGCAATGGAACTCAAGAAGTTTGATTAGGTTGATTCATAAGCTTTACATACATATCATGTTATGGTTTGGAAAACAATTCAGTACTTGTTTATAGTTTGAACATGCATACATAGAAAAAGTTCTCGGTTTTCTTCGACTATGAAATACGATTCCTAACAATATTATGTGAGCATCATAGTCTCAACGACATATTAGGCATCATTTTAAACATAAAACATTTCGTCATTTCTCATTCGTCCCCACTTATAACACTAAGTACAAGCTCAACTCCAAAGACAATATGTTTAGGTAAACATTGACGCTAATGGAAAATAGGAATTCTTCTCAACAATCAACATATAGACGGCTTGCCTTTTTAAATCTTTTCCATGAGTTCACATTCAAAGTCCCCAACTCTGAGTTTCTCAATCTATCAATCAGTACATGAAAGTGGAAGCGTTCATCTCAGAAATTATCTTCAATAAGTCACTAGCTCATGTAAATTTATGAGGCTAAACTACATATAGCTGAAACTTTGTCATTTGATCGAAGATCAAACTCTATAGATAAGAAGCAAAATTTGTGTCATCGAGCGTTAGATCTCAGCGTTATCACTTCAGTTATGTTCTCCTTATTTCCATTTTATATTTACCTTTTAGCAGTATATACGCTTTCAGTCCAAGGATCAGAGCTTCGTCTTCTTCTCGTACTTGATTTATAGTAAGCTGAGATCTTCGAGGCAAGTGGAAATTGACCTTCTGTGCATACATTGGTGCGCACGGAGCTTCCCTACAGAACTTAGCTGAAAACACATAGATTGCCGTCTTTCCCCCATATCTTCCTTCCTTGTGAGTCGTCAAGGAAGCTTGATTGGCGTTTGGAAGATTCGGGGGAGGAATGCTATCTTCGAGTGCCGTGCATTGCAAGTCAGCGGGCAACGTGGAATATAATACAGAGAGGCAGACAATATATCAGGAGATTTGTATGAGCTGTTGTCGGTGTGTTTTTTGTCTACCTCGTCCTTTCCTCCGTTCCCTGGGCTGACGATTCCACACACAGCAGACACGCCAGATCATTCAATGAGCAACTAGGAATTGGAAACCTCCTTGCGAAGATCATGCCCATCTTTTTTGTTTCAACGTATTGCACTTCAGCGCATCAGTCACCAACTATAGCTTTGAGAATTTTTCTGCTATTTGCGCAGGGATCAAGTGAACTCCACAAACAAAGGATGAATCAACACAATTAACTGAAGCTTTTGTCATCAACATCTACTGGTTTCCGAAAATCATAGCATTCAAGAGCTCTGAAATCGAATTTTAATCTCTGTTGTCGCTTGTTCAACACCCCTCACTTCTAAACTTCTCTTAATTGAATTCAAAACGAATCTCCAGCCAAAACATTTCTCCTTTTTGTTCCGAACAAAAAATCACAGCGATATTGTTCCGATTATCAAAGCCTCATTAACCTGCAAAATCTCTCCACAGGCTTGATAAAATTGATTGCTGAAGTTTCAAACTCTCTGTCCTCTGTAGCTTCCCTTCACATCAACTCCAACAGCTTCCTCTTCTATGCGCCACTTCAGCCGAATGTCCAATCTAAAGCAGCCTGCAATCATCTCTGACAATTTCCCCCCAGATAGATGATTCTGATCTTTCTCCTTCCGTCAATTGCCCGTCCTCAATCTCTCCCCGCAGCGAATGAGTCTTCTGTTCCTTAACCATTATGCAATTCCTATTCCAAAAACTCTATCCCGCATGTACCCGCTTAGGTTCTGCGCCTCCCCAGCCCCTCCTTTTCATGCGCGCCTGTGGAGCCTCTGGAAACCGATATCTGAGCTTGCTACCATCCAAAAGGAAATATTGGACGCTCCTCCTTAGGCGACGGAGATGAGATCCAGTCGATCTTCGTGTGCAACGACTGCTACCTCTTGGGGAAAGCGCTGTGCTATCTTCTTTTTTTTCTACTCGATCATCTCATGACTTTGTTATTGAGGAAGCTTCCATTCTTTCCTCTTTGCATATCCTGCGTCACTTCAGATCGCCTCCTTCCCGTACTCTCATGCACGAAATTGAAATACAACAAGTGCCACCTCCTTTCCTTTCTATATTTGAATGCGTATCGATCATCTCCTCAATACACCAAGATAGCTCCATATGAATACCTCTCAAATATCAACTTCCAAAATCATTCGCAGTTCCTTCTACTCTCCTTACTCATGTATGCATGTAACTTTTGTCAATCGGAATTTTTTCTTTTCACTCTCCAAAAGCTTTCAATGTACGAAGGAAAACATCTGAATGGATGTCAAAATATCCATCAGAAGTACCTCAAGAGAAACAAAAGATAAATACTTGAGGTATATGACGTCTTAAGAGGATATTGTAATAAATTCTAGGTGCCAAAGGTGTTTCCCCTTTTCTTCTCAATCAAGTACTTCTTGGAAGGATAGAGACAACATAAGAGCATTTTCTTCAATTTGGATGATAATCGTGAAGACAAAATCTTTACGACAACGGGCCTAGCATGCATGGGACCCCCCTATATCCCACAAAGTAAGGGTTGCTAATAGATTACTAGAGAATTTTACAAAGAAGGTTTATAATGCTCTCGTCCTCCTCATGTGGGGCCCACTTGGTTTTGATCTTGTTGCTCTCTAGGAAGAGCACTCTATGATGTCTAAAAGGTGAATACTTGTTACAATTAGAAATTCTTTTGCCTAAAAGGAGAATAAATTTTTTTATCAGCCATTCTTTAGAAGAGCTTCCAAAATTGGTTGCACACTTCTCTTTCTTTATTTTACATAGAGTCTTCCCTCTTATAGCTGTCGACAGTGTTGAGGAACATCGGATCGCTTCACCCAACAAAACTTACTTCCAGTTGATTTGTCCCTATAATAGCTTGATTCTCTCAAGGGCTTGCTAGATTGATATTAATTTGGGGCACAAAAAGAAGAGTTGTCCCAAGTCTTCCATGCCTTGAAGGCATCGTTTGCATTAGGGGGGGACCCATGACAAATCTTTTTAGCTTTTACATTAGTCTAGATTTCACAGTGTAGGATTTGGCACATAAGCACATACTTTTTAATCTTGATGAAGAGTGCCAAAGTAATTGGAACTTAAAGTCCCACCTCCAACATAACCAATCCAGAGAAGTTCTAATTATTAAAATCTCACGTCATACAAGTTCTAATTTGTACCAACTTAATGGGCTACCTTCACATAATCGGAGATTAAACGTTATGATCGAGTTGCAATTAAGATAAAAAAAATAGAGAGAAAAAGAAATCCCACCTCATACAAGCAAGCAGGAAAACAACCGAGAAAGTTACACGAAAAACCCATTATATATCGAAAGTATTTTGAAGTCAAAAGAAAAGTGCGTTTGATTAAAAAAAAAGAAAAGGGTCTGATGGGGAAGAGTGTTTCCGTAGAATATTTCTTTTTCATTGTTCCATGTGCTTCAACTTTTCCTTAGTCTTGTATTAACAAGCGTTCTTAAGACAAGTACCTCCAAACAACGTTGCCTGATTGGTCGCAAGCCATTCGGAAAGCCCATCACATCCTTTCATCCACAACTGTCGCATGGAGGCGCCGAGTTCCGTAGGAAGACTCCTCAAGTTTCGGCACTCTTCTGCGCTGAATTCCTCTAGCTTTGGTGGCGCCTGCAAATGTGTCTGAATGTGGAGCCCAAAATTAAAATAGAAGGTTGAAGTCCAAGAAGCATTGCCATTACTCACATTCACAGTCGGCAGGCTGCTACAACCGCTCAACCCCAGTTTCTGCAGAGTTGTGGGGAGGAAGGAGAGAGTCTCCAAAGATGTGCATTCTTCAAGGTCGAGATGCTCCAAGGACGAAAGTTCTATGCATGGACAGTTCAGCATAAAAAAGGATGAAAAACGTTTCACTTGAAGACGTCTCACTCGAAAGCTTTTATAGCATTGAAGAATAGAAGAACGATAATGTTGAATTGAAAAGTATGAAACAACTTATCTCGAACATTAGATTTGTTTGGAAGTGAATGCGTATGAAAAAGCAGGTTTGAAGCCAAAACGTACAAATAAGAATCGAACATCATAGGCCATGCTAATAACGAATTTCCCGCCAAATTAACTACCCCTTTCTTTTTTATTCAAGACAACACAAATTGTTGGAAATAATGTGAAGATTAGGTCGAAAGTCTCTAATAAAGTAACTATATGACATATTCTTGATATAAATCCTCAAGAAGCAGATCATGTGGGCATCATGGATAGAATACAATCCCCTCAAATAGTGGCGTAAGTTCAACTCTTAGCTCGTGCAACAATTGGTGTTTGGACTTTCCTATAGCTCTTTAGGATTTCGTCTTTGCATGGCATCAATTCGATGATGATCTTGCTTTGCTAGAGACTCATTTTCGGAAGGCCTAAAAACTATTTAAGGGAAGCATAGCCTCATTATGTGATATCCTCTCAAGATCTTATCAATCATCACCTCAAGCAGTTTATCAACTCAAGGAGGAGATCATCTTAAGGTGTGCTCTTGGAGGAAGAGTTCTATAATCTTGAAGGAGGTGTGGTCTACATATAGTGATTTTGGAGGAGTTACTTTCAGTCAACCATCACCACATTGTTGAGTTTCCGTGAGTAACAAGCCTACATCTCTACCTTACTCATTAAGCAAGTAGTTTTTTTTATTTAGGCTTTCTATACTCTAAGCTAGAATAAGGGTTTGCTATAAAACAATTCTAACTTGTTCATATTCTCCATATTCTCTCTATCACACACACCCCCACTGTTCATACCTCTTAGGCACTTTGCACATAAATTATTCTATCTAGTTCCTATTCCTGTCAAGATTCAGATCTTGTCAATTTGTATCATATTCACACATTGTAATTTGACATTTGAATATAGATAGTGTAGGCGAGCATTCTAGTTTATTGTGCACTTTTGAAAACTTATCTACCTCTCTCTCTATCTACCACTAATCATCGTTTGAGTCTTAAGGTGTGTATGCTAAGGCTCATCTGTTAGAAGATCCTATAAACTTGTGATTATTGTTATTGAGGCCCACCCCACGTCCAACATTTGGAATTCGAGCATAGTTGACATACACCCTTAACAAGATGAATGATTATAGACTTGAAAATGAATTTCATTATTATTATAGAAATCAAGATGCATATTATACCTCAAATCCGGTCTTGCAAAACCTCTCCTCAACCTTGGTGTGAGTTAAAGAATCTCTATTAGATAAGAAATCCTAATAGGGAAGCTCATGTTAGGAGACAACTAGCCAACACAGGGATGAAAGTTGGTGAATAAGTTCGTACCCATTTGAAGCTCAAAGATTTATGAGATGATTTGCTCAATGTTGGAGTAAAACTTTCAGATTAAGAGATTGTAAACACACTTCTAAACTCACTTCCATCCTCATATCGTGCCTTTTGTTACTTCTCTTATTCATACTACAAGAGAACGAGAACTCTTATTTGAAGAGCTACAATTCCTATTACTTCAAGATGAAGATAAAAAAAAAAGGAATGGAAGAGGATGATGAAGCCATGTTATCATTTTCAAAGGGAAAGAACAAGACTCAACAATTTTACAAGGACAGTAAGTCGCCTAATCCAAAGTCTTATAGTCCTTCCTCTAATGCTTCTTCTACACCCAAAGAAAAGTCTTCAACTACATGTGATTCAAAGAAAGGAGTATGGCATTACTATAAGAAACCATGTCATTACATAGCAAAATGCAGAACAAGGATTTTTAATGAGAAGAAGAAAGCATCAAGTAATAGTGGGAAAGATGATCCAAAACCTAAATCTTCAAAGGTAGATCATATGTATGTGTTACTATTGAAGAATTAGCTTTTGATCAAGTAGCATTAAATGAAATCTTAGCTAATCCTTGGATTTTTTATTCAGGAGCTACTAAACATATGACAGGTTGTAGAAAGGTATTTTCTTCACTTTCTAACTGTTCAAGTAGAAGATTGACTATTGGAGATGGTTATGATTTGGATGATGTAGGTCTTGGAGAAGTGAACCTTAAGTCTAGGGCAGATGGAAATCTCACAATTTTCAATGTTCTTTATGTTCTAGACATGGAGAAGAATTTTCTCTCTATCTCTAACTTCTTGTCACATGGTTACAAAGTTGTTTTTAAGAAAGATTCATGTCAGATCCTCTCACTTGACAAGGAACATTATCTACTTCAACGTGAAAAAAAGGTGGAACGTTTGTGTTGTCCAAAATAAGTCATGTTAATATTGTTAGGTCTACTAGACCTAAGGAGAACATGAAGTTATTGTTGGGATATCAAGCTCAACATGTGATGATCCAGGATGACATGTATCACTATGTGAGCTCTCTTCCTTATCTCCTGCCTCATGACATGGTATCAGACCCACTCTGGTTGTAGAGAGCTCGTGGAGAAGGCCAACAGTGAAGAGTATGTGAGAATGCGTGGACAAAGAACGATTCACAAATGACCTCAGATCAACGTTTCAGAGCCATCTTGACCTTCCTTTTGAGCTTGCAAGGTGGGGCACATAGAAAACCTAGGTCAGTTTGCAAAACTATAACTTGCGTCTTGTTCGATAGCATTCATATATTGCAAATCTCGAATTTTAAGCAATCTCGTGTACTGTTGATGCACGAAAACTGTGTTTTTTTGAGATCGAACTTTCACATCATAGTGTGATAGTGTTCAAGCAAAAGTGTTGCTTGTAGTGTTTTGAGGTGTTGTGAATTGCTACAAAAATGGCAAATGCAGATCGAATGATTCAACTTATGAGCGATAAGCTACACAAGAATAACATCCATGCTTTAGAATGACGAATTTCTTGATGGGAAAAGGTAAGTGGAAGTACATCGAAGGAGAAAATGGAGAAATGCTCTGTAGTTACGAGAGAGGAATCCGAGTGCGGATCAGTTAAGAGCATATGAGGAACGGAATCAAGGAGCACAGAAGCTAATGTATTGTCTATTTGTTTGCATGCAGGATAGCATGATTGTTTTCATGCAGGTACACACCACAATAGAATGGTGTTGCTGAATGCAAAAATAGACATATGGTAGAAATAGAAAGAGCCTTGATGGTTGAGAAGAATATGCCTCATTGTTATTGGGCAGAAGCTGTTCATACTGTTGTATACATCATGAACAAAACTACGACTATTTTTGTACATCAAGTTACACCTGAAGAGAAGTTTATAGGTAGACAACCAAACTTATCACATCTGAAAGTTTTTGGCTATATTACATATGTACATGTACTAGATGAATTGACGACAAAGCTTGATCCAAAAGCAGAAAAATGTTTCTTCATTGGATACTCCCTTGAGCAAAAGGGATATAAATATTATAACCCACTAACAGAAGAGGTTAAGTTAAGTAGAGATGTGGTATTTGATGAAATGTCAAGCTTCTATGCAGATGCCAAAGAAGGACTGAATCTTGAACCAAATGACAAAGAAAATGCTGAAAAATCAAGTGTAGAATCTCAAGCTTTGAGTGGACTGGATGGATCACCAAGCAATAGTTCCAACTCAAATCCATGGAGTGGGAGATTGCCTGGAAATTTTAGTCCAGCAAATTCATCAAATACATCGAAGAAAGGTAAAGAGTCTTGATGAGGAACTTGGATTTCCCTCTCTGAAGACTCTAGGAGTAAGAAAGGCACATGTAGATGATACAACTTAGAGAAGTGAACCTGGACCAAGAAGATCGGGGAGGATACGGAACTCAGTGCAATGATTGACATATGATAGTTACATGGCTCGTCATTGTGCCTACATGATAAAGGTAATACAAGATGATGAACCTTCTTGTTTTGAGGATGCAGTTGGAAATGCCGATTGGAAAAAAGCTATGGATGAGGAGATGGCTGCACTTTATGGAAATGATACATGGAAGCTAGTTCCATTGCCACAAGGAAAGAAACCCATAGGCTGCAAGTGGGTTTACAAGGTAAAGCACAATGCTGATGGTAGCATAAGTAGGTATAAAGCATGATTGCTAGCAAAAGGATATGCATGCACAAACTTATTTCATTGATTATGAGGAAACATTCAACCTTGTAGTTAAGATGCCTACTGTTAGAACACTTGTTGCATTAGCTACAACAAAAGGATGAACATTGCATCACATAGATGTGAAGAATGCTTTTCTACATGGTGAGCTACAGGAGGAAGTATACATGGACGAGCCATAAGGATATGAAGATTCAAAGCATCTAGAATATGTTTGCTGGTTGCAAAAGGCTTTGTATGGGTTGAAGCAAGCACCTCATGCATGGCATGCAAGGATCACTAATTACTTAACCACCATTGGGTTTTCTATGTGTAATGAAGATCATTCATTATATGCAAGGAAGGTTGATGAGCAATTGTGTGTATCTATGTTGATGACTTGATTGTAGGTGGTGATAATGAAGAAAACATCAAAGAGGTAAAGCAAATTCTTATGTAGGAATTTGACATGAAAGATCTTGGTGTGCTGCACTATTTCTTGGGCATTGAGTTTATACATAAAACAATAGGTATATGGATGTCGCAAAGGCAATATGCCTTGAATATGCTGCAAAAGTATGGTATGGCTGATTGTAAGCCAATTTCTATGCCATTAGATCAAAATTTGAAGTAAGATACTACATCAAGTGAAGCATTGGAAAATGCTACTATGTACAGGAAAAGTGTGGGAAGTTTGATATAACTCACAATTACAAGGCCTGATCTAAGCTACATTATTGGACTTGAAAGTCAATTTATGAAAGTTTCAAGGAAGCCACATTTGGATGTTCTGAGGTGCACTCTACATTATGTGAGTGCTACTTTGGATTATGCATTATTTTATGAAGCTGGTGTAGATTTGCACATTCATGGATACACTAATGCAGATTGGGCTGGTAGTACTCCAGATATAAGATCTATTAATCGCTTTCTATGCTCACTTGGAGGTGCAACTATTACATGGAGTAGCAAGAAGCAACCTACTATTGCTTTGTCAAGTACAGAGGCTGAGTATAGAGGTGCTGCAGTGGCAGCATGTGAGGCATCATGGCTAGAGATGCTACTTACAAACTTAGGTACAAAAGTGCAAAAGCCTATCATCATATATTGTGATAATCTTACCAGCATATAATTAGCACAGAACCCTGTTTTTCATGCTAGAACAAATCATATCGAGGTAAATTATCACTTCATTAAAGAGAAGGTATTAGCAGGTGATATTGATCTTGTTTATGTGAGTTTGAGGTTGCTGATATTTTCACTAAAGCACTTGGAGCAGAGAAGCTAAAGAAGTTTCGGAAGATGCTTGGATTAAAGGACATGATGTTGAGTTTGAGGGGGAGTGTTGAGATATCAAGCTCAACATGTGATGATCCAAGATGACACATATCACCTTTTCATTTCTCTAACATGTATAGTGGTCACGCCGGTATATGTCAGAGACACTTCATTAGGCTTTAATAGATTTATCAACCAAGAGTGATGACACATTTGTTTCTTGCCAGCTCATGCATTTGTGGACATTATTTTTTTCCTTATGTACTGGTCTTTATATATTGTAGTAGTTGTATTCTTGTTTTTAGGTCATTCTTGTACATTCCTTTTTATATAATAGAAGAAGAAGAAAAAGATCATTCTTCCTTGCCTCAATGTGAGTGTGTGCTTCTCTTTGATTGTGAGTGTGTGTGTGAGAGCTCTCTTCCTTATCTCCTTCCACATGAGAGTTATGACATACTAGATTTGTTCATATCATTTACACAACTCTCAAGCACATTAAAGATCATGGTATGGTGGAGAGTTTGCCTAGTTTTCCTCTACCAAATGATTCAGAATCATGTGAAGGATGTCTTGAAGGAAACCTTCACAAGCTTCCTTTCGAGAAGCATGGATACATCAAATGTTGCAAATCATTTGATATTTGCAAATCATACATTCAAATGTGAATGTTCGGATGAGAATATATTCTATTCAAGGTTACAAGTACTTCGTATGTTTCATTGATGATTTCTCAACATATTCATGGATTTATAGTCTTAAAGTAAAGTTAGAGGTTTTTCCTAGTTTTTAGAACTTAGGTATGATTGAAAATGAAAGTCAATGAAAGATCCAGATTTTGAGAAGTGATAGAGGAGGAGAGTACATGTCAAAAGACTTTAATGATTTACTTGAAGACAAAGGTATCTCTTATCAAATCACTATTGCTTACACCCCATAATAGAATGTTGTTGTAGAGAGAAAGAAAAGGATACTTGTTGAGATGATGTGTAGCATGATGTCATCCAAAAAGCATTCTCCCAAGTTTTGGTTTGATGGAGTACATAAAACTAATCACATTTTGAATAGGTCTACCACAAAAGCTTTAAAGGTTATCACACCTTATGAGGCTTATTATGAGAAGAAGCCCAATCCGAGGCATTTCAAAAGTTTTGGCTCCCTAGATTATGTTCACATTAAGAAGAACGATTGCGGTAAGCGTGATGTAAAAGAATTTAAAGCTATCTTTATTAGTTATGCAATTGAAATCAAAGGATACAAATTCCATGTTCTAGATACATTTGATATCCTACTCTCACACAATGCATATATAATAGAAAATCAAGTTTATGATAAGAAGGAAAAGAATCCATATTTCATTAAGGAAGATGATTATGAATTTTTCAGAATGATTTGGGATTCTTATATTCATCCATACAAGGGAGATGATGAACCTTCTCAAACCCTAAGAGATGGAGGTGAAGAGAGATTTTGATTACTTACACCGGTTCCTAGTCCATCATCAGTACCTCTTGAAGTTCCGATTCAAGAAGTTTGAGAAGGTTCCAGAGTTCTAGAAGAAAGAGATAATGAAGAACTAGAAATAATAGCACTACTTTTGAAGACTATGCCAAAATGGTTATATCAAAACAGGAACGATAATGGTTTAAAGGAATACACTAGAAGAACTAAAAGTCAACAAGAAGACAATAAGCAAGCTAGGTATATTATGCTAAACTTTTTGAGATTCATGATATTTTAGCTCTTAGTTAAGTTGAGAATGAACTAGCTAGTGTTCAAGATGGACTAGAAATTTATATGATTATCATAGGTCCCAAAGATCTAGATCTTGATTTGTTTAAATGACAACTTAAACATACATTTAATGTAAATGACTTATGTATTTTACATTATTATCTTAGGATTGAGTTCATGTACAAAGATGAGTGTATCTACATGACACAAGAGAAATACATTGAGAAAATATGTAAAAGTTAGAGATGATAGATTTGAATCCTATGGAGACACCTATGGATGTTAATGTGTCATTACAAGGAAAAGCAAATTCAGAACCTTTTGATGCTACTTTATATATTCAAGTAGTTGGTTGCTTGATATATCTATGTAACACACATCCAAAAATTTGTAGTTTCTCAAGTATCCACTTCAAGCACAATCCGCTCAAGCTTCATTAGAAATCAGTTAAGAAAATTTTCAGATAACTGAACGCAACTTCCAATTATGATATGGTATTTCAAAATTCTTCACATTTCTTACTAAAAGGTTTTGCATATCTTGATTGGCATGTGATCAAGATTGAGGAAGAAGCATGTGGTTATTGTTTCTATCTAGGAGATTTTCTTATCTCTTGGTTATCCTGGAAACAACCTAGAGTTGCTACATCTTCAAGTGAAGTAGAGTATAGGGATTCATTTACAATTACACTTGAATTGGTTTGTTTGTAGAAAGTTCTCATTTATCTTGATGTTCATGCTCATCTTTGAGTTTAGATATATTCAGAGAGTTAGAGTACTATTAAAATTGCAAAGAACCATGTTCATCATCATATTATCGATATGAAGGTTATGAGAGCTCATTCGGACCTAAATATGCTAACCTTATGTACATAGCCCCAAGAGCCCCAATTCCAAACATACCCTCTACAAGACTCCCTTCACTGACAAGACCATGTTATAGGTGTGGTGGAGACCATTTCTTTAGAGAGTGCTTAGTGCCATACCATCCACCACACACACATGTCTGGAAAGGATATTGTAATGAGTATGGAAAGGAACATTTGTTTAGAGATTGACCCAAGAACCCTAACAAAGTCTCACCCACTGCACAAATTAATATAATCGAGGTGATCAAGTCCTAAAGAATACAATGTACCTCTAAAAGCCTATACCAGAGAAAAAACAAAGGCAATCTTGGAATGAGAAGTAACGATTAGTCCCAAGATTGAGGAGGATTCAGGGTCTACAAATCAAGTTGTAGAAGACTCTGAGGAGCCCCATGACACTTTAGAATATAAAAAGACTCAAAGATGGAAGGCGACGCAAGAAAGAATCATAAGCAAATGGATTAAAAAACCAACTGAAGAGAAAGAACATGCACTAAAGAGACTGAGCTCAGAGAAAGAAATTCAACAAATGGATTAAAAAACCAACTGAAGAGAAAGAACATGCACTAAAGAGACTGAGATCAGAGAAAACTAATGTAATGGCGAGGAGAAAATGGAGGAATAGGAAGGATCAATTCTAGTAGATCATATGCCTAAAGACTTGAAAATGTGGTTAGAAGCCTATTAGTCTAGGATAGACACAAGACCTAGCCTAGAGCAACATGAAAAAATCCACTGAAGAGGGGAACTTGAAAAAGGAAGACTTGAAATATGCGAGAAATTAATTGAGATTATTTAGAAAATGCTAGAAAAAACTATAACAACCCTCTCTAACATAGAATATCTGAAGAAAAATTCGAAGGATGTGTAAAGACTTTCAATCCACAACCAAAGGAGAATAATCAAAACAAGGAATTCAAAGAAGAGTGGAGTTATGGAAATGAGGAACAAAATTCTTTCATTATTAAGTAGAGTCTAATTGGCCACATGACCTTTCGGCCAAAGTTTAGGAAGATAGATGGAAGAAGAATGAAAGTGAAATCCACCCTTTTGAAGAGTTCGATGTCTCTAGGAATTAATCAAGATTGGAACCGAAAGTGAACTATGAGGAATTGTCTAATCTAGATTACAATAGAGAGAAATGACTGAACTTGAGGATGCTTCCCAACTACATGATATAATATGAACAAAGATCCAATTTTTTACATGCACCCACAATAAGGGGAAAAGAAATGAAATCACAAGATGAAACCTCAAATACACTATTCAAGTTAAACAGAACTAAAGTTCAATGCTCTTTAACTCTAAAGGAGTTTCTACATATTAAACCTCAGTTATAGAGTAAACTAGCTAAACATTTAAATTTGGACAAGACAAACCAATCCATAAGAAATGATAAAGTGGAGATGACACACACAATTAAAATTTTGGGTGACAAAGTGGGATACTTTAGTGAGGGAGATGAAGGAAATACATGCCTCTCGATGACCTTCCAAGGATACATGACCAAAGCCATTCTAGACACAAGAACGGAAGTAGGAATTGCAATCAAAGAGATATGGGAAAAATGGAGAAATCTAGCCCTATAACCCACTTGAATGAACTTACAGTTGGCTGATGGTCACGTTGAAAGACCTCTAGGAATCCTCGAGAAGATAATCCTGACTATGTGTGGAGTAGAATTTGAACACACATTAGCTATCTATCACTATGGAAAATCAAGTAATTTTGAAGTAATATTGGGACAACCACTCATGGATAGCTTAAGGTAGTACACGATTGGGGACAAGATGCATTATATCTCTAGCCTCAAGGTTCCACTACAAAAACAAACCTTGCATACATTTGCATATAGAGATGTACCACCCTTACAATGGAACTCTATACATAAAGAAGCAAATGATGTGTCTATTCATAGTACGGGTTCAAATGACCAGTCTTGGATGAATAAGGATGCCCAACTATGGATGTCTAAGGAAGCAAAATGAGAGAAAGAGAGACTACAAGCTTGGCCATTAGGACATGAAAGTTATAGGCCAGTAGAAGATTTTTCCTACATGCCACAAATATTTCAAGATGAAGCATTCAAGCCACATGGATGGATGGAAATATTAGCTACCTTAGATGTTTGTGTGAACCAAGAGGTATTGAACATGAATGAATGTGTAGATGAGGAAAGGTATGATGTAAGTCTATACATGGTAGTCCTCCAAGAGGTGGAAGAAAGAGAAGTTGTCAAAAACGAATGGAGAGAGGACTATCAAAGTATAAACATGGAACATGAATTTGATGGAGAAGAGTAATAGCTAAGAGGTTAAAATGGAGAAAAAGCAAATGGGAGATACTCATGTGAATACAGAAGTACTAGCCATAGAAGAGTATCAAGGAAACCCAAAAATGGAGAAAAACGAAATTCACAAAGATTTACATCATAAATCATTTAAGGTACTTAAACATTTCAAGAGGTTTGAAGTAGAAGAATAGAAATAGCTATTGAAATGCCTAAGAGAGAGGCATAGGATTGAATAGCCTATAATAACAAAGAACAAACCAAAAAGGTGTTGGTGACCATGGAAGGTGAAGAAGAGATGCACATATATAGGAAAGGACATATCAATAGAAGAAGACCAAGAACTCATTGAGCTGATCCGAGAATATAGTGATGTATTTGCAGGGACTTATAAAGATCTTAAAGGACTGGATCCCTATATTTGTTCTCATAGCATTCCAATGACTCTAGATGCAAAACCCTCAAAACAACAACCATACATCAATAATGATGTATATTCAACCAAGATCAAAGAGTAAATTAATAAACTATTGGTTGGCAAATTTATATATGAAATTGAACACATCAAATGGGTTTCACCTTTGGTAGTGGTAGCAAAGAAGAACAAAAAACTTAGGGTTTATATTAGCTTGAAAAGCTCAGAGTTCAAATAAAGTGTTCTGTATTGCTCTAACTTAGATAGTCAATAATAGATAGGTTAGATTGGGACAAATAGCTGCATCATGCAATATGGGCCTTTTGAGTGGCTTAAGGTGTAAATACAATGAGAGAAGAAATAATGGTACATACCAGTCGGTCATAAAAAAGAATGCACACTATTTTGAAGTCAACCTTGGTGCAACCATCACCCATAATGGAAGAAGAGTTACAAGAGGCCCTCAAAACAAAGTAAATATATAGGGAAGGAAACATAAACCTCACATTATAAGTTCCCCACTACCACCAAAAGAGAGAGCTCAAGAAAAATCAAACAAGTAAAAGATTCTCCCAAATGGAATAATACAATGAGCTGGGATTAACTAGTTCAAGTTCATCTTTAGAATACCATGTGGATAGAGAACAATCCACCATGAACATGGATCGTCACATAGAAACCAATGATGATTGAAGGTGGGATGATTTGGATCAATTGGTCGACTGGAAGGGGGTGGTTATTGAAGAGCAAGACAAAGAAGAAAAGATGGAGGATGACAAACAACGAGAAAGAACACCTACAAGAGACAATATGTATACTCTTAATATTAATGAAACCACAACATTACAATTCATGGAGATTACAAAAGAATGAAACAAAACTATGGTACATCCAAAAAAAGAACTTCAACAAGAAGAGGAGCCAAAGGCCAAGAAATCTTTTGAACCACTAAGAATAATAGTAGAGCCATCACCCATGGATGTAAATTATGAAGGTAGTTGTTTCAAGTCTAAAGAAGGTAAAGAGGTTGAGCTGTAGATACAACTTTGAATGTGGTAGCCATTCAATGAAATTTTACATGTAAATAAAGGTGAAAATGTTTTCACAAGATATGAGCCCGTAATACCACAAAATTGGCTCAATTTGGACATGGCCTAATTGAAATCAGTAGTCAAACATATGATCCAGATGGACATGGACACACAACAACATTTAATGGAGGTATATAAAGAGTACAAACAAGAAAATGTGGAAAAAAGATAAGTTCAAAGCTCTAAGTGAACAACTATCTAAATGAATCATGAGAACACAACTAGTGCTTAACAAAAAGGAAGAATAGTCCATTGAAGAAACTAAAGAGATTAATACATTGAAAGAAGAAAATGCCAACCTACACAACCAAATAGCTGAAGTAAAGAAGGAACAAGAGAAGCAACTACAAGAGGGCATGGAGATAAAAAAGAACTATGATGCGAGTAAAGTAGAAAAATATGATTAACAAACAGAAGCAAGTTATTCAAAATGCAAATAAAAGTAGATATGGATGGATCGGACTGATTAGAAACATGAATAAAGAATTGGTGACTTCAATTGTGTTAAATCAACCTATGCAAGCATCAATGATTACAAATGAAGACATTATTGAGCTATGAGCAAAATTAGAAAGGTATGTTGATTAACTGAAGCAGGAGCAAACATTACATATTCAATGAGAATCTAACTATCTACAAGATACAAGTGAGCTCCAGAATAAATGGAAAGAGGTAGTGTGTAAGTACACAAGTAGTGCAAGCAAGATGCCAATCAGGTAGCATTGTCTGTAAGAGCAAAATAAAAAGTGAAGAAGAGCTCAAAATGGCAAAAGAAGAAAATATAGAAAAATACAAAAACATTGCAGAATTACAAGCTCAATAAATGTTGTGGATAAACATGGGGACACCAGTAGTTCCAAGCACTCATTTGGATACTAAGTAGACTTAGGTACATCCTCTTAACCCCCCCCCATCATTCATTCATTAATAGATCAACATGACATGTTGATTGATGAACACCCCATGCTGTACACTACAAAAATATGTTAGAGAGAGTGGGGACTACTCGTGTCTTGCTTATAGAATATTTTGAAGATATAGTGGTGAGAGTCATGAAAGAAGCAAAGATCAAGAACAAGGAACTAGATAAAATAATGAAGCCATTCAATGTACCATACAACATTTTGAAAGAGCAATATATAAAGATAACTACCTAGAAGGATCCAAATGATAATCTAAACTGTACCGCAAGCACATTCAACCACACTCAAGCTGAATTTGAAGAAGCCAATCCTATCTCAAGAACAAAGTTTTTGGAAAAGAATCATACACTATGGGTGCACTTGCAAGAAGGACTATATTTGCTACAAGTGAATCCATCATTTTTCCCATGCAGTGCCATGGGGATAACCATCACCACACTTTTGCAAAGAATAGAGTAGTGGTAAGCTAAATAAATAGTGGCTCAATCTTCCCCTACTATCAAGAAAACCTCATAAATATGTACTAACAAAAGAATATATGGTCAGAAGCATCAAATTTTGACTATGAAGATATGCCTCTGTACCACATTTAGCAATAAAGATGATGAATAAGGTACTCAGTATGCTTGTAACAGTGTTGAAGGTCTTCAAACATGATGTGTAGAACTTTTTGAACGTCATCAACATCAATACATTGATGCAACAAGCAGACTTACCATAATGGCTATTTATTCTAGATTGATCATCGACAAGCATCAAATGATGGAATAAGATCTGGTCATTGGAAAGAGTTGCTGACTCGCAAAGCTAACATGCTAAATAAAAAAAAGAATGGTATACCAAACCTACTCTTGCCTCTAACAAAATCCTGTTGGCGATGAGAGAGTTCAGGAGTAGGGATGTGTGGTGGGAGAGACCACCAAGAAACTAGGAAGAAGAAAATCAAAATGCAAAACAACTTAATAAAGAAGCTCATTATCTTCCCAAAGCCCCATAGGGGCAGGAAACAGGCTTAAGAAAGGAAAAGAGAAGAAGAAACACATGCCAAAAGAATGCACCAAGATCTTGAAGAGTGTGAACAAACAAATAAAAAGAGGACTTTGTAAGCAACAATCAGAGGCTGAAAAGTAGAAAAGAGTCATTAAATGTGATCTCTGACCAACTAGTAGTTGCGTGTTGTTATACTTTATGGAATAATGGAATATTATATAGATTATAATATCTTGAGCATTTTAATTTTATTTGTGTTTAGATTTAGCAACTAAAGATTCATGAGGTTGTAAATGCGCTATTCAAATATTTCTGGAGATATTTAGAAGAATATTTAGAAGATAGTATTTTAGTGGTTTTTTTTCTAAAAGATAATAAGTCGCTTTAGAAAGCAACGTTTTTGTACAAATACTAGTTTATGATTTTGTAATAAAACAAAGACATGCTTTTTGGAGTGCCACCCTCATGTATCTTCTATTCACGACATAATGAAAAATACATATAAATACACATGCTCTGATAGACTCGTCCATTACAGTATGTGGAGGGAGATTGTACCCAATTTGGTGTGGATTCTTTTATCTCTTTTTATACTCAATACTTTTGTGAGATTTTCTTTTTGTTCTATCCTCTACGTACATGCGTCTACGCGATCCAAAGGTCAACAGTAGTATCAAAGCTAAGGCACTCTGCGGAGGTTGTTTCACGATATTTGGTCGTGATTCGTGGCATCCACTTGTTAATCGGCAAATCTCTCAACCATCCAGTACATGCTTTTGTTCATTAAGTTTGTTTGTTTTGGTTCGTTGGTTAGTTTTTTTAAATTTTGTTGAATTTGGTACTATGCCCTATGCTCACTATCACACTGTACCCCCTGTGCACACTGTGCTCACTGTACCCCATGTGCTCACTGTGCCTACTGTACTCCTTGACACATATACCGCCTGTGCTCATTGTGCTTACTATGGACACTGTACTCCCTGTGCCCACTGTTCATTGTTTGAGTTCGGTTTGGTTATCAAATTCATTTATCAATCTGGTTATCATTTGGTTACTCCTTTGTCTTACACCAAGGCATCGATTAAGGCATAAAACTATGGCATAACTTTGGCATCTTTGGCTTCTCTAGCACTCATGGTTCACTTGGTTCATTTTGGTTCCCTTTGGGAGTCATTGGCTACATGCAAACCAATATTAAGTTATGAGTGACAATAAGTTCTTATTTATTTCCCTAGTTAGCATATATATTCTCTAGTTAGCCTACATAGTTGTTGGGAATAAAGGCCCCAAGGACTCTCCTTTTGTATATTTTGACCCTTCCATGTGAAAGCTCTCTTCGAGAGCTTTCCAAACATATTTTTGTTGTATTTTTTGGACCCCAAATTGGGGAGTTATAGGCATTTACATTATTTTTATGACTTTTGGTCATTGGCCATGTGTGAACATGCCCAAATGACCTAAAAGTCACTTATCAATAAGACTTGGTCCCAAATCTCTCATAACTTGATTGGGACTTCTTCAACTTCAGCTTCTCCATCTTCTTCTCCAAATTTCTGCGCAGGTTTCTCTCTCTACTTTCTCTCTCCTCACGCAGCAGCCCACTCCCTTTGTGTTTGGAGCAACCGAGCACACCACGACGTAGCTCTCCGCGGCCTCTTTCAACTGGATCAGAGCCTTGAGCTGTTCCATCGCGACAAAGTTGCTCGAAGTGCTTTTCACTTCAGCCAATGTTAAGTTGAAGGTGTTTTCTTGCATTTGGGAGAATTTCATCGCGAAAAACCTTTTTTTTTTTCGCGATAAAAGTGCTGTTTTTGGAAGATTACTTCAGCCCGGAGGAAAGCTGAAGCAAATTTTGTGTTTTTTAGAGAGTTTCATCGCGAAGAATCTCTTCTATTCCTTTTTTTTGTATCCCCACAGGTCTTTTTCAGCATCCACATTGCTGATTTTTTCATCTACAGGTCTTTTGTGGCAGAATTTCTCTCATTTTTCAAGTGGGAGGACATGCACAAAGATTGAGGAAGTGCATACTTGCTGGAAACTTATTACAGCAGGTCATTTCTCTGATTTTACAGGTCATATTGCTGCAAAAAATTGGGGCTTTTGTGAAAACAAGCACCCATTGCCTTGGTTTTATATCTATGTATGCTTTTTGTGGTTGAAAAACAACAAATTTGTTGTTTTTGATTCAATTACAGCTTGCTGGAATTTTCTGAAATTTTCTGCAGAAAATTTCAGAAATTGATTTTTGCAAGTTTTGGACAGTTTTTGGGCTTCATTTCTGAGCTATAGTCTCGTAAGGTAATTGCGCACAAGACAACAGGTGAATTTTACCTTTTTGGTGAAATTTTGAAGCTCTTAGTGTTCAAACATGGCCTCTACCTCCTCTGATGTCAAAAGCTTGTTTGAGATCAAGAGATTTGAAGGTAATGGTTTCAATTTGTGGAAAGAGAGAATGTTGGGCATCCTCTTTCTTAAAGATTGTGAAGGGGCTCTTGAGGAAGTCAAGCCCGAAGATATGACAGATGCAGCATGGATGAACCTAAACAAAAAGGCCATCACTTACATCAAGATGGCTGTGTCAGATGAAATCTTAGTGGATTTGAAAGGCCTTACAACTGGTTTTGAGGTATGGGAGAAGCTGAAAGCCACTTATGAAAATACCACGCCTGTAAATCAAGTGCATCTTATGCGTAAGCTAGTGTGTATGCAGCTTGATGAGTCAAAAAGTGCGGCTGAGCACTTATCTTTGTTTACAGGTACTCTTTCACAATTGCAGGACTCTGGATTACCTCCATTTGATGATAAGCCTAAGGCCATCTTCTTGTTGATGACCTTACCTGATTCGTGGGAAACATTGGTTGTTTCACTTTCGAATAGCCCCAGTCTTACCTTTGATGGTGTAAGGGGTTCTATTTTGAATGAGGAAATCAGGAGGAAAGCTAGTGGAGAGGGCAGTGGTTCAGCCAATGTGGCTAGAGGAAGAACAGAAAAGAAAAGTGGAAATGTACAGAGGAACAGGAGCAAAAGCAAAGGCAAGGCTGAAGTGACTTGTTATCAATGTGGTAGGAAAGGTCACAAGAAGCCTGATTGCAGATTTTATAAAGCTGAACTAGAAAGAAAGAAGAACACAGGTGACAGGAAGAAAAAGGACACCAAGAATGAAGCACATGATACCTCAAAGGACAAAGACAAAGAGAAGGCCAATGTGGCCTCTAGTGTCATCATTGAGGAGCTATCAAATGCAGAAGATATACTTTGTGCTACTATGGCAGAAGAGCATGCTGAAATTTTTGATGCTTCTATTAATATTCATGCACAAGACATGCAAATCACAAAGAGGGATTTGATTGATGCCTTGCTTACTGTGAATGATGCTTTGTCACAAACATGGATTGTAGATTCAGGTGCATCGTTTCATGTAACTCCTATTAAGGAGTGTTTCACTACCTTTCATGCAGGAAGCCATGGACATGTATATCTTGGAAATAACCATGCTTGTTCTATTGAAGGTATTGGCACAGTGCATCTCACAGTGGATGGTACCAATGAGCTGGTTTTGCATGATGTAAGGTATGTACCAAGCATCAAGAAAAGCTTATTGTCTGTTGGGCAAATGGATATGCATGGATATAGTACCCTCTTTGAGAAGGGGTCATGGAAGCTTATCAAAGGCTCTAGGCTGATTGTTAAAGGTACAAAGAAAGGGACTCTCTATTGCTTGCATGGTAAAGCATTGTTGGGCAAGTTTATTGCTTTGGCTGAAATCCATTCACATATGGAATTATGGCATAAACGGCTTGGCCACATGAGCCAAAAAGGTCTTGATAAACTATGTAATTTGGACAAGTTTGATGCTAAAGGCTCAAAACTTGATTTTTGTAATGAATGCCAATATGGTAAGCAAGTAAAGAATTCCTACTACTCTGGTGTCTCTCGTAAGTCTAATGTGCTTGATCTTGTTCATTCTGATGTTTGTAGCATGCCCATAAAATCTATGGGGGGTGCTCTTTACTTTGTTTCTTTTGTTGATGATTACTCTAGGAAGCTTTGGGTATATTTGTTAAAATCTAAAGATGAAGCCTTTGCTGCATTTAAGAAATTTCATGCATTTGTGACCACTCAAACAGGTAGAAAGCTGAAATGCTTACGTACAGATAATGGGGGTGAGTTTACAAGTGCTGAATTCAATAGATTTTGTGAAAATCTTGGTATTAAGAGGGAGCTAACAGTCCCATACAGCCCCTCTTCCAACGGTGTGGCTGAAAGGTATAATAGGACTTTATGTGAGAGGGTGAGATGCATGTTGTCCACAGCTAATCTCCCTCATGGATTTTGGGGAGAGGCTTTGAAAACTGCAGTTCATGTTTGCAATCGATCCCCTCATATGTCCTTAAAAGGTGGCATTCCAGAAGAGGTTTGGTCTGGCAAACCAGCTTCATATGACCACCTACGCATCTTTGGTTGCGATGCTTTTGTGCATATAAGGCCTGAGTTGAGAAGCAAGTTAGATGCAAAGTCCATGAAAGGAATCTTCATGGGTTATGGAGATGAAGGTGAAATGGGCTACAGGATTTGGCTACCTCAACTCAAGAAGGTAATACGCAGCCGAGATGTTGTATTTAATGAGGCAAGGCTGCTCAAAAATAATTGTGCCTCTAAAGATGACCATAAAAGAGTCAAATTTCAGCATGTACAGCTACCAATTAAATCTGATATGAACCCTCGAGATGCACCACATATGGCTGGAAATGACAATGAGCCCGTGGTTATTGAGCCAGATGATGCTGGACAGCAAAATGATGATCCTGAAGGGCATATGCAGCCACCTATTCATGCTGAAAACAGGGCTGGAAATGATGTGCAACAGCCCATTAACAATGGACATGTTGATATACCTCCTGATATAGATCCATTGCCAGATAATGTGGATCATTGGGTAAGAAGATCTACACGTGCTAGGAGGCCAATGAACAGATATGATCCCTCTATACATTACATTATGTTATCAGATGAGGGTGAGCCTCTTACTTATAAAGAGGCAAAGCTATGTCAACACAAGAAGAAGTGGGAGTTAGCCATGCAGGAAGAGATAAAGGCCTTGCATGCAAATGATACTTGGGATTTGGTTGAGTTACCCAAAGGAAGGAAAGCCATTCCCAACAAGTGGGTGTACAAAATCAAAACTGTTGATGGCAAACCCAAGTATAAGGCAAGGCTGGTTGCTAAGGGATATGCCCAAAAAGAGGGCATTGATTTCCAAGAAGTGTTCTCTCCAGTGGTGAAGATGACCACTTTACGTGTGTTGTTTGCTCTCACAACTGCCTTGGATTTGGAATTATTCCAAATGGATGTTAAAACAGCCTTTTTGCATGGTGATTTAGATGAAGAGCTGTACATGAAACAGCCAGAAGGATATACCATTCCTGGAAAAGAGCATCTAGTATGCAAACTGAAAAGGAGCTTATATGGGCTGAAACAGGCCCCCAGACAATGGTATAAGAAGTTTGATGCATTTATGCTCAAACATGGGTTTAAAAGAAGCCATGCAGATCACTGTTTGTACACCAAAAAGGATGAAGATGGCAGCCCAATTATTCTTGTACTGTATGTAGATGATATGCTGCTGGCTGGGAAGAAAAAGAGCACTCTGAATGCTCTAAAACAGCAGCTGAACTCTACATTCTCAATGAAAGACCTTGGGGAAGCTGAGCATATTCTTGGTATGCGTATAAAAAGGGATAGACAGCAGCATACTTTGCAGGTATCCCAAGAAAAGTACATTGAAAAAGTGCTGGACAGATTTAATGTGGCTGATGCTAAGCCTCTTGGAGTGCCATTGCAGCCACATGTTAAGCTTTCCAAGGATGACTGTCCTAAAAATGATGATGCAGCCAATTACATGAAGAGTGTTCCATATGCATCAGCTTGTGGTTCACTTATGTATGCTATGGTTGCCACTCGGCCAGACATTGCTCATGCAGTGGGAGTTGTTAGCAGGTTCATGGCGAATCCTGGTAGAGCTCATTGGGAGGCAGTCAAATCTATCTTGAGATATTTGAAAGGGACCAAAAGTAAATGCTTATGTTATGGAAAGGGTCCATTGGAGTTAAAAGGATTTTGTGATTCAGACATGGTAGGTGATGTGGACACACGCAAGTCCACAAGTGGCTATGTATACATACTTGCAGGTGGAGCTATTTCATGGTGCTCTAGACTTCAGAGGATAGTTGCACTATCTACTACAGAGGCTGAATATATTTCAGCCACAGAGGCTTCCAAAGAAGCCATTTGGTTAGCTCGCCTCTGCAGTGAGTTTGGGATGCCTGAAAAGGCACTTGTTCTTGGATGCGATAGCCAGAGTGCCATATGTTTGGCAAAGAATGCCATGTTTCATGCTCGCACAAAGCATATTGATGTGAGATATCACTTCATCAGAGAGGTGTTAGAGGATGGCCTGATCACTTTGATCAAGGTCAATACTTCACAAAATCCTGCAGATGCTCTCACGAAGTGTCTACCCAAGGCACAACATCAGCTATGTATACAGATGGTGGGAGTTACTTAGCTTAAAGGATCCTCCTTGGTCCTTTAAGTGGGAGGTTGTTGGGGATAAAGGCCCCAAGGACTCTCCTTTTGTATATTTTGACCCTTCCATGTGAAAGCTCTCTTCGAGAGCTTTTCAAACATATTTTTGTTGTATTTTTTGGACCCCAAATTGGGGAGTTATAGGCATTTACATTATTTTTATGACTTTTGGTCATTGGCCATGTGTGAACATGCCCAAATGACCTAAAAGTCACTTATCAATAAGACTTGGTCCCAAATCTCTCATAACTTGATTGGGACTTCTTCAACTTCAGCTTCTCCATCTTCTTCTCCAAATTTCTGCGCAGGTTTCGCTCTCTACTTTCTCTCTCCTCACGCAGCAGCCCACTCCCTTTGTGTTTGGAGCAACCGAGCACACCACGACGTAGCTCTCCGCGGCCTCTTTCAATAGTTTCTTATTTAGCATGTAGGGGATTTGAACTCACAACTTCATACTTCCAAGAGATAATCTTAATCCACTAGCCTATTTTCTCTTTTTGATACCTCATTTCTTTTTACTAATATTTAACATAACTTTTAACACTCTTTTTATCTTATTTATCTATTTATTTATTTATTTATTGATTTATTTATTTAGTTATTTAATATGATTATTTATTTATTTAATTATTTATTAATTTATTTATTTATTTATCAAGCAATCTTATTTATTTAATTAATTAATTTATTATTATTATTATTATTTTATATTTTCGACACAAAAGCTTTCCTTTCTATCTTAATTCAAATATTGCTGACATTATTTTTAGATGTTTAGTAATAGGTTATGGACCCTACCCATATATAGAGGAGTTCAATAAGTTATGTATTAAATATTATTTATTAATTGTATTTTTCTTCATCATGGTAAGTTATTAACTAAATGTATTTTTCCGCATCATAGTTTTCAAAAAGTTATTCTATTAGAATGAGATGTTCAATTTTTGTAATCACTTTTCGGTTGCATTTAGGCTCCAAAATAATGTTTGCACCCTATACATACTCTCAATACTTTAATTCTTCCATGAACATTTCCATGCATATGTTTTCACATGGAACATGCAATTTTTTCAATGATGGAACATGTGATTGGCCATCCATGTTTATTCTATTTTATCAATTGAGGTTAGTTGTTTTTCTCAAGTGAGGGGCATGTTATGATTTATGGAATGTGTTGAACAAGAAATTATTGGAGAGAGATTTTTTAATTCTATTTTATTCTTATCAACTAAGATCAATTGCTTGTCAAATAGGAGGCATGTTATACTTTATGGAACAATGCAAACTTTTATGGATTTTAATGTCTTGAGGGTTTTAATGAGATTTGTTTCTTGATTTAGTAGGTGAAGATATGAGGGTGTGAATGCGCATGGACTTATTCAAATATTTTTGGATATATTTAGAAGAGTATTTTACTTATTTTTTTGTAAAAAATAATAGATTGCAATAGAAAATAATGTTTTTGTAAAGTAGATCACAATTTTGTAAATAAAGCAAAGACATGCTTTTTGAAGCACTGCCCTCATGTATCTTCTATTCACCACGTAATGAAAAATACCTATTAAAAAACATGTTATGATAGACTCATCCATCAAAGTATGTGGGGAGAGATTGTACCCAATCTGATGTGGATTCTCTTGTCTCTTTCTATTCTTGAGTACTTTTCTGAGATTTCATTTTTGTAATATCCTTTGCATACGTGCATCTGTAGGATTCGAAGGTCAACACGTGCATGGAAACCCGAATTAATACAATGATCCCAATGTGTGAATATAAGGAATCTCAAGGGGATGATGGAAGCATTGGAGTGACGCTCGGACAAGGAAACAAATTGCTTCCATGTCTTGAATGCTTCCTCCATTGTTGGTAGTGTGTGGTTAGAAGAAGTACACATAGAGAAATTATAACATCAAGTGGGAGATAAACATGTGGAAACATGTTAAAAAAATTTGTTCATCTCAAGGTACTTGTTGCATTTTAGGGGAACACCCAAAATCCTATCAATGAACAATGGAGACTAAGACAGGGAGAGTGTTGGATGGGAAAGAAGTGAAGAAAAGTAGGCCCCAAAATTTTCATTTTTAGCCCATTTTTCTCAAAAATCCTTTATAAATCTTCAAAAATCTATGTAAATTCTCTAGAGGAGTCCTCTAGATGCATGATCTCTGAAGATTGTAACATAAGCCTTGTACAATAGTAGGAAGTTAGTGATTAATATGAAAAGTGTTGATCTCCTATGTGAAAGGGCCATTTTTAGGGCACATGTATACAAGTCACTTTTTGACTCTTTGTAAAGGACTTCTTTCCATTTTTAAGGAAAAAAGCTAAAATTTTAAACTTAATTTTTCTTGCTTGTGTATCTTCATCTCTATGAAGTGTGAAGCTAATCTGATGTGGAATACGAGATAATGCATCTACAACTATGTTAGTTTTTCCTTCCCTATATAGATCTTCCATGTGAAATTCTTACATCAACTCACCTCATCTAGCATGTCTCCCCCAAAGGTTAGGCTAAGAACATAAATACTTCAATGTGGGATGATTTGTGTATACTTTAAAATTTTCCCCATACAACTAGTGTCTCCAAATTTTTGAAGCATCAACTATTTTGTATAGTTCTTATTCATGAACACACCAGTTTCTGTAAGTCCAAGAAAGTCTCTTACGTTCAAAAGCTATTGGTATGTGTTATACTTTATGGGATATTTGGAATGAAGGTGTAATGCCTTGAGGATTTTAATGTGTTTTGTGTTTTGATTTAGCAGGTGAAGATCCATGAGGGTGTGAACGCGCATGGACTTGGAGATATTTAGAAGAATATTTTTAGAAGATGGTTATTTTTGTAAAAAATAATGGATCGCTTTAGAAAGCGACGTTTTTGTAAAAATAGAAAATTACAAACTTGTAAATAAAGCAAAAACACGCTTTTCGGAGCGCGGCCCTCATGTATCTTCTATTCAGGACATAATAGGAATTTACTATAAATATGCATGCTCTGGTAGAGTGTCCATCAGAGCATGTGGGGGGAGATTGTACCCAATTTGGTGTCGTCTCTTATCTCTTTCTTTCTTTGAGTATTTTTTTCTCTGCGTTCGTACGTCTGTTATTCTCGGCATTCGTGCGTCTGTGGTACCTGGGGCAATAGTGGTATCAGAGCCAAGACGTTCGCGGAGGTGGTTGCAGCGTTTGATTGCGATTTGCAGCATTCGGGTCTGTTCGCGATTCGGCGTTCATCTCAACCGTCTGATCCAGTTGCGGCATTTGATTGCGATTTGTGGCATCCAGTCCGTTCACGAATCGGCGTCCATCTCAACCATCTGGTCCAGTTGTGGTGTTTGATTGCGATTTGTGGCATCCAGTCGGTTCGCGAATCGGCATCCATCTCAACCGTCTGGTCCAGGTTTTTCGTTCATTAAGTTTTTTTGAAGTTTTTTGGTTTTAGTTATGCCGGTCAAGTTTTTCGAATTTCACAGTGTCACACTCTGTACCCTCTGTACCCCCTGTGCTCACTGTGCTCTTTGTACCCTCTGTGCTCTCTGTGCTCTCTGTACCCTCTGTACCCTTTGTACCCTCTGTGCCCTCTGTACCCCTGTGCTCCCCTGTGCTCCTTTTCGGTTACTCCAAGGCGTCGACTAAGGCATAGAACTATGGCATAACTTTGGCATCTTTGGCTTCTCTGGCACTCATGGTTCTCTTGGTTCTCTTGGTTCCGTTGGCAGCCGTTGGCTACGCGCGAACCAATTCTAACATATGAGTGGCAATAAGGGCTTAGTTATTTCCCTAGTTAGCTTAGTTAACCCACATAGTTCCTTATTTAGTATGTAGGGGATTTGAACCCACAACCTCATACTACCAAGAGATAAGTTTTATCCACTAGGCTATTTCCTCTTTTTGATACTCTATTCCTTTTAATAAATATTTAACATAACTTTTATCTCTCTCTCCTTTTATTTATTTGTTTATTTATTTATTTATTTTTATTTTATTTTTCTTTTATTTATTTATCATAATACTTCTATTTATTTATTAATAATACTATTATTATTATTATTATTATTATTATTATTATTATTATTATTAGTTATTTAAATGTTATTGTTAAACATCTTTTCCTATGTTTAGACCTAGGTTTTGCATCTTTCCATACGGCCATGGACACTACTCAAAATATCGATGATTTTAGTTCCTCACCCCTCCCTGGGGTATCAATTGAGCAACAAGTCGAACTTTTACGACATGAACTTCAACATGCCCAAAATGAAATAAAAGAACGTGATGTTGCACTCCAACAACTACAAAGCGATGACAATAACCTAGTCCGGGTAGTGAAGGCCATTATTACCGCCCAAGAGCAAGGAACACAATCCAAGATTGGTGCCAAAAATTTCCAATTTTCACGATTTGACGGACGAAAAGATGGCCAATTTGTTCTCTCATGGTTATCCCAGTTTGATGATTTCTACTCTGATGAATCTTATTCTGAACAGGAAAAAGTGAAATTTGTAACCAACTACTTAGTGGGAAAGGCTCAGTTATGGTGGAATGTTTTGCGCCATAGCACAGATCGCCCCACCACATGGCAAGCCTTTCAAGACAAGCTCAAGGAGTCCTTCCTTCTTCCTCAGTTTCACTTACATGCCCGTCGCTCTTGGACGACTTTTGGATGGAAAGATGGAGATATTGTTTCTACCTATACTGAACATTTTTGGCAACGTTTATTACTTATACGTTCACTTGAAATGATTCCTGAAGATACTTTACAATGGAAATATGGAGATGGTTTGGAGATGGGAATCCAAGCTAAGCTCAACACCTTACGTCCGACGACGCTCTATGAAGCTATTTCTTTTGCACATGATGCTGAGAAAGAATTTCAATCTATCACTAAGTCCATTCGCTTACAACAAACACGTCAACGACCACAACTCATCAAACCGACTTTTCCACTCAAGCGTTCCTTTTCTACTTTTTCTTCTCCTCCTTTTCAACGTCCACCTACTTTTCAATGACCACCTATTTTTCAACGACCTCCTCAATCCACTTTTTCCCCAATCCCCAAGACAAACCCCTTACACCCTACCAAACCTCCAACCTTTCAAACTACGACGATGGATGCCCAACAAAAGAGGTCCCGAATCATTTGTTGGAATTGTGGTAAGATTGGGCATACCAAAGCTAGATGTAGGTTCCCAACTAACCACATGCAACTTGGCGGAGCTAAAGTACATAACATGGAGGTGGTTCCTGAAGATATTCAATTTGAAGACATTCAACTTGATTGGACTGAAGACACATTGGAGCAGGATCTAAGTACCTTGGGTAACACAATTTCTATTCATTCTTTACTTTGCATGCAAGGTACTATTAATGGTAAAGTTGTTAATATTTTACATGATGATGGTAGTTCACATGACTTATTTCTCACATATTAGTCAAAGATCTCCAATTAACCCCACTTCCTTCTATGTACAAAGTTAAGGCTGCATTCCAAGGAAACAGATATAATGTTACAAGTGAAGTGCATAATGTTCAAATTTGTATAGGCTCATACATGGATAAATGCACATTCTTAATTGCTCCTTTGCAGTCCTATGATGTTATACTTGGTATGCCTTTTCGTCACCATTATAATCCATGCATTGATTATCATACACACACCATGCGTTTTAAGTTTAACCATCAAGATATCTGTTTGTCTGCAATACATGATTTCCAACCATTCCCATTAACTAGTCATATACAAGTAAAACGTGCATTCTGAAAAGGCTACAATTCATGTATTGTTTTTGTCAATAACATAGTCGATTATCTACATCCACTTCCTAATACCCATAAATCATTTATGGATTCTTATAAGGATTGTTTTATGGCTGATTTTCCTTCTAAACTACCACCTTCGAGAGGATCCCTTGATCATAGTATAGACTTAATTCCTGGTAGTTCTCCTCCCCATAAAGCACCTTATAGGCATGGACCTTTGCATCAACAAGAAATAACCAATCAAGTTAAGGATTTACTTCACAAAGGACTTATCAGGCCTAGTTCTTCTCCCTTTGGAGCACCTGTTCTTTTAGTAGAGAAGAAGAACAAGACTTATAGGATGTGCATTGATTATAGAGCACTCAATAAGATCACAATAAAAAATAGATATCCTATTCCTAGGATAGATGATTTATTAGATAAACTTCGTGGAGCACGTGTCTTTAGTAAAATTGATCTTAAATCTAGGTATCATCAAATAAGAATGTCACCAAATGATATTTTTAAGACTGCCTTTCGAACTCAGACCGGTCACTTTGAATTCATGGTAATGCCTTTTGGACTTACCAATGCACCTGCTACATTTGCACGCATGATGAATAATATTTTTCTTGAATACCAAGCTTTTGTTCTTGTTTTCTTCGATGACATACTTGTCTATAGTAAGAATGATGATGACCATGAAAAGCATTTAGCAATAGTTTTTAATTTGTTACGCACCAACCAACTTTATGCAAATCCTGCAAAGAGTTACTTTTTCCAAAGAGAATTAGAGTACTTAGGCCATATTGTTTCAAGTCAAGGAGTTCATATAGATCCAAAGAAGATTAAAGTAATTAAAGAATGGCCTATACCACAATCCGTGAATGATGTTCGCTCTTTTCTTGGATTAGCTAGTTTTTATAGAAAGTTTGTAAAAGGTTTTTCTTATTTAGCCCTCCCACTTGTTGATATATTTAGGTAGTGATGTGTGTGAACACTCTAGGACCGCCGGGGCACTTTTTTCCCTCTTTAGGAGGTTTTTTCCCTCGGCTTGTATATACGCCTATTGCCCTAATGGGCTACTTATCTTTGTACATTCTCTAGTAATACATTCAGTCTTGTGTGTTATGCTCCAAGCTTCTTCTTCTTCCTTGTGCTGTTCGCGTGCTTCCGCAGACATCTATCTCCAACAATTGGTATCAGAGCAGGTCGTCGCTTCTTCTAGGGCACCGTTGACACTCCTCCGTTTGCAGTCTCAGATTCGCACGAAATTTGGTGAGCATACTCAAGGTGTTTCCGAGATCAAAACAGCTTCGTTCTGTGGTGCCAAAATCGCGATCTGAGCTCGTTTCGGCCTCCAAATGCACTATCGCAGCACTTGTGCAGGCTATTTTGTCCTTTTGTGCCAAAGGTATATACCAGTTTCTGTTCGCCAGTTTAAGCATCTCGAAGTCTGCTACAGGTCTAGCAGAACTCGTCTGGGTAGTTCTATTCAACTTTTTGAGATACAGTCAATTTTGTGCATCAAGGTATTTTAGTCACCGGCCATGGCTGAAAGCAGTGATGTATTCCGTATGTTGGCTGTTGAGGATAAGTTGGATGGTACCAACTACCCATTATGTCCTTATATGATGCGACATGTACTGGTTGCAAAAGGATTGTGGAACATTGTGCAGGGTGTTGAAAGACGTCCTGTTACACCTGTAACGACAGGTACTGCAAATACAGGTGTTGAAGCTGATGAAGATGGTGTCGAAGATGATATTTCGCAGATTCCTGTTCGTGCTGCTGTTTTTGTTGCACCTACTACAGAGCAGATTCGTTGGGATGGCAGAGATGCCCAGGCACATGCATTGATAGCCTTGTCTGTCAAACGTGCCATTATTCCTCACATTCGCTCTTGCAGAACAGCAAAGGATGCTTGGGATACACTTACCACTTTGTACCAGGCTAGGAATGCGGCTCGTGTTGCTTACCTCCGAAAACAGTTGGAGAGTGAGCACATGAATGAAGGTGATTCTATGGACAGTTTTCTTACAAAGATCAAAGACCTGAAGGAACAATTGATTTCTACTGACGAGGTTATACCAGATAGCTCACTTGTGCAGACCGTTCTGAATGGTCTTCCTGATTCATATCAGAGTTTTGCCTCTACTCTTCGGTTGATGATGAAAGGAAATCCGAATGCCTTGTCATTTGAGGAATTAGTCTCTGTTCTGTTGCAGGAAGATCAGTCCAGGCAGAACAAGTCCATTATGCGTGTTGCAGATCAAGATTTCCTGGCTAGTCAGAAGGGCAAAGGAAAATGGAGCTCTTCTACTAGTAAGCAGAAATCTGCAAATGCTGCACAATCGAAGAACCAGGATAAAGATGAAAAGAAATCAGAAAAGCAGAAATTGTTCTGCAAGTACTGTAAAGGAAATGATCATATTATAAAGAACTGTCCAAAACTGGCTACTAAAGAGGCAAAGAAGAAAGAGGCTGGAATGGTTGTTGCAGAGGCCTCTACACCAAAAACAGAGTCTGCAAATCTTGTGCAGGAAGAAGAATGGGCGTTTACTACTGTCTGCAGTTTTTACCCATCTTCTCATGATCAGTGCATGTCTGTAGTAGACTCAGATGTTTGGTACTTTGACAGTGGGGCGACCAAACATATTACCTCACAGCGCAGTTTCTTCTCTTCACTCGAGCCTGCCCCTACAGGGAATACTGTCACATGCGCCAATAACTCCTCTTATCCTGTTATGGGAGTTGGTAAGATCATTCTGACTACTGCTGATGGTAGTTCTTTCACTTTGTCAGATGCTTTATTTGTGCCAGGGATCAAAAAGAACCTGCTATCAGTTTCTACATTAGCCAAGATTGGCTTGGTTGTGAAATTCGTTGATGACAGGTGTACAGTCCATGATGTCTCAAATGGCGATGTGATTATTGCTTCTGGCATTTTATGTCGTGGAATGTATAAGCTCATAGACTATGAAAGATCTGTGAATGATTCGGCATGTGTAGTTCATGATTCTCAGGCTATGACAGGTGCAAAGCTTTGGCATGCACGATTTGGTCATCTGAATTTTGCTAGTTTGTTACGCCTGCAGAAATCTGAAATGGTGTCCTCTTTGCCCAAACTTGAGGCACCTGGAAAACATGTTTGTGAAGGCTGTATTTTGGGCAAAATGCAGCATTCTTCCTTTCCAAAAGATGGTTCAGTTCGGGCTATGGAGAAATTGCAGCTTGTACATAGTGATGTTTGTGGTCCTATGCAGACACCCTCTTTTGGAAATTACCTTTACTTCGTGACTTTCATTGATGATTTTTCCAGGCATGCATGGGTATATCTACTCAAAGCAAAGTCCGAAGTGTTCATGTGCTTCAAACAGTTTTTGGTTTTGGCTGAAAATCTGTCAGCATGTAAAATGGGCACCCTCCGTTCTGATCGAGGGGGGGAATATATGTCTTCAGATTTTAATGCATTTCTGGCTCAACGTGGGATAAAACACCAGTGTACAGTGCCGTATACACCTCAACAGAATGGAGTTGCTGAACGAAAGAACAGGTTGCTGATGGAGATGGCGAGGTGCATGGTCAAAAGTCAAGCTTTACCACATAGTTTCTGGCTTGAGGCTGTCATGTGTGCAGCATATGTACTGAACAGGTGTCCCACTAAAGCATTGCAGTCTATCATTCCATATGAGGCTGGGCATGACCGCAAGCCATCTGTTGCTCATCTGCGTGTTTTTGGTTGTTTGGCATTTGCATTAGTGCCTGAACAACATCGCAGAAAATTGGATGATAAGGCAGTAAAATGTATTTTTGTTGGGTACAGTTTTGAAAGTAAAGGATATCGTCTGTATCATCCACAGACTAAACGCATTCTGGTTAGCCGTGATGTTGTCTTTGTGGAAGATGCTATTCAGCCATTGCTTTCATGTACTAAGGAGACATCTGTTAGCTCCAAAGACATGTATGATACTTTGATGCCTCTTGTTACAGGTGGACAGGCTAGTGCTGGTCCTAATGAGGCAACTTCTCAACCTTTGCAGGTTTCATATGATGATGCAGATCATTCCATTTCTGATGCAGATTTACATGATGCACTTATTGATGAGAGAGCTGATATTGAGCAGGCAAAAACTATGCCAAAATGGCTGGTGCAGACTTTGCGTGACAGCAAATTAGATGCACCTTTGTCATATCGTACTCGTTTAGGCTCTCATAGTGCCTCCTTTGCATCAGATTGCTATGCTATGGCTGCATCTAGTCTCTGTGATGAGAATGAGCCTGTTTCTTTTGATGAAGCACAAAATTCAGAAAATTAGATGGCTGCTATGCAATCTGAATATAATGCTATAATGAAGAATGGTACATGGTCTTTATGTGACTTGCCTCCTGGCAAGAAGGCCATTGGCACTAAGTGGGTATACAAGCTCAAGCGTAAACCTGATGGTACAGTTGACAGGTGTAAGGCTAGGCTTGTTGCAAAGGGTTATGCACAGGAAAGAGGCATTGATTTTGATGAGACCTTTGCACCTACATGCCATATGACTACTGTTCGCAGCATTTGTGCACTTGCAGCCCATCATAGTTGGAATGTACATCAGTTGGGCATTAAAACAGCATTTCTGAATGGTGACTTGCATGAAGAAGTGTATGTTTTTCAGCCCCGTGGCTTTGTGCAAAAAGGGCATGAAAACCAGGTTTGCAGGTTAAAGAAGGCATTATATGGTTTAAAGCAAGCACCACGTGCTTGGTATGAGAAGATACATGCCTATCTGATTGCACATGGTTTTGAGAATAGTCCAACTGAAAGCACCTTATATGTTAAGCATGCTAATGATGTGCTTCTGATCATTGTTGTCTATGTTGATGACATGCTGCTCACTGGTCCTATTGAGACACATATTGCTGATTTTAAGGCTGATTTGCATGCCTCATTTGAGATGTCTGATTTGGGGCATTTGCATCACTATTTGGGCATTCAGTTTATGCATGTTGATGGTGGAATGGCTTTGTGTCAAATGAAATATATAGACACATTATTGCAGCGTTTTGGCCTTGAAGACTGTAAGCCTATTGCCACTCCTATGGAGACAGGTTTACGATTGAGTCTTCATGATGCTGGAGATGCATTTGATGCTGTTGTCTATCAGCAGGCTGTTGGATGCTTGATTTACTTATGCATTACTCGGCCAGGTATTCAGTTTGCTGTCTCACAGATGAGCAGGTTTATGCATTGCCCAGGAGTCACGCATTGGAAAGCGGTTAAGCGCATCTTTCGCTACTTGAGTGGTACTCGGCTACTTGGGTTGTTTTATCCCAAGGGGGGATCACTACCGCCAGATTTGCATGCTTTTTCTGACTCAGATTGGGCTGGTTGCTATGACACTCGTGTGTCCACCAGTGGTTTTTGCTTCATGCTTGGTAGCTCATGTATATCTTGGTTGAGCAAGAAGCAGCCTACTGTGGCCACTTCCAGTTGTGAGGCTGAGTATAGGGCAGCTTTCACAGCTACTGTTGAGTGTGTGTGGCTCAGACGCCTTATGGCTGATTTGGGTGTTGGCCAGTCTTCTACCACCACCATCTTCACTGACAGTCAGAGCGCATTGGCAGTTGCAAGGAACCCTGTGTTCCATGCTTGCACTAAGCACATTGAGGTGCATTATCACTATGTCAGGGAGAGGTTCTCTGCTGGGGCGATCAGCTTGGCATATGTGCCCACGTAGGAGAACATTGCAAACCTTTTCACGAAGGCTCTGCCTAGGGAGAAGTTTGAAGCTTTCCGCAAAGCTTTGGGCTTACTTCCTTTTGTGGAGTGATTTCCACATAGCTTGGCACTTCCTTATACATGAGTGCCAGCTCCTTGTTCACCGCATCACTCGCAGGGGGGATTTGTTGATATATTTAGGTAGTGATGTGTGTGAACACTCTAGGACCGCCGGGGCACTTTTTTCCCTCTTTAGGAGGTTTTTTCCCCCGGCTTGTATATACGCCTATTGCCCTAATGGGCTACTTATCTTTGTACATTCTCTAGTAATACATTCAGTCTTGTGTGTTGTGCTCCAAGCTTCTTCTTCTTCCTTGTGCTGTTCGCGTGCTTCCGCAGACATCTATCTCCAACACCACTCACTTTATTATTAAAGAAAAAGTTAAAATTTGCATGGGGATTGCCACAACAACAATCTTTTGAAAAACTTAAACAATCACTTTCTCATGCACCTGTTTTGCAATTACTTGATTTTACACAACCTTTCCATGTAGTTACAGATGCTAGTGGCTCAGGTATAGGTGCTGTATTGATGCAAAATGATCATCCCATTGCATTTGAAAGTAGGAAGCTTAAACCTTCTGAAAAGAACTACAGTACATATGATAAAGAACTTTTGGCAGTTGTACATGCTTTAAAAATTTGGAAACATTATCTCATGGGTACAGAAGTCATAATCAGAACCGACCAACAAGCTATTAAACATTTACTCAATCAACCATTGATTTCAGATCGACATATCAAATGGGCTTCATACATACATAATTTTCAGCCTATGATTCAATATCAACCTGGCAAAGCTAATGTTGTAGCTGATGCCCTGAGTCGTTTTCCATCCCCACAAACAAATATTGTTTTTATTAATAACATTTCTGTGGTTCATATTCATTCATTTCATGACATGATTCCTACATATGCATCTGATTTATATTTCTCACAAACATGGAATGCTTTCAATCATTCTACTACATTTAGTGAAGACCATTACACATTTCATAATGGATTCTTGTATTTTGATCATAAGCTATGTATTACATAAGATTTTAAAGAATTTGTTATGAAAGAGATGCATGAACCACCATATATGGGTCATAGGTGCATACAAAGTACTGTTTCTACATGTAAAGAATTCTTCTTTGGATAAATATGGAAAAGGATATTACACAATATGTTTCCCAATGCATTGTTTGTCAATGTGTCAAAAGACATCATGGTAAAGCATTTGGATTATTCATGCCACTTCCCATACCTAATGGGCCATGGGAACAAATTTCTATGGATTTTATTACTGGTCTTCCTACAACTTCATCACATCATGATATGATTTGGACAATTGTTGATAGGTTTAGTAAACAAGCATATTTCATTCCTTGTACGAAAACTCTTTCTGCACCTCAAGTTGCCAAATTATTTATTAAATGTATTTTTCCACATCATGGTTTTCCAAAAGTATTTTTATCCGATCGTGATGTTCGTTTTTGTAATCACTTTTGGGTTGCATTATTTAAAAATTTAGGCTCTAAAATAGATTTTAGTTCTGCATTTCATCCTGAAAGTAATGGGCAAAGTGAAGCTACGAATAGTACTATTTTGGATCTATTACGTTGTTATTCTTTAGATAATCCAACTAATTGGGATGAGAAACTTTCTTTACTCCAATTTGCATTTAATAACACAATACATACCACTACTGGACGTGCACCAAATGAAATTATATATGGTAAAAAGCTTCCTACTCCCATGTCTATCATTCAAACTGACATACCTATGGCTGATTCTTTTGCACAAGATCATATTTCTATACTTCATGAGGTTCATGAGCATATTAAAAAGAGTCAAGAACGTTATACCCATAATATTAATAAGAAACGAGCAGCTAAACAATTTAATGAAAATGATTATGTTTGGTTACGCATAATTAAACGACGTTTGAAAAATATTCTACAACATCCTAAGGTAAAACTTGCACCACGTTATTATGGACCTTTCCGTATTATTCAAAAAATTAATGAGAATGCTTTTAGATTAGATATACCTTCTCATTGGAATATTCATAATTCTTTTCATATCAGTTTATTGAAACCATTTAAAGGAATTTTACCACTCATTCCTATTTTGGATGATTCTCCATTGTTAGAAGAGGATGCTGAAGTTTTAATTCCAGAAAAAATACTTGATCATGATGTTACTAATACACGCACAGGTAATCAATACCATAGATATTTGATTAAATATAAAAATCATTCATTCGAAGAATCACAATGAATTCACAAAACATCACTAATTCCACATTATCATCATTTGATTTCTGCTTATCATTCACAATCACATTAAATTCAAGTTTTCCAGTTCCATGCATGTTTTTTTTTATTTACATGGCACATGCCTATGATTGTTCAGTGATGCGACATGTGATTGGCCATCCATGTCTATTTTATTTTTTATCAACTGAGGTCAGTTGCTCGTCAACTGGGCGGCATGTTATACTTTATGGGATATTTGGAATGAAGGTGTAATGCCTTGAGGATTTTAATGTGTTTTGTGTTTTGATTTAGCAGGTGAAGACCATGAGGGTGTGAACGCGCATGGACTTGGAGATATTTAGAAGAATATTTTTAGAAGATGGTTATTTTTAGTTATTTTTGTAAAAAATAATGGATCGCTTTAGAAAGCGACATTTTTGTAAAAATAGAAAATTACGAACTTGTAAATAAAGCAAAAACACGCTTTTCGGAGCACGGCCCTCATGTATCTTCTATTCAGGACGTAATAGGAATTTACTATAAATACGCATGCTCTGGTAGAGTGTCCATCAGAGCATGTGGGGGGAGATTGTACCCAATTTGGTGTCGTCTCTTATCTCTTTCTGTCTTTGAGTATTTTTTTCTCTGCGTTCGTACGTCTGTTATTCTCTGCGTTCGTGTGTCTGTGGTACCTGGGGCAACAGTATGTCATCTTGAATCAAAACAACACCAATGATATGACTATTTACCACTTTTGCCTCAGATTGGTGGGTCTCATGGTACTTTCTAGGAGGTTTCAAAGACCCTCAATTCAGTTGTGGCCAAGGCGATGCGCCTACGATCACTACAAATTCTCATATGTTATTCCACATAGCTGCTGATTGATATTGACCTCCCTCTCATTTCGAGGGGATGGTTGATTCAAAGGTGAGTACTCAGGCCTCCTGAATCATTGGTTTGTTTTTGCTTGTCACAAGGTTAGTCACCTTGCGAAGGCTTTCCCCTCGAGGACCTAACTTTAGTCCTGATAGCACGCTCATCAGCTACCATCAGATATGGCACCTCCCCCCCTCTCTCAACAGACTTGGATCCATCAAGGTCCACACCCCCAGTAGAGGATCAGTCTTCTCATCCCTCTAGTGCCATGGCTCCTCAATTCAACCTCTCTCCACCTTGAGCGGGTTGGTGAGAGCCTCGTCGTCAATAGAAATTTGGCTGAGAGTACCTTCGCTTTTTTTATCATGTCCCAATGATTGCCTCGTTTATTGAGGATGATGTCATAGGTCTCGTAGTGTTGAGGATTCTTGAGCAAGTCCACGTTAATGGATGCCTTTATGATCAGATTAAGGTGCTTTGGTATCATTTGTCTTGGGACAAGGTGTACCAGATTTAATCCCTTGCGATTGGTTTGCAAATGAGTAGCTCCTTCTTATATGAAGAGAATAGCCACTGGCTTGCTTCACTCCATAGGAGCAAGTGCTGCCTACATAGGGGCAGTGCCTTCCTATAGAGGCTCTTGGAGCATCAACCCGATTGTGAGTATTGAGTCGTAGCTTGCCCATGCTCAACATGAGCTCACGAGGACTAGGGTAGGTGATCTTCCTTATTCCATAATAGAGAGGTTGCTCATTGGACTTAGGTTGGCGATTGTATCTCTCGGGAGTTCTTTGTTGATGTTTGATATCGCCAGTCATGGTGTTGCATAATGCAGCTTTGGAAAATGGATGGTTCTTATGCTACTAAGTCTGTGTAGATGAGGGAGATTTCCAATCACTTCTACCACACCTTCTTGATTAAGGAGAACCTATTCGAGACTTGGCAAGACTTTAGGAGGTGCATCCTGTAGCATGTGCAATGTTTGGTGACTATTAAGATATAGGCTATGCTTATAAGCCCTCTTATTGATAGTTATTATTTTTATGCTTTATGTGGCTTGGCATGGCACAACTATCTTGGTGTTGATGGTTTTGGCCCTAGCTTTTTCATCAAATATTGGGGGGTCCTTGGGGATTGGATTCATCTTGCCTTTCAAGAGGACATGGAGGGGGTAAACCTCCCTCAGTTGATCTCTAAGGGCTTGATCTTCCTCATCCCCAAAGAGGGGGTAGCTAGATGATATCAGACAATAGCATCCAATCATGCTTCTCAACTTGAACTAGAAAATTGTTGCAAGGTCCTGATTTTGAGATCACAGCTGCTCCTTGAGGCTAGCACATCCGATGTAGAATGGCTTTGTCAAGGATCATAGTATCCTTCACAACATATTTACCTATTGGGAAACTACCTTCCTGGCGTGGATGTGTGGCTGATCCTCTTGCTATGCTACTACTAGATTTTGAGAAAGCCTATGATCAGGTTGATTGGGCCTTTCTTGCAGACACCATGTTGTGTATGGTCTTCCCCGAGCACTAGATCAAGGGTGTTGCCTCGCTTTATCGATCCACTCAGATTTTGGTGGTTTGGGGGGACATTAAGAGTGGTTTTGCATTTCATGATCATTTTGATAGGGCTACCCTTTGTATCCTACTTTTTTCTCTTCTTTGCTCGGGCCATGAGCACTTTCTAGACACTTAGCTACAAGGTCTTAGGCTCCCAGGCATGAATGAGTATCTCCTCAATGATGATGACACTTCCATTTACTTGTAGGGCCATGATGATAATTTTCTCACATTTTAGTATGCTTTGAATGTATTTTGTGATGCTTCTGGTGTCAAGATCAATAGGCACAAGCCTTGTGGTTTTTGGATTTGTTCAAATGCTTTGGCTAGATAAGTTCCTTGTGAGCAATTTTGGTCGATACCTCTTGGCACAATCATCACGTATCTTGGTTTCCACATTGGTCTTGATTTTGTTCTTGAGTAGAAAATCTCACATCTCCTTCTGTCCATCAAGAGGAAGCTTTTGCAGTAAAGCTCTTCTTGGTTGTCCTTGGTTGGGCATGTTGTGGTGGCTAACCAAGTTCTCTTGGCTATGATGTGGTATGTCACCTCTTTTTGGATCTTCTCTAGGTCTTGTATTAGCTAGATCTGTCGGCTAATAAGGAATTTTCTTTGGTCAAGCCGAGATGGCAGTCCCACTTGGTCTAAGGTTGCTTGGTCGGTAATCACCCTTCCCTTGGAGTGGGGTGGTCTAGGGAGCATTCACCCTGCCTATTATAGAAGAGCCCTATAGGGAAAATATATTGTTCATGGTCTTCTTCCTGGCCCAGAGTCCCTCGAAAGATTTTCTTCGTAAGAATTTGGTCTCTTTTCTCCTTCCACTAGTGGGTCTTGGCTGCTTGAGATGAGATTGATTTTCATTGTGATTAGATATATGTGATTTTCATGATGCAGTGAGGACTGTTTTCACAAAATTAATAGAATGTTGGTGAGGAGGGGCCAACGATAAGCTCATCGATTAAGCCTGATACCATAGGATAAGAAGAGTTAGAAATATGAAATCGAAGTTTTCCACAAATTACTAGGAAAAATATGTTACCCGCTTCCTAACACAAGACAAGAGAAGCCGAGAGCTAAAATTTAAGGATTCCTAACACAGGACAAGAGAAGCCGAGAGCTAAAATTTAAGGATTTGGTAGGAATAAGTCAGTCCTGAACCCATTCAAGAAATAGGATACAGAAAAGTTGTTTGAGCATTACATGGATAAATCATATCTGTCGAAAAGTTTTTTGAAGTCAATGGCATGCTGACAAAAATCAAAAGTTTGATAAGGAAGGAGTGTTTTCATAGAAGCTCGAGAGACAAGTATCTCTTGAGATGTGAGTCTTTTAAAGCTTGCTTGATGGGCAAGCAATGCTCGCGTCGTAAAATGTTGATTGTATCTTCTTATTGTATGTTCATTGGAAGAAAAAAATTCAAAGAATTGTGATTATGCTTCTGAAGATCTTTCATAGGTGAAAACATCCTAGAGCTCATATTCAAAGAATTGATACGAATAAGGCCACTCAATGTATGAATGAATGCATTTCTCCGACATATGGAAATTCCACAACGAAGACTCCAAACCTCATACAAGTTCTAATTAAGATAAAGCAAATAGAGGCGAAACAAATAGACGGAAAATAACCTTCAGAGAATCGGAGATCAAACTTTATGACCAAGTTCTTAAGATAAAACAAATAGAAAGTTACACGTAAAAGGGAATTTCTTATTAAACAAAAAAGGGAATCTTTCTTTTTCAGAATTATTCCATGTGCTTCAAGTCTTCTTAAGAGAAGTACCTCCAAACAACGCTGCCTGGTTGGTCGCAAGCCCATCACATCCCCCCAGCCATAACACTCGCATGCAGGAGCCGAGTTCCGTAGGAAGCGTCCGCAAGTTTCGGCATTCTTGTGCGATGAATTCCTGCAGCTTTGGTAGCGAGGCCTGCAAATGTGAATGTGAATGTGTGACTGTGGAAGCAGAAAATTAAAGTAGAACGTTGAAGTCCAAGAAGCGTTGCCATTACTCACGTTCACAGTCTGGAGGCTGCTACAACCGCTCAACCACAGTTTCTGCAGAGTTGTGGGGAGGAAGGAGAGAGTCTCCAAAGATGTGCATTCTTCAAGATCGAGATGCTCCAAGGACGAAAGTTCTGTGCGTGGACAGTTCAGCATAACCAAAACATAGGATGAAAAAGGTTTCACTTGAATACGTCTCACTCGAAAGCCTTTATAGCACTCAAGAATAGAAGAACGATAATGTTGAATTGGAAAGTATGAAACAACTTGTCTCGAACATTAGGTTTGTTTGATAGTGAACGCGTATAAAAAAGCTGGTTAGAAGCCAAGACATACAAACAAGAATCGAACATCACATGCCATGCTAATAACAAAATTTCCCCCTTTCTTTTTTATTCAAGACAACACAGATTGTTGGAAACAATGTCAAGATTAGATTGAAAATCTACAATACAGTAGCTATATGATATAGGCTTTTTTTTTTTTAAAATGCCAAGATTAAATAAGTAAATGAAAAAGCATACACTGTGCAAGGGCAAGCCCCCACCACTTCACCAAGAAGCATAGAAAAAAAAAATCATAACAGATACAAGGACTGGGCCATCATAAATCTTTAGGGAGAGTACACTTTTAACAAAATGTCCCTCCATTTGGAGTACTTTTGACCATTCAGCATATCACTTATTCTAGTGCTATAGTCAACATCAGTAGAGATAGCTTGAATACAGGTAACACAGATTCTGAGCAAATCACTTTTGCAAGAGAAATAAAGTTCCTTATGCCCATTGTTAAAGACCCTTTGGTTTCTACTCAGCCAGATATTCCACAATATAATGGACCTCCACTGATACCATAAGATGATGTCCATACGTTTGCAAACGCCAAGAAGGAGCTCACATGTCCCCATCTCTTTCATATTGTAAAGCTTGTAGTAGTTTTCAATTGGCTTCGAGAACTTTTTGGAGTGAACACAAGAGGTGAAGAGGTGGGTAAGATCTTCCGCATTGCCACAGAATATACACTTTCCAATACTTTTTAGGAAAATCTTGGCTTTCTGACCTATCCAGATGCCATTATGGATGATCAGCCATTGAAGCATACTATGCTTAATAGATAGAGGATAGGCCTAGGTAGCCTTAAATCTGTAAATCCACTCAGACTGAGACTAGGACGTTTTCATCTATTGTTGATTTTCCTGACCAGTGAGGAAATATTCTCCTTCTTCTTCTTCTTGATTTGATTGAAGATGTCCAGAGCATCAGTTTACAGGTTGTAGACAAACCAAGGAAGTTAGAGAAAAGATTTGCATCCATTGGAGTATTATTAATAATCACACTATAGCCATTAGTAAATCCAAAACTTTTGCACTTATTTTTGATGATGGAAAGGTGTTCCAAGTTTTTTTCAGCCATCCAACTGGTCTAGAGAGTCCTGAAGATAAAACATTTTATTAGTTGTAAATTTTTCACTTAATATGTAGTCAAATTTTATACTCATCTAGGAGCTCCACATGGAACGAATAAGTCTGTTGCCCACAAGAACAACTTTCTGAGGAGAACACACAATATCCCAAAGAGTATTCTTAGTCCAAGCTTTCTAGTCTTTATGCACCATGGATAGAATAAAATCCTCTAAAATAACGGCATGAGTTCAACTCTCACTAGGTGTATCAATTGGTGTTTTGACTTTAGTGTAGCTCTTCAAGATTTAAATTATGCATGGCATAAATTCGATGATGATCTTGCTTTTCTAGAGACTATTTTTAACAAGGCCTAAAAAATATATAAGGGAAGCATAGCCTCATTATGTGATATCTTCTCAAGATCTTCTCAATCATCACCTCAAGGAGTTCATCAACTGAAGGAGGAGATCACCTTGAGGTGTTCTCTTGGAGGAAGAGTTCTAGACTCTTGAAGGAGGTGTGCTCTACATCTGGTGATCTTGGAGTAGTAATTTTCAGCCAACCACTGCCACATTGTTGAGTTACTGTGACTAACAAGCGTACATCTTTTCCTTAATTTTTAGGCCACTAGATTTTTATTTAGGCTTTCTATATCCTAAGTTAGAATTAGGGCTTGTTGTAAAATAATTCTAAATTGTTCATATTCTCCATATTCTCTCTCTCTCTCACACACACACACACATACTCTTCATACCTCTTAGGCACTTTGCACACAGTTTATTGTATCTAGTTCCTATTCCTACCTACATTCAGATCTTGCAAATTTGTATCATATTCACACATTTTAATTTGACATTTGAATATAGATAAGGTATAATGGGAGAATTCTAGCTTACTGTACACTTTGAAAAACTTTTCTAACTCTCTCTCTATCTCTCACTCATCATCTTTTCAGTCTTAAGGTGTGTATGTTAAGGTTCATCTATTGGGAGAACCTCTAGAACTGTGATTATTCTTATTGAGACCCACCCTACTTCCAACATATGGTAATAGAGCATAATTGACATACACCATTAACAAGATGAGTGATTATAGAATTGAAAATGAAGACAAGCTTGAGGGAATGCCTAATTATCCAATGTGGAGTTTTATGATGATGAGTATGTTAGTATCAAAAGACTTGTGGAATATTATCAATGGCATTCATCTAACACCAAGACAATTTGGAGAACAGGCTACTTCACCTTCAAGAAGGCCCCTTGTTCCTATTTCTACTTAATAGGAGGTGAGTAAAGAAGAAGAAACCACTTCATCATCGCGAGTCACTGGTACTACTATTAGATTATTTCCTACAGGAGAGCAATCCACATGGGATTCAAGGGCTACACAAGCACTTTCATATATTGTTGTGGGAATCAAGAGGCATACTATACCTTAAATCAGGTCTTGTAGAACCTCTCCTCAAGCTTGGTCGATGTTGGAGAATCTCTATTCGAGGAGAAATCCTCCTAGGAAAGCTCATCTTAGGAGACAACTAGCCAACACAAAGATGAAAGTTGGTGAATCAATTCAGGCACATATTCTGAAGCTCAAAGATTTATGAGATCATTTACTCAATGTTGGAGTAAACATTTCAGAAGAAGAGATGGTAAGCACACTTCTAAACTCACTTCTATCCTCATATCATGGTTTTTTTGCTTCTCTTACTCTTACTACAACAACAAGAGAACTATTATTTGAAGAGCTATAGTTCCTGTTACTTGAAGATGAAGATCAACAAAAAGGAATGGAAGAGAATGATGAAGCCATGTTATCATTGTCAAAGGAAAAGAAGAAGAGTGAGATATTTCAAAACGAAATTAAGTCTTCTAATCCTAAGTCTTCCAGTCCTTCCTCTAATATTGCTTCATATCCACCCAAAGAAAAGTGTTCTACTACATTTGATTCAAAGAAACAAGTATGCCATTACTGTAAGGAACCAGGTCATTACAAAGAAGAGTTCAAAATAAGGATGTCTAATGAGAAAAGGAAAACATCAACTAATAGTGCTAAAGATGATCCAAAACCTTAATCTCCAAAAGTAGATTCATATGAATGTGTTACTATTGAAGAAGTAGTTTTTTATTAGACAACATTAAATGCAATCTTGGATAAGCCTTGGATTTTTTATTATGGAGCTACTAAACATATCAAAGGTTGTGGAAATGTATTTTCTTCACCTTCTAACTCTTCACATATAAGAGAAACATTGCAAATGGTCATGATTTCGATGTTGTAGGTGTTTTAGAAGTGAACCTTAAGTCTAGATGAGGTAAAAATTGAATAGTTTTCAATGTTCTTTATGTTCTAGACATGAGGAAGAATTTCTCTCTATCTATACTTTCTTGTCAGATGGTTATAAAATTGTTTATAATAAAAATTCATGTTAGATCCTCTCACCTGATAAGAAGCATTATCTACTTCAAGGTGAAAATAGAAGCGGCATGTTTATGTTGTCCAAAATAAGTCATGCTTATATTGCTAGGTCTACTACACCTAAGGAGAACATGAAGTTATGGCATACTAGATTTGGTCATATCAGTTACACAATTCTCAAGCACATTAAAGATCATGGTATGATGGAGATCTTTTCTACTTTTTCTTTACCATATGATCTAGAATCATGTGAAGGATGGCTTGAAGGAAATCATCACAAGCTTCCTTTCAATAAACATGGATACATCATGGCCACAAGGAAGTTGTAGATCATACATTCAATTGTGAATGGTACGATGAGAATAGATTCCCTTCAAGGTTATAAGTACTATGTTAGGTTCATTGATGATTTCTCAAAGTATTCATGGATCTATAGGCTTAAAAGTAAAGTCATAGCTTTTTCATATTTTTAGGAAAGTATTAGCTATGGTTGAAAATGAAAGTCCATCAAAGATCCAGATTTTGAGAAGTGATAGAGGAGGAGAGTACATGTCAATAGAATTGAAGTATTTTCTTGAAGACAAAGGTATCCCTCATCAACTTACTATTGCTTACACCGTAGAATAGAATGGTGTTAGAGAGAGAAAGAATAGGACTCTTGTTGAGATGATGCATAGCATGATGTCATCCAAAAGGCTTTCTCCCAAGTTTTGATTTGATTCAGTACATATAGATAGTCACACTCGGCATAGGACTTCCACAAGAGCTTTAAAGCTTATCACAGCATATGAATCTTATTACGGGAAGAAGCCCAATGTGAGTTATTTCAAAGTTTTTGGTTCCCTAGCTTATGTTCACATTGAGAAGAGGGATCGTGGTGGTTGATGTAAATGAATTTAAATTTGTCTTTATTGATTATCAAAATGAAAGCAAAAGGATATAGATTCTATATTCCAAATACATGTAGTATCATACTCTCATACAATGCATATATAGTAGAAAATCAGGTTTATGATAAGAAGGAAGACATTTGACATTTCATTAAGGAAGATGATTATGCATTTTTAGAAGGAATATGGATTCTTATATTCATCCATACAAGGGGGTGATGAACCTTCTCAAACCCTAAGAGATGCAGTTGAAGAGAGAGAGTGTCATTAGCTACACGAATACCTAGTCCATCATAAGTACCTCTTGAAGTTCCAACTCAAGAAATTGGAGAAGGTGCTCGAGTTCCAGAAGAAAGAGATATTGAAGAACCAGAAAGGTTACCAACACTTTTCATGACTACAGGAAATTGGCTATATGAATCCTTGAACAAAAATGGTATAAACAAATACACTAGAAGAAATTGAAATCAAACAAGAAGACAACAAGAAAACTAGGTAAATCATGCAAAACATTTTGAGATTCATAACATTTTTAGCTCTTACTTTAGTTGAGAATGAACAAGAGAGAGTTCAAGATGCACTAAAAAGTTATATGATATCATAGGTCCCAAAGATTGAGTTCTTTACTTTTTTAAAGGACAACTTAAGCATACATTTAATGTAAATGACTTAGGTATTCTGCAATATTATCTTGAGATTGAGCTCATGTATAGAGATGAGTGTATCTACACAACACAACAAAAATACATTGAGAAATTATGTTAAAGTTTGAGATCACAAAATCTAAGCATATGTACACACCTATGGATGTTAATGATCCATTACAAGTAGAAGCAGATTCAGAACCTTTTGATGCTACTTTATATATTTAAGCAATTGGTTGCTTGATATATCTATGTAATACATGTTATGCACAATCTACTCAAGATTCATTGGAAAACAATCAAGCGAGTTTTCAAATGTTTGAAAGGAACTTCCAATTATGTTATGGTATTTTTGAATTATTCACATTTTTTACTTAAAGGTTTTTTAGATTTTAATTGGATAGGTGATAAAGACTCAAGAAGAAGCACAAGTGGTTATTGTTTCTATCTAAGAGATTGTATTGTCTCTTGGTTATCCAAGAAATAGCCTACAATTGCTACATCTTCAAGTCAAGCAGAGTATAAGGATTCCTTTATAGTTACACTTGAATCAATTTGGTTGCATAAGATTTTGAGCTATATTGATGTGCATGCTCATCTTCTAGCTCAAGATATATTCAGACAATTAGAGTGATATTTCTATTCCAAAGAACCTTTTTCATCATGCTAGGAAAAAGCACATAAAGGTACATTACCACTATATTCGAGAACATGTATCTAAGAAGAACATTGAGCTTGACCACATACCTATAGGTGAGAATGTTGCAGGTATTTTTACCAATGGATTGACCAAAGAGAGTGATACAACGTTTTGCATATTATTGAACCTTGTAACACTATGACATTGAAGGGTGGATCATTGGAAACAATGTTGAGATTAGGTCCAAAATCTCTAGTATAGTAGCTATATGATATATTTTTTATACAACCCTCCACAAGTAAGTGGGGTGGGCATCATGGATATAATAAGATCCCCTCAAATAGGCATCATCAGTTCAACCCTTAGTGGGCGCAACAATCGATATTTTTATTTTCACGTGGGCTTTTCAGATTTGATTTTTGCATGGTGCCAATTCAATGATGATCTTCCTTTTCTAGGTTTTTTTTTTCACAAGACATACAAAGTATATAAGGGGAACATAGCCTGATTATGTGATATCTCCTCAAGATCTTCTCAATCATCACTCAAGGAGTTCATCAACTCAAGGACTTGAGATGTTCTCTTGGAAGAAGAGTTCTACATTCTTGAAGGAGGAGTGATCTACATCTAGAGATCTTGGAGCAGTTACTTTCAGTCAACCATCATCAAAACAATCCACATAGTTCTCATCTCAAGGAATATATGAGCTTAGCTTGCTAACATCACAAACTAAATGAGCTCTATAGTCAACTTGAAATTATAATTTGTATGAAACATCACTAATATTCTTGATTAGTGTCCAACGTCCATAGAATCTAGGGGATAACTCTAGTTTTTAACCCAATATCAATGAAGAACAAAGTAGAATGTGTACAAATATATGATCCCCTCTTGAAACATTCGTGGTGTGCAATGTGGATCTTCAAATGCTTTCATTCTTTCAGCAACTTGAGGAAGATTAACATTAGCTATTTTCAAGTGAGCTTGCACATATGTAAGGAACTATGAAGCACTTAGAGGTTTTGGGATAACCTAATTTTAGTTGGCCTCTAGTGAATAAACCCATAAATCACCTCAAAAGGTACCAACTTAGGAGTTTTGTGCTTCCAACTATTGTAAGAAAATTCAACTAATGGAAGAAAACTATCCCAATCTATTTGCTTCCCTAAAATATATGCCCATAACATATCTTTGATTAGCTAATTAGCTCTTTCGGTCTGACTGTCTACCTATGGATTTAGGTAGATCATGCAATCTAAAAAGATTCTAGATGAATAGTTGTGCAAGTCATGGAGCTCCACTCATATCTTAATAGGAATAAAGTGTGCTTCTTTGATCAAACAATCACCCACCAAAAGAATAACGTTCTTCTACCATGGTGTCTTAGGTAAACCCATTATGAAGTTGTAAGATTCTCTCTCTAGAAAGTTGTTGCATGAAACTTGTGTGTTAAATTTGAGCATGAAGATGAAGGAATCAGAAAACATGTTGTATGAGAGAAAGGTAGAGTACTCTTTGTAGAAAAACTTTACCTAATTGAATTTTTTTGTAGTTCCTATGTTTTATGTATTGTTTGGTCGCATGAAAATAGGTTAATGAAGAGATTCTTCATGTTTTTTCATCTTTCTCTAGAATTTTGTAGGGCTCAAACGTGATATTTGGAAGTCAATTTGGACCTAAGGTGTCTCTAACACTATTGTACAGATCGAAGAGCTGAATATTTTTGTGTCTCCTAAGCTTAAACTAATTCGTCACCATTTTTTAGTTACAAGGTTTGGAAAAGTGATGTTTTTTTATGTGTGTATGAAGTTACGTGTTCACGATTTAGAAAATGCACATGGGTATGCGGGTTAATTTGGGTGATTTACATGTGTGTAAGTGTGTCGCAATGATCACCTCTATTTTTGTAGGTACAATTCTTGAGGTGGACATGAAAAGTAGATGCATGGGTGGTCTGGAAGTCTTGCATGAGATATGCAAAGAGACACTATCTTGGAGCATGCAGATTCTAGGAGTGCATGTCTAGAAAGGTGTGACTGGTTGTGCACTAGCAAAAGCTAGAGATCCAAAAGAGGAAGACTGAGAGATAGGGAGGGATTAAGGTCATGCATTGATCATGATCATTTTTCGGCTTCTGTGATTGAGATTGAGATTGAGATTGTGATTGGGGTTGGGATTGCGATCAGTTGGGGGGTGATTCGGTGGATGAGACTTCACATTGAAGATAATAAATAGATTTTGTAAGAAAGATCAGAACTTCTTGTGAATATACATAGATAATAAAGTTCTCTCTCTCTCTTCTTGTTCTACACATACTCTATTTTTCTTCCTTATATTGTCTTATGCCAAAGTCTATTATTCTACGTGGGATTGTGATTGAAGATTAGGAGACCTTTTAGAAGTGGTATCAGAGCAGAGTTGGATTCTAGGACAAGATGCAAGCTTTGAAGAAGAAGACAAAAGAGCAAGAGGAGCTTATCCATAGGCTGAATGATGATTAAAATAAAGAAAGATTCAACAAACGAAAAGAGGGTACTGCAAATGATTTCATTGACCTCAATGATGAAGGTGGTAATGGTGCAGGCACGTCGAATGCACATAGAGCTAAAGACAATCTGGACCTAAAGATGATGATGATGTAGACGAGTCTTCACTTAAGAAAGTGTTTAAAAGAGCAAAATTAAATGATTTTGATGGTGAGAAGAAAAGTGGAGAGAATCTTGAAGCATGGATCGAGGAGCTTGAAGATTTCTTTGATTTGAGCATCTTTCATAAAGAATCAAAAGCAAAGGTGGCAATTCTCCATCTATGAGGAGTTGCCAAATTATTATGGAAATCATATATGCAAACAAGAACATGTGAAGGTCCTCTCGAAAGAGTTTCAAGAGCAAGTAGAGAACCGTTATTGCTCTCCACATTTTTGAATGGAAAAGAAAATGGAATTCTACTCCTTCAAGCAACAAGAGCATGATAGACATAACTTGTCTATTGAAGGATACAAGGAGAAGTTTTTGCGTTTACATAAGTATGCACTAGAAGTTTCTCGAGATGTCTTGAACAAAAAATTTATTGAGGGTTTGCGGGAAGAACTTTGCTATCAAGTAAAGGGGTCCGGATGTGTAGATTTTCTTGATGTAGTTGCAAAAGCAAAAAACTTTGAAAAGACGGAGAAGTTTACTATGAAAAAGGCATCCAAATCAAGGTTTATCCCAATAGGACATTGACCCCTGAGAACTATTTCAAAAAATCAAAATGGATAGAGATCGACTAACTCTATTAATGGTCAAGGAGGAAAAACTAAACTAAAGAAGATTGATACCCTTAAGAACCATGAACCTTTGCATTGGCAACGTGATTTTGATTTCTTGAAATGGTCTAAAAGATTGGGACTTTGCTTTTGATGTGGAGAATAGGGACATGCACTTTTGAATGTCCAAACAAGGCCATCAACCATTCTATACAGGCAAAGATAGCTCATTTACAAGAGGAAAACATAACAATTGAGGAAGTAGATGATCAAGGAAAGTATATAACCCTAGACTTCAATACATGACAACTTCTTCTCATTCAAGGGCATCCATGATTAGGATTATGGAGGACATATCCTCACATAAGCTTAATTCTTGATTAATACAAATTGTTTCCCTTCACTTAAATTGGTAGAGGATTTAAGATTGGATATTGAGATGCAGAACAAAAGACCTATACAGATGGCTAATGGTAGAATACACTATACTCGAGGTTGTACTAAGAATCTTGATTTTATGTTAGATGAACATAAGTTTTTGGGTACCTTCCATGTAATCAAAATGAGAGAATGTGATCTAATCATTGGAATGGACTTGTTAATTCATAGCAGTGTCATGATTGATTGTGAAAATGGGATCCTTACTTTGAAAATAGAGGGGAAGGGAACATTGTCTTGTAGGCAAGTGTAATTCAACTTTGTCTCCTATTTCTGCTATAAAGTTGATTAGGGGTATTTGAAAAGGTTTTGAGATGTATTTGGTTTATGTGAATGACCTTCAAGAGAAGAAGAAAAAATCAGAAATACCTAACTATGTTAGAAAACTTTTAGATGAGTATGCAGATGTATTTCCTGATGATCTACCGGGCGTGCCTCCTCCTAGGAAAATTGACCATGCTATAGACCTCTATCCAAGAAGTGAGCCTTATTCTAGAGCATGTTATAGGTCCAATATTGATGGATTGAAAGATTTGAAGCTCCAATTGGATGATCTAATGAAGAAGGGGTTGATAAGATCTAGTGTTTCACCTTAGGGAGCACCTGTTTCGTTTTGGAAAAACAAGATGGCTCATATAGACTTTGTATCCACTATAGGGGATTCAACAAGAAAACCAATAAGAGCAAGTATCCACATCTACATGTTGATGAATTGATGAAACAATTGAGTGGTGCCACAGTATTCACTAAAATTGACTTAAGATCGGGGTATTATCAAATTAGAGTAAAGTCTGAGGACATCCCCAAAAGCTCTTTTAGAACATGATGTTATCATTATGAGTTCACAATTTCGCCTTTTGTATTGATAACTACTCTTGAAACATTTATGTGTTTGATGAATAATGTCTCATGAATATAGCGATGAATTTATCTTAGTCTTTCTTAATGATATTTTTGTGTATTCTAAGAATGATGATGAACATGCATCACATCTCAAGAAGACTTTACAAAAAATCAGAGAGCATAAACTATATGGTAAGATGAGTAAATGTTTTTTTCAAAGGGGGAAGTGACTTATTTGGAAAGATTTGTTTCTAAGGAATAATTCACATAGATCCTGAGAAATGTAAAAGCATAGTTGACTGGCCTACACCCAAATGTGTGAGAGATGCGAGATGAATTCTCGGTTTGACACAATATGAGAGGGCACACATTAGAGAGTTTTTTGGAATTGCAAATCCTCTTTCAGAATTGACAAAGAAAAACAGAGAGTTTATGTGGAATGATGAGTGTGAAAATGCATTTGAAGAATAAAAACGAAAAATTATTGAAAACTATGTACTGAAAATATCTAAGTTACAGAAGCCATTTATTGTTGCATGTGATGCTAGTGGAAGTCAAATGGGATGTGTACTTTCATAAGAAGGAAGGTGAGTGGCTTATGAATCAAGGAAACTAAGGAAACATGAATTAAAGTAAGCAACACATGACTTGATAATCCTTGCGGTTGTTCATTGTTAGGCTGCCAAAATGTAATGGTAATTATCGAGAAATGTAATTAGAAAAGCTGCACATGAAAAGGATGTAGCGTAATGCTTGTAGCTTTTTGGATAATGGAAAAAATGCAAAAGCAGATGCATGGGAAGCGAGATGCTGGACTTTGGGTCTATGCGGTGTGCCCATGAAATGCTTCAGAGCTAGTTTGATTTAAACTAGTGTATTGAATTCCTACTATTCTGTGTGTTTAGCCATTCCAGTGATCTTGTCTATATGATACTCTGTTGATGAAGATATGAATCCAAATGTGGTTGCATGTAATTTGTCGGTGAAGAATCAGTATTATTTTGCATTAATGAAAGTTGTAATTTTATCGTGGTGATGTAATACTTATCGTTTACTGACAAGTCTATTGGTGGAGAGTCATAGTAAAGTGATAAGTAAGCTCTGTGTAATGAATGCTTTTTGGGAAAATAATCATAGGGGCTCTGTAATAGAGACCCTTGTCCATCCCAAGAACCCTATAATTGGCTAATTCGTGATTGTCGTTAACACTAGCGCCAGCCATGGGACTTGGAATAGCCAACCTGAGGGTACATTAAGGTTGGATGAAAGAAAGAATTCTATGATATATGCTTGTAATGCATTCTGGTGAATCATATCCGATGTACTGAAGTGATCGGCATCTGTGAAAGGTTACTAGTACGTTGGGAACACCCTCCGGTGGCAATGTTGAAAGAAAATTATCTAAAGGAGAGCATCATACATGGACTAGTGGAGTGGCATCATAGCATTTTCTTGTTCAAGGATTACACAGTATACCAGAGTTACAACTTGTTTAATCTGTTGAAAGTGTGGTGAGTGGAGTAGGCACTGATTTCGATGATAGCCTGGTGAATTCCAGTGGCAAGCTAACTTTTAGTTCTGATTCTAGTGGTACTAGTACATTTGTGGGTGGAGTTATGGTCAAAAGTCCATATCAATAATAAAAATATGAGGAATGGGAGTCAAATTCAATGTGTGTGATAGAATCAGTGATACAATACGATCGGAGATTTTGCAAAGCGACTACCCGATATAGTAGCAATTAGAAACAAAATTTTCAAGTCATTCTGAATTGATACTTCCTCTTGATTTTGACGACATGAGTAATATGCAGCAATCACATCAGCAACAACAACAACAACAACAATAGCAACAGCAACATCAGGTCATACACCCACGATCGACACCTATAGGAGTCACATATACTAAATTTGGTGGATTTCTAGGTGATGATCCTAATGCTCATGTCCATACTTTTGAAATTAATTATGTTGTACTAAACTATCCAATAGATTAGGCATATAAGGATGTAGTGCTTCAATCCACTCTTGTTAATGAAGCTGCTTGTTGGTTAACCGAATATGATATTAATCATTTCGGTCAATACGAAGATGTTAAGAATGCCTTCTTACAACGTTTTTTATTAAAGAAAAATGCAGAAAAAATCTTTGATTACTTACAAAACAATAGACAGAAGGCACATTAGAGCGTGCAAGAGTATGAAACTTTATTTCGTACTCATCTATGGTAGCTACCTCAAGTGCATGCTAATCCACCAGATGATTTTCACGAGGACGGAGATAAGGAAGAGAGCTCACACACACACTCTCACTCTCAAGGAGAAGCACACACACAGATTGAGGCAAGGAAGAATAATGTTCTTCTTCCTCTTCTATTACATAAAAAGGAATGTACAAGAATGAACTAGAAACAAGAATACAATTATTGCAATATATAAAGACCATTACATAAGGAAAAACCTAATGTCCACAAATGAGTGAGCTGGCAAGAAACAGATGTGCCATCACTCTCGGTGGATAAATCTAATAAAGCTCAATGAAGTGTTCCTGACATATACGGGCGTTACCACTATACATGTCAGAGAAATGAAAAACTGATATGTGTCATCCTGGATCATCACATGTTGAGCTTGATATCTCAACACTCCCCCTCAAGCTCAATGCCATTTTCTCTAATCGAAGCATCTTCTGAAACTTCTTCAGCTTCTCTGTTCCAAGTGCTTTAGTGAAAATATGAGCAACCTGATCATCCATACTCACATAAACAAGACCAATATCACCTTCTAATACCTTCCCTATGATGAAGTGATAATGTACCTCGATATGCTTTGTTCTGGCATGAAAAATAGGGTTTTGTGCCAATTATATACTGCTAAGATTATCACAATATATGGTGATAGGCTTTTGCACTTCGACACCCAACTCTGCAAGTAGCATCTCTAGCCATGATGCCTCACATGCTTCCATTGCAGCACCTCTATACTCAGCCTATGTACTCGACAAAGCAATAGTGGGTTGCTTCTTGGTGCTCCATGTAATAGCTGTACTCCCAAGTGAGAATAGAAAGCCACTAGTAGAACTTCTATCTAGAATGCTACTAGTCCAATCTACATCGGTGTATCCATGAACTTGCAAATCTACACCAGCTTCACAAAACAATGCATAATCCAAAGTAGCACTCACATAACGTAGAGTGTGCCTCACAGAATCCAAATGTGGCTTCGTGGGAACCTGCACAAACTGACTTTCAAGTCCAACAGTATAGCTTAGATCAAGCCTTGTGATTGTGAGATATATAAGACTTCCCACAATTTTCTTGTACATAGTAGCATTTTCCAATGCTTCACCTGATGTAGTATCCAACTTCAAATTTTGATCAAATGTCATAGAAATTGGCTTATAATCAGGCATACCATACTTTTGCAGCATATTCAAGGCATATTGCCTTTGCGACATCCATATACATGTTTCTGTATGTATAAACTCAATGCCCAAGAAGTAGCACAACACACCAAGATCTTTCATGTCGAATTCTTGCATAAGAAGTTGCTTTACCTCTTTGATGCTTTCTTCATTATCACCACCTACAATCAGGTCATCAACATAAATAGCCACAATCGAGATGCCATCATCAGCCTTCCTTGCATATAGTGAATGATCTCCATCACACATAGAAAATCCAATGCTGGTTAAGTAATCAACAATCCTTGCATGCCATGCACGGGGAGCTTGCTTCAACCCATACAAAGCCTTTTGCAACTTGCAAACATATTTTGGATGCTTGGAATCTTCATATCCTTGTGGCTAGTCCATATATACTTCTTCTTGCAACTCACCATGTAGAAAAGCATTCTTCACATCCATCTGATGCAAAGTCCATCCTTTTGTTGTAGCTAATGCAACAAGCGTTCTGCCAGTAGACATTTTAGCTACAGGGCTGAATGTTTCCTCATAATCAATGCCATATGTTTATGCAGATCCTTTAGCTACCATCGTGCTTTATACCTCCTTATGCTACCATCAAATTATGCTTTACCTTGTAAACCCATTTGTAGCCTATGGGTTTCTTTCCTTGCGGCAATTGAACCAGCTTCCATGTATCATTCCCTTAAAGTGCAACCATCTCTTCATCCATAACTTTTTCCCAATCTGCATTTCCAATTTCACTTCAAAGCAAGAAGGTTCAGCATCTTGTATTACCTTTGTCATGTAGACACAATAACCATCCATGTAACTATCATATGTCAATCTTGTCCATATGCCTTCCTTACTCTTGGAGTCTTCACAGAGGGCAATCCAAGTTCCTCATCAAGACTCTTTTCTGAACCGCTTGAATCTCCATCAACGTCTTCAAAACCTACACATGTTTTATGACTAGTAGAAAGCTTTTCTTTACCTTTCTTGGATGTATTTGATGAATTTGCTGGACTGAAATTTCCATGTAATGGATTTGAGTTGGAACTATTGCTTGGTGATGCATCTGGTCCACTCAAAACCTGAGATTGTGCACTTGATTTTTCAACATTTTCTTTGTCATTTGGTTCAAGACACAGTCCTTCTTTGGCATCTGCATAGAACCTTGACATTTAATCAATTACCACATCTCTGCTCACCTTCACCTATCGTGTGAGTGGGTTATAACATTTATATCCCTTTTGCTCAAGGGAGTTGAAGAAACATTTTTCTGCATTTGGATCAAGCTTCATCCTCAACTCATGTGGAACATGTACATATGCAATACAACCAAAAATTTCCATATGTGATAAGTTTGGCTTTTTACCTGTGAACTTCTCTTTAGGTGTAACTTGATGTATCGCAGTAGTTGGAGTTCTGTTCATGATGTATATAGCCGTATGCACAACTTCTGTCAAATAACAATGAGGCATATCCTTTTCTGCCATCAAAGCTCTTGCTATTTCTGCAATATGTCTATTTTTGCATTCAGCAACACCGTTCTGTTGTGGTGTGTACCTGCATGAAAACTGACGTCGAATTCCATGAATTTTAAGAAAATTGTTGAACTCATTTGACATGTATTCACCTCCACCATCAAATATTAATGGTTGAATGTACTTCCTTATCTACTTTTCCACCATAGCTTTAAAATTCTAGAAGTGAGTGAATACCTCACTCTTCTATTTCATGAGATATACCCACACTTTCCGTGTATGGTCATCAATGAAAGTAACATAAAACCTAAACCACCCATAGATGTGGTCTTTGTAGGACCCCAAACATCTGTATGTACTATTTGTAGCACATTCTCACTAACATGCTTGTCATGTGGAAACGATGATCTTGACTGTTTACCAAATTGACATGCTACACATACCTTTTGCATCTCTGAAACCTTGAAATTTGGTAGTCCATGAATGATCTCCTTTGACTGCATCCATTTTAGCCTTTACAGATTTGCATGTCCAATTCGTTTGTGCCAGATCTCTATATCAGCAATCACTCCTGCGCCTTTTCCAAACATGGATACATTCATTTCAGGAACTTTCACATTTAAGGTGAACATCCTACCCACTTTGTTTCCTTTCGTGATCGATCATCCACCATGTTTGTATTCTTCTACTTATAGCTCATTAGCATAGTGCATCACATCAGCAAGATGTTTTACCTTCCCATCCTCCATAGACAATGCTATGTTTCCTGTATGCTCAATAGGATGCGATGTATCATCACCAATTTCAACATATCTAGGAACTGGCAATTTCTGCAAACTAATAAACCATTCTCCATGACTGGTCATGTGATTTGAAGCACCTGGATCAACATACCAGACATTATCATTCGATTTTCAAATACCAAAAGACATCGTATTCATCATGTGATGTTGCACCATGAACAACTTCTCAAAATCATCTGCACTTGTGGATGCATAGTTGTTTTGTTGCCTCATGTGATTTTGATTCTGCAACCTGCAATCTCGTTCAAATTGTCTAGGTTTACCACAATTCGAGCATCCTTTACTATCATTACCTGAATCATTTCTTTGGAAATTTTTGTGACCTCTTTGGCTCCCCTTGCCTCGAAATTGTCCTCTTCCTCTTGCATGATTATGTTGTTGACCTTGGTCTTGGTTACTGTTTCCTCTTCCACTTCTGAAACCTCTACCTCTGCCTCTTCCTCTGCCAGAGTAGAATACCTGCTTAGAACTGGGCTTTCCTTGGGAATTTGAATCCTCACCAAGATTCTTTTCTTCAAGAATCAGCATGGATACCAAATCAGCAAAATCTGGAATATTTTCTCTGGTCTGTAGAGACGTTTTGAACTGCTTATATGCAGTTCCTAAACCACGAAGTCACACTTCCATATTATCATCATCATCTACATTCATGCCAATAGATGCAAGTGACTCACATATGCTTTTGATTTTCAGAGTGTAGTCACTTATTGACATGCTCTTCTTTTCCAATGTATGCAGCTAGTTATTGAGTTGCAATTTCCATGCCTTTGTATTAGTGTCATACAAAGTGACCAAACTGTTCCAAGCCTCTTTTGAAGTCTTAGCATCTTGTATGTGCCCAATCATGCTATACGAACAGATAACCAATAGATTACCTTTCGTGCTCCTTGATTCCATTCCTCATATGCTCTTAACTAGTCTGCACTCCGATTCCTCTATAGTAGTTCTTGAGCATTTTCATTCTCTCCTTCGACAGTAGCCTTTGCCCATTAGGAAATTCGTCATTCTAAATCTCCAAGTATGGAAGTTGTTCTTGTCCAGCTTATCGCTCATAAGCTGACTCATTCCATCTGCATTTGCCATTTCTGTAGCAATTCACGACACTGCAAAACACTACAAGCAGCACTTCTGCTTGAACACTATCGCACTGTGATGTGACAGTTCGATATCAGAAAAACAGAATTTTGATGTATCAACAATAGACGGAATTACTTGAAATTTTGGATATGGAATATATGAGTGTTGCTGAACATAGTGCAAGTTACAGTTTTTGAAACTAGCCTTGTTTATTTGTGGGCCCCACAAACGGAGATCAAGATGGCTCTGAAAATATTTTGAGGTCCTCTACCTTCACGCTGATTTTTGTAGCAAACGAAGGTTGTTTGTTAATTGCGTTCTCTCCATGCCTTGCCGCATACTCTTCACCGTCATCTTCTCCATGAGCTCTCTACAGTCATGTTGTCTTTGATACCATGTCACAAGGAAGGAGATAAGGAAGAGAGCTCATACACACACTCTCACTCTCAAGGAGAAGCACACACACAGATTGAGGCAAGGAAGAATGATCTTCTTCTTCTTCTTCTATTACATAAAAAGAAATGTACAAGAATGACCTAAAAGCAAGAATACAACTACTGCAATATATAAAGACCAGTACATAAGGAAAAACCTAATGTCCACGAATGAGTGAGATGACAAGAAACAGATGTGCCATCACTCTCCATAGATAAATGTAATAAATCTTAATGAAGTGTCCCTGACATATACCAGCGTGATCACTATACATGTCAAAGAAATGAAAAAGTAATATGTGTCATCCTGGATCATCACATGTTGAGCTTGATATCTCAACAATGATGTGATAACTCAATGGTTTATTAATGGACTAAACCCCCAACTCAAACAAGTTATGATTATTCGATGTGTGGTGTGACCTTGGATGCACTCATTGCTATAGCATTATAGTTGGAACATAAGGTTGGTGGTTTTACCGAAGATCTGGATTGGTTAAAAGCCTCCAAGAGTACGAATGATGATCCATTGAAACAAGTATATTGCACTGAATGTAAGAATCCAGGGCATACTACTTCAGCCTCTGCACTAAATCAAATGTACTATGCTATTTGTAATACAGCGAGTCATTCTACTGAAACTTTCCATATAATGCAAAAGTACAGACCAGATCGACCATAAATGCCACAATACAGGAGTAGGGATAACCTTCCAACCACTACATACCACCATATTTGAGAAATACATCTTATCAAACCTACAAGAATTACAAAGGACCATGACCAAACAATTTTGGATAGCCTCGTTGGAATTCGGGGCAAACCGGTGAGAGTGCATCTCCCACCACCAAGATTTCATTTTTGTGGAGAAATTGGACATATCCACAGATATTGTAAAGAAGCGTCTGAATATGATAAGCGATGAAAAGAACGAGAGCATCCAATGGCAAATATGGTATACATTTTAGTGGTTGATACACAAGCGGCAGCAGCTCAAACACAGTCCAAGAAGAAGTTGCACCCAGCTACTGAGATTTTTGAGCCAGGAATTCGAGAACAATAGTAGATGTTTACTAAAGCAACCACGTGGGCAAGTCAAGAACCAATTATCTTTTCCGATCTAGTAACAATGGTTGAGTAGAGAGTACAAAATACCCCACCAAAAGAGATGGATCCCATCCAAATACAGTTACAAGACACACTGGACTTGATATCTGATATACAAAATTTTTATTCTATGTGGAATATTTTATCAAAAGCCTCTATTATTATCCCATTGGGGCAACTTCTATCATTGGTCCCTGGTATTGGACAACAATTTTAGCAACAAATTAGTCCAAGATCTTTGTGCACACCTTCTACAGCAACCATTAGCCCAGAAATTGACTCTACAATGGATCATGATGTTCCTTTAATTACAATTTCACAAGTTTAATTGATGGGGCTCAGGGGTTAATATTGCTACAACGACACTTTTTAAGAAGCTGGGATGGACTTAGATCGAACCCATCTAGTTCTTTGTAAGAATGGCTGATCAATCTCGAGTATATCTAGTGGGCTTGGTGTGTGATATACCCATTACCCTATAGGGAGTGGTGTTTAAAATGACTTTTGTTGTTTTAGAATTACCCGGACCTAGCTTAGATTACAGCTTATTATTCGGAAGGACCTAGTTGAAGTAGGCAAAAGTGTTACAAGATTGGTCTGCACATGAACTTATTTTTAAAAGTAATCACTGAAAATATGTTGTACCCTTGGATGATATGAGGCCTTGTGACTTTCATGCACGAACTTACGTTGTAGAACCCGTGCATATGTTGGATGGTCTCTTGGATGACGAAGAAGAAGCTTTTCTAAATGCTAACCAAGATTTTTTAGCATTGGGTACAATTGATTTACAAGCCATAATGGATCATTGATCTTCGGTTGCTTGTACGGTACTGCCTCTCACCGAAGAAGTGGAACCAATTATAGATTAGGTTTTGGATGCCACTGATCTTCAACACTTACTTCCCCCCACTTGAGGATATCTCCATGCCTTGATAGTTTTATGTACCGGAAGATCAATTAATCACTTGCAATTTGGGTGATGAGGTTAGCCAGTGCCCGATTAAGATTAAGGCCGGATTACTTGAATATTAAGGCAAATTACTATAGTTACTAAAGGAATTTGCTGATGTATTTTCTTGGCACTATCACGATATGAAGGGATTGGATCCTCGCATCTATTAACACCACGTGATGTTGAAACCAGATGCTCAGCCAATTAAACAATGGAGTTACCGAATGAATCCTAACTATGCTATGCAAGTGAGAGCTGAACTGGATCGATTGTTGAAAGTAGGTTTCATTGTTCCCATTGAACATGCCGAATGGATCCCTCCTATTGTCATCATCCCCAAGAAAAACAAACAATTACGAATCTCTGTTGATTATCGGAAGTTGAATGCAGTGATGGTACCCGATCCATTTCCACTTCCTTTCTTGGATACTATGCTAGATGATGTTGTAGGATGGGACATGTACTCTTTTTTGGATGGTTATAGTGGCTATAATCAGGTGTGAATAGCTAAAATCGATATTCCCAACATCGCATTTATTACAAATTGGGGAGTATATGCGTGCAGAGAGATGTGGTTTGGTTGACTCAATGCTCCAGGCACTTTTCAGTGATGTATGCAAGAAATATTTTCTCCCTACTTAACTACTTCTATGAGGGTGTATTTGGATGATTTTTCATTATTTGGTGATACATCGACTCACCGTTAACACCTCAAATATTGCTTTTCCAAGTGTTGAGAGTTCCGTCTTTGTTTAAATCCCAACAAATCCAGTCCTTTGAGTCTCTTGTGGCTACATGGTCATGTTATCTCACAATAGGGAATTCAAGTGGACCCAGATGAAGTTTGTGCAGTGTTGAATGCACCCCCTTCTACTACAACAAAGGTAGTTATGTGATCCCTTGGCCAAATCTGGTGGCATGGTCGCCATATCCGGTGGCTCACTCATGTGGCTATAGTGCTTAATCGTTTGATTACCAATAATCCTTGACAGTTTGTGTGGACGCAGGAATGTCAATTGGCTTTTGATTGATTGAAAAAGCTCCTTACACATGCTCCTATTTTATAGGCTTCTAATTGGCAACTTCCTTTCTATGTCCTCATGGATGCTTTTAATATTGCAATCGGTAGTGTGTTAATGAAACAACATGATAAGGGCTTTCATCCTATTTATTATGCAAGTCGACTATAAGCAACTGTCGAACGTAATTATTCTGTTACTTAATGAGAATGTCTTGGGCTATTCTATGCAGTCAAAAAAGTTTGGCATTATCTGTTGGGATGCAAATTTACCTTCCATGTGCATCATGCAGCCTTGGTTTATCTTGTACGACAACAACATTTAGGTGGTAGATTAGCTCGGTGGGTGTTGGTGCTTTAAGAATTTGATTATGATGTTGTGCATCACCCGAGATCAGCACATGCCCTTATAGACTTTCTTTCTCGACTAGATTCTAGTGAGACTCCTAGTGGCATTGATGACACCACTCTGGCCATCTATGTGATCGACCTAGTTTAGGATGAATCTCAGGCATTACCTATCTCCCCTTCGTATTATGACACCCTCATGATTTTTTTAACTAGTGGATGTTCTCCAAATACTACTTTGAAATCAGCTCTCTTAACTTGGCTATGTATAGTTGTCAATTTTGCATCATCGTGGGTCAATTGTATTATATGGATCCATCTGGCGCACTCTTATGATGTATTCTACCACATGAAGTTTCTTCAATAATCGTAATGGCTCATTCTACTCCTTCTGGTGGGCATTTTTCAGTCGATCTTAGGTACCATAAAATTCTACATAGTGGGTTATGGTAGCCCACAATGCATCATGATATTGCTACTTATATTCAATAGTGTGATGCCTACCAATATACTAGACAACCTTTACACCGGCACCATTTTTTGCTGCATCCTATCCTTGCCCTTGAGCCTTTCCAAAAGTGGGGATTGGAGTTTATTGGTCCTATTATGTCTCCTGCTATTGTTAGAAATCATCGTTATATCCTTACATGTGCCGATTATTCTACTCGTTGGACCGAAGCTTGGGCATTATGGTCGACAACTGCTTTGGTGGTCACCAAATGTTTACTTCGTGATGTTTTTCCTCATTATGGTCTCCCTTTGGAGATTTTTTATGATCAAGGAACTTCATTTTGCTAATAAATTAATGCAAGTTTTAACCCAAACTTTTAGTATTGTACATAAATTTAGTTCCCCTTATTATCCTCGGGTGAATGGATTGGTCAAAAGTACTAACACAACTCTTTTTAATATGCTGAAGAACTTGTTTTGGAGTGCACCAAAAGATGGGATCAATTTCTTGAAGTAACCCTTTGAAACTTGGATATGGTCTTGAAGCAATTGCACCTATGGAAGTGGTGTTACCTAGCTTATGGGTGGCATTGGAGCACAAGTTATTACCCGAAGATTCTTTCCCTTTCAGGCTGGATGTTTTAAAGTCTTTGGATGAGCACCATCTGGAAAGCTTTTTGGTTCTTGTAGAAGTCCAATTGCGGCGAGCTAAAACACATGATTGGTTCCTCAGGACCCCTGTCTTTATAGTAGAGCAATTGGTTCTTTTTTACAACCTGAAGTCTAATCGCTCGACAGGAGAGTTCAAGCTTCGTTGCTTTGGTTCCTACCGCATTGCAAAACACATTGGTCCGGCTAATTTTCAATTATCTACATTGACTACACTCTACTCCCTAAACCCATTAATGGATCTAAACTCCGTCCGTATTGCATGCCACCCACTTCCCCTTACACTTGCATGTGTTTCACTTTACCTTCATTAGGATCACATTTGTTTCGATATCTTTGACCCACTCTCTACGCTATGCATTTTCCGATTGAACACACCACCATAATCCTCCCATTTTTATTGATTAACTGTGTTCCTCCACCTTACCCCCACAATTTGGAAATCCTTTTGTAGTAATGATCCATGAATGTTTCCCTCCACTTGTGATGATTATGTTCTACACCCACGATTCAACCCTGCATTTTCTACTTAACTGGCGTCCTCGTACTCTTTTTCTTCATCCTTTTTCTTGCACTCAGTATCATTGTGCGATTCTTATTCTTGTGCACTCTAATTACCTGTTGCACCATGGAAGCTCTTGTGAATATCACCACCTTTCATGCTGCTCTTTCCCCCGACCTTGTAGAGTTTTTTGGTCCTCGTGGTTTGACAACGTTCACCGAGTTGCCATGGCCTTCGGTAGAATGTCATCCTTATTTCATAATAGTGATTGCGGCAAGTAGAATGTCATCCTTATTTCACTGTAATGATTGCGTCAATTGCCGAGGTTGCCCTGATAGAATCTTGTTGGCCTCTCACTTGCCTTAATTCGTGTATGGTGGTTTCCATTAACACTATGGCCAAGATGTTTCACCTTCCATAAGTAGGTCCTATTGAAGTTCCCCCTCTCCCATTGGCTACGATGAAACAACTTTTTGCTCGACATTCCTCCAAAAAATCGCCATAATGTGTCGACCTGATCCAGAGTGTTCAACATTGCAGTTTTTGGTGACTGCCCTTAACCTTCATAAATGCACTTATAGTATCTCCCAACCTTTTTATTCTCTGATTGACACTATCACCCATGAGCCTATAAATTGGGCATCGTTCTTTTTTCGGTGCATCCATCGTGAATGCCAAACCATCATGTGAGAGTTATCCAAAGGTGAATGTCCTCACACTTGTCTGCCTCACCTTCTTTTGTTCCTCCTCCGGGTTGCAAACCCTGTCTCAAGCCTTTAGATGGGTTATATCTTATTGTGTGAAGATTCTGATCATGTGATGGGATATGATGATGATGATGAAGATATTTTCAAACTTTTCTAGGAGAAATGCAGAAAAGTCAGCCCTTCTCAGAGCACAGCTCATGCGTCAACTAGTAAGGCAATCTTGAATGATGCAGCATTATCCATGCGTGATTCTTCCGTCCCACCCTCGCCTAAGGATAAAACTATGAAAGATACTATTATGTTCAACACACTGTGACGACAAACAAGCAATAGGAAGTCATCAATGAGACAACACAAAATCAAAATGTTGTTGAGACCACCCATCAAACTATGCAAGAAGGAATGGTTGAATCCACCGTACAGCATGAATCACAGCTAAACAAGGTTGATTCAACTATGGCTCCATCTCCACCAAAGCCCATGCCTGACGGTAACACTACGGAGAATCCGGTAACCCCTGCTCCTTCACCTTCTTGGGCACCCTTACCCTCGAGTCCCCCAATATGCCCTTCTTCCCCTACTCACTCGGTTGTAGTATCACACTCTCACCCAATACCTTCTTCACCCAATGATCCCCCCCCTTCCACTTCTCCTACGGTGTCAAACTTTTTAGCACCGGATTCTTTTCTATAATTAGCCCACATCGGTGTTTTTCTTATTCATTTATCCAAGCAACTCCACACTCAATTGAATGCTACTCAACAGTCACTACAAAATGAGTTTCAATTGAAGGTTGATGTATTAGAGGCAAACATCCCTCTATTGTAGGAAGAAATTTTGGTGGTTAAAGTAAATGAATGCTTATTACAAGAATAGATTAAGGCTAAGGATGATGCCATTGAAGCTAAAGGTGCAGAAATTACTCTTCTAGAGCAGGCGTTGATTGAAAAATATCCAAATAGATTCTTTAGAACATGGATTTATAGCTTAATAAGGCAAAGAAGAACATTAAAGATGTAGAAAGTAAGAAGTCATATCATGATCTCAAAAAGAGACCCTTGGAATTAAGAAAAAATAATCTAGTGTTTTGAAAGTGAATCCTTCTAAATCAAATCTAGTTTTAAGCAAAGATTTTTTATTGTCTCCACGTGATGTTGCACCTTCTAAAATCTTAAAGAAAGTTGGTGTTGTTGCATATTTACTTGATCTACCTAACACTTTGAAAATTCATCCCATTTTCCATGTTAGATTACTTAAAAAGTATGTTCCTAATATTGATCACGTTTTCGCTCGACAAATCTAAGTTGAATGAAGATGCCACTTTTGAGCTTGAACCAGAAGTTGTTATGGATAGGAGAATTAGAAATCTTAGGACTCATGAAATAGTGGAAATTTTAGTTAAGTGGTTTGGATATCCTATTGAAGATTCAACATGGGTTGGTTTGGATGCTTTTATGGAATATTATCCCTCTTTCCAACTCTGAGGACGGAGTTCTTAAAAGAGGGTGAGAATTGAAAACATTACAAGAAGCTCACAACACATTGGAGGAGATTTCAAAGACACAAGCCTAGAAGCCATGTAGCTCTAACATCTTCCCAAATAAATGGGATGCAACTCTAAATTTCAGTGCAACATGGCAATACTAAGAAGACATCTAGTAGTTGCACAAGAAGAGAATTGATGCTTGCAAGTATAGAATCAAGAGAATTTAGGAACTACCAGAGACAGCACACCAGGTGCCTGATAAGTCCATCGAAATTCCAAGCAGTTCCACATGAAGTCATCCATACCATCGTGGAATATTATGCAAACTTATTGGAGGCACATGATAAATTATTAGAGAAACTACCACAACTCTAACAACAAAGGAAGTTAGGAGTTAAGGCTTCTCCAAGTCTAATCCAATCATCAACTCCACAAGTTTTAGATGTCATGGACAAAGGAAACCATCCTAAACCTCTGATTCTATATGAATCCTATATCTAATGATTGGTTGAGAGTTAGGAGAAATCAATGCTTCCATTGCATCCAAAACATGCCAAAACCCTAAGATTGACTATCTATTTGCTAAATTCTGATATCAATAGGCTCTGTTTGGATTGCTGACATCATTGATGACATCATTAGCTCACAACCGCCCTTTAAATCCTATATAAGGAGGCCTTGGCCACATACATACTCAATCTTGGCAATCCCAGTCTTGGGAGATTAAGGAGTCCTAATTACCAAGTAAGTACTTTCAAGTTCTTGTTTGAGTTCTAGTCTTGTCTCTTGCTCTAGGCTTATCTAGTCTTGTATCTTGGACATACTCTCTTGTCTTGTTTCAATCTCGTAGTAGGAGATCCTTTCGATTTATTTCTTGTAGCTAGTTCATCTCCCTGAAGGGAGTTCTTGTAATCGAGAGATCTTGCTTCATACTTATGATCCCGGGTTGTGGGATCTCTTGTACCATCTCTAGCTGAGTTATTTATACCTATCAGTCTCATGTTGTGGGACTTCTTGTATCACCTACATATTCTTGTGCTATTTTCCCTATGTGGGTATTCTTGTAATCAGAAGAAGATTTCCGAAATCTTGTCAATTGTAGCTAAAAAGCACAATCTAGTGCTCCCCTGAGATTTTGGCAAGACTAGGTTTTATCCAAAGCCAGGCATCACGGAGAACGCTTATGAAAAAATTGTGGTATCACTTTAGAGTCTTCAACAACAAATCAAGGATCTAATTCATAGGCATACACAAGTTGAGATGGAACGTCTGGTGCATGTAAGAATGCTCATCCAAGAACTACAAGAACGAGTTGGGAATCTTCAAGAAAATCAAGGAAGCATTCAGGAGAACCAACATCCTAATTCATCCTTCATGATGGAACCCAAGATTTCCATGCCAAAAAAGTTCGATGATGATCGCACGAAGTTCCGAGGATTCTTGCAACAAGTCAAATGTACATTTGTATGCAGCCCGATAGATACCTGATGATGGATCCAAGGTCAATTTTATTGGAACCTTGCTCTATGTGCAAGAAATATTATGGTTCACTGCAATTTTGGAGAAGAATATGAAAGTACTTCATGATTATGAGGGGTTTCTTGGAGAACTCACCGCCACATTGGGAGATACAGACACGAGTCGAGTGGCAAAAAAAAAACTTTGGAAGCTACATCAAGGTAATCGCCCTGCCTCTACCTATGCATTAGAATTTAGATAGTTCATATGTGACCTCACTTGGCACAAAGATTATTTCATAAGCCAATTTAGATGGGGCTCAAGAGATGATGTGAAGGACCTTCTACTCATGATGCCAGAGGTTAAGACATTGAATGAATACATCAACCAAGCTATTCAATGTGATAACTACCTTTTTGAAAGGAAACAAGAAAAACAAGTAGAAGGAAGACCTCGCCAATGGAAACCTTTCCAGCACACTCCTAGAGATGAGTCTATGCCCGAACCTATGCAAATAGATGTAACTAGGTTCCACCCTCTTACACCACAAGAAAAATAGTGAAGGAGGGATAACAATTTATGTCTCTATTGTGGAAACCTTGACCATATTGCAATTAATTGTCCCAACAAGAGAACAAACTCTAGAGTTGTAGCCACCCTCGTAGAGCAGGGAAACGAGGAAGTCCACTTGCAAAAGAGAACATAAAGCGGAACCATGATATAAGAAAGGGTCTCGTAATTCCACCCACACTGGTAGAAACATGTCTTACCCCTGCCAAGTTAATCATGCCGAAGAAGACCCTTTCCCGTATTGCTCTAGTAGATTTAGGAGCCTCCTCATGTCTCATTGATGAAGGGCTAGTTAAGAAACATGGAATTCTAGTAATTTGAAAGAACAAACCAATAGTAGCTGAAGAAGTAGATGGATGACCTCTAGCATCTGGGAATATAACCATGGACACCACACCACTAAGAGTGCACCTTGGTGACCATGATTACCATATATGTTTTAATGTAATATCGAGTCCAGTAAATATGGTTATCATCAGAATGCCCTGGTTAAAGAAACATAATCCATAAATTAATTGGGAAAAGAATAAAATCACCCATCAAGATATCCAAAAGAACTCGACATATGTTGGAGCCAAAGCCTTCATACATGTAGAGAATATGATGAATGATATCTTTTGAGAGTATTTGGATAATGTTTTGGTAATATATCTCGATGATATCTTCACATTCTCCAAAAATCTAAAAGATCATGAATGTCATGTAAAGATAGTCCTAGAGAAACTAAGAGAAAAAGGGTTATATGCAAAATTCAAGAAGTGCTCTTTCCATCAAATAGAAGTGGAATTTTTAGAGTACATTGTATTGAAGAAAGGAATCTTTATGGACCCTTAGAAGATCAAGACAGTCCTTGATTGGAAACCACCTTCTTGTATTCAAGATGTACAATGTTTTCTAGGGTTTACCAATTTTTACAGGATATTCATTAGAGATTACTCCAATATAGTGACACCTCTTACCAAGGTTATAGGAAACTCAAAATTTTCATGGACCAAAGAAGCCAAAACAACCTTTCAGACCTTCAAATCAACATTCACTACTGCTTGAATTCTAGTTCATCTTGATTTCAACAAACCTTCTTCCTAGAAACAGATGCATCGGACTTTGCCCTAGGGGCCATTCTATCCCAATATGGAGATGATGGACACCTATGCCTAGTTGCATATCATTCAAGGAAATTTTCCCCTCCATAAATTAATTATGAAATCCATGATAAAGAATTTCTTGCCATAGTAGACCCGTTTGATACCTGGCATCACCATCTAGAAGGCGTAGCTAATAAAGGTACTGTGTACACAGATCACAAGAACTTAGAGTATTTTATGACCACCTGCATCCTCAATAGAAGGCAATCTTGATGGAGTAACTTTCTATCCAGATTCGACTTTGTCATCACATACCGTCTCGGTCATCAAAAATGTCAGTCACATGCCCTGTCGAGAAGATCTTACGTTGCACCAAAGAAGGGTGAAAGAGGACTTTAATCAACAAGAGAGTGTATTATTCAAGCCTGTGCGTCTCTAGTTAGCAGCTACCTCTTCAAGCCATCATGAAGATTCAGCCTTGAATCATTTGATCCGTGAGAATCTACCACAGGATCGTTAAGCAGAAGGCTCAAGAAGGAAAATTCCGAGAAGTAATCAAATTTCAAGAAAAGGATGGGTTACTACTCTATAAGAACCTATTGTATGTCCCTCCAGGAAAGCCTCGGATCCAAGTACTTCAACAACATCATGACAACCTTGCAGTAGGACATTTTGGAGTGGATAAAACAATAGAACTCATATCAAGGGTTCTTTGGTGGCCTCAAATGTGGATGGAAGTCAAAGAATATATCCAAACCTATGATATTTGCAATAGATCTAAGGTACCCCGACATAAACCTCATGGCCTCATGTAACCTTTACCTATTCCGGAAAGGCCATGGGCTTCATTGTGTATGGATTTCATCACAGATCTACCAAAGACAGATAAGTATGATGCCATTCTTGTTATTCTAGATATATTTACAAAGATGGCACACTTCATTCCAACTACCAAGACAATCACAAGTGCAACTACTACTAGACTTTTTCTCAAATACATCTTTGGGCTTCATGGATTCATTGATGATATTGTCAATGATCGAGGTCCAAAATTCATATCTAGCTTTTGGAACAGTATTTGCAAGGTCCTTGGTATTCAAGTTAAACTATCTACAGCAAATCATCCATAGAATGATGGACAAACAAAATGGGTGAATCAAGTCCTAAAGCGATATCTCCTTAGCACCAACAACTATCATCAAAATGATTCGTTTGAGCTTTTACCTTTGCAGAGCTTGTGTATAACAATAGTGTTCATGCATCTACTAAGCAAACTCCCTTCGTTGCAAATTATGGGCAACATCCAAGGATGGATATACAACTCTAAAATCATGTCAAGAACCCAGTTGCCAGAGACAAGGCCCAGTATCTGATGGACATTCACAAAGAACTCAAGGAAGGGATCCATAAATCTCAAGAACATTATAAGTACTATTTAGATCAACATTGTGTTCAGAATCCATTGTATCAAATTGGAGATAAAGTATGGTTACTGAGAAACAATTTACAAACTTCAAAGCCTTGTGCAAAGTTAGATCATCAAAGATTTGGTCCATCCTGTTCTCCATGTATTCATGTTGGTACCATATCACATTTCACCATTGAGGGGAAGAGACCTAGTCCTTCAACACCTATCGAGATTGATGATCATGACAAATCTAAAGTCGAGTATGTCCTAGATTCGAGAATATCTCGAGGAAGATTGGAGTGCCTTATTCATTGGAAAGGGTATGAGATCAGTGATTGTACTTGGGAACTTGTAGAAATCCTTTAGAGAGCACCAATCAAGGTTTGAGAATTCCATAAGAGAAATCTAATGAAGCCGAGACCAGAGAACATGACCGCTCCTCATGGAACTCATCGCTTGAGGGGGAGGTGATGTCATGGACAAAGGAAACCATCTTGAACCTCTGATTCCATATGAATCCTATATCTCATAATTGGTTAAAGTTAGGAGAAACCAATGCTTCCATTGCATTTGGAACATGCCAAAACCCTAAGATCGACTATCTATTCGCTAAGTTCTGAAATTCGGAGGTTTTATTCGGATTGCTAACATCATTGAGGAATCATGAGCTCAGAACTGACCTTGGGAACTACCCTTGAAATCCTATATAAGGAGGCCTTAGCCACATACATACTCAGTATCACCAATACGAGTCTTGGGAGTTTAAGGAGTCTTGATCACCAAGTAAGTACTTTCAAGTTCTAGTTTGAGTTCTAGTCTTGTCTCTTGCTCTAGTCTTGTCTCTTGCTCTAGTCTTGTCTAGTCTTGTATCTTGGACATACTCTCTTGTCCAGTTTCAATCTCATAGTACAAGATCCTTTCGATTCATTTCTTATAGTTAGTTCATCTCTCTAAAGGGAGTTCTTGTAGTCCAGAGATCTGGCTCTATACTTACGATCTCGGGTTGTGGGATCTCGTGTATCATCTCTAGTTGAGTTATCTATTCCTATCAATCCCGGGTTATGGGACTTCTTGTATCAGCTACATATTCTTGTACTATTTTCCCTATGTGGGTATTCTTGTAATCACAAGCATATTTCCAAAATCTTGTCTACTGTAGTAAGAGAGCACAATCTAATGCTCTCGTGAATCGAAATCTCCTACAATCAAGGCCCTACAACAATAATTCATAGAGTTAAAAACTCAGCTCATCCAATACGAAAGACCTCCATCTCCACGAGAGGCTTTAGAAGAAGGGAAATTTGTAGATATTTTGGTGGAACAAATTTTCTAAGATGACTATGAGCCTCAACTAGTTCCTAGAGGCAGAGTCATTGAAGAGGGACAAGAAACATTCAAAGCTCCACGCCCTCCATGGCTTAAGGACTACCTTCCATATTTTATATGATTATCACTATACATCCTTGGATCCCTCGATTTAAACCTATGCCAGATGTCGCAATGTAGATGATGCTAAAAATCTTTGACATGATGCAAATGGTTTTAAAAACTTTCACAATACACAGGTCCCATAAGTCACCCTCCCTAGCTCTACCAATAGCAACTACGATCTTGTGTATGAGTTGAGCACGATCGTGAACATTCGGGTGGCTTATGCTTGGCATGCCGACATTAGATATCTCCCATCGTGCTATAAGCAAAATTTTGAAGAAATGTTTACTACAGGTTTTTGGGAGTATCACTCTGAAGTATTCATGCCCAAACCAACACACTTGCTTCAATTATTTGCATTTCAATAGGCAATGTATTCTGAATATGACATGACTCCACACGTGGATATCCTTAGTACCATTAATTGGGATGCATTGCAATTTAATCTGGCAAAAGGATTAAGACTCAATGAACATGAAATGGCAACAGATATCCTCTCGTACTTACTACCTTGACCATCCTCCCGAACGAAGGTCTGTCAAGGATGATATACACTAGAGAGGGGGAGCGTTAGAAGCATTAATGCACAAGAAGGCCAAATAAAGGGATTAGGAGCAAGGAGATAGAACCATCATGCAAATTAAGCAAAGAATAGGCCTAATCAATTTTCATAAATTAATTTGAATCAAGAATGCTTTTTATCACTACATCAACATTGTAAATATCATTTCTGATAGTTGTAGCTCCATTTTGTTCAAGACAAGGAGTCCTGGAGCTTGAGGATGTTAGAAGAATCTTTGTACCAATTTTCATACTTTTTATATTCCGTTTGAGCCCTAAAACAAGCCCAAGAATCTAATTTTTAATTAGGTCAAACACTAGGTCTAGACATGACCAAAGCTAGTGAAAAACTATAAAAAGATCTAGAGAGATCTATTTTTAGGTTTGCTTGGTAGATATTGAAGCTTACATAATAGAGTTCTTTTGTAATTGAAAGCATTCCATTGTTCCTCTCTTTGTTCTTGCCTTGTGTGCATATGTGTGTGTATGTATGTGCATGCTTGTGTGCTTCTCACTCACTCACTTGTGCACTTTACTTGGTCATGGTTGTCATACCACACTCACGTCTGCACGGATTGCCAATTTTGAGGTGGATATCCTCATGTTGGTACTCATCATTTTGCTAAAGTATAGGGAAGGATCAAGAAAAATATGTTGTTAGTTTCAATGTTAGCCAAGATTGCCTTGGTTGTCAAATTTTTTATGATATATGTACAATTTCATGATCTCTGAAATGGCGATGTTATTATTGCGTCTTGCATTTTATGTGATGGGTTGTATAAGCTCATAGACTATGCAAAATTTATTGATATTTTAGCATGTGAAGTTCAAGGTTCTCATTATCTCACATGCAACGCTTTGGCATGCATGGGAAGTACTATCCTCAAGATGAGAGAGGATAGGAAGAGTTAGAAATGTGCAATCAAAAGTTGCCCATAAATTACTAGGAAAAATATGTTACCCATTTCCTAACACAAGACAAGAGAAGCCAAGAGCTAGAATTTGAAAATATGTATTGCCATTTTCATTCCTAGATTCCAAATATGTCCATCACTTCATTTCAAAAGTATCCACCACTTACAAAGTAGGTATTCAAAGATATGTTTTCACTTGCTAAACTAAATATAATATGCCATTGAAACCCTCAAAGAGAAGAAACCAACTTAGAGGTAAGAGATAGATTGTGGATTTAGGACCACAAAATGGAAAATTCAAAAGTCTACTAACAAAAACTGGTTTTGATTAAAAGAAAGAGTGATTTTGAGCATCAAATGGATAAACCATATCGGTCAAAAGTATTTTGAAGTCAACGGTCTGTTGACAAAAGTCAAAAGTTTGATAAGGAATGAGTGTTTTCATAGAAGCTCCAGAGATAAGTACCTTTCTGAGATATGCGTTTTTTTAAAGCTTGCTTGATGAGTGAAAGCATCCTAGAGCTCAAATTTAAAGAATTGGTACGAATAAGGCCACCCCTCAACCTATCGAAAAAGAATGAATGCATCTAGAGAAATATGCATCCACCACTTGGCATCATAATTTATCAAGCTACCTTCACAAAATCGGAGATTAAACTTTATGATCAATTTCTACTTAAGATAAAACAAATAGAGGAAATAGAGGGAAAAAGAGAAAGAAAAAGAAATCAGACCTTATGCAAGTAAGTAAGAAAACAACCGAGAGAGTAACACGAAAAACCCTTTATATGTCAAAAGTGTTTTGAAGTCGAAAGAAAAGTGCCTTTGATTAAACAAAAGAAAGGGAATCTTTCTTTTTCAGAATTATTCCATGTGCTTCAACTTTTGTTTAGTCTTTTATTACCAAACGTTCTTAAGAGAAGTACCTCCAAAGAATGCTCCCTGATTGGTCGCAAGCCATTCGGAAAGGCCATCACATCCTTTCAAGAACAACTTTCGCATGCAGGTGCCGAGTTCGGTAGGAAGCGTCCTCAAGTTTCGGCATTCTTGTGCGCTGAAATGCTCTAACTTTGGTAGCGAGGCCTGCAAATGTGAATATAAATGTGTGAATGTGAAACCACAAAATTAAAATAGAACGTTGAAGTCCAAGAAGCGTGGCCGTTACTCACGTTCATACTTTGGAGGCTGCTACAACCGCTCAACCACAGTTTCTGCAGAGTTGTGGGGAGGAAGGAGAGAGTCTCCAAAGATGTGCATCTTCGAAGGTTGAGAGCCTCCAAGGACGAAAGTTCTGTGTGTGGGCAAAAGTTCAGCATAAAATAGGATGAAAAAAGGTTTCATTTGAAGACGTCTCACTCGAAAGCCTTTGCAGCATTGAAGAATAAAAGAACGATAATGTTGAATTGGAAAGTATGAAACAACTTATCTCGAACATGCGGTTTCTTTGAAAGTGAATGCGTATAAAAAAGCTGGTTAGAAGCCAAAACATAGAAATAAAAATCGAACATCACAGGGATGCTAATAACCAATTTACCACCAAATTTATTATCCCTTTCTCTTTTATTCAAGACAACACAGAATGTTAGAAACAATGTCAACATTAGGTTGAAAATCTCCAATAGAGTAGCTATATGACATATTCTTTATACAATCCTCAACAAGTAGATCATGTGGGCATCATGGATAGAACAAAATCCTCTCAAGCAACAGCATGCGTTCAACTCTGCGCAGGCACAACAGTAGGTGTTTTGACTTTCGTGTAGCTCTTTTAGGATTTAATGTCTGCATGGTGCCAATTGGATGACGATCTTGCTTTTCTAGAGGTGCACAAATCCTCAAAACTATATAAGGGGATCATTACCTCATTATGTGATATCTTCTCAATATCTTCTCAATCATCATCTCAAGGAGTTCATCAACTCAAGGAGGAGATCATCTTAAGTTCTCTTCAAGGAAGAGTTCTACACTCTTGAAGGAGGTGTGCTCTACATCTGGTGATCTTGGGGGAGTTACTTTCAACCAACCATCACCACATTGCTCAGTTGCTGTGAGTAACAATCCTACATATGTTTCTTACTTAGTCACCAGTTTCTGATTTCAACTTTCAATAACCTAAGTTAGAATTAGGGTTTGCTCTAAAACAATTCTAAATTGCTCATATTCTCCATATTCTCTCTTTCACACACACACACACACTCTTTATACCTTTTGGGCACTTTGCACACAATTTATTGCATATAGTTCCTATTCTTGCCTAGATTCAGATCTTGCCAATTTCTATCATATTCACACATTGTAATTTGACATTTGAATATAGATAGTGTAGGCAAGCATTCTAACTTTTTCATACACTTTGGAAAACTTGGCTACCTCTTTCTCTATCTCTCACTCATCATCTTTTGAGTCTTAAGGTGTGTATGCTAATGTTCATCTATTGGAAGATCATTTAAACATGTGATTAGCCCACCCCACTTCCAACATTTGGTATCACAGGATAGTTGACATACACCCTTAACAAAATGAGTGATTATAGGCTTGAGAATGAATACAAGCTTGATGGAGTCTCTAATTATCCAATGTGGAGTTTTATGATGATGAATCTGTTAGTATGAGAAGACTTGTGGAATATTATTAATGGCATTCATCCAAGGCCAAGACAAGTCAGGAAAACGACTACTTCATCTTCTACAAGACCCCTTGTTCCTAGTTGTACTCAACAGGAGGTGAGTGAATAAGATGGAACCACTTCATCATTAGGATTCAATGATACTTCTACCATATTACTTCCTATTGAAGAGCAAGCCACATGGGATTCAAGGGCTGCACATGCACTTCCATATATTGCTATGGGAGACAAGATTGGTTGGAGTTGGAGAATCTCTATTAGAGCAAAAATCCTACTGGGAATGCTCATGTTAGCTAGCCAACATGTTGCTCTAGCACAATGGTAAGCACTATGTTAAGAAGTTCCACCTCCTTAATGTCAATCCGCGGAAAAGATAGGAGTGATATGAAGATCGTGAACACAAGATGTAGTGAGAGTAAAGGTGAGAAGCATAGAGTGCACACACACACAAGGAAGAGACAAGCAAGACACAATGGAAGGTTGAAAGTGGATTGTATTACTCAAGAATACTCTTACAAGCTCAAGCTGGAACTAACTCATACGAGTCTATACTAGCTAACCTAAAAAATGAGCTCTATAGCTCTATTTATAGTTTTTTGACTAGCTTTGACCGATTTCACATCTAGTGTCTGGCATAGTTAAAAAATAGGTTCTAGGCACTATTTGAAAGTCTAAAAGATATCTAAAAATAGCCGAAATTGGTATGCTTGTTCTACCTAAGCTCCTCAAGCTCAGGAACTCCTCAACTTGCACAAAAGGGAGCATATATTTACAAAAGTGGGTGTTTCTATGATACATATGGTACAAGAGTGATGAAAATCACTGTTGGGGTCTTGAGAAAGTAATATAAAACATGTTTCTTAGGAAGAAAATAAAACACCTGGCTCCCCACAACTCTTTGTGGTCAACCTTCACATGCTTCCTCCTCGCCTGTGCCTTTGGCTACTACCAACACCCCCTCCCTCTCGTGTCTGTCATCCCCGACAGAACCTTGTTGCGAGGTCTGCATGATAAAGTTTTGTAGGAGGTCGTGAGCGAGAATGTGCTCCATGATGCAAACACCTCATGCCAGATCAACTTCAAGTTTTTCCTAGTCTATGGGCTGAGGTTCATCAGGAGGAAAAAGTTGGTAGTGTGTGGAGTACACCAGTTGTTCACAGGCAAATAATTGAAGTAGGTGTGTGAGCCTACTTATAAGAACCTTGGAATGGTACTCCCAAAAGCCGATGGTAAACATCTCTTCAAATGTCATCTTATAACAAGTGGGTAATTACTTGATTTGATAGTGCCAAACATAAGACACCCGAAGCGATGACATAGTGCTCATATCATAGGTGAAGTCCTGATTACCATGCTCAAATCCCGGGGTGTTAACATGTAGTGCTTTGATGCAGTGGAAGATTTTCCAGTCTACATCATTGCTACAACATCATCCATGTGGTGTAAGTGGGGGTGCCAGTGGAGAATGGTGGTCATCATGTAGCCAACAGTAGGGGGTACATGCGGTGTAGTGAAGTAAGGGTAATTAAGCTAGTCTTGGCACTGCTTATTATTCTCGACTTTGATCGAAGAATGCCTTCCAAGAGCGGCATCTTGGCATAGGCCCTCAACATGGGTGTACTTCAAATGCAAAGGTGCCTTGACCCATGTGTGCATCATCTCCGGATATGTTTGTAGTAACTCCTGACGCCAATTTGATTGAAAGATTTTACCCTTTTATGCTTCCGATGGCAGGTCATCAGGCTAGAATTGAGTGGCATGGGATGGTTTCTTACCCATCTCCTTTTCAATCGCCAATTGATATTCTATCATCAGCATGAAGTACGGTTTATATTGAAGTTTATGGCTTGAGATATACCTCTGAGGGGCCAATTGAGCAAAGTAAGGTGATTGTAAGATGTGTTCCTCAATCATAGCCATGACATGCAATTCTGCCTGCACCCGTGCAGAATGGGTCGTAGCAAGTTCCTCTACTGACTTCATCCATGCAGGTGTAGGGAGTTTGAAAGTTTCTTGGCCTTCGGCCATGACACATGTGCCTAGGATGGGTTGCGGTTCATAGGCCTCTTCATAAGTTTCCTCCACCGGGATAGACACAGTTTCTTCATCAGTCTGGAGTTCAGTTGGGGAATCTGGCCTAGGAGGCATGGAGTAAGCAACAATCTACGCTTGAAGAGTCAGTACATGGGTGTGTAAAGTATTGAGTTCCTTTATGATCTTTGGAGGTGTGACTTCAGGATCTGGTGGTGGACGTTGTTGCATAGGTCTTCGCAACAGTAGCAATTTATGGTCGTTTTGTAGCTTTTGATATGCTTCATTCATGTTGTCATAATCCTCTAAGAGTCGTGCATGATCTTCTAATAATATCTACATACGTTCAGAGGGTACTACTTTAAAGCGGCTAAGAATCAAGGGCTCATCAGGTCGATCCAGAGCTGCTTCAAGATTTTCTCTATTCTGTTCTTGTACTCGTTGGTTCTCTTCCTTAGCTGTTGCGAGGTGGCATGGTAACAGTCCCATATTTGGAGTGAGAGTAGCATTTCAGATTGTTTGAGCTCGTAATAACTTGTCAATATGGGTAGTGGCTTCCTTCCTCTTATGTTTGCTTTTTAGTTCAAGGGAATGGTAGGCTTTGTGTAGCTCTTGATAGCGCCCATTAAAGGAGGTGTTCTCGATGGTTAAAGATTTTAATTATGCCCATAAATTTGTAGTTGTTTGTTGTAGTGTGTGGTAGCTGCTCTCGAGAGATGCGAATTCATCTCTAACTTGTGTCATGCAAGAAAACATCTGGCGATAAGTGGTGTTGAGCAAGGGCGACAATATTAAGGGTGTGGTGAGTGAAGATGCTATGGGCGTGGGTGTGGATGCAAGAGGAAGGGGAAAGGGGGGTGGGAAGGTGGATGCGGTGGTGACTATGGAGAAGTGTGAGTTGTCTAAATGGGGTGGTGAAATAGATGAAGTGAGTGATGGTGCGGTGGGTGGTGAAATGTCCATATCACTAGACGTTGTGTTGAGTGCACTGACTGCGAAGAGTGGTGTGATAGTGGGTGTGAATACAGGATTTACAAAGGTGGACAAGAAAATTAGATGTTGAGTTTCACGTATTTCTTGGTGGATAGGGGAGGATAAAGGGAATATAGTTGGGTAGGGAGCTGACTAGTGAGAAGGTCATTGGAGGGGGAAATGGGAATATAGGCCTTGGAGGGATGGGAAAGGGTGGAGTGAGAAATGGATTGGGTGGAATGGTGAGACCTATAGGGGGAAGCTTAGGTGGAATCAATGCGGGAAGAGATTGGGGGGTTGAGGCAATGAGGGCTTCTGCTACAATGCTTGCTATAAATGTGGACGATCTAGGTGAGGTGGGGTGTACGAGCAAAACTAGATGGATGGGAGGTGAAGGAGGTGCAGGTGGGGTGGGGGGATATCGACTGTGGATGTGGATGTTATAGTGGAAGGATGAGGTGGGGAGTTGATGAATATGGTTGCTTCTTCAAGTTGGGCTTCCGCAATAAATCGAGCTTCCCTAGCATCGTGCGAAGATTGGGCATCTATTGGTACATGAATATACTGACCTGAATTGGATAGTAAATAGATGTGTCGTGGGTCAAACTTTGGTAGTGGTTTCCTCTTCTAATAACGTAGTGCCTCCACGGTTCGGACTAATTTAACTAATTCCTTGAAGCCTTGAATGAAAGCTTCTTCGAAACCTCCAGTAGAAAGTTCTTGTTCGTGAATTGCTTGACTTTTTGCTTTGGATAGTTTTCTATGTGGCCACACTACCTACATAGTGCAATATAATTTTTGAATCATCAAAGTGTAGGTGATAGCTTCGAACGTGTTGCCTTCATGGGTACTTGTGTCATCTTGAGCTTCTCTTTGCTATTCTTATTCATCATTTTGCACATCCTTGTGAGAATCGTGGCTATCTTGGCTAGCTTCATCATCATCGTCCTCATTGTCGGTTTCTGTTCTCTTGTCTTTTTGGTTGGAGCCTACTTTTTCGTGTGGTTGATCAGGGGGTGGTAGGGTAACTAGGATGTTCATACTCTTGTGAGAAAAACTACTCTTCTAAAAATTGGAATTCACTAGAGAAAGCATCATGCATTTCAAAATCAAAGGTGGTGTTCGTTGGTTCTACCTCCAAGTTAGGTATAGGGAAAGTAAAGGCTTCCACACTAATGGTGGTGGGAAGTTCTCCTCCTGTAGTGGTAGGTTCCTGAATGGTGGTGGCCTGAGAAGTCACCGCACTGGTAGTACCTTCTGTGATAACAGGTCCTAAAAGGCATATACGGATGGGTTGTATAGGTGTGGGTGGTTCCATTGGAGACTATTGTGGGGATAGCTGAGGTGACGGGGACCCTAGAACTTGCAACCATGGGATAGAACTATGCATGCACTTGCCTACTCGTCCTTTGCTAGCTTTTCTAGCCTTCTTGGTGGTTTCTTTGAATGCTTTTAATTCTTCATTGGTCATTGCGCGTTTTATGGGAAATTCATATGCCAAATACATGTAGAAAATGAAGTATTTCGATGGCGATGCACCGCACTGCACTCTTCTTCTCTAGAGCTCCACGACGATATGCTCGAAGTAGAAAAACCGAGTTCCTGACGCCGCACACAGTACTCCGCACAGAGGCTGTAGAATACGCAGAAAACATAGTATTTGGGAGCACGAACACAGACTCCTTAGGTCTTACAAATGCGGTCGAACTTACAATCTGTGACTGACCAGGCCACTATATTTTTTATTAAAGAACATATACAAAGAAGTGTCTGGTGGCCATTTGGCCTTTCACATGGACACTAACGGTAACAATCTCCCACTAAAGGCCAATATGGCCAGAGTAACCATGGGAGAAAAAAAGAAAGAATGATAAAGAATACGTGAGTGTAAGTATACAAACTATACCTCCCACCTGATGGGCATGTTACACAGTATACAAGTGACTGCGTAAGATCAAGAATCAAGTAACCCCCATCAAGTGACAACAGTGTCGAAAGCTATCATGTGGTAGAGCTTTAGTCAAAGCATCTGCAGCATTATCTCGAGTGTGAACCTTCTCAAGAATAATGCGCTCAGTGGCTAAGCAATCTCTAATGAAGTGATACCTCACCTCAATGTGCTTCGTCTTTGCATGATAGACCGGATTCTTAGCCAAAGCAATGGCACTCTGACTATCACTGAGCAAGTGAGGTACATGCTGAGGCAAACCCATATCACAAGCAAGACGAGAAAGCCACAATGCTTCCTTACATGCCTCACTTGCTGCAACATACTCTGCTTCTGTGGTGGAAACAGTTGTACATTCTTGAAGACGAGATCTCTAAGAGATAGCACCGCCAACAAAATGAAAAATGTACCCTGATGTAGACTTACGATTGTCTACACAACCAGCATAGTCAGAATCTATGTAACCAATAATGGATGCTTTCCCTCTACCTAAGCATAGACACTTGTCCTTAGTGCCACTCAGATATCTCAAAATCATTTTGATCGCTTCCCAATGTTTCTTGCCAGGATTAGACATATATCTACTCACAACTCCCACTGCAAATGCAATGTCTGGTCTCGTAGCTACCATAGCATACATGAGACTACCAACAGCAGACTGATAGGGAATTTTGGTCATGAATTCCTTTTCCTCATCTGATTTGAGGCAGTCATCCTTGCTCAATTTCACATATGTGGGTAAAGGTGTACTCAATGCCTTTCCACCCTGCATATTGAATCGGTGAAGTACTTTGGATATGTACTCACTTTGAGACAAGTATATGCATCTTTTACTCCTATCACGAGTAATGCGCATGCGAAGAATATGTTTGGCATCTCCCAAATCCTTCATATCAAATGTCTGACTCAACTTCTTTTTGAGAATTGACAAATCATAAGAGGACTTCCCAGCAATCAACATATCATCGACGTAAAGTATCAAGCATATCAAGCTGCCATCAGAACATCTCTTTGTGTAGAGACAATGATCCTCATTGCTCCGAGAATAGCCTTGGGACTTCATAAAAGCATCAAACTTTTGGTACCATTGTCTAGGAGACTGTTTAAGTCCATACAAGCTCTTCTTGAGCTTACAAACTAGACTTTCCTTGCCAGGAACTACATAACCCTCTAGTTGTTCCATATAGATCTCATCTGTAAGATCTCCATGCAAGAAAGCTGTTTTCACATCCATTTGGACTAGCTCTAAGTCCTCCATTGCAACGAATCCAAGCAACATGCGCAAAGTAGTCATCTTGACCACTGGAGAGAAGATTTCCTCAAAATCAACACCATGTTGTTGCTTAAAACCCTTTGCAACAAGTCGTGCTTTATATTTTGGAGAAGCACTATCTGATGTGAATTTCAGCTTATATACCCATTTACATGGTAAAGCTTTCCTCCCCTTTGGCAAAGGAACTAGGTCCCAAGTACCATTCTTGTGAATAGAATCCAACTCACTCTTCATGGCATGCTCCCACTTGACATGATCCTCTGTCTGCATAGCCTCTTTGTAAAGAGGGCTCACCGGCATCTGTTAGCATAACAAAATCTAAACGTGGAACATATCTATCAGGTGGATATGAGACACGTGCAGAACGTCTCAATGGTTGCTGAACAGGAACATGTGCAGACTGATCTGAATGGACATTCTATTGAACATCCCTATGTGCAGCATTTTTATGCATGCTAACCGGAGGACTAGTATCCTCAAACACCACTCTTCTCACTTCAACCTCCTTAATCGGCTGTTTATGCATCTTAGACTCATTAAAAATGACATCACTACTTCTGATCACTGACCGTGTTTCAGGATCCCATAAGTGATATCCAAATTGTCCTTCTCGACCATATCCAAGAAAAATGCATTTCTTTGACTTATGGTCCAACTTCTGTCTAAGATTCTTGGGTATATGAACATATGCTTCACACCCAAAAACTCGAAGATGATCATAATATGGTGGTTTCCCTGTCCATAACTCTTGTGCCACTTTCAGACCTTTGGCAGTACTAGGTGAAAGGTTAATCACATGAACTGCAGTCAATACTGCTTCTGCCCAAAAACCTTGTGAGAGGTTTGCATGATGCAACATAGAGACTACTCTATCTTGAATAGTTCTATTCATCATCTCAGCTACACCATTCTGTACTAGGGTATAAGGAGTTGTAAACTCTCTACGAATTCCTCTACTCTGACAAAAAAGGCTGAATTCATGTGAGGTATACTCACCCCCATTATCTGAACGTAAAGCCTTAAGCTTAGTTCCTTTTTCAGTCTCAACTGAAGCAAGCCATTTTCTCAAAGTAGGGAATACATCATCCTTCGATTTGATAGGATATACCCAGACTTTTCTAGTAGCATCATCTATGAAAGTGACAAAGTAAAGAGAACCACCTAAGGACCTAGTGGGCATAGGACCACACACATCTGTATGAACAAGATCTAAAGGCTGAGTTGAAGAGTCAATGTGCGTTTTATGCACATTTCTGGTTTTCTTTCCATATTGACAATGCTCACAAAATGAAAAATTAGAGAAAGATAACACAGGTAAGTAGCCAGAACGAGAAAGATTTTCCATTCCACTACGAGATATATGACCCAAACGACCATGCCAAATAGAAGCCATAGGCTGTTCAGTAACAGCTAACAAGTGTTCTTTCTGTGATACAAATAAAGGGTAAAGTGAGCCAACTTTCCTTCCTTTTGGAATAACCATATTGCCCTTTGATATACAAAAGGACTGAGCATAGAAGACCACCTTGTAACCAAGGTCATCAAGTTGACCAACTGACATCAAACTACGTGATAACTGAGCTACATGGCATACATTATGCATAGTAAATTTTGAACCGTCAATGAACTGTACAACCACATCTCCAATCCCCACAACATCACACTGGTAAGAGTCACCAAGTCTCACGGTACCAAGAGACTTTGCTGCATAATTAGAGAACCATTCTCTATGTGGTGTCACATGGAAAGAAGCACCAGAATCTAGCAGCCAGGTGTGGGAAAGAGAATCAGCCATAAGTGCGTCAGATGGCACAGTACTATCAAGTGTCAACACATCAGCATCATCAGAAATAGCATTAATTTCTTCAATCTTCACAGTCGAAGTAAATGGTGCAGGTAACTGTTTAACATGCCCATCAACATTCTGTCCTTTACCTTTAGCATTCTTTAATGCATAACAAACATTGAGTCACAACAAAGGAGAACAAAGACATGTTCTCTATTCCTTTTTACCTAAAGACCACTATATCAAGCAATAAAGTGGGCATTTTACAATATCTAGAAAGCATCACTTGTTCTTGCTTGTAAATATTGTCACTAGAAGCTTGATCTCATATCCCAAGTAGTCAAGATAGATAAAATAAAATTCTTGTTGCCATGAAAACTAGTTGTTCAGCATGATCAAGAATCCCACATCATGATCTTTGACAATAGATTAGAGTTGAAGGTACAAGTAAGAGTTCGGGAAGCTCCTTCATTACAGCTATAACCTCAACAAGCACAGATTATAGCTTATTAAAAGTTACTCGAAAATTAGAGTACATGTGTTGCAAGAATCAGAACATTTTAACAAGGCAATTAAGATCATCACCTTTGTATGGTTAAGATCCTCATTGAATGCCTGGCCATATTCACATAATATGAAATACATTTCACAAAAGCATTCCCAAGAGAATATAATAATCAACAAAATTATACTAAGAAACATTCACACATGATCAGAGAAATGCTCAAGATAAATCAAGCTGAACACAAAGTGAAAGCAGAACTTGACATTATATTTCTATTAAAATGATTTTTTACATTTCCTCAGGCTCAAGGATATTGGGATCCTCTGGAACATTGGAACACATATCCTGCCTCTCTTGCTCCAAGATTGGCTCTTCAAGGTCAGCCATGTCCCCCGGTTCATCTGCAAGTGGGGGAACAGGCTCCCTTGAAGCCGGTTGGAATCTCTCCGTGTCTGCAATGTGCTTCCTTCCAACCTCTTGGTCTTCATCTGGGCATTCATTCAGCCCATTGATTCTCATTCTAATGAAGCTCACTTTAGCATCATCCTTCTCCACAGCTATGCAGTGCCTGAACATCTTTAAGGAGCAAGCCAAAGTCGTTCCTGAAACAGCAGAAAACCACTTAGAGGCGTCAATCAACCATGACTAATGAAAATTGTGAAAATTGAAATTACCTGTGCCCGAAAAAAGGTCTAGGACCCAGTCATCATCATTAGAGAATAGCTGAAGCAATCTCATTATGAGTTTTTGTGGCTTCTGATAGGGGTTAACCAATGTCATATCCCCAGCTACATGATGAAGTTTCTTGGTAACGGCTGGGAACATGAGCATATTTGAGATCCCATTCTCATGGCAATGCTCCCTGACTCTCCTTTTGCTTACTTCATCATAATAGCCAACTGTAATGCATTCAATGGAGCTCACAAACCTATGCAAAGGAGTGTGATTTACGTTTGTCTTCACCCTGCAAACAAGAACTATGAGTCACAGAGAGCATCATTAAAGCAGCATGGAGATAGAAAGAAGATTACTTACCATGTGAGGCACTCCACAGCATGACATCTTGCCTTCAGAGCAGTTGAAACAGAGAAAGACTGGTCTCTACTATGGAAAATTACTATCCTCCAAAGAGGAGACATAGTCAACTCTGCAAAATCAATGACCATCTTCCGAATCTGAGGGTGTTTGAAGGGTTCATCATCATTAACTGATCCCAACATCCTAAATCCATAGGGTATGTCTGCTATGAGAAGGGAGAAATGTTTTCTAAGCACAACAGAACAAATATTATTTACATCACTACAGAATACATTGCAATATACAGGCCTAAGGGGGTCTAGGGGATTGGAGAAACATTTCAGATCAGGTTCATCATCAAAATCCATCTCCTTGGCTTTCAGTCTAGATTTCTCATGCCTTGCTCTTTGAATGTGACCCAGGAATGCAAGGGGGCAATCATCTAGTAGCTCTGCAGACTTACTTTTCTTTGGTTTCTGCAGAAAAAAAGTGGAAAGACAATTAAATGAGCTCTTCAATACAGCAAACAGAACGTAACGAACTGATGCATGGCATCGATTTCGTGTGGGGGTAGATGCCAGGCATCGACTTTCTACTAAAAGTCGATGCCTGGCATCGACTTTGGGACATAAGTCGATGCTTGGCATCGACTCATGCCACGAGGTCGATGCCAGGCATCGACTTATGCCCCCAAATCGATGCCAGGCATCGACTTTTGGCTACAGGTCGATGCCAGGCATCGAATTTAGCTGTAAGTCAATGCCAGGCATCGAATTCGTACTAAAAGCCTGGCATCAAATTGGTTAGGTGAATCAAGGCATCTAACCTAATGGCAAACCAGGCACAACATCAAATAGAGAACCTACCCAATCACGAAACAGGATGAAATATTCTGATAAAGCTTTGTAGGATGATGTGGTTGGATAGTCTGCTTGGACCTCTGTCCAAGAAAAGCAACCCAGCCTCTTCATCATCACCTCCTGAATCTTCATGTATACTTTATGACTACAGTCACAGAAATAAAAAAGAGACTAGGTTAGACCAGAAACATGGGATGAGGGAAAAAGGATCTGAGAATAACATACATACTTATTGAGCTCAGTCACCATCTCCTCCAGGCTTAACTCCTTGGAGATTACCCTTGACAAAGTTGATATAATCAATGTATCATCCTTGATTCCTTGAAGGGCCCTCCATGGTGTCAGCTTCATGTCCTCAGGAGCCTCTTCAATTGAGAGGTCAACTTTCCTTCCCTTTCCCTTCAGATCAACCTGTGGACTAGCCTCGACTTTCGTTGCTTCTGGCCCTTGACCTCCTTGTTCTCCCACATTGTGAAAATTTTATCCTGTAGATCCCAGATCTCACCTGATCTGAATGCCAGTTGAAACCATGGATCATATTTCCTCAAAGCATCAGACTTTCTATTCTCATCGAGTGCAATTCCAACCTCAATAAGGCATTGCTTTCGTAGATTGGGATGTATTCTTCCAGCTTCCTTCACAAGACAATCTTCATATTCATGGTGGAAGAACCGAATTCTCTCTATGAAGGACATTTTTTGCCTGTAGTCATTGTCATTGCTGTGATCCCAAGCAAGAAGCTTGGCTTCCTCAGTTGTAAGACCAGCATATATCTTACACTCTGCATACCTAAAGAAAAATGTGGTAGGGTGCTCCTTCACTAGCTGTCTACGGGCCTCTACAAAGTGTGAACCTCCAATCACATAATAAGTATAATCCTCAAACAAGCCCTCATTGAACTCATCCACAAAGCTGCACTCATTCGGATCCACCATGACAAGGAATGGCACAACAGTAGCATGAGGATTTATTTTCATTTTCTTCTTAAGATTATGCACGTGCAAATTGTGTGGCTCCCTGATCTCAAGGGGCCTCCTCCCTGTGACTGGATCTATTGGTGGCCTGTGGATGATATTGATTGGCAGGTGGAACAACTGCCCCTTCTTCACAACTTTTCTTCTAGCTATGTCCTCCCTCATCTTGTTCTGCTCAGTACCAAGAACACCCGAGGCAAGCTCTCCACCAGGTGCAACAATTATATCCTCAGAGCTAGAGCTTGAGTCAGAAGACTCCTCTTCTGAAATTCTCTTCTTTTTCTTTTGGAACTTTTTCTGCACGCTCTGCTTACCCCTTGCCTTTACAGGGGTTGTCATCTTCTGTTGTGTTGGCATGATGTTGCCCTGGATCCATGGCATCAAGTCCTTGATAAGATTGACTGAGTCCCTGCATATCTCAGCTAGCCCATCTGGAACACAGCACTCTAGGCACAAGAAATCCATCTTGCATATAACATTTCTTAAACCTTTCGATGTCTCTACCAAGAAAAGGAGGTTGTCAGAATCCTCATCTTCATAATCCAGTTTGTACACAAGGCCATACTGAAAACCTTGTGTTGTCGTAATCTTTCCTCTCCCATATGCCCCTGCGAACACAAGAAGGACTGCATTCTTTTCTTCAACATATTGAAGGCACCACTCCAGATTTGTCATGTCCCGCAGTGGACGATCTGTCCTTAAGACCTCAGCGTCCCTCGACCTATCCTTCATAGTTGTATCATCCTCAGGAATTTTGATGCTAGTCTGTCCTCCAGAGCATATTCCTAGCGGGTTGCTCGCCTTCTCAGAGGACAAGGATGCAATAATTTTCTTTGGTTTTGCTTGGTGACCAATGCCTTTGTCACGTTGCTGATCACCAGAGCCATGGTGACTCTCAACTTCTTGAAGGGCCTCTCACTCTTGGACTCCGCATCCCTAAAGGCGATTGGAAATATCAGCTCATACGTAAATGTGGTTTTCAAAGCCCCAAGTCGATGCTAGGCATCGACTTTTAGGTTCAAGTCGATGCCAAGCATCGACTTTTAAGTGCAAGTCGATGCCAAGCATCGACTTTGTGTGCAAGTCGATGCCAAGCATTGACTTGCACCCCCAAGTCGATGCCGGGCATCGACTTGCACACAAAGTCGATGCCTGGCATCGACTTGCACTTAAAAGTTGATGCCTGGCATCGACTTGTACCTAAAAGTCGATGCCTAGCATCGACTTGAACCCAAAAGTCGATGCCAGGCATCGACTTTGCACCCTAAAGTCGATGCCTGGCATCGACTTTCAGGCCAACTTCGATGCCAGGCAAGTCGATGCCTGGCATCGACTTTTAGGTGTAAGTCGATGCCAGGCATCGACTTGCACAGAAAACTCGATGCCTGGCATCGACTTGCACCTGCAAGTCGATGCGTGGCATCGACTTGCACACAAAGTCGATGCCTAGCATCGAATCTTACGTGTAAGTCAATGCCAGGCATCGACTTGCACCGAAAAGTCGATGCCTGGCATTGACTTGAGGCCTCAAGTTGATGCCTGGCATCGACTTGCACCTGCAAGTCGATGCCTGGCATCGACTTGCAGCCTCAAAGTCGATGCCTGGCATCGACTTACACCTAAACGTCGATGCCAAGCATCGAGCTGTACCCTCATTGGATCTATATGTTTAGAGCTAAGAAAAATAAAAACCTAGAAAGCAGACTCTTTACACAAACATACAAAGGGAATCTTTTAGGAATCTTTTTATATGGTATGATTTTGTCTACCTCTTGGTACTCTTTCCAACATTCTTCTTCTCCATCAGAGTTGCCTTGCTGGTATGCTGAGCTCTGTGCTCCATGGCTGTCTGTGCTCTGTTGCTCTCTCTTGCTCGTGGATTTGGAAAATGAGAATGATCTCCTCCTCTGCTATTTATAGGCAATTGGGTAACTTGAACCAGAGACTAACTAGATCTAACTGAATGAGTCCAGTTGCTAACTATATCTGTCAACTTATCTAACCAGGGAATACCACCCACACAAATAGGCTGTTTTAGAGCCACTTTAATGAAATATTCATAGAACCTTGCAACTATTTATATACATTTGCATGGAAATTACACTTCAATGGCAAGAGTATGGTATGTACATGAGGATGTCTAATCTCATGTAGAAATTTTTTCTTAGAATCTCTTGCTTGGGAGAAAATCAAGTCTAAGTTGTGTTGAATATGGGAGATTAATGACATCTTTATAGTGTTATCCTGCTCACTTTAGTTCATATTCACATTTATCTTGTAACACATTGTTGAAATGGAAAATCAATGTATGAATAAACACTCAAGTAAAGATCCTTGCAACTATTTATATACATTTGCATGGAAATTACACTTCAATGGCAAGAGTATGGTATGTACATGAGGATGTCTAATCTCATGTAGAAATGTTTTCTTAGAATCTCTTGCTTGGGAGAAAATCAAGTCTAAGTTGTGTTGAATATGGGAGATTAATGACATCTTTATAGTGTTATCCTGCTCTTTTTAGTTCATATTCACATTTATCTTGTAACACATTGTTGAAATGGAAAATCAATGTATGAATAAAAATTCCGTGTACCTCTTTTACACATAATTCTTTTTTAATATACTTTCATCTACCTCTTTGAGATCTAGCCAAGACCACAATAAAACCTAATCCTTGAAATCTTATTTACCAAAGGTAAAATTTCTTCTTGTATAGTCTTCAATGGCACTACTCCAAACAATTTTAATATATAATCCAGTTGGAACTCAACTTGGATATATTTTGATTCACTCACAATGCTAAGACTCAATGACTCATATCTAGTTAGAAATCAACTGTGTTTCTCATTTCAAAAGTGAATCAAATCTTTGGTTCCCTTATTAGGGTATATTTGAGTAATTAAGTGATTTGATGTAATTTGATGTTTAATGTTATTTAATGTTACTTTAATAAACTTTTGATTTCATATCTTCTTGATTTGACATTTGATGTGACATCTTCACTTGATCTCAGATTTCTACTTATTTAAAAAGGTCATTCATCTTCAGTCTTCTGTGAACTCAGTGAAGATGAGCTCAATCTTTTCAGTGGATGCTTGGGCATCAGCTTCCTCTGCTCATATTGATATAGTTTTGGATTCATTGTTCTCAGTTGACCCTTTCCACAGAAGTGATGATCCCTATGATTTAGAACGTGCTGATGATTCCATGTTTTCTGTTGAGTCATTTAAGTTATCCAATTCACAGTGCAATGCTGCTCAACCAAATGCACCTCTTGATCTCCCATCTGATCCAACCATTGATCTTCCTTCTGACTCAAGTGCATGTGGAGCAACGGAAAAGCAAAGCAAGCTCAATCTACGATTTAAAAGAAGGCCTCGTGAAGTAAGTAAAAAAAGATTTAAATTTCTTACTTTAGATAGACAGATTGCATTGGATATTGTGAAGCATTGTTGTGGTTTGAAATGTTTGTACAATTTAGGAATGAAGAAATTAAAGCACCTAAGAGAAAAATTCCTCCATTTAGATAGTGAAAGGCAGGATATATACCTTGTTTCTCACATGCAAATGATTGAGGATAACATGTCAGTAACGCGTGTTGGTTTTGAATATTTCTTTAGTCAAGGGATGCGATGCTGTAGGGCTGCATTTAAAATTGCAATGGGTGTGGGAAATTTTAGAATACATAGGGTTCAACAAGGGCTTTTGAATGGGGATCTCATTTTGGATACGTTCCATGTTGGGACCAAAGGATCTGTTGGACGTCATGCAATGAATTGGTTGATGAACTATTTTAGCTTGCATTGTGAGGTTATGCCTACAACTGGAAGGTTGTTTGTCAGATAACTTTACTCGCCGAGAGGTATTTCAAATATATAGAGAAGACATGGAAAATAGAAATGAGAAGTATGTATTGTATCATCACTTTACTCGATTATGGAAGGAAGAGTTTAACAATGTTTCTATTCCTCGTAAAGTTAGAATGGGTGAATGTTCAGTTTGCGCCACTTTGAAAAACATGGCAAAAGGGGCTACAACACCACAGGAAAAGAATAATTTTAAAAACCTTCTTAACAACCATCGTGAGAGTCAAGCTTTAGAGAGAAAGAAAGCAATTCATCATCGAAGTAAAGCACTCAGAAATCCGGAGCGTTATATGTGTTTGTTGATCGATGGTATGGATCAGAAAAAAACTTGTTTGCCACATTTTTATCGCATCCCTAAGGACATTGGAGATGAAGTCCTTGTTCAAATGCATTTGGTTGGTGCTTTGGTATACAATGGAACTGTAATGTCCAAGGTTTTCTTCACATATCCGAATGTGCATAATGATCCAAACCTTACAGTTACTGTCATTCATCGTGTTTTGCAATCATGGAAGGGTCTTTTGCCACCAACTCTATATTTGCAACTAGATAATACTGCAAGAGAGAATAAAAATTCTACAGTCTTTGGATATTTAAGCATGCTTGTTGAAAAACAGGTATTTCAGAAGGTTAAGGTAAATTTCCTTCTGGTTGGCCACACTCATGATCACATTGATCAAATGTTCAGTACTTTCTCTAAGAAGTTGGCACATAACAATGCTTTTACTCTTCCGATTTTATCTGAGTTGATTTCAGAAGCATATACTCCAAAACCAGAAGTTCAACACCTCACACAGATTTATGACTTTAAGCACTTTTGCTCAATGGGCCTTGATAACAGTGCTAAGGTTTTGGCTCCATTGCACAATATTAGTTTCAACCATGTATTCTTGATGAGGAGGGTTGATGAAATAACCCTTTTATTTGCAAAACAGTATTCATCTTCTCTTGGGTGGGAGCCTAAAGAGGGATGCAGATTCTTATTGCAGGTGCCTAATTTTTCTACTGTAACAGTGTATGGTGCAGAACAATCACCATATGAAGATAAAAACAATACAGAAAGATGTGGAAATGTGGTTGATCAAAGTAAAAGCTGGATGCATGCACTCATTGAAAAGAAGAGACATATTGAGCGTGCAAAAAAATATGCTGGAGATCAAGATGTATCTTGGTGGGAGGACTTTTTCAATCATCAAGAAGAGATTATACTGTATACAATTGCAAGTCACTGGCCAGTTGATGTTCCATTCACATGGGATTTTTGTACACAAAGATCTGTGAATGTGGCCCAAGCATGTAATGCAGATGCACTTCAAAGTTTTATACATCCACCAGAAAGAAATATTTATGTAGGCCCAAGGATGACAAAACAGGCAGAAGCAAGATGGCAAGGAAATTTAATAGAGATAAATGTTGGAACACTTATTGCAGTTCTTGCTGATGGTGATGAGGCTACCAGACCATTTTGGATTGCAAAGGTTTTAGAGATAACTAAAGATATTGATCAGAGAAGAATAGAGGCTTTGATGGTGCATTGGTATTACACTAAAAGTAGTAATGCATTCACAGGTAAATATAACTTAGAAATGGTGTGTGATACTAAACGAACAGGTTCAAAAAAGAAAAAGAATATTCGAAGCACATACACTCTTAAAATGGATGATGTAGATATTCTTGTTTATGATTTTCCCTTGACAAAAACAGGTCACTTGAGGAAAGCAACCATCAACATGATAAAACAAAAGCTTCCAGATGTATGTGGTACAGGAAATCATAGGCAAACAAGAAGAGTTGTGCATGATCCTGCAGAATTTGGTATGTACGTGGATGAAGATAAAGCTCTTGTGGATATAGAAGAAGAAGAAGAGAGCTCTCAACAGTATGAGACTGAATCAAGTGCATCAGATGATGAGGGTGTGGACATAGATCGACAAATTTGTGAGTTGCATTGAAGCTCTCAGACATTTTTAGTGCTTATGTAAATGCCTCGAAGTAGTTTGGTTAATGAAACCATGTTTTGTAGCAATTTTGAATAACAATCAGATATCCACCCATTAAAAATATGTCTAAAATGTTATTTTTGTATAAGCACTATTTAGTTCTACATTCTTTATATAGATTTTAGACATGTCAATGTCTTATCATATAGATTTTGGACATGTCAATGTCTTATCATATACATTTTGGGACATGTCAATGCCTTATATAGTGAAATTTTGAGTACATTTTGAGCTCTTTTTTTATGAGAAAATGACAAAAAATGTCAAAAATCACATGTTTTCACCTCATTTTTGTAATATATGTATACTGGTATAAAGGAATCTCAAACATAAGCTGCCATTTGCTTCATTTTTGACGAGAATGTTCTCTTTTTAGGACATAGTTCTCGTTTGTTACGACTTGCTGTTAACAGTCTTTCTTCATGTGTCCTTTCTTATGACAATAATGGCATTCAATATCCCTCTTCCTTGATTTACTTCTGCTCTTATTCCGTTGACCATTCTTTTCCTTGTTCTTGCTCCTGCCACGTTGTTGATTCTTTCCTTGGTAAGAATCACGAACATTATATGCATCTCCACTATGAGTGTCAACCATAGATTTTTTACGAATCTCCTCACTCAAGAGTGCTCCACATATGTCATCATAGACGAGTTTACCACCTGGTGCACTATTGCTAATAGCTGTGCAAAATGTATCCCATGATGATGGCAGGGTGCATAACAGCAATACTGCTTTCATTTCATTGTCCATATCCATTTTTTGAGCCTGTAACTGGGAGAATATGGCATCAAACTCATTTAGATGAGCAACAACACTATATCTGTCCTTCATACGAAGGTCCTATAATTTTCTCATCAGATATACTTTATTTGATGTCGTCTCTTTTTCATATGTATTCCATAACTTCTTCCAAAGCTCCTCTGCACTTTCATAGTCTAATACTGTAAAGTAAACATTATCTGCCAGGTGCAAGGGAATGGTAGACCTGGCCATTTCATCTAACTCATCCCAATCATCTTCATCCATGTCAGCTGGCTTCTTTGAAATCCCATTTACTGGCTTCCATTGCCTTCTTTGAATCAGCACATCTTTAATCTGATTCTTCCATAGAGCAAAGTTTATGCCATCAAATTTTCGGATCTCAAAATGGTCTTTGCCCTGCAAGTTATAGCTCCTCCTCGGAACGCTAGCACTAGACCCTGATCCACTGGATGTGCCTGAGACCTCTGATGCCAGATCGTAGAGAACTGAATAGAATGATAATGGAGCTAGAAGAGTCCAAACACCAACAAATAAGTGTATCAAGGAGTAAATAGACCACTATATAGTTGACTAAACCAGAAATCTGGAAAAATTTTGCCCGAGTATCCTCTGCAAAATTAGCATATGACCAGTGTCAAAGTATCATAAAACTGCAAGTACTGACATGTCTACCTGCATAGTGAATCACTGACTCCACTGCATGTAATCAGTTACCCAATAGAAGCCAACTAGGCTTATCGAGCACCTATGAACAACTATCATACATCTCGTATGGCAAGGCTGGGTAAGTCTTCCACCTGCATCACCAAAGAGACCCCACATCTGCGTGTCTCCCAGTTAAGAAAACCTCACCACGACCCTCTTTATCAAATGTAAAAGGCTTTATGCAAAGAACGTAACCGCTATATCAATGCCCACATGGACGTACATAAGCGGTATCCACAGAAGCGTACATGGTGTGTATGTGCTCAATATATGCAGTAAAATGACACTAAAAGGCTGAATACACAGCCCAAAAACTAGCCAATAACACCTGCAAGTGTCTGTCAACTCTGATGTTTTAGGCTTTAAAAATATGCATAAATTTGTAGGGACTCCTCCCACCAAAACTGAAAACCCCTCGAGAAACCTGTAGTTTTACGAGTGTGGCTAAAAATACAGCCCCAAAGGTTGATATTTATTGTCTGAGAAGTACAAGGAACACTCTTCTTGATGTTCTTGGACCTGTGTGAAGAGAACTACATGCGAAAGTACTCCGAAATGGCTCCAAAAACACCCCAAAATTGCTTCAGAAATAGGCTTTAAAAGCAAAAATGAAGCTTTGAGGGACCAAAACTTGTTCAAGGTAATGTCAACCTTAGTCTTTCCCCTTCTTCAAACACCACAAGAATGTAGCTTAGTGGCAAGAGATTGCCACGGTTAAGCGAGCTCTGGGGGGAACAGTACTGGGATGGGTGACCTCCCGAGAAGTATCGGGAACCTCTATATTCCTTGATCGTTGAGGTCCTCCCTCGCACGCAGCCAACGGCGCCAACGGTGACTTTAGTGACTCGGATGACAAGGTATGCCAAGGTCTATGCCTTGGTCGTTGCCTTAGTCGAAAGCCTGGGGGGGTGCTCGCTTCGCTCGCACAAAAGGAACAAAGCTTTTTTGCCTCGAACTGCTCTGATACCAGTGAAGTATTTCGATGGCGATGCACCGCACTGCACTCTTCTTCTCTAGAGCTCCACAACGATATGCTCGAAGTAGAAAAACCGAGTTCCTGACGCCGCACACAGTACTCCGCACAGAGGCTGTAGAATACGCAGAAAATACAGTACACAGGGAGCACGAACACAGACTGCTTAGGTCTTACAAATGCGGTCGAACTTACAGTTTGTGACTGACCAGGCCACTATATGTTTTATTAAAGAACATATACAAAGAAGTGTCCGGTGGCCATTTGGCCTTTCACATGGACACTAACGGTAACAGAAATTTCTAGTAAGGGTGCAAGAGCCGTGGATGATGTGTTTGTGTTCCCATCGTTGTTGAGCTAAATACAACTGATCAATACTCCAACTAGTCAGATCTATGGTTTGGGTCCTGTAGTGGCCAAATACAAACCAAACCAGATGAGTTGTTGAGGGATGGTAAAGCAATCCTAGGCTAGAAATGCAAAATGTTGCATACATATGTGCAATGGCTTAGAGAGTTCTAGTGTGATCGCCGAAATATCTACCCATTTCAAAAAATCACCACCCTTCATGGGCTCTGGAATAAGCCTTTCTTGCTCCATCGGTGTGTGAGTCCCGTGGATCTTAAGCGTTGCCCGAATGAGATCCTTTGAAAGATAAAACTTCTTGTAAGGGGGGTCATTTACCAAGGATGGAAGAATGAATGTCTCGGGCAAGTCCTTGTTCTCAAAGGCTTGAAGTGTAGTCACCAGGTAGTATCATCGGTAGAAGTCCGGTTTGGGCAATGGATCACTGAAATATTCTGTGAAACCACCTCTAGCCCAAATGTGTCGTAACTCTTCTAAGTTTTGAAGCTCTTCAAATTCTTTGGAGAAAAATTGATATCTGCCCCATTTAATATTTTCAAAACACAGCATGGCACCAAAGATGAAGTCGGCATCCGCCAAGGGTCCTGCTAAACTTTGGAACCAATGAGAATTGCGGTGTAATTTTTTTGTGTATCCCATAGGAGAATCATGTATGGGCATTGGTCCTAGGAATCCTCGAAACTATGGAGGTTGTAATGTAGGATATGGCTTAGCTAGTAAATTGCCAAAATTGACTACGAGCGCACTAAGGCCAACCACAGAAGGTCCTTCAGTCTGCATGATGAGCGATATGAATGTGGAGGAGATCTGCTACAAAAGATTAACACATTATTATGGAAATTAATCATGATGCCAATAAGGTGAGACCACAATCCCTTTCCATAACTGATGTGTAACCCGTGTAGCTCAGTGTTGTGAGGTGGGTTATGGAATGATTTTTTGTAGAAACTAATGCAGGTCACTAGACACCTAGATGCTTTAGATAGTGCATACATTGCTTGATGAGATGTTATTACAAGTGACAGTGGTTGAGTGCGGTTGAGTTTATACAAAGTTCAATTGTGAACGAATTATTACAAGGGGGTTGGTTAGTTGGGATGTGGGTTATGTTGTACAACGGATCATGAGGACGCCTCTGGAAAAGTTTGGGTATCCATTTCCTAAGGGTTGCAGAGTTGGTGGTATGCTTCTGCTGAGGTACAAAAGGTAATATTGGAGGTTTTGGTCTTGATGGGTGAAGAGATTTCAAAGGGGTATATATAACTTACGTGATTTCTTTTTCTTCTGCTTATTTTTTGTACATTCTGTGAGTGACTCATGTCGTTCCATTTGACTTTCCTTTTCCTCTTCAGGGGTTTTGGCTTCTACAAAGTAGAGATATTCCTCTTCTATGGAACAAAAGGGTTCCATGATGATAGATTCTAAGTCCTCATCACTGCTCTCGTCCGGTTCTTGGGTAACTTCTATGCATTCTTCTAGGATAAAGGCTTCCTCAACAGGTTCAATCATAAAGTTGGAGATGTCATATATGTACTCATCACAATCAAGGGTCCATTGTTCTTCATTCACTGCTATGTCCATCGTAGCTACGATTTCTACCCAAACGTGAGGCTTGAATTCCTTGTCTAGAAATACTATAGGTGCATAAGATGGGTCTTGAAGAGTTCGTGGATGTCATTCTAAACCTAATGTCGTAGCTTCTAACCGTTCTTCCTTTTGTTTGGCTACTTTACACATCCATAGATGAGTATCCTCATGCAACCATGAGGGGTCTGATTCCAATGAGTGTACCGACTCTGTTTCTCCCTGTGTCCTATGGATGGTGTTCCATTGTATTGGGGGTACTTCTCAATGGCAATAGTCTTTAAGATTGACTTTAGTGGTTACTATTAAATATTTCAAGTACAAAGAATTAGTTCCCCAATCTTGTACGATTTGCAATTGACGCATGAATGGTCATCCCAAAATCATCTCATAAGTGTGTATTTTCCCAAAATCACAAAATGGCAACAAGTGGTGAGAGACATGCCTTCTAATAAGCCTAAGGGTTTTTCTATATGTCCGTCAGCCATTTGTAACTTCATCCTTGTGGGTCTTAATGTTGGCTTACCCCAACTTTTCCATAAAGCAGTGGTAGCAATCGCTATGCCGGCTCCTGAGTCTAAGATGGCTTTGGTATTGTAGCCTTTTTGGGTTATTGGAAGATATGTATTACCTTCCTCTCCCTTGCTCACATCTCCAATTCATTCCACTGGTATTTCTGGTACCTTCTTGTGTGATCCTATCTGGGAGGGAGTTGATCACACAAGAAGGTACCAGAAATTCTGGTTTAACCTTCAACAATTCTTCTAGAGTGAGCTGGCACTGTACTTTAGTGTTCTTGATAATTTTTGTGTTCCTAAGGATTACTGACTCTTCATTCCTCACTATTATAGTGGGTGCTCTCATGCTAATAGACTTGGCTTCCCAAGGTCCTATGAACTAAGTTTATTCTTGCAAAGAATTGGATTCAAAATTCATATGGTCGCTCAATTGCCTCTACATTGTCATAAATAGAGGGGATGCCTTGATGAAATTGTTCTTGCAAGTCATCTATTTCTTGAATAGGAGGATGGGTCTCCACTTCTCTTCTTGAATTTCTCTTAGAAAACCATGTGAATACTTGTGTATGGAAGACAGGTTGTCTTCGGCCTCTGTATTCGGCACTTGAGATAGGGATGGTGCATTCCTTTCGTGTAGAGGAGGTGGAAGAAGTTTTCAATCGCAGTCCTACAACAACAATTATTATAATTATGCATCAGATAAAAAAGATGACATGACTCTCATCTTGAATGCAACACATGAAGCAGTAGGATAAGACCAAAGGGTGTTCTATATTGACTCAGGATGTATCAATCATCTGAGTGGCAATATATCATTGATGAGTGATATGGAAGCAAAGGTGAATGGACATACAATTCAAACAGGAGATAACACCAAGCATAAAGTGGAGAGCATTGGTTCAGTGAAGACAAAGAGTGGGAGCACACTCTTAATCAAGGTACTTTATGTTCCTACTATTCTTAAAAACTTGATAAGTGTAGGACAAATTGTGGAGAAGGGATATGAAGTCAGATTCACAAATGATGGTGTTTATGTGCAAGATCCAAATCAGGGATATAGAAATATCATTGCAGGTAAAAAGGAAGGAAGGCTATTTACTATCAAAGTCCAAGGTAATGTGGTACATCCTTTATTTACTTATGGAAGTCAAAAGATGTCTGAGTTAGACCTATGTCATAAAAGGCTAGGTCATTTCAATGAGAGAGCCATAAAGGAAATGTCAAAGAATGATGTGCTACTTGGTTTTCCAAATGTTGAAGTTCAACACATGGTGTACAAGTGTGAAGCTTGTCAATTAGGTAAAGCACACAAAAGTTCATACAATAAACCAGGGTACACGTATTCAAATATGCTTGAATTGATACATATAGATGTGTGGGGTCCTTCAAGGGACTATAGCATAAATGGATCCAAATATTATGTGTTGTTTGTTGATGATGATGCAACCAGATGGATTACTTTATATGTAATCAAGGACAAATCAGAAGTGTTCAAGACATTCAAGCATTATCATGCTTATGCAGAAAGGATTACAGGACAAAAGCTCAAGAGGTTGAGATCAGATGGAGGGGGAGAGTATTTCTCTAAAGAGTTTGATGATTATTTGTGGAATGCAGGTATAAAAAGAGAAGTAACTTGCAGGTACTCCCCTCAACAAAATGGAGTTGCAGAAAGAAGAAATAGAACTCTTGTAGAGTTTGCACGAGCAATGATGAAAGAAAAGAATTGTCCAAATTACATATGGGCAGAAGCTATCAACACTGCAACATACCTTGTGAATAGATTACCTTGTAAAGCTTTGGATGGAAGAACACCTTATGAAGCATGGTGGGGTAAGAGACCTACTCTTGATCATTGTAAGGTATTTGGATGTTTAGCATATGCTTATGTTCCTTCACAATTGAGACATAAGCTAGAACCCAAAGCAGAGAAGTATGTGTTTATTGGGTATGATGATAGAAAGATGGGTTACAGATTGTGGAGTCCATCCACATAGCAATTTATTGTTACCAAAGATGTTACATTTGATGAGAAAAGTACATAGTATACAGGGTCGACAAATGATTATGCAGATGTTAAAGAAATACAAAGGAAAGGGAAGACAAAAGTAAGTGTGTATGAAGAAGTTATTGATGATGTTGATTATAAAAGTAAATTGCAAGACAATGTTGAAGATGGGCCAAGATTTGATCCAGAATCAAAGGTGGTTGAGACTTCAAGAAGTGCAGAGGTCAAAAGATCCTCAAGAGAAAGAAAACAACCTATCAGTTATAGCTATGATACATCTTTCCTAACAACAAAAGATTATGCTTACATTGTGAAGACAGAAGAGTATCCAATCACATATGAAGAAGCTAAAGGTAAACAGAATTGGGAGAAGGCAATGCAAGAAGAATATGATGCTCTACTTGAAAATGAAACATGGGAATTGGTGCCAAGACCAAAGAATCAGAAGGTCATTGGATGTAAGTGGGTGTATAAAACAAATGCTTTTGCAGATGGAAAAGTGTCTAGATATAAGGCTAGACTTATGGTCAAAGGTTATGCCCAAACTTATGGGGTAGATTATGATGAAACCTTTAGTCATGTTGCTAAGATGTCTACAATTAGATCATTGATTGCTATTGCTGCTTGTAAAGGATGGAAGTTATCACAATTAGATGTGAACAATGCATTTCTGAATGGATACATTGCAGATGAAGTATACATGGAACAACCAGAAGGTTTCATGGATTCAATTGGATCAGATTATGTGTGTAAGCTCAAGAGAGATTTGTATGGTTTGAAGCAGGTCCCAAGAGCATGGAATTACAGGCTTGTTAAGTTCTTGAATGAATGTGGATTTCAAGCATCAAAGGCAGATAGTAGCTTGCTAGTGAAGGCAAGTGAAAATGGATACATATACATGCGTATTTATGTTGATGATAATATTGTCACAGGCACAGATGCTCAAGGAATTTAGGAGCTTAAGAAACAAATAGAGAAGGAGTTTAAGATAAGTGATTTGGGAAACTTATCTCATTTCTTAGAAATGCAGATTGTGTATACTCAACATGGAGTATATTATGTTACACAAGAAAGATACTTGAAGAATCTTCTCATCAAGTTCAACATGGAAGATTGCAAGCCTTCAACCACACCATTGGAGGTAAATCATAAATTGATCAGATATGGAGGTGAAGAGTTTAATGACATGAAGAAATATCAGAGTTTGGTAGGTAGTTTAATCTATGCTACCTTGACAAGGTCAGACCTATCATATGCAGTAGGTGTGTTATCACAATTTATGCATTGTCCAAAGAAGACTCATTGGATTGCAGCTCAAAGGGTACTCAAATATATCAAAGGAACCCTAAGTGAAGGTTTGTATTATGGATTTACTTGTGATACAAGAATCAAAGCATTTAGTGATGCAAATTGGGCAGGTGATTCAGATGATAGAAGGTCTACTCATGGGTATCTCTGTTATATTGGAGATAAACTAGTTTCTTGGAGCTCAAAGAAGCAAAATATAGTTGATTTGTCATCCACAAAAGCTGAGTATAAAGGAATGGTAGAGGTTGCAAAAGCAGTGATATGGTTAAAGACCTTGTTGAAGAGTTTTGGAACTGATCAGAGTACTCCAATTATTTTTGGAGACAATATGAGTTCATTGTATTTGGCAGCTAACCCTGTTTTTCATGCTAGGACTAAGCACATAGAGATTCAATATCATTTCTTGAGGGAAAAGATACTTGATAAAGAGATTGAAGTGTTGTATACTCTAACAAAAGAGCAAGTGGCAGATATGTTGACAAAAATCTTGGATGGACTTAAGCTACAGAGGTTCAAAGAGATGGCAGGAGTAAAGAAGAATGGAATAATCACAATTAGTGATTGAGGGGGAGCTGTTTGAACAAAACAATTACAAATTGATGATTACAAAGGCTTGACGCATGTCAATGATCAGATTGAAGTGGAAGAAGTCATTTGAGAAAGTGAAGAGATCTCAGAAGTGAAGATTGTATACATATGTACATTACAGATGGAAATTCTTGTACTATGAGCGTAGATGATCCTTAGGATGGTAAGGAGTAATGTAATAGATGCGGGATAAGTCTAGAATCATATGTATATAGTTCAATGATGTAAAGAAATATATGAGAATGATTAGAATCCAAGTGTCATTGAGATAGATGTGTAGAGATTCATCTTCATGAGTTAGTGTCGGGTCTTTCTCTGATTTCTCTCAGCCTGATCACATGGATCAAAAAAATCTTTTGTACATATCTAATCTAGAAGCTAATGAAGCTATGTTCAAAGTTTCATGGTTTAGTTCCTGTCAAGTTGTGAGTATGATCAATAGGAACATGTGTATGTAAAGTCTGCACGTAGACCTCTCAGAGTCGCACACTTCTTTGTGTGAATGTTTTGCTTAGATCTCAGTGCACAGTGTAACGTTTTTGATGAGTGAGCATTCAAAATCTAAGTTAGAAGGTAAGGAGGCTATGGCTAAAAGCATTTAGCAAAACGGGATCTGTGTTGTGAGAAATCAACCTTAGAAATTACCTACGTCAAAGTCATCTGTTTAGGAAGACAGATTCTGACATACTTTTGATCTTAAAGATCAAATTAAAGTTTTAATGATTCTTTTGAAGGACTAATGGTTGATATGATTGCTCAAAGGTATTATGAAGATATGTGCATCATTGGTTTGAAGAAATCTAAAGATATGTGCAGGTAATGAAGTCAATCATTGAAGTAAACTGTTGAAGAATGAAGATTTTCACTCAGAGAAGTGATAGTTGAAAGTTTTGGTAAATGAAGATAACATTTGTGTAAAGTTTGGTCCATAAATGATATATAAGTGATCTTAAATCAGTATAGATCAAGCCTTTGGAGATTTAGAGGTCTTCAACAAAATTTCCTCTTCAAAAAATGGAGACTCTAAGAGCTTCACCATATTTTGTGGTATCCTTTAGTTTCTTACCATGGATATTTCTACCATGACTCAATCCAATGTGGAGAGAGAATCAAGTGAACACTAAATATTTGCTTGAAATGAGTAACAAATTGATGGAGCAAACCTCGAGAAACATCTTAGAAAAGTGTGCCCGACCCATGTTTGGATCTGGACGTCACACCCCCGGGAGTCTAGTGGGATGATAATTGGTATAAACCAATCTTGATTTGAAAATCTTGAGAACTGCATTGAAGATCAGCCTTTGGTGCCCCCTTTCAATTCAAGTCAATCTCTCTGTACACCCCAAACGGGGAGTTGGAGAGACTGAACACCTAGGCCTCCTTGGAATCGCTCCCCCACAATGTGCTAATTTGCGGTCACTTCAACATGGTGGAGGACCCTACGAACAAATGGAACAACAAGGGTCAGGTCATCGACAGTGGGGAGAAAGAAACTTGGGACAAGACCAAACTGCACTTAGAACTGGTGGAATTCAAAGACTCAAATGGATTTCCGTGGTCAAATGTCCAAGCATGTGAGGACTTGAGGAAAGCTAGACTAGATAGAAGCTACATTGCTCAAAGCATTATTCATCAGTGGTCCTTCCCTGTGGCAATGCACTGACCTTGCCATTTTTTATCACTACTCAATCATTATCTCAGTTCAACCTCTCACCAAAACCCGTATTGCTAAAGTCATAGCTAAGAGAATTTTCGGCCATCTGAGTGCTTGGCTAAGCGAGGAACAAAAAGGTTTCATCAAAGGCAAGTCAATTTTGAAAGCCATTATAGACATTTGGAAAGGTATTGATTTCATGGATAAGTCAAGATAAAATGTGGTATTCCTCAAGGTCAAGTTGGACAAAGCTTATGACAGGCTAGAATGGGACTATATTTTGCATTAATTTAAAGATCTCGATTGCAGCGAGAAATTCACCAAGATGATCTCCACCCTATTGGGAAACACATCGACTCAAATACATGTTAATGGCCAACTTTCGAAGTCAATCAAAGTAAAATGATCGATTAGATAGGGGTGCATGTTGGATCCCCGTCTCTTTGCCATCACCGTGGAAGGGCTTACCTGACTACTGGAACAACAGGTAGAAGTTGGTAATATCAAAGGCCTCATGTTGCCTCGTAACCATGGTCAGATCATCATGAGACATTTTGCCAACGATATGAACGTGTTAGTCCACAATGCTTGCACCAACCTAGAGACATTTTGGAACTACCTGGATACGTTTTGCGAAGCCTTTGGATCCAAAATCAACCAATCAAAGACCACTTTCAGAGCTATTGTCGGGATCCAACCCGACCTTCTCTTTGAACATGGCTGCCAAAACATTTCCCCTGACCAAATTTTCTGACTTCTCAGGATTCCCTTGGGCTTTGGTATCTCGTTGGAGCAGTGGTGGAATCGGGTTCTTGCTAGACTCAAAAAGAAACTAAACTATTGGAGAGGTATACACATCAATCTCCCAGGTCACACAATGGTTATTAACATGTTCCTCGTTTCCTCAGTCGTTTACTTCCTCTCTGTGGAGACCAAAAGATAAAGAGCTATCCAAACTTAAAAGTAGTTGCAGAAACTTCCTATGGTCGAGAGACCACAACAAGAGGGGGTTGCCTAAAATCAAATGGTCCATGTGCACTAGCCAAAGGTGTAGTGGGGGCCTTGGTATTTTGGACATTGGATGCATGGCTAACAAAACTTGCCACAAAATGGATGATTAAGGCATGGTGCGATGGGGAGGGTTCATGGGCCAAGCTGATCTTCACAAACAAGAATGCATTGACTTTTGTGGGATTCCCGAATTGGAAGAATCTTGATATTATGACCCTTTTGTTTTTCTCGATCCCGATTTTCTCGAAAGGCTTGAATTTGTTGTGCTTCTTATGGAAGAGTTGGAATAATGTCAAAAGCCACATTAGAATCATTGAAGATTGGAAGTGTGTGGCCACTATCAGATAGAATGACTCTATTTGGTTTCCAATCCATGGCATCAAGAATATGGAATCTTGGAATATTCAAAGCGCCAAGTGCTTGTGGAACAAGGGCTTCAAAAACTAGAAACATCTCTAGAAACAAGGCACCAATCAATGGATCAACTTTGAGGACACCCTAGTGGCAACATTACCTATGAAAAATGGAATATTTTAGAAAGCAGACGTCTTGCTTGGGACCGCTCTAAAGTCCATCTTCTCATGGGGCACGAATCACCGTGCTCCCTTGGTCTCAGATGGCACAATGGGAACTGCCTAACCAAAATCCCAAATATCAAAGAAAACATTGATTATTAGGTCAACCTCCACAAGGGTGTCTATCATTGACGTGGCTATGGTGGGATATGAAGTTCATGGTACATGGCACCCTCTCATAGAAATCAAAAATTATATCCTCTTATGGAAAATTCTTCATCGGGGAATCTCAACCAACCTAAAGGCTAGCAAAATTTATGGGGTGGCTCCTTGGTGCAAACGTTGTGGCTGGTCCGTTGAAGATGTTGTTCACATCTTCTTTACTTGTCCCAAATCCAATAGGCTCTAGCAGATTGTCAGAAAGAAACTTAGTCTTCAGAAGCATATCAATTGGAAACAAGCTCTACTGGGAGAAGCGATCGGCTGCTCGACGACTCTCTGGAATGCCATCAAGGGGAAGGTCCTTTAGAAGATCTGGCAAGAAAGATGTGCTTATAACTTTGGCAACTCCTCCAAAGAGTAGTTGATTGAGAAATCAATGTTCCTCCTTTCCAAATGAATCGCCAACTATAAGAAAACCCCCCCTACTTCAGACATCATCAACTGCTCCTTTTGATCAACGACAAGCTTAAACCCAAGTGGGCCCCACATGAGGGTGATGAGAGGGTGATTAACCTTCTTTGTAATGCCATCTAAACTCTATAACATCTACCCCTACTATATGGGACTTGGGGGTCCTGTGGGCACTAGTCCCCTTCACTTGTACTTTTCTTTTCCTTTTTATTTAATACAAGTTCAGGAGAGTAGGCTAAGGCCAAACTTCCTTTATATTAAAAAAAAATAAGCAAAATATTCTCTTTATCTATAGCGCAACTGACACCGTGATTGAAATCATCTGAGGTATAGCTTTCTTTTGAGAACTCTACACATTTCCTTAGTAGGTCTATGAGCCTTTCTTGTCCATCACTCTTTAAAGAATAGTTGCAAGTGAATCCTTTTCCTTTATTCTTCAACTCCTAACCAATTTCTCATATTTCTTAGCCCTATCTAGCATCTGGTATGTCATGAGTTAACTTCACTTTCTAGACGTTCAAGTCTTCTTTATAGATGTGTTTTTCTATTCCCATAGATGTGTTCTATTAAAAGCCATATGTTTCGCGGTGCATAAGATAGTTTCGATAGAGATATAACTAAAAAGGAAGCCGATCCGAGTGACAGAATCTGTTATTATGTTAAGCTCATTGGGATCTACCTAGCACGCCACAATGAAACAATCACAAATGAGAAAGTATTTTCACTATAGTTGAGCTCATCCCATTAAAATGTGTAGAAAAACATCCCCATAAACACATCCCTATAGCTTGAGCTCTTCTCTGCACATAATCATACTACTTTACATTTTTCCTATAAGCATTACAATTTACACCCATATTTCGGCTTCTTATGTCAGTTGTATCAATCATACTCTTATTCATATAGTTCTCAACCTTATGTGGAATAAGATAAATTTTTTAAGATGTACTCCAAAATACTTTTATGTTGTTCATTAATGATATTTTTTCTCCTTTTATTGGTCAATTTATGGTAGATTTTGTGGATGATATGTTAGTATACATTAAAATTTGAAAGAACATGAATGTCATTCACTTACAATTTTTAAGATGCTAAATAAGTATACTTTGAACATCAACCTAGAGAAGACACAACGATGTTTATCTGAGGTTCAACAAGAAGTGCACTAAAATGAGACGACATATATTCTCCCACTCGATTAGAATGAAGGGTGCCCATTTTACATGCTGACAGATTTTAAGCCAAAACCAAAACCTATTTGAATCACATAAACTGTTCAGACTCTACATGCATGCCTCGAGAAATCATCAATGAAAGTCACAAAGTAGAGGTAGTTCCCAAAAGAAGGTTTCTACATAGGACCACAAACATCACTCTGAACAAGATACAATTTCAAAGTAGGTTGAATTGAGCTATCCTTTGGAAAGGAGGTACATTTGCATTTTGACCAAAGTACTGTTGGTGCAAGGCAATCAGCAATTGAACTTTTGATGAAGGGTCGGAAGTCAAGGACTGAAGAAAAGATTAAGTTATGAAGCTTGAAGGAAGTGCATATTCAATAGATAAAGATGTGTACACATATGTACATTAATTCAGAGATAGTTCACTTATACTTTTGTATAGTCAGGAGCTTGTAAATATTTGCCTATAAATACAAGGAAAAATGTCGGGGAAAATATGAGAGATTGTAGAATACAGGAATTAAGAAGAATTAGAAGTGATTAGACACTTGAGAAGTGTGAAGACTAGCTCTCTCATCCAGATGTAAAGTTTTCTAGTAATGGAAGAAAAATTGCACCCGATGTTTCTGTCCATCCTCCTTCTATGCTTGATCATTTCAAGAATCCTTTTGCAGACATCTAAGTACATAGGAGTCTATGATTAAAGTTTAAGAGCCTAATTGTAAACAGGCTATGAGAATTATGCGTAGGAACATTCATATGTGAAGAAGTGTTCACTGTTTTCTGAAACAGGCGTAAACTCGATGGTCAAAGATTTGATCATTTCTCAATGCATAGTTTAAAATTTTTTACAAGTAAAGGAGTCAAAATCTAAGTTGGAAGGTAAGCCATCTATGGCTAAATGCAGTTGCATAAACGGGTTCTAGTTTGAGAGAACCAAGTGTTAGAAGTTACAAGTGTCTCAATCGACTTCTAAGAAGAGCAGTTTTACACATACGTGACTTGATGAGATCATTTCTCAAGATCTACTGAGTGTGATTTAACTTGGAGAAGGTGCACAAACTATAGCTGACACCTTCTGCAAAGCTTTATAAAAAACTTTACACATTTGATAAGTCAATGAGAGAATTATGTGCAGCAGACTTTCTGTAGAGTCATCTTCTTCACAGTTTATCCAAAATCTTTATAATTGATCATTGATCCTCTAAACTGGTGAAGGTTTTAAGTTACTCTTGATATAGAGGTGCTCTAACTTTCAAGAGTAGCTTGTTCTTTTGCACATTAACACTCTCCATCAGTGGTATCAGAGCAGGAAGTATCAAAATTGAAGAAAGGACGATCCCAACTACTGTAGTCATAAAGAATTCAACATCTGAAGATTCAAAAGGTGAAAGCTTGAGAGTAAAGCTAGAGAAGGAGGCCATACGACATCAAGGAAGACAAAAGGAACATTATTAGAAGTAAAGGTAACCTTATTCCTCATAAGGCTAGAAGGATTTAATATACAGGTGAAGAAAGGATGGGAGATTCTCTTCAGATAGAGAAACTGGATAGAGAGAACTATCCAACATAGTCAATGAGGATGGAAGCTCACCTTATGAGCAAAGACTTGATAGGTTATATTACAGGTGAAGAAGAAAAGCCTCAATTCAAAGATCCTAGTGTTCCAACTAGGGCGGAATTATCAGATTTGGAGACTTGGATGAAGAGAGTTGCTCAAGCCAGGAGCATTATCTACATGGCAGTCAATGACTACTTGCTACATCATATTAGAGGTCTTGAAAGTGCAAGTGATATATGGAATGCTTTCGAAGAGCATTTCCAAAACACCACAAAGTCAAGGAAGGCATCCTTGTGGGCAGAATTTACCACATTCAACAAGAATGCCTCTCAATCTATCTCAGATTATGGAACAAGAATGAAGGACATTGTAGATGCATTAGGAGTAGTTGATGAAGATATTGAGGAGGATAAATTGGTAAGGAAAATCCTTATAGGTTTGAGAGGTGATGATAAATGGAAGCCATTCATTTTGTCTATTGAATTATCACTAGATCATTTTACTCCTGACCTAAATCAGTTGTTAGGACACATGCTAACCTTTGAGTAGGATATCAAAGGTGAAAGTGATAAAAGTACAGGTCATGCAATGTATTCAAAGGATAAAAAGAAGAATATCAAAGGGAAGCAACAAGCAAATGAAGATGAAGGTAGAACTAGCCAAGCTAACTTCCTAAGAGGAAGAGGTGGCAAAGGTAGAGAAAGAGGCAGGAGTAATAAAGATGGAGTCAAAGCTTGCTGGATTTGTGGTAAGATAACTCACATAGCTAATGATTGTTGCCATAATACTCAGAATAATGGTGGATATAATCAGAATTTTAATTCAAGAGGAAGAGGTGGCAAAAATCAAAGAGTTAATTTCGGAGGTAGAGGTAGTAGGGGTTACTTTGGAAGAAATGCAGGTAGAGGATTTCAAATTCAACAATACAATAATACCTACTACAATTATGCTTCAGATCAGAAGGAGGATTCAACATTGATAATGAATGCAACTTGTGAAAGGCAAAGTGAAGACCAAAGAGTCTTCTACATTGACTCAGGGTGTAGCAATCATCTAAGTGGCAACATAGCTGTGATGACTGATTTCGAAAATAAGGTAACTAATCATGTAGTTCAAACACATGACAACACAAAGCACAATGTGAAGTCAATTGGATCAGTGAAGGCTAAGGATGGAAGTACTCTCTTGAGTAAGGTTTTATATGTTCCTACAATTCCTAAGAATCTGATAACTGTAGGATAAATTGTTGAAAAAGATTATGAAGTTAGGTTTACTAATGAAGGAGTGTTTGTGGAAGACCCTAGCAATGGGTATAAACAAATTGTTTCAGGGAAGAAAGAAGGAAGACTCTTCTCATTGAAGATTCAAGGTAATGTTGGTTACACCTTGTTCACTTATGGAGGACATAAGATCTCTGAGTTAGATCTTTGGCACAAAAGACTTGGACATTTCAATGAAAGAGGTATCAAAGATATGCTTAATAATGGTTCAATGCTTGGATTGCCTAATGTTGCAGGTCAACATATGGCATACAGATATGAGGCATGTCAATTAGGTAAAGCTCATAAGCAATTTTATCCAAGCATGGTTTTATGTATTCAGAGAAGCTTGAGTTGGTACACACATATGTGTGGGGACCATCAAAGGATTTCAGTATCAATGGTTCAAGGTATTGTGTGATTTATGTTGATGATGCTACCAGATGGATCACTATCTATGTGATCAAAGATAAGTCAGAGGTATTCAATACATTCAAACATTATCATGTGTATGCAGAGAGAATTACAGATCATAAGTTGAAGAGACTAAGGTCCGATGGAGGGGGAGAGTATTTCTCTAATGAGTTCAGTGATTACTTGTGCAATGCAGGTATAAAAAGGGAAATTACTTGCAGGTAATCTCCTCAACAAAATGGTGTAGCAGAAAGGAGAAATAGAACTCTTGTTGAATTTCCACGATCCATGATGAAAGAGAAAAATTGCCCAAATTATTTGTGGGTTGAGGCTGTAAATACAGCTACATATTTGTTCAATACATTACTATGTAAAGCCTTGCAGGGTATGACACCACATGAAGCATGGTGGGGTAAGAGACCTACTTTAGATCATTGCAAAGTATTTGGATGTTTCTCATATGCATATGTGCCATCACAATTGAGACATAAATTGGAGCCTAAGGCTAGAAAATATGTGTTCATTGGTTATGATGATAAGCAGATGGGATATAGGTTGTGGATTCCATCCACAAAACAATTCCTAGTGTCAAAGGATGTTACATTTGATGAGCAAGGTACTTGGTATGCAAGTACAATCAATATTTATGCAGGTGATGAAGAAGTTGTGAATCAAAAGAAAGGTGAATCAAAGGTTCATATATTTGATGAAGAAGAGAACAATGAAGTACAGGTTGAAGTTGAAGAAGTGCCAAGATTTGATCCAGAGTGTGATGAAAAAGAAACCTCAAGGAGTGGAGAACACAGAAGGTCATCAAGACACAAATGGCAACCTACAAGGTATAGCTATGACACTTCTTTTTGGGCTACCAAAGATTATGCTTATATGATAAAGGCAGATGAAGAGCCTTCTACATATGAAGAGGCAAAAGGTAAGGGAAATTTGGAGAAAGCTATGCAGGAAGAGTATAATGCATTGATGGAAAATCAGACTTGGGATTTGGTTCCTAAACCAAATAGTCAGAAGATCATTGGATGAAAATGGGTCTACAAAACAAAGAGGTTTGCATATGGAAGTGTGTCTAGGTATAAAGCTAGACTTGTTGTGAAAGGGTTTGCTCAGACATATGGTGTAGATTATGATGAGACTTATAGTCCTGTGGCAAAGATGACAACCATTAGGACACTCATACCTATTGCTGCATGTAAAGGTTGGAAATTATGTCAGTTAGTTGTTAAGAATGCTTTTCTAAATGGTTATATTTCAAATGATGTTTTCATGGAGCAACCACAAGGATTCAGAGATGAAAGGTATCCAGATCATGTATGTAAGCTCAAGAGAGCTTGGTATGGCTTGAAGCAGGCCTCAAGGGCATGGAATTATAGACTTGTGAAGTTCTTAAAGGAACTTGGTTTTCAAGTATCTAAGGCAGATAGTAGCTTGCTTGTCAAAGCAAGTGATGATGGGTTCATTTACATGTGCATATATGTTGATGATATAAATCTTACAGGTATAGATGAGAAAGGCATTCAAAGCCTAAAGAAGCAAATGGAGAAAGAGTTCAAAATCAGTGACTTGGGAGACTTGTCATATTTCTTGGGCATGGAGATCTTATACACTCAACATGGGGTGTATGTAACTCAAGAAAGGTATTTGAAAAACTTGTTGATCAAGTTTAAAATGGATGATTGCATGGTAGCATCCACTCCAATGGAGGTGAATCATAAATTGATTAGATATGGAGGAGAAGAGTTCAAGGAAATGAAGATATATCAAAGTTTGGTTGGTAGTCTAATCTATGCTACATTAACTAGGCATGACTTGTCATATGCAGTTGGGGTATTATCTCAATTCATGCATTGTCCTAGGAAATGACATTGGATTGCAGGACAAAGGGTGTTGAGGTACATTAAGGGTACACTCAAAGAAGGTTTGTATTATTGTTTTAGATCAGATATAAACATCAAGATATATAGTGATGCAGATTGGGCAGGTAATCCTGATGATAGGAGGTCAACTTATGGATACTTGTGTTATGTGGGAGATAAGTTAATCTCTTGGTGTTCAAAGAAGCAACACACAGTTGCTTTATCATCCACAGAGGCTGAGTACAAAGGTATGGTGGAAGCTGCAAAGGAAGTGATATGTCTTAAGACTATTATGAAGAGTTTTGACATCATTCAGAGTATACCCACTATTCATGGAGATAACATGAGTTCATTGTATTTAGCTACTAACCCTGTTTTCCATGCCAAGGCCAAACATATTGAGATTCAATATCATTTTCTAAGAAATAAGGTGATGGATAAAGAGATTGAAGTCATACATACTTCAACAAAACATCAGATAGCTGATATGCTAACCAAAAGCTTGGATGGACCAAAGCTACAGAGATTCAAAGACATGGTAGGCATAAAGAAGACAGAGAAAAACCTCAATTGATGATTGAGGGGGAGCTATTGGTGCAGGGCAATCAACAATTGAAGTTTTGATGAAGGGTTGGAAGTCAAGGACTAAAGAAAACATCAAGTTATGAAGCTTGAAGGAAGTGCATATTCAGTAGATAAAGATGTGTACACATATGTACATTAATTCAAAGATAGTTCACTTATACATTTGTATAGTCAGGAGCTTGTAAATATTTGCCTATAAATACAAGGAAAAATATCAGGGAAAATATGAGAGATTGTATAATACAATAATTAAGAAGAATTAGAAGTGATTAGACACTTGAGAAGTTTGAAGACTAGATCTCTCATCCAGATGTAAAGTTTTCTAGTAATGGAAGAAAAATATCGCCCGATGTTTCTGTCCATTCTCCTTCTCTACTTGATCATTTCAAGAATCCTTTTGTAGAAATCTAAGTCCATTGTTAATGAGTCTATGTTTAAAGTTTGAGAGCCTAATTGTAAACAGGTTGTGAGAATTATGAGTAGGAACATTCATATGTGAAGAAGTATTCACTGTTTTTTGAAACAGGCGCAAACTCGATGGTCAAAGATTTGATCATTTCTCAGTGCATAGTTTAAAGTTTTGACAAGTAAGAGTCAAAATCTATGTTCGAAGGTAAGCCATCTATGGCTAAAAGCATTTGCATAAACAAGTTCTAGTTTGAGAGAACCAAGTGTTAGAAGTTACAGGTGTCTGAATCGACTTCTCAGAAGAGAAATTTTAGACATAGGTGACTTGATTAGATCATTTCTCAAGATCTACTAAGTCTTTTGAAGTGATTTAACTTGGAGAAGGTGCAAAAACTATAGGCGACACCTTATGCAAAGTTTTATAAAAAACTTTACACATTTGATAAGTCAATGAGAGAATTATGTGCAGCAGACTTTCTGTAGAGTCATCTTCTTCACAGTTTATCCAAAATCTTTATAATTGATCACTGATCCTCTAAATTGGTGAAAGTTTTAAGTTACTCTTGATATAGAGGTGCTCTAAGTGTCTCAGGGATAATAGGGTTCCTTTGCAAATTCTTCTTCTCGTTGCTAGCGATCAAGTATTCTAACCTCTCCACTAGTCCTTGAAAGTGTAATTCGGGTTTTGCCATGTTGGTCCAATTTATATAACGAGAGGCTTTGAACATCGCCTGTGCTAATTCTACCATCTTCATGCAAAGTTTAATTCCCTCAATTTCCAAGTCTACTCTTGGATGGTTCTTAATCATTTCCGCTACTTGGGGTCCTTCTTTTAATCTAGCCTGATATGCTTGAAACATCATGTCTAGGTCTTTCGGTATGGGTTCAGCTAGAATTGATCCTAATCTCTGAGCCAGGTTCTCCTGATTAAATTCTTATGAAGTCAATTTGAGGATTCTGGCTCTAGATTCCTTTAGACTTCCTTCCAACTCATTTATCTTTCTAATCCACTTCCTTTTAATCCTTTCTTGTGAATCCTTCCAAGTTTTAGTCTTTCTGCTACTAGACTCTCCAACTTCACTAGTTCTAGCTATTTTTTCAAGATTTGACTTTTGATTTTGTAATAGTGCTTAGGCTCTTGTTATAGCCTGGATAGGCACATATGTAGGGTTGGATCCATCTTAATTATGTTCCATACCTATCACATTAATGGGTGTCACTTTTGAGGCATTAGCAGGGTTTTTTTGGCAATCTCTTATAACATGCTCTTTACCATACTCAACACAAAAACCTTGTATGTTATAGTATTGTGACTATCCAGCTATCGGAGGATGTGGGAAATCCTTTATGAAATGATCTCCTTGGCACCTAAGGCATGGTCCTCTAGGGCCCTGTGGTCTTTGCTCTCTTAATTGGGGTCGCGGATTAGGGTTGGCATACATCATTCGCATAATCGGGTTCCCAATTGGGTTCCAATGGTGGATTATCGTATTGATATGTCTCAATATATTCTAGTGACTCCATATAATATGCGGGTGGGCTATTCACATGGGTAGAGTTAAAACGGTTGGAATAAGGATCACCATTTGTGATCAGGGGTGAAGAAGGCACTAAAGCCCTATTGAGGTTCTCTTCTGCGGCAATGTATTTGACTAAGATGACATTCGCTGGTGGGGGTGGCTATTTAACTAAAATGGGTTGAGTTCTCTGTTGAGCCTCATAAGGGCAATTCTGTGGAAGCCTATAGTAATGAGGCTGAGCATTATATTGACCTTGATACCTACCTGTTTGGGGGTATGCTTGCGGGTAATTCTGTCATACTACTTAATTGTTGTATGGGCAGTCTTTCATTGTGTGATTCGTATATTGTCTCTCAATTGTACAATATTGGCCGCTAGGGTTGGCTTGAGGTTGTGCCACATTGGGGCACACGTTTTCCATATGACCACCACCACAAGTGTAACAATGCTTGTTTGTTGTTAACCTAGGCATCTGTTTGCTAGAAACTCCTAGTTTCTAGGCCACTTTTTTGCTAGGTCCTCTATCGAGCTAGAAATTTTTGAGGATGATTGAGATGAGAAATCGGAGTCTTTATAGACCTTTGAGATTTCCAACTCATCTCCCAAATTTTCCTCAATGTCTATACATATTCTTACACATTGTTTTTAGTGTTGGGTTCCTTTAAGTATACATAGGAGCGTAGTTTAGAAGTCAAGAGGCCATCTAAAAACAGTGACACTTGCTTGGCATGTGAGGGTAGTTCCTGCATTGGATGGCTAGTCTAGTGGTTTCTTGAGGGGTCTGTTTAAAGTTGTGATTTAACGAAGAAGTATCATGTCTGATTCCACTTTTAGAGAATTTCATGATGAATGAATCTAACAAGTGATGAATATCCGTAAATTGCCTTTGTTGTAATGGTTGGAACCAAGCTAAAGCCACATTCTTTAACGTTAGTCCAAATGCATTGTATTGCGTGAACATGTCTTCTAACTTTCTCTGCTCGTAGCACTTGCTTAAATTCTGCAACATGGTCATAGGGATCTCCTATCCCATCAAAGTCCTCATTAACTTTACTAATTGAGTGGGTCTTAGTATCCTGGGGTGTTCACGTGGTCTAGGTAGAGGAAAATCATCTCTACCACCTAGTATTCTTGGTTCCCTTTGTCGTTCCAATCTATCAGTATTCATGGTTGGTCTATCCCTCCCTATAGGATGAGAAAAACTTACTTCCGTTCTTTCTTTGTTCTTCTGTCTTTGAATGCCATGGGCTGAGGATGTTCCAACACCCTGATAGCTCGTGTTTACATTTGCTCTTGATGGGGGGAATACTAACTTGCCTCTCCATGTATGGGCATGTCTTGCATGATCTAATACTACAAATATTTGTTCTCAAGTATTTTCCAAATATACTACCTTTCTTGGTGTTTTTGGGTCCTTGGATTCGTAAATCATAATGGAGCCTACCTCACTAGGTTGTTCCATTCTATATCTCCAAAACGCTTCATGGGTTGGTCCGAGTTATGTAACTAAACCACTCATCTTTGCAAACCATCCTCATAGATGCGAGCACCTAGGTGGTTGATTTGGAGGTATTCTAATTGGGTTCTGTAGGGTCCTTCGGGTCTTTCCAAATATGCTATGTTTAACCCTCCCTCTAGTCTCTCCATGCTAAAGGCCATTTCTGATTCACTAATATCTGAGCCCAACTCATCAGGGTAGCTATTCAATTGTTCTGCCCACAAACGTGCACTGAGGGGGTTGATTGTTCTTCCAACCTCAGGTCAGCTTCTTTGATAGCTCTGATGCCTAAGAAGTAGCACTTCCCAAGCCTTGCATTCTTCACCTGCCTTGCTTTGATTTCCCTTGGATAGCTCTTGCTAGTTATGTCAAAGTCCAATGTTTAAAGCACTTCTTGAATTGATGATCAAGCACTTTGATATATACACCTTTAAGGGTTCCTTTTCCTTTGGAAAAATTTCTCCAATGCCCCTTTTCTTTCTTTGACCCACACGTGGGTGAACCTTAAGTTGTCCTATCTAAATATCAACGAGCTTTCTAATGAGCCCTAAAGCTCAAAAAATGGACTTGGAATGAAGAAGTTATGGACGTTCAGGCTCTCGAGGGTTCAAATGGTAGTCAATCTTTTCTTCAAATATGAGATAATATGGGTCTCCAATATGCACTAATGACTCAAAAGTCACTCAGAATAGCCTCAAAATATCCCAAAAATCAAACCCTAAATTTGGCATTTGGGCTGGACAATCGCGATGGTCCGAGGGTGCGAATCATCACGATTATCCAAAATGAGGCATCGCGATGGTCTGTCTAGGGAGCAGTCGTGATGGTGTGAGCCCGTCATGATGGTCAACTATCAACACAACCATCTTCATGGCGTGAGCTCATCGTGATGGTCACGGGGTGTGATAGCTTGAGCCAATCGTGATGGTCCAAGATTGAAGCATCACGATGGCGTACCTGCTATCATCACGATGGCATGAATTCACACATGGCAAGTGGGTCGTCGTGATGGCATGGGCCTGACGAGATTGTCGTGATTCTCAGTGACCATTGTGATGGTTCAAGTGAACTATCATGATGGTTTGAGAGCGTCACGATGGTCCAACTGAGTTGTCGCGATGGTGTGAGCCAATCACGATGATGGGACACAATCGTGATGTCGTGAGCCCATCACGATGGTCCACCAAAATGCAAATTTCAAGAACGCGTCTATGGATTCATGTGTGCAAAAGGATCACCTACATCATGGTGTACTTGTTACCAAAAAAGTTGACAGTGTCATACCATCGTGATGGAGCTGACACCTACAATAGATCTCACAAAAAGTTGATTTTCTCACCTTTTGGAAGCTCTCTTGCTGCTCTGGAGCATTATACCTGCAAGAAAACTCAAAAAACACACACAAAATTACAAGCACAAAATCTCAGTCTCCCTCTCTTTCGCATGCACAAATGAGGAAAATGAGGGGGATAGGTGGATATGGTGAAAGTTTTGATTTTTTTTGGAGTGGAAGAAGATGATGTGGTGGTGAAGGAGGAGTGTAGAGGAGATTAAAAACACTAAACACTACTTAAAACCAACAACAAAAATTGAAATTTTTACCTTCCAACATCACTTCTTGCTATACTCTTACCATCACGCATTCGTCCTAGACTTGATCCCCAACAACGGTGGATCACCATATATGTGATCAGAGATAAATCAGAGGTGTTTGATATATTTAAGCATTATCATATGTATGAAGAAAGAGTTTCAAGACAAAAATTGAAGAGACTAAGGTTAGATGGAGGGGGAGAGTATTTCTCTAATGATTTCAGTAATTATTTGTGGAATGCAAGAATAAAAAGGGAATTCACTTACATGTACTCTCCTCAACAAAAGGTGTAGCAAAAAGGAGAAATAGAACTCTTGTTGAGTTTCCAAGGTCAATGATGAAGGAAAAAAATTGTCCTAATTATTTGTGGGCTGAGGCTGTAAATACAGCCCCATACTTGGTTAATAGGTTACCATGTAAATCTTTGTAGGGTATGACACCATATGAAGCATGGTGGGGTAAGAGACCTACCTTAGATCATTGCAAAGAGATTGGATGTTTGGCTTATGCATATGTACCATCTCAGTTGAGGCATAAATTGGAACCTAAAGCTGAGAAGTATGTATTCATTGGTTATGATGATAAGTAGATGGGTTATAGATTGTGGAGTCCATCTACAAAGCAATTCCTTGTATCAAAGGATGTTACATTTGATGAGCAAGGTACTTGGTATGCAGGTACAATTAATATTAATGCAGGTGATGAAGAAATATTGAATCAAAAGAAAGGTAAATCAAAGGTTCAAATATTTGATGAAGAAGAGAGAAATGAAGCACTAGTTGAAGTTGAAGAAATGCCAAGGTTTGATCTAGGATGTGTTGAACCAGAAACTTCAATACATTAGGGAAAAAGTGAGCCCTGCATGGGCCTCGTAAGGATTCCTAATTTTTAGGGATTAAAATGCTTAATCTAGGTTAAAAACCACTAGTGGTATTCTCCAATAAAATACTATTTAATAGATTTTCTATTTGAATTTTCAAATGGAAATTTCTTGAGCCTTTGGATGCTTGAAATCCACGGCTTAGATTAATCTTAATGGATCTCTAGAGAGAGAATGTTAGAAAGAATTCATGGGATTTGGATCTTTCAAGCAGGCTTTTTTGCACATGCTCTGCACAAATCTAGGCCTTTAGATTGAGCTCAAATCGGATGGTAAACCGCATTTTGTTCTGATCCTTTTTTGTGAACTCCTATGCACCATTGGATTGAGGTCCAATCTAAGCATGGAGTGCATTTGAAGCTGATCCATTTTCGGGCGCTGTCGTGGACCGTCAGATTTGTTTTCCATCGTTTGGCTGAGGACAAAAGGTGCCCTCATCCTTGGGGCCTTCAAACTACACCATAAGATCACAGGTAGATCCAATGCTCCAGAATGAAGGCGCACTTTATTTCCGAAATTCAAAACCCACCGTTCAATCGTGGGCCTAATCCAAGGGCATGCATTCAAAGGTGCCTTTTTCTTGCTTCCTCTAATCCTAGCCATTAAATATCTTCATAATCCAAGGGCGTATATGCAAGGATGCCTTGAATTTTGCATTCAAAACCATTCCAATAAGCAAAAACACAGTTTCTACGTGGTTTTCTCCTCTTTGACTACACAAAAACAAAGATAGCTTGGGAGCAGTAGATGAAGACATTGAAGAGGATAAGTTGGTAAGGCAAATACTTACAGGTCCGAGAGGAGATGAGAAGTGGAAGCCTTTCATATTGTTCATAGAATTGTCACTAGATCACTTTACTCTTGATCTTAATCCATTGCTAGGACACATGATAACTTTTGAGCAGGACATTAAGGGAGACAATGATAGGAGTGCAAGTCAAGCCATGTACTCCAATGACAAGAAAAAGAATTGCAAAGAGAAGCAGTCAACTGATGATGAAGGAACTTCAAGTCAAGCTAACTTTGTTGGAGAAACAATCACTAATTGGTTATATATTTGAAGGTCAAATCTTAGGAAGAAAACCCCATGCCTATGTGAAGGGACAAATTCACAAGTGTATCATATTTGTAAAGTTAGTTCCCTTTAGTTCTAGAAGTTTTTTAAAATCACGAGAATACGAAAATCTATATAAGTTAGTTTGTATCAACTGACGCAAAAAAAGAGAGAGAGAGAAAGAAGAAGTAGAAGAAGAAGTTCATTTTATACGACTGTGTATAGTCGTGCTTCTCTGAGCGAGAAAGCATCTGTAAAACTTCTGAGTTTTCATAGCTATGAGAAAGAACTGAGTAAAGTTCTGTGTATGAGTCTCTCTCCATCATCTCCATGCTTGCCTACTGTGTGATGAATTCAAAAGTTCAAGTTTTCTGAGCAATTCGATGCCTGGCATCGAATCTTGGCTGATAAGTCATTTTTTCATTTTCTGTGTGTTAACTGTTGTTGAATCTTCTAAAAATATGAAGTTTGTGGAGCAACTCGATGCCTGGCATCGAGTTTCAGCATAAAGTGGATGCCCGGCATCGACTTCTAGCATACAAGTGGTCTTCTTCATGTGTGTGTAAAAGAAGTTATTTCTGGTGCAGAAAAAGGGCTTAAAAAAGCTCAAAGTCGATGCCTGGCATCGACCTTGACTGAAATTCGATGCTAGGCATCGAATTTTTTATTTTTAGACACCCAGGAATACTAAAACAGGCAAAATTTCCAGTTTGGGAAGGTCATACAGGGTCATCTTGTGAAGGCCATAACTTGAGTTCTAGAGATCCCTTTGATGCATATGATAGCTTGTTAGAAAGCTCTACTCTTCTAGTTTTGGCTTATAAAGTTTCATGGAGAAATAATACTTGATCTAGGAGAAATTAGCAAAATACTGAAGGTATGTCATTTCGGTGACTAGGAATTTCTGTAGAAGCAAAGTTCTCACTTTAGGCTATCATTTCTCAAAGTTTGGAGTGGCAATGAGTTAATGGTGACCATAGAGGTGTTCTAGTGTCACATTAATTCATTTCTTGTGGTGTTTCATACATCAACAAGTGGTATCAGAGCAGAAAGATTCTCGAGAGCAGAAGACGACAAAGGTACGAGAAGTTTTGTAAAGTTTTCCAGTAAAGTTTGAAAGGTGAAGCATTTGAAGACACAAGGCATCAAAAGGTTACTTCAAAAGTATCCTCATACACAAAGAACTTCAAAAGGTATTATCCTTTATCCTTTAAGCTCACAGGTTGCAGCAGAAGGAAAGAACTATGGCAGATCATATCTCCATTGACAAACTGGACAGAGATAATTACCCCGCATGGGTAATGAGAATGGAAGCCTTACTTATGAGTAAGGATCTCATGATATATGTAACAGGTGAAGAAGAGAAGCCAGTATTTGAAGATGAAAGCCGACCAAAGAAAGAAGAACTTGATGCTTTAAAGCATTGGCAGAAGAAGGATGCAAGTGCAAAAGCCTACATCTACAATACAATCTCTGATCATTTGCTACCACACATCAGAGGATTGGAATCATCTGAAGATATATGGAATGCATTGGAGTATCATTTCCAAAGCACTACTAAAGCAAGGAAAGCAAGTCTATGGTCAGAGTTTACAACATTCAAGAAGAAGCCAAGTCAAACCATTAGTGATTATGTCACTAAGATGAAGGATCTTGCAGACAGTCTTGGATCCATAGATGAAGATGTTGAACATCACAGATTGATTGCTCAACTACTTGCAGGTTTGAGAGGGGATGAAAGGTGGAAACCTTTTGTCTTATCAACAAAACTTTCATTAAATCATTATGTTCCAGATTTGAATCAATTACTTGGTTTGATGCTCACATATGAGCAAGACTTGAAGGGAGATGGAGATAAAGGACAAAGTTCTGCAATGTACATGAAGAATAAGAAGAAAGGAGATAAAGGTAAAGCAAAGGATGAAGAGGAGTCTAGTTCTCAAGCTTATTATGCAAGAGGTAAAGGCACTGGCAGAGGAAGAGCAAGAGGCTTTGGAAGAGGAAGAGGTAATCAAAATAACAACAAGAAGGCTTGCTGGATCTGTGGATTGAGTAATCATTTGGCTCATGACTGTTGGCACAACCAACAAGGATCAAACCAGAATCAAAACAACAATAGCAGAGGCCGAAGTGGAAGATATCAAAGTAATTTCCAAAGAGGTAGACAAAGTCAAAGAGGAGGCTATGGTCGAGGTGGAGGAAGAAGTTGGGGACAAAATCAATCCTACAACACCACCTACTACAACTATGCAAATGACACACAGAATGAAAGTCACACATCATTGATGATGAACTCAATCAGTACATCAGACAAAGAAGATCTAAAGGTATTTTACATTGACTCTGGATGTTCTAATCATTTGTCAGGAAACATAGAATTGATGTCAGAATTGGAAAAAGGCATTTCTAGTCATACAGTTCAAACTGGTGATAATACAAGACATAGTGTACATTCAATTGGAAAAGTGAAATGCAAGAGTGGAGCAGATTTGCTAACCAATGTTTTGTATGTTCCTACAATACCTAAAAACTTGATTAGTGTGGGACAGATAGTTGAAAAAGGTTTTCAAGTCAGGTTTACAAATGAAGGAGTATTTGTTGAAGATCCAGAGAATGGATATAATCAGATTGTCTCTGGTAAGAAAGAAGGTAGACTCTTTACTTTAAGAGTGCAAGGGAACATTGGTCAAGCTTTGCTCACACATGGTGAAGCAGTGATTACAGAACTTGATCTCTGGCATAAGAGATTAGGTCATTTCAATGAAAGAGGAATTAAAGCTATGGTTGCTAATCAGTCTGTACTAGGATTACCAAATGTGCAAAGTCAACATATGGTTTATAAATGTGAAGCATGTCAAATGGGTAAAGCACACAGGTTACCATTTCAAAAGAAAGGATTCAAACATGATGGAGTACTTGAGCTCATTCATACAGATGTATGGGGACCAACAAAAGAAGGATCTATCAGTGGCTCAAGGTATTATGTTCTTTTCATTGATGATGCTACAAGATGGATAACATTATATGTTTTGAAGGAAAGATCAGAAGTGTTTGGAGCCTTCAAGCATTTTCATGCATATGCAGAGAGAGTAACAGGTCAAAAGCTTAAAAGACTGAGGTCTGATGGAGGGGGAGAATACTTCTCCCAAGAGTTCAATGATTATCTTTGGAATGCAGGTATTAAGAGAGAAATAACCTGCATGTATACACCACAACAAAATGGTGTAGCAGAAAGAAGGAACAGGACTTTGGTTGAGTTTGCTAGAGCTATGCTAAAGGAGAAGAACTGTCCAAATTATCTTTGGGTTGAGGCTGTAAATACAGCCACATATCTTGTGAATAGATTACCATGTGCAGCTCTGAATGGAATGACTCCATATGAAGCTTGGTGGGGTAAGAAACCAACACTAGATCATTGTAGAGTGTTTGGATCAATTGCATATGCTTATGTGCCATCACAGCTTAGGCATAAACTTGAACCAAAGGCAGAAAAATATGTGTTCATTGGTTATGATGAAAAGCAGATGGGTTACAGATTGTGGAATCCTCTAACCAAACAATTTATTGTTTCTAGAGATGTTACATTTGATGAACAGAAAAGTTGGTATGCAGATCAAAGTAGTACAGCTGAAGAATTTGAAGAAGAGGTAAGAAGATGTGAGAAAGGAAAATCAATTGTGCAGGTAAATAGAGATGAAGACTATATGCAAGCAAGTACATCTAGAAGTGGATTAACAAGAAGGAATGAAGAAGCTCCTATATTTTATGAAGAGGTGTATCCAGACACTTATGAAGAATGTGAACCAAGAAGGTCAAGCAGGACTAGAAGACAACCAGAAAGGTATTCTTATGATACTTCTTACATAACTCAGAAGAACTATGCATATATGGTCAAAGATGATGAAGAACCCCAGAACTATGATGAAGCTAAAGGTAAGAAGCAATGGGAAGAAGCAATGAAGGAAGAGTTCAATGCACTGGAGGAGAACAAGACATGGGAACTTGTTCCTAAACCAAATGGTAAGAAAGTTATTGGAAATAAATGGGTTTATAAAGTGAAGAAGCTTGCAGATGGAAGTATAGCGCCATTTTCATTCGTAGATTCCAAATGTGTCCATCAGTTCATTCCAAAGGCATCCATCACTTACAAAGTAGATATTGGAAGATATGCTTTCATTTTCTAAACTAAATATGCTATGCCTATTGAAAGCCTTAAAGGGAAGAAACAAACTTAGAGGTAAGAGATAGATTGTAGATTTAGGACCACAAATGGAAAAGTCAAAAGTCTACTAACAAAAAAGTGATTGTGATTAAAACAAAAAGAGTGATTTTGAGCATTAAATGGATAAATCATATTGGTCAAAAAGTTCTTTGGAGTCAACGGTCTGCTTACAAAAGTCAAAAGTGTGATAAGGGATCAGTGTTTTCATAGAAGCTCCAGAGATGTGAGTCTTTTAAAGCTTGCTTGATGGGCAAGCAATGCTTGTGTCGTAAGATCTTGATTGTATCTTCTTATTATATGTTCATTGGCAAAAAAACTCAAGGAAGTGTGATTATGCTTGCGGAGAGGAAATATCCTACTGAGGATGTGAAGATCTTTTATAGGATATAGAAGCAAATTAAAAGACAAGGCCAAAGCATCAAAGATTATCAAGCATATTCCAGAAATGAAGATAAGAAAGAGAATGGAGAAATAAATTTGTGGTGTTGGATCCCACACTTCTCCGACATATGGAAATTGTACAACAAAGACTCTACAAATATGTAGGCTCTTTCATGGGATTTTGTACCAACCGTTGGAGTGCTACCTTCACCAACTTAATGGGCAACCTTCACAGAATCGGAGATTAAACTTTATGACCAAGTTCTAATTAAGATAATTAAGATAAGACTTTATGACCAAGTTCTAATTAAGATAAAAAGAAATCCCACCTCATACAAGTAAGCAGGTAAACAACGGAGAAAGTTACAGCCTTTAGATGTCAAAGGTGTTTTGAAATCAAAAGAAAAGTGCCTTTGATTAAACAAAAAAAGGGAATCTTTTGATTAAACAAAAAAAGGGAATCTTTCTTTTTCAGAATTATTCTGTATGCTTCAACTTTTCTTTACTCTCAGCTATTACCAATCGTTCTTAAGAGAAGTACCTCCAAACAACGCTGCCTGATTGGTCGCAAGCCATTCCGAAAGGCCATCACATCCCTTCAGCCACAATCCTCGCATGCAGGAGCCGAGTTCCGTAGCAAGCGTCCTCAAGTTTCGGCATTCGTTTGCGCTGAATTCCTGTAGCATTGGTAGCGAGGCCTGCAAATGTGAATGTAAATTTGTGAATGTGAAAACACAAAATTAAAATAGAACGTTGAAGTGCAAGAAGTGTGGCCGTTACTCACGTTCACAGCCCGGAGGTTGCTACAACCGTTCAACCCCAGTTTCTGCAGAGTTGTGGGGAGGAAGGAGAGGGTCTCCAAAGATGAGCATTCTCGAAGGTCAAGAACTTCCAACGACGACAGTTCTGTGCGTGGACGAAAGTTCAGCATAAAATAGAATGAAAAAGGTTTCACTTGAAGACGTCTCACTCGAAAGCCCTTATAGCATTGAAGAATAGAAGAACGAAAATGTTGAATTGGAAAGTATGAAACAACTTATCTCAAACATTAGGTTTGCTTGGAAGTGAATGCGTATAAAAAAGCTGGTTAGAAGCCAAAACATACAAATAAGAATGGAACATCACACGCCATGCTAATAACGAATTTCCCACCAAATTTACTATACCCTTTTCTTTTATTCAAGACAATAGAGATTGTTGGAAACAATGTCAAGATTAGGTCGAAACTCTCCAATAGAGTAACTATATGACATATTCTTTATATAAATCCTCAAGAAGCACGTTGTGTGGGCATCATGGATAGAATAAAATCCTCTCAAATAGCAACGTGAGTTCAACTCTCAGTGGACATAGCAATTGGTGTTTGGGCTTTCGTCTAGCTCTTTAGGATTTGATTTTCGCATGGCACCAATTCGATGACAATCTTGCTTTTCTAGAGACTGCTTCTCACAAGGCCTAAAAACTATATAAGGACAGCATCGCCTCATTATGAGCTTGGTCAATTAGGATGGAAGCTTATCTCATGAGCAAAGATTTGATAGGTTACATTACAGGTGAAGAAGAAAAGCCACAATTCAGAGATCCTAGTGTTCCAACTAGGGATGAGTTATCAGATTTGAAGACCTGGATGAAGAAGGATGCTCAAGCTAGGAGCATTATCTACATGGGAGTCAATGACTGCTTGCTACCTCACATTAGAGGTTTTGAAAGTGCAAATGATATGTGGAATGCTTTGGAGGAGCATTTCCAAAACACTACAAAGTCAAGGAAGGCATCTTTATGGGCAGAGTTTACCACATTCAAGAAGAAGGCCTCTCAATCCATATAAGATTATGTGACAAGGATGAAGGACAGTGCAGATGCATTAGGAGCACCTGATGAAGATATTGAGGAGGATAAATTGGTAAGGAAAATCCTCACAGGTTTGAGAGGTGATGAGAAATGGAAGCCATTCATTTTGTCTACTGAATTGTCACTAGATCATTTTACTCCTGATTTAAATCAGTTGATAGGACACATGCTAACCTTTGAGCAGGATGTCAAAGGTGAAGGTGATAAGATTGCACGTCAAGCAATGTATTCCAAGGATAAAAAGAAGAATAGCAAAGGAAAGCAACAAGAAAATGAAGATGAAGGCACAAGTAGCCAAGCTAACTTCCTAAGAGGAAGAGGAGGTGGCAAAGGTAGAGGAAGAGGTAGAAGCAATAATGGAGCCAAATCTTGCTGGATTTGTGGTAAGACAAATCACTTAGCTCATGATTGTTGGCATAATAATTAGAGTAATGGTGGATACAATTAGAACTTTAATTTAAGAGGAAGAGGTGGCAAAAATCAAAGAGGTAATTTCAGAGGTAGAGGTAGTAGAGGTTACTTTGGAAGAGATGCAGGTAGAGGATTCCAAAGTCAATCTTACAACAATACCTACTATAATTATGCTTCAGATCATAAGGAGGATTCAACATTGATCATGAATGCAACTTGTGAAAGGCAAAGTGAAGACCAAAGAGTCTTGTACATTGACTCAGGGTGTAACAATCACCTGAGTGGCAACATAGCTTTCATGACTGATTTGGAGAATAAGATAACTAATCATGTAGTTCAAATAGGTGATAATACAAAGCACAATGTGAAGTCATATGGATCAGTGAAAGCCAAGGATGGAAGTACTCTTCTAAGTAAGGTCGTGTATGTTCCTACAATTCCAAAGAATCTGATAAGTGTAGGGCAAATTGTTGAAAAAGGTTATGAAGTAAGGTTCACTAATAATGGAGTTTTTGTGGAAGACCCTAGCAATGGGTATAAACAAATTATTTCAGGGAAGAAAGAAGGGAGACTCTTCACATTGAAGATTCAAGGTAATGTTGGTCATGCCTTGTTCACTTATGGACGACATAAGATCTCTGAGTTAGGCACAAAAGGCTTGGACATTTTAATGAAAGAGGTATTAAAGATATGGTTAAAAATGGTTCAGGGCTTGGGTTGCCTAATGTTGCAGGTCAACATATGACATACAAATGTGAGCCATGTCAATTAGGCAAGGCTCATAAGCAATCATACAATAAGCATGGGCTTATGTATTCAGAGAAGCTTGAATTGGTACATATAGATGTGTGGGGACCTTCAAAGGATTTCAATATAAATGGTTCAAGATATTATGTGATTTATGTTCATGATGCTACGAGGTGGATCATTATCTATGTGATCAAATATAAATCAGAGGTATTCAATACATTCAAACATTATCATGTGTATATAGAAAGAATCATAGGTCAAAAGTTGAAGAGACTGAGGTCAGATGAAGGGGGAGAGTATTTCTCTAATGAATTCAGTGATTACTTATGGAATGAAGGTATAAAAAGAGAAGTTACTTGCAGGTACTCTCCTCAACAAAATGGTGTAGCAGAAAGGAGAAATAGAACTCTTGTTGAGTTTGCAAGATCTATGATGAAGGAGAAAAATTGTCCCAATTATTTGTGGGCTGAGGCTGTAACTACAGCTACATATTTGGTCAATAGGTTACCACGTAAATCTTTGCAAAGTATGACACCATATGAGGCATGGTGGGGTAAGAGACCTACCTTAGATCATTGCAAAGTATTTGGATGTTTAGCCTATGCATATGTGCCATCTCAGTTGAGGCATAACTTGGAATCTAAAGTTGAAAAGTATGTGTTCATTGGATATGATGATAAGCAGATGGGATATAGGTTGTGGAGTCCATCTACAAAACAATTCCTTGTATCAAAGGATGTTACATTTGATGAGCAAGGTACTTGGTATGCAGGTACAATTAATATTAATGCAGGTGATGAAGAAATATTGAATCAAAAGAAAGGTAAATCAAAGGTTCAAATATTTGATGAAGAAGAGAGAAATGAAGCACTAGTTGAAGTTGAAGAAATGCCAAGGTTTGATCTAGGATGTGTTGAACCAGAAACTTCAATACATTAGGGAAAGTGATGAAGAAGTTGTGCATCAGAAGAAAGGTAATCAAAGGTCCAAATATTTGATGAAGAAGAGAACAATGAAGTACAGGTTGAAGTTGAAGAAGTGCCAAGGTTTGATCCAAAATGTGATGAACCAGAAACCTCAAGAAGTGGAGAACTCAGAAGGTCATCAAGACATAAATGGCAACCTACATGGTATAGCTATGATACTTCTTTTTTGACTACTAAGGACTATTCTTAGATGATGAAAGCAGATGAAGACCCTTCTACATATGAAGAAGCAAAGGGTAAGGAAAATTAGGAGAAAGCTATGTAGGAAGAGTATGATGCATTGATGGAGAATGAGACATGGGATTTGGTTCCTAAACCAAATAGTCAGAAGATCATTGGATGCAAATGGGTCTACAAGACAAAGAGGTACGCAAATGGAAGTGTGTCTAGGTATAAAGCTAGACTTGTTGTGAAAGGTTTTGCTCAGACATATGGAATAGATTATGATGAGATCCATATTCCGGTGGCAAAGATGACAACCATTAGGACACTCATAGCCATTGCTGCATGTAAAGGTTGGAGATTATGTCAATTAGATGTGAAGAATGCTTTTCTAAATGGCTATATTTCAGATGATGTTTTCATGGAGAAACCACAAGGATTCAGAGATGAAAGGTATCCAGATCATGTATGTAAGTTCAAGAGAGCTTTTTATGGTTTCAAGCAAGCCCCAAGGGCATTGAATTATAGACTTGTGAAGTTCTTGAAGGAACTTGGTTTTCAAGTATCTAAAGCAGATAGTAGCTTGCTTGTTAAAGCAAGTGATGATGGGTTCATTTACATGTGAATATATGTTGATGATATAATTCTTACAAGTACAAATGAGAAGGGCATACAAAGCCTAAAGAAGCAAATGGAGAAAAAATTCAAGATTAGTGACTTGGGAGACTTGTCATATTTCTTGGGCATGGAGATCTCATACACTCAACATGGAGTGTATGTAACTCAAGAAAGGTATTTGAAGAATTTGTTGATCAAGTTTAAAATGGAAGATTGCAGGGTAGCACCTACTCCAATGGAGGTGAATCACAAATTTAGCAGATATGGAGGAGAAGAATTCAAGGATATAAGGATGTATCAAAGTCTGGTTGGTAGTCTTATCTATGATGCATTAACTAGGCCTGATTTGTCATATGCAGTTGGAGTGTTGTGTCAATTCATGCATTGTCCTAGGAAAGAACATTGGGTTGCAGGACAAAGAATGTTGAGGTACATTAAGGGTAGACTCAAAGAGGTATTATGGCTTTACGTCAGACACAACATCAAGATATATAGTGATAGAGATTGGGTAGGTAATCCTAATGATAGGAGATCAACATATGGATACTTGTGTTATGTGGGAGATAAGTTAATCTCTTGGTATTCTAAGAAGAAACACACAGCTGCTTTATCATCTACAGAGGCACAGTACAAAGGTATGGTTGAAGCTGCAAAGGAAGTCTTATGGCGAAAGACTCTTATGAAGAGTTTTGACATCATTCAGAGTCTACCCACTATTCATGAAGATAACATGAGTTCATTGTATCTAGCTGCTAATCCTATTTTTCATGCCAGGACTAAACATATTGTGATTCAGTATCACTTTCTAAGAGAGAAGGTGATGGACAAGGAGATTGAAGTCATACATACTGCAACAAAAGATCAGATTGTAGATATGCTAACCAAAATCTTGGATGGACCAAAGCTACAGAGATTCAAAGACATGGCACTTAGAAAGAAGATAGAGAAAACCTTAGTTGATGATTGAGGGGGAGCTGTTGGTGCAAGATAATAACTAATTGATGTTCTGGATAAAGAATTTAAGTCAAAGAACGAAGAAAAGATCAATTTATGAAGCATGAAGAAAGTACATGCTCAGAAGATGAAAACTTGTATACATATGTACATTAATTTAGAGTTATCTCACTTATACCTTTTGTATGGTCATGAGCTTGTACATATATGCCTGTATATACAAGTAAAAAGTCGGGGAACATATGAGAGAGAAAGAGATTATAAGAATTATAAGTCATTAGACACTTAGAGGTGTTGTAGATTTCTCTCATCATTTAGATGTAAGTTTTCTCCAGAAATGAAGAAATGTTGCGCCCGATATTTCTGAGTGTTCTCCTTTTGTGCTTGATCAATTCAAGAATCCTTTTGAAGGTGTCTAATTCCATATTAATGAGTCTATGGTTAAATTTTGAGAGCCTAATTATAAACAGGCTAAGAGAATTATGTGTAGGAACATTTGTATGTGAAAAACTGTTGAGTGTCTTCTGAAACAAGCGCAATCTCGATGGTCAAAGAATTGATTAGTTCTCAGTGCACAGTGTAAAGTTTTGCACAAATGAAGAATCAAATTCTAAGTTGGAAGGTGAGCCATCTATGGCTAAAAGCATTTGCTTAAACAGATTCTACTTTGGGAGAGCTATGTGTTAGAAGTTGCATGTGTCTGAATCGACTATTTAGGAGAACAGTTTTAGACATAGATGAACTGTTTGATTCATTTCTCAAGATATACTTAATGTTTTGGAATGATTTAACTTGGAAAAGGTGCGTAAACATTAGATGACACCTTGTGCAAAGTTTTATAAAAAACTTTACACATTTGATTAGTCAATGAATAAATTATGTGCAACAAACTTTTTGAGTATCAACTCACTTCATAGTTTGTTCAAGATTTTGGTAATTGAACATTGATCCTCGAAATTGGTAAAGCTTTTGAGTTGTTATTGATATAGAGGTGCTCTTACCTCAAGGATAGCTTGTTCTTTTTGAGATTAACACTCTCCATCAATCCTAGATTTTTTCATATGAGCTACACAACTCTCAAGCACCATTGAAGATCATGGTATGGTGAAGACTGCCTAATTTTTCTTTTCTAGATGATGCGGAATCCTATGAAGGATGTCTTGAAATAAAGCTTCACAAGCTTCCTTTCAAGAAGCATGGATACATAATGGAAACAAGGAAGTTTCATATCATACATTCAAATATAAATGGAATGATGAGAACAAATTCCATTCAAGAATATAAGTACTTTGTTATGTTCATTCATGATTTCTCAAGATATTTGTGGATTTATGATCTTAAAGTGAAGTAAGAGGTTTTTCCTACTTTTAAGAAGTTATTAGCTATGGTTGAAAATGAACGTTAGTCAAAGATCTAGACTTTGAGAAGTTATATAGGAGGAGAGTACATTTCAAAAGAGTTTAAGCCTTTTTTTGAAGATAAACGTATCTCTAATCAACTCACTATTGCTTACACCCTAGAATAGAATAGAATTGTAGGGAGAAAGAATAGGATACTTCTGCATAGCATGATGCCTAGGGATGGAGAAAATGATGAAAAAGAAACCAGATGCATGAGGATTGGATGTGAGAGTTGAGTTGGAGGAAGTAACTCCGAATTGTTAAAAATAAAGAAGCAAGGTTGTATATATTTTGCAAAAAGTATTTTTCTTCAAATAGAAGGAAAATAAAAAAAATGAAAAATTGTAGCATTAACTTCAGTAAGTAGTGGAGGCCAAAAGAGAATCAATCAAAAGAGAATCAAATCCAAAAACAGAATTGGAAGAGGAGTGGCTCTCCAAAGTAGTGGAGAAGTTATGGAGAGGAGCTCTCAAACTCATCATGAGATCTCGTCCTCATTTGGCTACAAACGAGGCAAGAGAAGACACTCAAGAACAGAGGAAGAAGGGGTTGAAGTCCCCTTGTAGGTAGTTAATTTGGTTTGAGTCATTTCATTCTCTTCAGTGTCATAGACTCTGTCCAGCTACATACCAATTTCTAGGTAGCCTGGTTGTGATAGTCATATCTCTCAATGTATGTATCCATTTTTAGAGTTTAAATATTCAATGGAAAGCTTATCTTGATTACTTCTTGTATCCAGATAGTTTTATCAAATTCATTATGCTCTGAGAGTTATTCATTTTTTACTGACATCTAGTTTTTAGCCTAAATGAGTGAATAGGTAGCCTGTTTTGAGGCAAAGAGTTGCCAAACCAAAACTACTCCCAATTGAGTGTTTGATAGCTCATTTGAAAGCTATAGGTGCCTACTTTGAGTGAAAAATGTTTCAAGTTCATTGCAGTTCTTAATTGATACGAGTTTTCATTTGCAGGTTCAGCAATTGCCAAAACTCTTGATCCTCAAAAACTCTTCTACACTTTCCACTCCGAATAGGAGAGGAATTCTCCAACAATTGGTATCAGAACATTCGAGCTTGAAGAGGAAAATTATTGGAGCTGAACTGAAGCAAAGTAGAAGCTACAAATCAAGGGGGAGCTTCGTAAAGTCAAGAAAGAGCACCACAATGTATTTGAGGTGAACTTCAATCTTGGAAGTTTTCAATGGTTCATTTAGGACAACATGTTGAGAAGTTAGACAAAGATAATTTTCAGTCTTGGAGGTATAGAATGACAAATTACCTTAAAGGTAAAGGTTTATGGGGTCCAGTTAGTGGAGATGATTCACAACCAGTGGACCTTCAAGATTCGAACATTACTCCATCACAAAGGAGACAATTTGCTGTTTGGGAAGAGAGGAATCGAAGGGTGATGTTCCTCATTTCACAAGTTATTTCTAACACTATGATTGGCCATGTGCAAAGCTTAGAGATAGCCAAGCAAGTTTGGGAAGTATTGGAGAAGGTGTATGCTACCTCAACAAGGTCTCAAAGGATGCAACTCAAGAACGAGCTCAACAACGTGAAGAGAAACTCAAACCAAAGCATTAGTGAATATCCATTGAAGATCAAGGAGATTCGAGATCAGCTAGCATCAGTTGGATGCAAGATAGAAGAGGAAGAAAGCCTCCAAATAGCCCTCAATGGATGGAGGAGTGAAGAGAAGTGGAAGCCCCTCATCACAAACATTCTTTATAGAGACCCTCTACCAACATTTGACGAGATTATATCAAATCTTGTGGCTGAAGAGGTTGCTCAACAAGAAGAAGGCAACAAAGGTAAAAAGATCCATAGTCAAATGTTATATGCAGGTCGAGGTAAAGGAAGGAACTTAAGAGGAGGCTCGAGAGGAAGAGGAAGAAGCTACAACAACACAAATTCCATCCAACAAAACTCAGAGGACAACAAGGACAACTCAAATGACAACGCACATGGAAAAGGTCAAGGAAGAAATAGAGCAAGAGGTCAAGATTCATACAATCCTCGTAAGGGTATAACATGTTATCATTGTGGTAAACTAGGACATTATGCAAATGGTTGTTGGAAAAATAATGGAAGGCTGAATGGAGGCAACCAAAGGAGCCAAAATAGCTATGCGAGTACATCAAGTGAAGGAGACATGCAAACCATGCTTGCCATGAAGCATGAGTACAACAGCCTGAGATGTGATGATCAAAAATGGTTTATAGATTCAGGTTGCAGCAACCATATGACATGCTAAGGTGATTTATTCACAAATCTACAAGCTCCAAGTGGAAAAGGATGTGTGGAGACCGATGATGAAACTCAACACACAATTGAGGATGTTGGAGATATCAAGCTTGGAGAAAGGAAGGTATTGACTGATGTTCTTCATGTTCCTACAATTGCAAAGAATTTAATTTTAGTAGGACAAATAGTGTTAGGGGAGCACTAGATTGTGCTCTCCGACTACAATAGACAAGACTTCGGAAATACACTTCAGATTACAAGAACACCCACGTAGGGAAAATAATACAAGAAGACGTAGCTGATACAAGAAGTCCCACAACTCAGAACTATAGGTATGGATAACTCAGCCAGGGATGATACAGGAGATCCCACAACCCGGGATTGTGAGTATGGAACAAGATCTCTGGATTACAAAAACTCCCTTCTAGGAGATGAACTAGATATAAGAAAGAACTCGACAAGATCTCATACTACATGATTACAAGAGGACAAGACTAGATGTCAAGGATACAAGACTAGACACAACTGGGACAAGGAACAAGACAAGAACAGAAACTGGAACTTGGAGAGTACTTACTTGGCGGTCACGACTCCTTGAGCTCCCAAGACTGGTATTGGAAAGAGTGATTATGAATGTGGCCAACCCCTCCTTATATAGGTTTTCCAAGGGCGGTTCTATGGCGATTACAAATTGATGATATCATCGATGATGTCATCAATTTGAAGCATGGTCTCTGGATGTCAGAGTCAAGCAAGAAGACAATCGATCTTAGGGTTTTGGCATGTTCCGAACGCACTGGAACATTGGTTTCTTCTAATTCTGAACCAGTCATGAGATATAGGATTCACATGGAATCTAAGGTTCAGGATGGTTTCCTTTGTCCATGACATCACCTCCCCCTCAAGCGACGAGTTCCAAGAGGAGCGATCATGTTACTTGGTCTAGGCTTCATTGGATTTCTCTTATGGAATTCTTGAACCTTGATTGGTGCTCTCTGAAGGTTTTCAGCAAGTTCCCAAGTACGATCAATGATGTCATACCCTTTCCAATGAATAAGGTATTCCAGTCTTCCTCGGGATATTCTAGAATCTAGGACATGCTCGACTTCAAATTCTTCATGATCACCAATCTTGATAGGTGGTGAAGGACTAGGTCTCTCCCCCCTCAATGGTGAAATCTAATATGGTTCCAACATGGATACATGGAAAACTGGATGTATTCGCATGGTGCTTGGTAGCTGGAGCTTGAAGGTGACTGGATTGATCTTGGCCAAGATGGTGAATGGACCAAATCTTTGATGATCTAACTTTGCACACGGCCTTGAAGTTTGCAAATTGTTTCTCAGTAACCATACTTTATCCCCAATTTGATATGATGGATTCTGGAGACGATGTTGATCTGCATAGTACTTGTATTGTTCTTGAGCTTTACGCATCTCTTCCTTGAGTTCTTTGTGAATGTCCATCAGGTATTGGGCCTTATCTCTAACAGCTGGGTTCTTGACATGATTTGAGAGTTTTATATCCATTCTTGGATGTTATCCATAGTTTGCAAAGAAGGGAGTTTGCTTAATAGATGCATGAACACTATTGTTATAGGCAAACTCTGCAAAGGGTAACAACTCAAACCAATAATTTTGGTGATAGTTGCTAGTGCAACGGAGGTATTGCTCTAGGACTTGATTCACCTATTCTGTTTGTCCATCAGTCTGTGGATGATTTGTTGTAGACAGTTTAACTTGAATACCAAGGAGCTTGCAAAGATTGTTCTAAAAGCTGGATATGAACTATGGACCTCCATCATTCACAATATCATCAGGCAATCCATGGAGCCTAAAGATGTATCTGAGAAAAAATCTAGCAGTGGTTGCACCTATGATTGCCTTCGTAGTTGGAATGGTGTGCCATCTTTGTAAATCTATCCACAATAACAAGGACGGCCTCATACTTATCTGACTTTGGTGGATCTGTGATGAAATCCATAGACAATGAAGCCCATGGCCTTTTTGGAATAGGTAAAGGTTGCAAGAGGCCATGAGGTTTATGTCGCGGTACATTAGATCTATTGCAAGTATCACAGTTTCGAATATATTATTTGACTTCCTTCCACATTTGAGGCCACCAAAAATCCCTTGATATGAGTTCCAAAATGTCCTACTGCAAGGTTGTCATGACGTTGTTGAAGTACTTGGATCTGGGGCTTTCCTAGAGGGACATACAATAGGTTCCTATAGAACAATAATCCTTCATTTTCCTGAAATTCATTTACTTCTTGTAATTTTCCTTCTTGAGATTTCTACTTACTATTACAAAACAATTCATCCTGTGGTAGATTCTCACGGATCAAATGATTCAAGGTTGAATCTTCATGATGGCTTGACGAGATAGCTGCTAACTAGAGATGCTCAGGCTTGAGTAATACACTCTCTTGTTGATCAAAGGCCTCTTCACCCTTCTTTGGTGCAAGGTAAGATCTTCTAGAAAGGGCATCTGACTGACATTGTTGGTGTCCTCGACAGTATGTGATGACTGTTGGGAAAGATGGATGGATGATCCAAGAGACTGAGTAGGTACTGCTAAACTTGCTTTGTACCAGCCCTCTTTTGCTTCAGACTTGATTAGTAGACTTCCTTATCTTTCCAATGACACCAAGAAATGGCCTACATCCTTTGGAAATGATGTGTGCAATGATTGAATCAAAATAGATAACTTTGAAAGTCACAAACTCAAGAAAACCTTCTATTTTGGTCTTGACACCTGCTGAATGTTTTGTTCAGTGTGACCAGCACAGTAGAAATTGATAAACTTCCTTCTAGGGGTATTTAATTAGCTTATTAAGCTACCATTTGCAAGTTGAATGATGTAAAAATACAAACTATGCTAAGAGAAATCAATTTAGCAAGATTAGTTATACCCCCGACTTTTTAGGACTATAGCTGAAATAGACTAGTGAGCACCTCGACGCCGACTTCTCTGAAATGGCTGAATAGAATCACTTCAAAGTTTTTCAACATGTAGATGACTTCGAGCTGAATCCAACAAGCTTTGAATCACTGAATGTGGAGTAGTATTGACCGAGATATGCCCTTGACAAGTTGCCAGACTTTTGAGTAGACTAGCAGAGAACACAGAGATGAATGATGTAAATGTATCTATTAATTAACACTTGTGTACAATACCATTGGCATGAATAACATTGCCTAATGGTGTAGAGAGGTGTAGGCTATGGTGTAATCCTCACACACACTCAATTACAGTAGAATAAAGCTCGGAAGTGATCTTTCTTACCTGCACCTTTTCATGTTCACTTTTATATGTAATGAGTAGAGTTTGAATTGAAATTCAAACTTTTGGCTCCCTATGATCAAGCTCCTAAATTCTTGGAGATATTCTCTCAATCAAGTGCGCTACCTTTTCCATGAATCACTTAGGTAGGTGATTACAAAAGATTTTAAGTCAATTTGACTTTTACAAAGAGGTATAGTAGTAATTAACCACTAGCATATGTTCCTATGGTTCTCCATGTATGTAGAGTCTTCATGATATCTTCCAAGCCAAATGTGTAGGCTTGTGATTTACACCAACAGCTCCCCCTCAAGCCAAACATTTTGGCTTAAGTCTTCATCTTCAATCTTCAAGTATATCCTGAATCCAATCATAGATATGAACCTGCAAGGTTTGGTTCCATCCAAAGCTTTAGTCAGCAAGTCTGCACATTGCATGTTGGTTGACACATAGGTCATCTGAATATCCTTGCTTAGCAACTTCTCTCTCACATAATGATAATCAACTTCTATGTGTTTTGTCCTCGCATGATAGATAGGATTAGCTGCAAGGTGAAGAGAACTTGTATTATCTCCAAATATAATTGGAGGCCTAGTGTATAAGCCCAATTCTGTATACAAAAGCTTAATCCAAATTGCTTCTTGAGTGGCATTAGCTAGCCCTCTATACTCTGCCTCTGTAGAAGACAATGCCACAGTTGGTTGCTTCTTTGCAAACCATGAAATTGGTTTGTCACCTGCAAAAGAAATGTATCCAGAAGTGCTTCTCCTATCATCCTTGCATCCTGCCCAATTTGCATCTGAATAGACTTTTATATCAATATCTGAAGTGTAAGGAAAATACAAACCATGGTTCTGTGTACCCTTAAGATACTTCAAGATTCTCTTGGCAGCCTCTAAGTGACGTATCCTTGGTTTGTGCATAAATTGACTTAGCACACTAACTCCATATGTAATATCAATTCTTGTTAAGGTAGCATAGTTCAAGCTACCCACCATACTTTGATAACCTGTAATGTCTTGGACTTCATCACCTTCATGGGCACTTAACTTTAGGTTTACCTCCATTGGAGTGCTTGTTGCTTTAGCATCCTGCAAGTGAAACTTCTTCAACATATCATGTACATACTTTTTCTGAGTAATGTATATCCCTCAATTAGTGTAAACTAGTTCAAGCCCTAGAAAACACTTCAATAGCCCAAGATCATTGATCTTGAACTCCTTCATAATCTGGCTTTTGATATATCTAATTCCATTGACATCATTACCTTTAATGATGATGTCATCAACATAAACACAGAGATAGATTACCTCTAAATTACTTCTCTTAATGAATAGAGAAGTATCTGCCTTGCTCATAACAAACCCTTGGTCTTGGAGGTATGTAGTTAACCTGTAATTCCATGCCCTAGGTGCCTGCTTCAATCCATATAAAGCCTTCTTTAATTTACAAACATATGTTACCTTCTTAGGGTCTTCATAGCCAGGAGGTTGTGACATGTAAACTTCTTCTGAGATCCATCCATTCAAGAAAGCATTCTTGACATCCAATTGGTACATGTTCCAATTCTTTGATGCAGCCACACTCACCAACACTCTGATTGTTGGCATCTTGGCCACAGGAGAAAAATGTTTCTTCATAATCAATGCCTTGGGTTTGTGCAAAACCCTTGGCTACTAATCTGGCTTTGTACGTGCTAATTGTTCCATCAGAATTTCTTTTAAGTTTAGAGATCCATCTGGATCCTATTACCTTCATGGAGTCCTTCTTAGGTACTAACTCCCATGTGTCACTCTCCTTGAGTGCTTCAATCTCCTCATCCATAGCTTCTTTCCATTCTGATTTGGTTATTGCTTCTTCATATGATCCTGGTTCTTCATTTAACAAATCCTTGGCAAGATAAACTGAATGTTTAGTAACAAGAGATGTATCATACCCATATCTAATAGGTCTTTTGCTTTCTCTCTGAGATCTTCTGATTGGTTGAGTTGAAGATTCAGGTATGTCTTCAAGCTTCTTCATCTTCATTTTGCCTTTGGACTTCCATGCCTTGAACTCTTCAAGGTTGATTATATCTTCATCATCTAAACTTGAGTCTTTTTCCTGAGTAGGTTCCTCCTTTGCAAGTTTTGGAAACTCCTCTTCCAAATCATAGGGTAGTTTGACCTTCCTGCATTCATTCTCATACCAAGAATCATTCTCATCAAAGATCACATCTTTGCTTACCATGAATCCCTTATTGGTAGGGTTATAAAACCTGTAACGTTTTTTATTTAAATCATATCCAATGAAAGTGCATTTTTCAGCCTTTGGGTCTAGCTTACCTCTTACTTGAGAAGGAATGTGTACATATGCTACACATCCAAAAATTTTGCAATGTTCTAATGATGGTCTCTTACCATGCCATGCTTCATAAGGTGTGATACCAGTGGTAGTAGAAACACTCTGTGCCCATATATAGTTAGGTAACTTTTTCTCATTAAGCATAGATCTAGCTGTCTCAACAATTAACCTATTTCTTCTCTCAGCTACCCCATTCTGTTCAGGAGAATACCTTGTGGTTATTTCTCTTTTGATGCCTCTGTCCTGCAAGAAGTCCTCAAATTCATTGGAGAAGTACTCACCTCCTCCATCTGACCTTAGCCTCTTCAAGTTCCTTCCTGTCTGATTTTCAACTAGTGCAAGATATTTTTTAAAGCAATTAAACACCTCATCCTTGTGCTTCATAAAGTATAATACAATCCATCTGCTATAATCATCAATAAAAGACACATAGTACCTTGAACCTGAGACTGAGGGGTCTTTGCTAGGTCCCCAAACATATGTGTGTACCAACTCTAGGTAGTCTTCATGCATATATCCTTTCCTTGAGAAGGGTAACCTGTGAGACTTACCAAATTGACAAGCACCACACTTGTAAATCATATGTTGTTTGGATACATTAGGTATCCCAAGCACACATTGGTCCCTGCTTATTTGCTTCAAGATCCTTTCTCCTATATGTCCTAACCTTTTGTGCCAAATCTCAAGCTTTGAAAGTGTTTGATCCTTATAACTGTATAGTGCAATATTATTTGTGTCTTCTAACTCAAAAGTGAAAAGCCTACCTGATTTTTCTCCTTTAGCTATCCTCTTGAATCCATGTCTTGGATCCTCCACATCTGCTCCATATTGATTGAACCTGACCTCCAAACCTTTCTCCACAATTTGACCAACAATCATTAAGTTCTTTGTAATGGTTGGTACATAAAGTACCCTGCTTAACAAATTCTGATTTCCATCACAAGTCTTCACATTTCTAACTTTAACTACTGAATGCTTTGTATCATCACCTGTTTGGACTTGGTGTTTACCTTTTGGTTCCTCAAGATCAGAGAGTAGTGCCACATTACCAGCCACATGATTTGAACACCCTGAATCAATGTAAAATAAGTGATCATCATTTGTACCTGACTTTGAAGTCATGTTCATGATCAGAAGGGAATCATCCTGCTCCTCTGTGTAGTTGTTGTAGTCCTTTCTGGTTTTGTATCCTCCTTGGTAATTGCCCTGGTAATTGTTGTTATAATTGTTGTTGTAATTGTTGTTGTAATTGTTGTTGTGGCCTTGGTGTTGGCTGAACCTTCCTCTAGACTGTGAGTATCCTCCTCTTTGGTAGCCTCTTCCTCTTTGATTTTTGTAATTCCTGAAACACTCATCTGTGGTGTGATTTTATAAACCACAAATGTTACATGGTGATGAGTTATAGGGTCTCCCCCTACCTTGCTTACCTCCTCTGCCCCTACCTCTTGAAGATCTACCTCTCCCTGCATAGTTGGCTTAGGAGGTAGAGCCTTCATCTTCCACCTTCTTACTCTTGCCTTTATCCTTCGATTTCTTATCAGTGTATAGGGCAGAAAAGTTATTACCTTTGGATTTATCTCCATTTTTTGTGAGCTTTGCTTCATGTGTGAATAGTTGTCCCATGAGAGTTGTAAGATCTGGAGTGTGCATGTCCATGTAGAGATCCATTGCAGTGGTGAAGCTTTCCCACTTGTCATCAGCCTAGATCCCATTGAGTACCTACCTCACAATCTGTTCTTCTTCAATCTCTTCTCCTATGCTTGCTAACTGATCTGCAACATCTTTGATCTTGGTCACAAATTCTGAAACAGCTTGCTTAGGTTGCTTCCTTAGTGTTGTGAATTCAATCCACAGCTGATTTTTCCTAGCCCTTGTATTGGAGGAAAAATATGATGACAAGGTTTCCCAAGTCTCTTGGGAAGTCTTGCAATTTTTGATATGAGGGAAAAGAAAGTCATATATAGAGTTGAGTAAATAAGACCTTGCCAATGCATCCTTTGCACACCATGTGTTGAGATTTTCTTGTTCGTCCTTGGTTGGCAAACCTCTTGCTTTAAATGAGGGCAATTCCTCATCTCCTCAAATGTATCCATAGAGACTCCTTCCTTGTAAGTAGGGCTTCATCCTTAGAGACCAAGCTTGATAGTTGTTCCTGTCCAATTTATCAATGAATGAAGGAAAACCATCTCCCATTTTATCTTATTTGCTCTGATACCACTGTTGGGAAAGATAGATGGATGATCCAAGAGACTGAGTAGGTACTACTAAACCTGCTTTGTACCAATCCTCTTTTGCTTCAGACTTGATTAGTAGACTTCCTTAGCTTTCCAATGACACCAAGAAATGGCCTATGTCCTTTGGAAATGATGTGTGCAATGATTGAATCAAAACAGATAACTTTGAAAGTCACAAACTCAAGAAAACCTTCTATTTTGGTCTTGATACCTACTGAATGTTTTGCTCAGTGTGACCAGCACAGTAGCAATTGATAAACTTCCTTTTAGGGGTATTTAATTAGCTTAGTAAGCTACCATTTGCAAGTTGAATGATGTAAAAAGACAAACTATGCTAAGAGAAATCAATTTAGCAAGATTAGCTATACCCCCGACTTTTTAGGACTGTAGGAGAAATAGACCAGTGAGCACCTCGATGCAGATTTCTCTGAAATGGCGGAATAGAATCACTTCAAAGTCTGTCAACATGTAGCTGACTTTGAGCTGAATCCAAGAAGCTTTGAATTAGTTAATTTGGAGTAGTATTGACCGAGATATGCCCTTGACAAGTTGATAGACTTTTGAGTAGACTAGGAGAGAACACAGAGATGAATGATGTAAATGTATCTATTAATTAACACTTGTGTACAATCCCATTGGCATGAATAACATTTACTAATGGTGTAGAGAGGTGTAGGCTATGATGTAGTCCTCACACACACTCAATTACAGTAGAATGAAGCTCGGGAGTGATCTTTCTTACCCGCAACTTTTCATGTTCACTTTTATATGTAATGAGTAGAGTTTGAATTCAAATTCAAACTTTTGGCTCCCTATGATCAAGCTCCTAAATGCCTAGAGATATTCTCTCAATCAAGTGAGCTACCTTTTCCATGAATCACTTAGGTAGGTGATTACAAAAGATTTTAAGTCAATTTGACTTTTACAAAGAGGTAAAGTAGTAATTAACCACTAGCATATGTTCCTATGGTTCTCCATGTATGTAGACTCTTCATGATATCTTCCAAGACAAATGTGTAGGCTTGTGATTTACACCAACAATGACAAAGTCAAATCTAGATAGAAAGTTACTCCATCGAGATTGCCTTCTATTGATGATGCGAGTGGTCATAAAATACTCTGAGTTCTTGTGATTTGTATACACAATAACTTTGTGAGTTGCTCCTTCTAGATAGTGACGCCAGGTGTCAAATGTATCTACTATGGCAAGAAGTTCTTTATCATGGATTTTTTAATTAATTTCTAGAGGGGAAAATTTCCTTGAATGATATGCAATTGGATTTAGGTATCCATCATCTCCATATTGGGATAGAATGGCCCCTAGGGTAAATTGTGATGCATCTGTTTCTAGGAAGAAGGTTTTGCTCGAATCAGGATGAAATAGGATTGGGGCAGTAGTGAATGCTGATTTCAAGGTCTGAAAGGATTTTTATGCTTCTTCAGTCCATGAAAATTTTGAGTTTCCTATAAGCTTGGTAAGAGGTGTCACAATAGTGGACTAATCTCTAATGAATATCCTATAAAAATTGGCAAACCCTAGAAAACATTGTACATCTTGAACACACGAAGGTGGTTGCCAATCAAGGATTGTCTTGATCTTCTTAGGGTCCATAAAGATTCCTTTCTCTAATACAATGTACCCTAAAAACTCCACTTCTGTCTGATGGAAGTAGCACTTCTCCAATTTTGCATATAACCCTTTTTCTCTTAGTTCCTCTAGGACTATCTTTACATGACATTCATGAGCTTCTAAATTTTTAGAGAATATCAAGATATCATCAAGATATATTACCACAAAATCATCTAAATACTCTCGAAAGATATCATTCATAATATGTTGAAAGCGTGCTGGAGCATTTGTGAGACCAAATGGCATAACTACATACTCAAAGTGTCCATACCTTGTTTGGAATGCTCTCTTCCATTCATCTCCTTCTCTGATCCTGACAAGATTGCATGCTCCTCAAAGGTCAATTTTTTTACTAAAGAACTTTTCTTTTCTGAGGCGTTCCAAGAGTTCTGATATAAGTGGTAGAGGATATTTGTTCTTTATTGTGACTTTATTCAAACCACGATAGTCCACACATTCGAAGAGTTCCATCCTTCTTCTTTACAAATAGGATAGGGGATCCTGCAGGAGACTTCGAGTGTTTGATAAACCCCTTGGCTAGATTCTCATCAATATTCTTATGTAATTCTGTAAGTTCCTCTGGGGATAGTCTATAGATTGGCTCGAAGGGTGGTTGTGCTCCCTCTTGAAGTTATATGGCACAATCATAAGGTCTATGCTCTGGGAGCATATCTGCATTCTTTTTTCAAAGACATCTTCAAACCCTTGGTATTAGTCAGGTAGCTTCATTGAATCATCTTTCTTGAGCTCTTGAGGACGTATGGCATAGATCATATACATCGGTTCCTTCCTTACTACATGCATGAAGGCTTTGGCTCCAACATATTTCGGGTTCTTCTAGATATCTCGACGGGTGATTTTACTATTCTCCCAATTAAATTTTGGATTATCTTTCTTTAACCATGGCATACTGATGATAACCATGTTTACTGGAATTGATATTACATTGAAACATATGTGTGAATCATGGTCACCAAGGTGTACTCTTAGTGGTATGGTTTCCATGGTTATATTCCCCGATGCTAGAGGCCATCCATCTACAACTTCAGCTACTATTGGTTTATTCTACCGAAGTACTGGAATTCCATGTTTCTTAACAAGTCCCTCATCAATGAAACATGAGGAGGCTCTTGAATCTACTAGAGCTATAAGGGAAGGGTCTTCTTAGACATGATTAACTTGACAGGGATAAGACATGTTTCTACGGGTGTGGCTAGAATTATGAGACCCTTTCTAATATCATGATCCAGCTGTATGGTCTCTTTTACAAGTAGACTTCCTCATTTCCCTGCTCTACAAGGGTGGCTGTGACTTTGGAGTTTGTTCTCTAGTTGGAACAATTAACTGCAATATGGCCAGGGTTTCCACAATATAGGCATAACTTGTTATCCCTCCTTCTTTGTTTCTCTTGTGGTGTTAGAGGCTGGAACCTAGTTACATCTATCTGCATAGGTTCGGGCATAGACTCATCTCTAGAAGTGGGCTGGAAGGGCTTCCACTAGCGAGGTCTTCCTTCTACTTGTTTTTCTTGTTTCCTTTCAAAAAGGCGGGTATCACATTGAATAGCTTGCTTGATGTATTCATTCAATGTCTTAACCTCTGGCATCGTGAGTAGAAGGTCCTTCACATCGTCTCTTAAGCCCCATCTAAATTGTCTTATGAAATAATTTTCATGCCAAGTGAGGTCACATATCAACTGCTTGAATTCTGGTGCATAGGTAGAGGCAAGGCGGTTACCTTGACGTAGCTTCCAAAGTTTTGTTTCTGCCACTCGACTCATGTCAGCATCTCCAAATGTGGTGATGAGCTCTCCAAGAAATCCCTCATAGTCATGAAGTACGGTCATATCCTTCTCCAAGATTGAGGCGAACCATGATAAAGCTTGACCATAGAGCAAGGTTCCAATAAAACTGACCTTGGATGCATCATCACGGTATCTATCAGGCTGCATGCGAATGTACAATTTGACTTGTTGCAAGAATCCTTGGAACTTTGTGCAATCACCATCGAACTTTTCTGGCATGCAAATCTTGGGTTCCCTTATGAACGATGTACTACGCCGTTGATTTACTTACGTACTCCCTTGATTTGTCTGAAGACTCCGGATTCGTTCTTGTAATTCTTGGAGGAGTGCACCTACATGCACAGGCTCATATCGATTTGTGTTTGTTGATGAGTTAGGTCTTCAACTTGTTGTTGGAGACTTTCAAGTGTTGCTACAATCTGTTCCTAAGAATTCTCCATGATGACTAGTCTTGGATAGAAGCTAGTCTTGCCAAAATATCAGGGGAGCACTAGATTGTGCTCTCCGACTACAATAGACAAGATTTCGAAAATACACTTCAGATTACAAGAACACCCACATAGGGAAAATAATACAAGAAGACGTAGCTGATTGTCTTGTCTGAAATTCCTAGGATTCAGATTAAGATAGACTTCCATATCACACTTAACAAGAAGTGGTGTCTGAATTGGACTAGGGGGAGTTGGGATTTTAGGTTCATGTCTATATATCATCCCCTCATCGAGATAAAAAAGTCAACTCTCATGTGGAAAATTCTACACCCTGGTGTCTAGACCAATCTAAATGCTAGCAAACTTTGCGGGGCTCCACTGTGGTGCAAGGGATTTCATCATAGCATTGAGGATCTAAATCATATTTTCTTTGTGTGCCCCAAGTCTATCTTGCTTTGACAAACCCTTGGGAATATTTTGAGACTCTAGGAACCAATCACTTGGAAGAAAGGGATGTGAGGAGAAGTGATCGGCTGCTCTGCGGCACCGTGGAATGCTATAAGAGGGGAAACCCTCTGGAAGATTTGGAGGGAGCGTTGTGGCTATAACTTTGGTCATCCTTCCAAAGAGTGGTTGATCGATAAGTCTTTATTCCTCCTTGGCAAAAGAATACTACAAGAGATCCCCACCCTTTAGGCATCATAAAGTGTTTGTCATTGAGAACAATGAGATTAAACTAAAGTGGGTTCCCCATGAGGGGGAGGAGAGTGAGGATGATCCATTGAGATTGCGAGAATAAGTATCTACTCATTCATACATCATGACCCACATGCATTCATACCACCACAAAAACCCATGCAAGAAGCTCCGTTCTTGGACCATTCTTGCTTCATGTGTGTGGTTTTCTTTTTTTTTTTTTGATCGTGCATACATACCATCCAAAAGAACCCATGCATATGAATTAAAATTTGAAAGTGTATAAGAAGATCCATTTTTTTGGAGCATTCTTATTTTTAAAATTGATTCATGTGAATAGTTTTCTTTTGTCATCATTCATATTCATGCATTTATCTTGCATTCATATGTTCCCGTTCCCATGATCAAATCATGACATCTCTCCTCTCCATACCCAATTTCATCTTCATCTTCAGATTTTGATAAGAATAAACTTCCAACACTCACTTGCTTATTTCACTCTACATGTGTTGTGGCTGGACCCAATCTAGTTGGATTGTGATCACCTCCACAAGGGGAGTGGTCATCTACTAACCAAAAGAAGTAGACTGAACCACTACGAGAAGGAGTAATCATAGGTCCATCAAGGTCCATGTGCATGAGGGCCAAAGGATTGCTAGCTCTTGTGGAAGCCTCCTTGGGAACATGAGCCTTGTGTTGGTTGCCTTGGGTGCAAGCTTGGTAGACATCATTGAGTTGCCCTATCTTGGGAAATCCTTTAACTATCTGAGAGGAGGAAATCCTTCATAAATACAAAGTGTGACCATACCATTGATTGCACAAACTCAAAAGCAACTCCTTAGATAGAAAGTGGGAGAGTTTGTAGAGCCCTTTATCTTCTACACTTTGTGTGATGACGTCTTGAGCTTTAGGGTAAATCACCTTAACTCATGTGTTACCAAATAGTAGTTGTTTATTGTGATCGGTGATGGCCTTGACTAGTAGAAGATTCATGCAAAAGTTAGGAAAAAATAAGACATTTGATAATGATTTGCACTCCCCTTGGGCATTTGTGATTTGCACTTTGCCTTTCCCTTCAATGGGTAGGCTCTTGTTGTTGCCTAGCTAAACTTCTCTAGTATGGTCTTCAATTTCTTGAAAGGAATCCCAATCCTTAAACATGAAGTGACTAACAATAAGCTAAATATTAGTTGCAAGACAATCCTTTTCGTTTGCTCTTTAACTCCTAACAAATGGCTCATCTTTCTTAGCCCTATCTAGCATCTGGTATGTCATGACTTAACTTCACTTTCTAGACGTTCAAGTCTTCTGTAAAGATGTGTTTTTATATTCCCATAGATGTGTGCTGTTAAAAGCCATATGTTGGACGCTGCATGTAAATAGTTTCGATAGAGATATAACTAAAGCTTGGTGTGCACAAGGACGAACCATATAACTAAAGTTTGACGAGACGTGTTGCGCAATTTTAAACAAGCTTGTATTGAAATAAAATATGGGAAACTAAACAATATATGCGACCTTGTAGAAGGAATTAGTGAGATTGGCGAAGTAATCAATGATACGCAACCTCAATTTCTGGATGCACGTAATGACCGAGCGACTAGTCTCACCAGAAAGCCAAGCATAAGAAAGCCGATCCGAGTGATAGAATCTGTTATTATGTTAAGCTCATTGAGAAACTTGCAAGAATGACACTCGAGGTCCTAATTTTAAATGTATCTTTCAGTTTCCCAAAAGACCTGGAAACTAAAAGACAAAACAGACAACATATTTGTATGAGAGAAACCAAGATTATGGCTCGAAGATCATTAGAGTAGAACTTTGTACTCTTACCATCGGCAAATAATTTCTCATTCAAGACCTGAACATTTACCTTCTAGGCTTGAAGTGCAACAGCGATTCTCAAGACAGGACAACAAGGCAAGAAGGAAAAACACAATCGATATGGTGGTCCGCATCATAACTTATCCAAAACTTAATACGTAGTAAGAGAAAATCAATGAGCTAATTATTTTACATAATGCAAATCGTTTGGATTGCCTTAAGAGGATGGACCTTGGTCTTAACTACAATATATCTTTAGCTTGCCAAGAGCATAGAACATGTGTCGTATGACGTTTTTAGAAAAGAATCTTTTAGAAAAACTATAAGGCTCGCTCCATGATGATTCACGAATTACATAATTACATTACTAGAAAACGATCTACCCTCATAAAAATATATGGTGCCATTTATGAGTGCATCAATTTGAAGGAGATTCTGAAAGAGTATGTTGAATTTTCGCATGTACTAGGTAATCCAAAGTATCACTTTGAAGTTGGATATCAACCTTCTTCCATCAAGGAGCTTAGAGACTTTGCACCCAACAAATAGACGCATTTCATCATAAAAAGCCATGGCAAAGCATGCCACAATGAAACAACAACCAATGAGCAAGTATTTTCACTATAATTGAGCTCATCCTATTAAAATATGTACCTAAACATCCCCACAAGCACATCCCTATAGCTTGAGCTGTTCTCTACACATAATCATACTATTATACATTTTTCCTATAAGCACTAGAGTTTTCACTCATGTTTCGGCTTTCAATGTCAGTTTTTCAATCGTAATCTTATGGATATACTCATCAACCTCACCATATCATATTTGTACATGCATAGTAAACTAGAAAAATTCAGATGGGAGAAGTGTGCATGCCAAAGCTTTGCATCCAAGATAGCTCGAGAATCATGTACTACACATGTTGAATCATTCATAGAGTTTTCATAGTCTATAAGCTTTTATAACCCATGAGATAAAATGCTAGACGCAGCAACAACATCATCATTTGAAAGATCATGAGTTGTCCAAGCCAATCTTGGCTAATGCTAAAACTAACAACATTGATCCTTGGTACATACAAAGCATCTAATAATGTAAAAGAAGTACTATAGTAGTTAGAATGATCTTACCAACTCCCTTAACAGGATAAGAGGATTTGTTAGTACATGTGACAGTATTCCATGTAGGAGCAAGCTCAAGTAAACTAAAGAAATTGTGTTGCAAGTTAATATGTTTGATTGCCCCTCTATCAAAGTACCAAACATCGGAGTCTACTAGAGACATACACTGCTCATGAGAAGATGGGTCAAAACTACAAACAGTAGCAAATGCCTATTGTTCATTTTGCACAAGATTAGCAGACTCTGTTTTAGGTGTAGAGTGTTGATATATTTAGGTAGTGATGTGTGTGAACACTCTAGGACTGCCGGGGCACTTTTTTCCCTCTTTAGGAGGTTTTTTTCCCTCGGCTTGTATATACGCCTATTGCCCTAATGGGCTACTAATCCTTTGTACATTCTCTAGTAATACATTCAGTCTTGTGTGTTGTGCTCCAAGCTTCTTCTTCTTCCTTGTGCTGTTCGCGTGCTTCCGCAGACGTCCAACTCCAACAATTGGTATCAGAGCAGGTCGTCGCTTCTTCTAGGGCGCCGTCGACACTCCTCCGTTTGCAGTCTCAGATTCGCACGAAATTTGGTGAGCATACTCAGGGTGTTTTCGAGATCAAAACAGCTTTGCTTTGTCGTGCCGAAATCGCGATCTGAGCTCGTTTCGGCCTCCGAACGCACTATCGCAGCGCTTGTGCAGGCTATTTCGTCCTTTTGTGCCAAAGGTATATACCAATTTCTGTTCGCCAGTTTAAGCGTCTCGAAGTCTGCTACAGGTCTAGCAAAACTCGTTTGGGCAGTTCCGTTCAACTTTTTTTAGATACAGTCAATTTTCTGCATCAAGGTATTTTAGTCACCGGCCATGGCTGAAAGCAGTGATGTATTCCGTATGTTGGCTGTTGAGGATAAGTTGGATGGTACCAACTACCCATTATGGGCTTATATGATGCGACATGTACTGGTTGCAAAAGGATTGTGGAACATTGTGCAGGGTGTTGAAAGACGTCCTGTTACACCTGTAACGACAGGTACTGCAAATACAGGTGTTGGAGCTGATGAAGATGGTGTCGAAGATGATATTCCGCAGATTCCTGTTCGTGCTGCTGTTTCTGCTGCACCTACTGCAGAGCAGATTCGTTGGGATGGCAGAGATGCCCAGGCACATGCATTGATAGCTTTGTCTGTCAAACGTGCCATTATTCCTCACATTCGCTCTTGCAGAACAGCAAAGGATGCTTGGGATACACTTACCACTTTGTACCAGGCTAGGAATGAGGCTCGTGTTGCTTACCTCCGAAAACAGTTGGAGAGTGAGCACATGAATGAAGGTGATTCTATGGACAGTTTTCTTACAAAGATCAAAGACCTGAAGGAACAATTGATTTCTGCTGATGAGGTTATACCAGATAGCTCACTTGTGCAGACCGTTCTGAATGGTCTTCCTGATTCATATCAGAGCTTTGCCTCTACTCTTCGGTTGATGATGAAAGGCAATCCGAATGCCTTGTCATTTGAGGAATTAGTCTCTGTTCTGTTGCAGGAAGATCAGTCCAGGCAGAACAGGTCCATTATGCATGTTGCAGATCAAGCTTTCCTGGCTAGTCAGAAGGGCAAAGGAAAATGGAGCTCTTCTACTAGTAAGCAGAAATCTGCAAATGCTGCACAATCGAAGAACCAGGATAAAGATGAAAAGAAATCAGAAAAGCAGAAATTGTTCTGCAAGTACTATAAAGGAAATGATCATATTATAAAGAACTGTCCAAAATTGGCTGCTAAAGAGGCAAAGAAGAAAGAGGCTGGAATGGTTGTTGCAGAGGCCTCTACACCAAAAACAGAGTCTGCAAATCTTGTGCAGGAAGAAGAATGGGAGTTTACCACTGTCTGCAGTTTTGACCCATCTTCTCATGATCAGTGCATGTCTGTAGTAGACTCAGATGTTTGGTATTTTGACAGTGGGGCGACCAAACATATTACCTCGCAGCGCAGTTTCTTCTCTTCACTTGAGCCTGCTCCTACAGGGAATACTGTCACATGCGCCAATAACTCCTCTTATCCTGTTATGGGAGTTGGTAAGATCATTCTGACTACTGTTGATGGTAGTTCTTTCACTTTGTCAGATGCTTTATTTGTGCCAGGGATCAAAAAGAATCTGTTATCAGTTTCTGCATTAGCCAAGATTGGCTTGGTTGTGAAATTTGTTGATGACAGGTGTACAGTCCATGATCTCTCAAATGGCGATGTGATTATTGCTTCTGGCATTTTATGTCGTGGGCTGTATAAGCTCATAGACTATGAAAGATCTGTGAATGATTCGGCATGTGCAGTTCATGATTCTCAGGCTATGTCAGATGCAAAGCTTTGGCATGCACGCTTTGGTCATCTGAATTTTGCTAGTTTGTTACGCCTGCAGAAATCTGAAATGGTGTCCTCTTTGCCCAAACTTGAGGCACCTGGAAAACATGTTTGTGAAGGCTGTATTTTGGGCAAAATGCAGCGTTCTTCCTTTCCAAAAGATGGTTCAGTTCGGGCTACGCAGAAATTGCAGCTTGTACATAGTGATGTCTGTGGTCCTATGCAGACACCCTCTTTTGGAAATTACCTTTACTTCGTGACTTTCATTGATGATTTTTCCAGGCATGCATGGGTATATCCACTCAAAGCAAAGTCCGAAGTGTTCATGTGCTTCAAACAGTTTTTGGTTTTGGCTGAAAATCTGTCAGCATGTAAAATGGGCACCCTCCGTTCTGATCGAGGGGGGGAGTATATGTCTTCAGATTTTAATGCATTTCTGGCTGAACGTGGGATAAAACACCAGTGTACAGTGCCATATACACCTCAATAGAATGGAGTTGCTGAACGAAAGAACAGGTCACTCATGGAGATGGCGAGGTGCATGGTCAAAAGTCAGGCTTTACCACATAGTTTCTGGCTTGAGGCTGTCATGTGTGCAGCATATGTACTGAACAGGTGTCCCACTAAAGCGTTGCAGTCTATCACTCCATATGAGGCTTGGCATGACCGCAAGCCATCTGTTGCTCATCTGCGTGTTTTTGGTTGTTTGGCATATGCATTAGTGCCTGAACAACATCGCAAAAAATTGGATGATAAGGCAGTAAAATGTATTTTTGTTGGGTACAGTTCTGAAAGTAAAGGCTATCGTCTGTATCATCCACAAACTAAACACATTCTGGTTAGCCGTGATGTTGTCTTTGTGGAAGATGCTATTCAGCCATTGCTTTCATGTACTAAGGAGACATCTGTTAGCTCCAAAGACATGTATGATACTTTGATGCCTCTGTTTACAGGTGGACAGGCTAGTGCTGGTCCTAATGAGGCAACTTCTCAGCCTTTGCAGGTTTCATATGATGATGCAGATCATTCCATTTCTGATGCAGATTTACATGATGCACTTGTTGATGAGAGAGCTGATATTGAGCAGGCAAAAACTATGCCAAAATGGCTGGTGCAGACTTTGCGTGACAGCAAATTAGATGCACCTTTGTCATATCGTACTCGTTCAGGCTCTCATAGTGCCTCCTTTGCATCAGATTGCTATGCTATGGCTGCATCTAGTCTCTGTGATGAGAATGAGCCTGTTTCTTTTGATGAAGCACAAAACTCAGAAAATTGGATGGCTGCTATGCAATCTGAATATGATGCTATAATGAAGAATGGTACATGGTCTTTATGTGACTTGCCTCCTGGCAAGAAGGCCATTGGCACTAAGTGGGTATACAAGCTGAAGCGTAAACCTGATGGTACAGTTGACAGGTATAAGGCTAGGCTTGTTGCAAAGGGTTATGCGCAGGAAAGAGGCATTGATTTTGATGAGACCTTTGCACCTACGTGCCGTATGACTACTGTTCGGAGCATTTGTGCACTTGCAGCCCATCATGGTTGGAATGTACATCAGTTGGACATTAAAACAGCATTTCTGAATGGTGACATGCATGAAGAAGTGTATGTTTTTCAGCCCCGTGGCTTTGTGCAGAAAGGGCATGAAAACCAGGTGTGCAGGTTAAAGAAGGCGTTATATGGTTTAAAGCAAGCACCACGTGCTTGGTATGAGAAGATACATGCCTATCTGACTGCACATGGTTTTGAGAACAGTCCAACTGAAAGCACCTTATATGTTAAACGTGCTAATGATGTGCTTCTGATCATTGTTGTCTATGTTGATGACATGCTGCTCACTGGTCCTATTGAGACACATATTGCTGATTTTAAGGCTGATTTGCATGCCTCATTTGAGATGTCTGATTTGGGGCATTTGCATCACTATTTGGGCATTCAGTTTATGCACGTTGATGGTGGAATGGCTTTGTGTCAAACGAAATATATTGACACATTATTGCAGCGTTTTGGCCTTGAAGACTGTAAGCCTATTGCCACTCCTATGGAGACAGGTTTACGATTGAGTCTTCATGATGCTGGAGATGCATTTGATGCTGTTCTCTATCAGCAGGCTGTTGGATGCTTGATTTACTTATGCATTACTCGGCCAGATATTCAGTTTGCTGTCTCACAGATGAGCAGGTTTATGCATTGCCCAGGAGTCACGCATTGGAAAGCGGTTAAGCGCATCTTTCGCTACTTGAGTGGTACTCGGCTACTTGGGTTGTTTTATCCCAAGGGGGGATCACTACCGCCAGATTTGCATGCTTTTTCTGACTCAGATTGGGCTGGTTGCTATGACACTCGTGTGTCCACCAGTGGTTTTTGCTTCATGCTTGGTAGCTCATGTATATCTTGGTTGAGCAAGAAGCAGCCTACTGTGGCCACTTCTAGTTGTGAGGCTGAGTATAGGGCAGCTTTCACAGCGACTGTTGAGTGTGTGTGGCTCAGACGCCTTATGGCTGATTTGGGTGTTGGCCAGTCTTCTGCCACCACCATCTTCACTGACAGTCAGAGCGCATTGGCAGTTGCGAGGAACCCTGTGTTCCATGCTCGCACTAAACACATTGAGGTGCATTATCACTATGTCAGGGAGAGGTTCTCTGCTGGGGAGATCAGCTTGGCATATGTGCCCACGCAGGAGAACATTGCAGACCTTTTCACGAAGGCTCTGCCTAGGGAGAAGTTTGAAGCTTTCCGCAAAGCTTTGGGCTTACTTCCTTTTGTGGAGTGATTTCCACATAGCTTGGCACTTCCTTATACATGAGTGCTAGCTCCTTGTTCACCGCATCACTCCCAGGGGGGATTTGTTGATATATTTAGGTAGTGATGTGTGTGAACACTCTAGGACTGCCGGGGCACTTTTTTCCCTCTTTAGGAGGTTTTTTTCCCTCGGCTTGTATATACGCCTATTGCCCTAATGGGCTACTAATCCTTTGTACATTCTCTAGTAATACATTCAGTCTTGTGTGTTGTGCTCCAAGCTTCTTCTTCTTCCTTGTGCTGTTCGCGTGCTTCCGCAGACGTCCAACTCCAACATAGAGGCCTCTACAAAAAACCATTCTAGCCTCTTTCTTGTTTGCCTCTGTTCTATCCACTTATGATGGCACTTTTGCGAGGTGTGTGCAGAGGGGACTAGCACAAGGGCTACCACACGGTGATTGCAAGGGTCGCTTGAGTTTGCTTGAGGGTCGCTTGAATTCTTGGTCCCGAAGGCTCACTATGTCCCCCTATAGTTGCGCACAATTTGGTGCTGCACGACAAACTGCCCAAGCACCAAAAGTTGCTAGATAGAAATACAAGGGAGCAGGGGATGTCTTGTGGGTTTGGTTTAGTCTTCTTTGGCTTGCTTGCATCACCCTTAGTCTCTTTATTTTTGTCGCCCTTCGTCTTTGGAGATCGGTGACAATCCACCACTACGATGTTCCCTTGCATATGAAGCAGGAGTTTATCTATCCCCTTACCCAACATGCTCACCATGTAACGATCCGACTATGAATTCGAATGCCTCTAGTGGAACTATTAAGAAATCTAACTTTGCATTCCATTCTCCCACTATCATACGAATGTTCAGGGCAATCTTTACATTATCATCTCGACCTTAGGCAAAAGTGACTGACATATCTAGGAGTTTACTCAAGGACAATTGCAAACTTGTTGTGCATTCCGGTGACATAAAGTTGTGTGTGGTGCCAGAATCCACGAGCACCACCTTTTTGTGGTTCCAAAGGTTCCCCAAAAATACATGTTCTATATCATACGAAGTGTCATGGGCAAGCAACATGGGTAGGATGCCATAGTCCCGACATGTGTTGTTCCATTTGTTGTATGAGCTTCGTCTTCATTATCATCCAATTCTATGAGAATCATGTTGGTATTACATCTTTGGGGCTCTTCCTCTATCTGAGCCACCTGCACTCTAGTCTGATTGTTGTTTTGAGTGCACTGATGCATCCAATGATTCCTGAGCACACTCTACAAAATGGTCGGGGATCGTTTCTTTGCCATTAGGGTGTTGGCAACATCCTCTGCTAATTGTTCTTATAATTTTTGGTATTCCTTTGGGCATGTGGGTGCCCGTATTCTGAGTTGGGACGCGGCAGTTGTTATTGGTTGTATTTCCCGTGCCTTGCTGATTTCTCTTTGGTAAGAAATTTTTGGTCTTTCACAGATTTTGAGCTCTCGTGTTGCTCTCTGTGTCTTAATACCTTTCAGCCATCACAATCTCTTCTTCCCATGCATTGGGTGGTTGTTTTTCTATCTCTCATCGTGTCCAAATACTACATCCGTATATGAACCCATGTAGCCGATCAAGATCATGCATCTCTATGATCTACAGCATGAGTCTTCTATACTTCCAAATGTATTCGGATAGAGGCCCTTAGTTGTTTAAGGCCTCACCACTGATCCCTTAGCTTGAAGGATTCATTTTGAGGAATGAATTACTCCTCAAATGCCGCTTTGAAATCCCTCCATGAACTAGATTGCTCCCTTGCAGACTCTATAAGATACCAAGCATCTGCATCATCAGCCAAGAAGGATGCCACGATCTTTACCCAATGCCATTTTTCCACCTGTTGCAACTCCAAGTACTACTCCATATCCCATAGCCATTTGGAAACTACAAGGGAGTTGCATTTACCTCGGAATTTTTCAGGTGGGCAGGGTTTGAACTTGCCATATGAATCAGAGTTGCAGTCCTCTTCTGTTGAGGAGACGGGCCAGTGTCGTCATGTGCATGGTCAATAGCCTTGACGAGACATCCTCCCCGAATTCTCGCCTTCCTGTAACTTCGGTTTTTTTCCCGTATCCTTTCCATCCTTGGGTTTGTCTTCTTTCGGTTCCAACTTTCCTTTTAGCAATTGCGCTAGACCGGCAATGGTGGAATCAAGTCGGCCGATGCGGTCTTCTTGAGCCACCATCCAATCCGACAGCGGTGCATCTTTGTCTTTCTCTGAAATCATGAAATCGTAGTTCCGATGTATTGGAGGCAGGGTCTGTGGCCGTTTCCCCTTGCTCCTCCGTTTCTCTTTTCCTGTGAGTGTGTGTTTCCTTGCTAGAAACTTGAATTCACTTGTTGAAGGAAAAACTAGATTGCATTAGAAAGAAAGGATTACAATGGAATGGTCGTAGCCAGCCCGCGTTGAGCATCACGGGCAAATGTGTACAATGTGAGCAGGCCGCATCAAGCATCGCGGGCAAATGTGTACAATGGCCTCCTGATGGCACGACAACACTTTTGAGAGGTGTGTGCAGAGGGGACTAGCACAAGGGCTACCGCACATTGATCGCAAGGGTCACTTGAGTTCACTTGAGGGTCGCTTGAATTCTTGGTCTCGGAGGCTCACTATGTCCCCCTATAGTTGCACACAATTTGGTGCCACATGTGGTCACTTTATTGAGTGGTTGAAGATCTTAAAAAAACCCAAGTTTTCCATTCTTCTTAGAAACAGGAACATTATTCTCTCCTTCAAAAATCTTATCAATTCAGGAAGGTATGCTTTAGGTATGAGTATATTTTGCCCATTCCAAGCTATATGAGGAATTGTAAAAATAATCATAGGAGCAACAATCTTTGGATCTGCACATCCTACCTTGTGAGGAAGAAGATATAAACCCTTACCATGGTTTTTAATGATGCTTTTGACATTCATTTTTCACAAATAAAAGAAAGGCATTAGTATCAATATTGATTATTTTTTAATTATTTCATATGTAATATCATTCCCAATCCTTGATTTATCATGAAGAATTGGATCATCAATTATTCTTTTAATCAAGTGATCACTCGTTTTGGGAAGAGGTTCAATTACTACCTTTACTTTTCTTAATTTTTTTTACATATCCATCATTGGATCAAAACCATCAGAGTTATGTTGCTTATAAATTCAATCATGTAAAATAGCATACATTTCCAATGATGGTTATCGCATAGATTTTGAATGTTCTTGCTCATCAGCTATGAAGTTTTCATTTACTTTAATTACATTAGTGCATGAGACATATTCCAACATCCAACAAATCATCTCATCTTCTTCAATTGTCCATCAATTTTAAACCATTTTTCATGTTTTTTAATGAAATTCTACCTAAAGGAAAAACAAAAGGAAAATTTTCAAGAACAAAAAAAATTGAATTTTGGGAGATCAAGGACACATGTACGACTATTGACCCACATGATAGTGGCACTTACTCAAAATCCTATTCTATATGCATGAGAGGAAAGCTTCTCAATATCTCCTGATTTCTAGGGTGATCCACAAAAGTTGTCATCAATGGAATAAATTTCAAACCATCACTTGAATGGATTTGTGTAAAGCACTTCCAGTATCTAAGACTTTAGTTTCCATCTTTTGTATGCAAGTAAGTGGTTAACCTAGAATAATTGGATATAAACAATCCTCATGCATAAAGAAATCATGTTCTTTCTCAACATCGACAATGCAAAGAGATACATTAGTCAAGACACTTAAAAGTTAACTTAGACCATTGTTATCCACATCCATTTTGCATCCATGGTCTCTATCTATAGGGTACTTACCTTCTCCATAAAGCTCTCATGAACCCTCATCCATTTCATGACTATAATCTATCAAGGAAACATATGGATTTTTATGATTTCCAATATTCACCATGGTTTTAGTCGTACCTTTTGACCCAATGCTTTTGAGTGAAATGAATTTTAGGGTTACCATTATTCTTTTCTACATTTCCAACCATAGGTCCTAAATAGTTTCTTTGGTAGTAATGGTTTTGAGTATTTTCTTCATTTACTTTCATAGTATTTACTTTAGATTCTTCCATGTACTTGAGTCTCCTTCCTAGATTTAGTCACTCTTTTACTTTGATCCTCTTTTCCCTGTTTTCATTTATATTTCTCATCAATGTCTACCTCATGTGCATTCTCTGAAAGAAGATCGTTGGGATCACTCGAGTGAATCTTTGCATATATATAAGAGATACATTCTTCAAGTGTTTGATCATTTAGCTTACTCGTAAAGCAACATCATAAACATGTGTCCGAATTTGGTCTTCACAACATCTTTAACCCACGCTTCATAACATGTCTTCCCAAAGGTCTCTTTGTCAAATAATCACAAAGTTGCCCATCAATTTGAAAAACCAAATTACTCTCTTTGGCTTGAGGAAGGGATGCGCATGTCCAATGTGTGTGATTTAAGTCATCACACCATAAGCATCTGCTAAGCTGATTATATGGTCTTCCAAATTGCTCATGACATTGGCATTTTAACTCTTGAATATTTTTTTGCAGTGTTTATCTCAGTCGCTAACATTTCAATGTGTTAGGTAAGAGCTTAGTCAATTTTCGATTTAACTTGAGCAATCTTTGGATGTTCTTTAGTTTGAACTTTTTGTCCAATGTCACACCTAGAATGAGTGATTTATTAATTAAAATATGGTTTGTGATGTTGTGCTAGGTGGTGAGCCTAAAAGCTATCTATATCCTTGTCATTGGTTGTGCCATTAGGAGTGTAAAGATCTTCCAATATAGGCTCTAACTCTTTTCTATATGTCTCACCTAGAATGCATTTAAATATTTGCAACTTATCTAGTACTAGGACTCTTATATTTATTTGATGTAATTGATTAAATTTAACTTCAAATTCATTCAAACATTTCTTATATGCATGTATTTTTTAGGAGACTCAATCTAAATTAGAAAATAGGCCCTATTGTTTTTTCTATGTTCTTCGTAAGAGAATTCAACTAGACAATTATCTTTCATACTCCTTGCTCCTCCAAATTGTATGTGATGTCTTTAGCCTAGTCGCAACAATTGAAAGATAGGAATCTAAGAAGAAAAGAATACCTAAAATTGGTCTTTCTCTACTTGAAACGTCCATATGAGCCACATATGAGCCAAAAATCACAAAAAACTTGCACAACTTCAGTAGCGAAATCCAGAGAGGTATATAAGTCGTTGCACATCGGGTTCAAATAAGTCGTTGCACATCAGGTTCTTGTTGTGTATGTGGTAAGATAGTCGTGTGGACTTCAAATGGTAGAAGGATGGAAAGGTAGGTATTTGACAAAGCATAGGTTCAATATCTAAAGGTATATTATCATCCATGAAGAAATAAACGATAATTGAAAACGACAAGAACGACGCAGCTGAAATTATTCTCAAAGCTTTCAAACTACATAAAAAAAGATTATTCCAAATCAGTATATAATAAACATTATGGATTTAAAAATTTCATATGCAATCATCAATATATGTGATATGATCCAATATGCACATAATATATTTTCACAGAAGAAACCATTACATAATAAGACTAGTTGAGGATTAATTCTATGTTCAGAAATTTGTATTGATGATACATTGCGAATAGGTGACCATTTTAAGAAAACAATCCTAAACTTAGTGAGGATATGTATCAAAATCTTCATGTGGAATTTCAAGGGATAGAATAGAACCACGAGGAGTGTACAAAATCTTAAAACAACAAAAGGGATATATCTTGTTCATCAGTAAACCTCAAAAATTTAACCAACGACTTCTGTTAAAAGAATAGTAGGCTTTTCCATTGCATTACACACAAATTGACAAATATGCTTGATGCGGAAGTAGTTATTAACAACAACTCAAAGACAAATTAAAAAATCAATAATCAAACTTTAATAATGTCAACAATATGTATCGCATTTGTACAAAGAACCATCCTCATCAATGCGTTTCTAATGGAATAAATTATTAGAAAGACCAAAATAAGTTTTGTGACTCATACCTTTGAGTAGTTCTTGATCCTTATAGCCCTAGAATAATCCACATGCCTAAAGTTCCTCCATATGGTCATTTAAGAAGGCTAGGAGTGACTTATGATTTTCTACTAGAACGTTGGCTCCTCTAACTACCTTAGATTTATTGGAACAAAAAAAAACTACTACTCTACTAGGTACCACACGTAACCAAGCTATGGAGGAATGAATGAAAGATAAGGATACATAATAAGGGATTGAAATGGAAATAACCTACATACAATAGCATGGATACTCCATGGGAGAGAGTACATACTCTTTTCAAGAGCTTGAGTGGGTTAACTTATGGAGGGTGAAGTGAGGCCCTCCTTACACGGAGGGAAAATCTCCTTGGATGTGGAATATATGTTGTTGAGACTATAATGTTTATTTTAGCTCTCCAGTCTCTCAGACAAGGACCGACTTGAGAAGTGCATAGAGGTTTGGCAATTATGCAATTTCTCTTTGTTGGAATGGGCACTATGAGGAGATGCAATAACGTGGAAGACTCATGCTAGAGCCTTGCCTTTCTTGATGTTTGGTCCTTGATGCTGTTACGGTCCATAACCAAATCTAGGTAGGCCAATGGTAGACGATGGAGGTCCAAATAAACCTAACAATATCTCCTATAGCGATCAAGGTGAGAAAATGTTTGCGAATCCGTAACTATTGCTCCCTCTTATCAAGGAATCAAAATGGAATATTTGGCTAAGATTTTCTGTCTCTTAAACAAACCAAAAAATCCACACAATTCTCATCTCGAGAACTATATGGTCTTAGCTTACTAACATGAAAAACTAGACAAACTCTGCAGTCATCTTGCAATTGCAATTTGTATGAAACATCAGTAATCTTCTTGATTAGTGTCCACTGTCCATAGAATCTAGGGGATAAGTCTAGTTTTTAAGCCACTATCAATGAAGGACAAAGTGGAACCTATAAAAATACACGACTGCCCTCTTAAAACATTCATGGTATGCAATGTCGATCTACAAATGCTTTCGTTCTTTCACTAACTTGATGAAGATTAAACTCAGCTATTTTCAAGTTAGCTTGGAAATCCCTAAGGAACTATGAAGCGCTCAGAGGCTTTGGGATAACCAAACTATGGTTGTCCTCTAGTGAATAAACCCATAAATCACCTCAAAAGTGCAAGCTTAGTAGTTTTGCGCTTCCAACTATTGTAAGAAAATTCAAATAATGGGAAAAAACTATCCCAATCTATTTGCTTCCCCAAAATATATTCCCATAGCATATCTTTGAGTATGTGATTAACTCTTTTGATCTGACCATCTCTATATGGATTTAGCTAGACCATGCAATCTAAAAATATTATAAGTAAATAGTTCAACAACTCATGGAGCTTCCACTAATTCCTTGGTAGGAATAAAGTGTGCCATTTTGATCAAATGATCACGCACCAGAAGAATAGCATTCTTCAATCATGATGTCCTAGGTAAACCCATTATGAAGTCCATGGATATATTCTCCATGTAATATTAAGGTAATTCCAATCATTGCAATCTAGCCTCTATCCCCCGAAGGTCAGGCTAGGAACAAATTACTTCAATGTGTGATGATTTGTGTATACTTATAAAATTTTACGCATACAAATAGTGTCTCTAAATTTTTGAAGTATCAACTATTATATATAGTTGTTGTCCATGGACAAGCCAATTTCCTTGAGTAAGAGAAAGTTTCTTACTTTTGAAAGTTATTGTTATGCCATCTTGAATCAAGACTAAACCAACGGTATGCATATTTACTACTTTAATCTAAGATTGGTAGGTCTCTTGGTACTTTCTTGGAGGTTCCAAAGACCCCGACTTCAATTGTGGCCAAGGCAATGGGTGTGCCATCAGTGCAGATTTTCATATCTGATCCCACACAACTACTAACTATGACTATCCTCTCTCTCCTTTTGAGAGGATGGTTGATTCAGAGGACTGAGCACTCAGACCTCCTGAATCAGTGCTTTGCTTTTGATTGTTGCAAGGTTGGTCACCTTGTGAAGGCTTGCCCTTCTAGGACTTGATGCAAGTCTTATAACATGCTCATCAACTGCCGTGAGATAGGGCACCTCTTCCTCCCTCACCACACTTGGATCCATCGAGCTTCACACCCCAAGTAGAGGATTGTTCTTCTCATCCCTCTAGTGTCGTGGCTCCTCAGGCCGAACTCTCTCCACCTCGAGCAAGTTGGTGATAGCCTCAACATCAGTAGCAATGGGGGCAACAACATCATCCAAAAGCTCAAGAGGGATGAACCTCTCCCAGATTGATCATATAATTGTCAGTGATATATTGCCTTAGTGTGGTGGCAACACATGAATTATGGATAGCTCTTACTTTTTTGAATATGCCCCAATGATTACCTCCTTTACTAAGGATGATGTCAGAGGTCCCATGGTGTTGAGGATTCTTGAGCAAGTCCACCTTGATAGATGCTTTTATGATTAGATTGAGCTTCTTTGGTATCAGCTATCTTCGAACAAGGGGTACCAAACTTAATCCCTTGGGGTCAATCTGTAGATGATTAGCTCCTTATATGTGGAGAATAGCCACTTACTTGCTCAGCTCTACAGGAGCAATTTCTACCTACATAGGGGCAGTGCCTCCCTGCATTGACTCTTGGAGCATCACCCCGATTGTGAGTGGATTGGCTCATATCTTGCCCATGCTTAATAGTAGCTCATGACAACTAGGATAGGTGATCAACCTTTTATAGAAAAGCTGCTCATTGGATTCACGTTGATGATTGTATCTCTAGGGATTTTTTTGTGGCTATTGGATCTCGCTAGTCGTGGGCTTGCATAAGGTAGTTTTGGCAAATGGATGGCTCTTGTGCTATTGAGTCTATGGAGCCGAGGGAGATTTCCACTCACTTCTACCGTATAAGTCTTATGGTTTTTGGATTAGTTCAAATGCTTTGGGTAGATGACTTCCTTGTGAGCAATTTTGGTAGATACCTCTTGGCATGGGCATTATGTATCTTGATTGCCACATTGGTCTTCATCTTGCTCCCAATTTGCAAATCTCATCTCTCCTTCTATCCATCAGGAGGAAGCTTTTGCAGTGGAGCTATGCTAGGTTGTCCTTGGTTGGGCATGTTGTGGTGGCTAACCAAGTTCTCTTGGCTATGACGTGGTATGTGACCACTTGTTGGATCTTTTTGAGTTCTTGTATTAACCAGATCTAGTGGCTAGTAAGGAATTTTCTTTGGTGGAGATGGGATCGCGCTAAGGTTTCTTGGTTAGTCATCACCCTTCCTTTGGACTAGGGTGGTCTAGGGACGATTGGCCTTGCATGTTAGAGAAGAGCCCTACAGGGCAAGTTTATTGTTCGTGATCTTCTTCGTGGCCTAGAGTCCCTCGAAGGATTTTCTTTATCAAAGGTTGGGTCTCTTTGCTCCTGCCATCGGTGGGCCTTTGCTCCATGAGATCACATGGATTTTCACTAAGACTCGGTGTACACACTTTTCATGATGTAGTGAGAATTGTTTTGCTTGCAATATCTAAGCAGTTACATCTCATTTTCATTCAGCTTGCTCCATCTTGTATTGAGGAGTAGGTCTGATAGCCTACCACTTGGAACCCTCTCATCTCCTCTTAGAGAGGGTTCATGGCTGGTTGTCACCTACGTGTTTCCTCTAGAGAGTTTGCTAGGGGCCCTAGGTGTAGTGTGGCTGATTGGTTCAGCCTTTAGAGTGTATCTGAGGTGTGACAATAGGACTGATGTATGGTGATGAGTGGTGTGCCTGATATGATTCTAGGAGACTTGGGGACCCAGGTTGATCCCCATGCTTAGACGGCCTAGCTTGGAGCCTTTACTTTGACTGAGGTTTTGATTGTTGCCTAGAGTATCTATTAGGATGGGGCTCTCTTTTTCAAGAATGGTGAGGAGGGATGTATGATTAGCTCTTCCATTAAGCTTGATATCGTAAGATAAGAAGAGTTAGAAATGTGCAACCGAAGTTGCACACAAATTATTGGAAAAAATTAGTTACCCAATTCCGAACACAAGGAAAGCGAATAAGAGAGCTAAAATTTCAAGATTTGATAAGAATTAGTCAACTCCACAACCCATCCAAAAAATTATAAATGCAACTTGAAAAAATATGTATTGCCATTTTCATTCCTAGATTCCAAATGTGTGCACGACTTCAAACGAGATATCGGAAGATATGCTTTCGCTTGCTAAATGAAATATGATTTTCCTATTGAGACCCTCAAAGAGAAGAAACCGAGGTAGATTGTAGATTTAGGACTATAACATGGAAAAGTCATGATTCTACTAACAAAAAAGTGCTTCTGATTCTTTTATAATTTTTAAAGGAAGTTTGAGAGAGCCTACTGTTCCACAATTTAATTAATAGAAATTCAGTTTTACAAGTGAAAAGGCTTAGCACTCATGAGACACCTCATATCGCACAAAGCAGGGGATGCTAATAGATTAGTAGAGAATTTTACAAAAAAAGTTTATAACCGTCTCATCCCTCTCATGTGGGGCCCACTTGGTTTCGATCTTGTTGCTCTCTAGGAAGAACACTCTATGATGTCTAAAGGAAGGGGGCTTCTTACAATTGCAAATTCTTTTGCCTAAAAGGAAAAGAGATTTTTTCATCGATCATTCTTTAAAAGGGCTTCCAAAGTTGGTTGCACACCTCTCTTTCCATATTTTGCACAGAGTCTCCCCTTTTATAGCAATCCATAGTCCTAAGGAACATCTAATCGCTTCACCCAGCAAAGCTTGCTTCCAATTGATTTGTCCCTATAATAGTTTGATTCTCTTAAGCGCCTGCGAGATGGATATTGATTTGAGGCATGAAAAGAAGAGGTGTCCCAAGTCTTCTCTGCCCCGAAGGTATCGTTTGCACCATAGGGGGGCCACAAAATTTGTTAGCTTTAACATTGGTCCAGATTTCACAATGTAGGATTTGCCACATAAGCATAGACTTTTCTTATCTCGATGAGAGGGTGTTAAAGGGATTGGAACTTAAAGTCCCACCTCTAGCATAATGAATGGAGAAACCACTTCCTATTGAGCATAACATGAAATTCCACATCCTTCGTGATTTTGAGCATTAAATGGATACACCACATCATTGAAAAAGTTTTTTGAAGTCAATGGTCTATTGAGAAAAGTCAAAAGTTTGATAAGAATGATTCTTTTCATAGAAGCTCCAGAAACAAAGTATCTTTTTCAGATGTGAGTCTTTTAAAGCTTGCTTGATGGGCAAGCAATGCTCGTGTCGTAAGATGTTGATTGTATCTTTTTATGGTATGTTCATTGGCTGAGATCTTTCATAGGAGGATACAGAAGCAAAAGATAAGGTGAAAGTCAAGTCCTCAACCCATCCAAAAAGAATGGAGGAAGAAATGGAAATTCGACAACGAAGACTGCGAACTGTGTGCCACCTTCACAAAATCGGAGATTAAACTTTATGAGCAAGAACTTAGGATAAAACAACGAGAGGGAAAAAGAAAAAGAAAGTGATACGAAAAACTGCTTTCAAGTCAAAAGAAAAGTGATTTTCATTAAGAAAAAAGGGTGTGGTAAGGAATGACTGTTTCCTAGAATCTTTCTTTTTAAGAATTATTCCATCCGCTCTTTCGTTTAGTCTTTGACTCTTCTATTAAGAAACGTGTTCTTAAGAGACGTACCTCCAAACACCGCTGCCTGATTGGTCGCAATCCATTTAGGAAGGCCATCACATTCGCCCAACGCTAACTCTCGCATGCAGGCGCCGAGTTCGGTAGGAAGCGTCCTCAACTTCGGGCATTCTTGTGCGCGGAATAACTCTAGCTTTGGCAGCGAGCCCTGCAAACGTGAATGTATGTGTGAGTGTGGAAGCACAAACCTAAAATAGAACGTTGAAGTCCAAGAAGCGTGATCGTTACTCACGTTCACAGCCTGGAGGCTGCTGCAACCGTCCAACCACAGACTCTGCAGAGTTGTGGGGAGGAAGGAGAGAGTCTCCAAAGATGTGCACTCATGAAGGTCGAGATGCTCCAAGGACGAAAGTTCTGTGCGTGGACAGTTCCGCATAAAATAGGATGAAAAAGGTTTCACTTGAAGAACGATAATGTTGAATTCAAAAGTAGGACACAACTTGTCTCAAACATTAGTTTTGTTTGAAAGTGAATGCGTATGAAAAAGCTGGTTAGAAATCAAAACATATAAATAAAAATCGAACTTGACAGGCCATGCTAATAACGAATTTCCAGCCAAATTTATATTTCTTTCTTTTTTATTCAAGACAACACAGATTGTTGGAAACAATGTCAAGGTTAGTTCCAAAATCTCAAGTACAATAGCTATATGATATATTCTTTCTACAATTCTCAACAAGCAAGTCGTGTGGATAGAATAAAATCCCCTCATATTCTTGATTAGTGTCCAAGGTCCACAGAATCTAAGGAGTAACTTGGGCCTTTGACCCACTGGAACTGAAGAACGAAGTGGACATGTAAAAATACAGAATCGCCCTCTTGAAACATTTGTGGTGTGCAATGTTGATCTACAAATGTTTTCAGACTTTCAAAAACTTGCTGAAGATTAAATTTAGCTTTTTTCAAGTTAGCTTGCAAATCTATAAGGAATTATGGAGCACTCAGAGGTTTCGAGCTAAACCAATTGTAATTGGTCTGTGATGAATAAACCCATAAATCACCTCAAAAGGTGCCAACTTAGTAGTTTTGTGCTTCCAACTATTATAACAACACTCAACTAATAGAATAAAACTATCCCAATGTGTTTCCTTCTCTCAAATATATACACATAGCATATCTTCTAGTATCTAATTAACTTTTGGGTTTAACCATTTGTTTATGGATTAAGATAGATCATGCAATCTAAAAATATTTTGAATAAATAGTTCTCCAACTTCTAGAGCTTCCATTGATTCCTTAGTAGGAATAAAGTATGCCATTTTGATCAAATGATCGATCATCACACGAATGGCATTATTTTTTCATGGTGTCCTAGGTAAACCCATTATCAAGTCCACGGAAATACTATCCATACAGTACTACAATATTCCCAATGGTTGTAGAAGACTTGGAGAACTGATCCTCTCTACTTTATTCACTTGGTATTTAAAACATTGACTTATATAATTGTTTACATCAATGATCATCTTTGGCCACCAAAAAGTGCATCTAATAAACTGCAAAGTTTTTTCAACACTTGAATGTCCCCTACAAGGTACATCATGGTTCTCAAAAATAACTTCTTTTCTAAATGTTGCTTCTTAGGAATTTAGCAATAAAAAAATTCCTTTTCTTTTGAGCAATCCTTGCTCAACATGAAAATTAGAGAATGCCTTATCCACATTATTTTCTAATAACTTGATAATTATAGATACTTGAAATCATTGCGTCAACTCACCCGATCTAGTTTGTCTCCCCCGGAGGTCAAGCTGGGAATAGAAATACTTCAATGTGTGATGATTTGTGTGTTGAGATATCACTTTTTCATTTCTTTGACATATATATTGTTCACGCCGGTATATGTTAGGGACACTTCATTGAGGTTGATTACATTTATCTACCGACAGTGATGGCACATTTGTTTCTTGTCAGCTCACTCATTCGTGGACATTAGATTTTGTTATCTTTAGTGTCCATGTGAAAGGCCAAATGGCCACCGTACACTTCTTTGTATATGTTCTTTAATAAAACATATAGTGGCCTGGTGAGTCACAGACTGTAAGTTCGACCGCATTTGTAAATCCAAAGAAGTTTGTGTTCATGCTCCCTGTGTACTGTGTTTTCTGTGTATTCTGCAGCCTCTGTGCGGAGTACTGCGTGCGGCCTCAGGAGCTCGGTTTTCTACTCCGAGTATATCGTCGTGGAGCTCTCGAGAAGGAGAGCGCACTGTGGTGCATCGCCATCGAAATACTTCAGTGGTATCAGAGCAGTTCGAGGCAAAAGCTTTGTTTCTTTTGTGCGAGCGAAGCGAGCAACCCCCCCCCCCCAAGGCTTACGACTAAGGCGGCGACCAAGGCATAGACCTTGGCATACCTTGTCATCCGAGTCACTGAAGTCACCGTTGGTGCCGTTGGCTGCGCGCGAGGGAGGACCTCAACGATCAAGGAATATAAAGGTTCCCGGTACTTCCCCGGAGGTCACCCATCCCAGTACTGTTCCCCCTAGAGCTCGCTTAACCATGGCAATCTCTTGCCACTAAGCTACACTCTTGTGGTGTCTGAAGAAGGGGAAAGACTAAGGTTGACATTACCTTGAACAAGTTTTGGTCCCTCAAAGCTTCATTCTTTGCTTTCAAAGCCTATTTCTGAAGCATTTTTGGAGTGTCTTTTGGAGCCATTTTGGAGTACTTTCACACATAGTTCTCTTCACACACGTCCAAGAACATCAAGAAGAGTGTTCTTTGTACTTCTCAGACAATAAATATCAACCTTTGGGGCTGTATTTTCAGCCACACTCGTAAAACAACAGGTTTCTTGAGAGGCTTTCAGTTTTGGTGGGATTAACTGCTGCAAATTTATGCAGGTCTTTTTTAAGCCTAAAACATCATAGTTGACAGACACTTGCAGGTGTTATTGGCTAATTTTTGGGCTGTGTATTCAGCATTTTAGTGTCATTTTACTGCATATATTGAGCACACACCATGTACGCTTCTGTGGATACCGCTTATGTACGTCCATGTGGTCATTGATATAGCGGTTACATTCTTTGCATAAAGCCTTTTATGTTTGATAAAGAGGGTCGTGGTGAGGTTTTCTTAACTCACAGACATCCAGATGTCGGGGTCTCTTCGGTGATGCAGGTGGAAGACTTACCTAGCCTCACCATATGAGATGTATGATAGTTGTTCATAGGTGCTCGATAAGCCTAGTTGGCTTCTATTGGGTAACTGATTATATGCAGTGGAGTCAGTGATTCACTATGCAGGTAGACATGTCAGTACTTGCAGTTTTATGATACTTTGACACTGGTCATATGCTAATTTTGCAGAGGATACTCTGGCAAATTTTTTTCGGATTTCTGGTTTAGTCAACTATATAGTGGTCGATTTACTCCTTGATACACTTATTTGTTGGTGTTTGGAATCTTCTAGCTCCATTATCATTCTATTTAGTTCTCTACCATCATTGCATCAGAGGTCTCAGGCACATCCGATGGATCAGGCTCTAGTGCTAGTGTTCCGAGGAGGAGCTATAACTTGCAGGGCAAAGACCATTTTGAGATCCGAAAATTTGATGGCACAAACTTTGCTCTATGGAAGAATCAGATTAAAGATGTGCTGATTCAAAGGAGGCAATGGAAGCCAGTAAATGGGATTTCAAAGAAGCCTGCTGACATGGATGAAGATGATTGGGATGAGTTAGATGAAATGGCCAAGTCTACCATTCGCTTGCACCTGGCAGATAATGTTTACTTTACAGTATTAGACTGTGAAAGTGTAGAGGAGCTTTGGAAGAAGTTATGCAATACATATGAAAAAGAGACGGCATCAAATAAAGTGTATCTGATGAGAAAATTATATGACCTTCGTATGAAGGACACAGACAGTGTTGTTGCTCATCTAAATGAGTTTGATGCTATATTCTCCCAGTTACAGGCTCAGAAAATGGATATGGATAATGAAATGAAAGCAGTATTGCTGTTATGCACCCTACCATCATCATGGGATATGTTTTTCACAGCTATTAGCAATAGTGCACCTGGTGGTAAACTCATCTATGATGACATATATGGAGCACTCTTGAGTGAGGATATTCGTAGAAAATCTATGGTTGGCACTCAGAGTGGAGATGCATATAATGTTCGTGATTCTTACCAAGGAAAGAATCAGCAACGTGGCAGGAGCAAGAACAAGGAAAAGAATGGTCAACGGAATAAGAGTACAAGTAAATCAAGGAAGAGGGATATCGAATGCCATTATTGTCATAACAAAGGACACATGAAGAAAGACTATTATACATTAAAGAATGCTAAAGGTAAAGGACAGAATGTTGATGGGCATGTTAAACAGTTACCTGCACCATCTACTTCAACTGTGAAGATTGAAGAAATTAATGCTATTTCTCATGATGCTGATGTGTTGACACTTGATAGTACTGTGCCATCTGAGGCACTTATGGCCGATTCTCCTTCCCACACCTGGCTACTAGATTCTGGTGCTTCTTTCCATGTGACACCACATAGAGAATGGTTCTCAAATTATGCAGCAAAGTCTCTTGGTACCGTGAGACTTGGTGACTCTTACCAGTGTGATGTTGTGGGGATTGGGGATGTGGTTGTGCAGTTCATTGATGGTTCAAAATTTACTATGCATAATGTATGCCATGTACCTCAGTTATCACGTAGTTTGATGTCAGTTGGTCAACTTGATGACCTTGGTTACAAGGTAGTCTTCTATGCTTAGTCCTTTTGTATATCAAAGGGCAATATGGTTATTGCAAAAGGAAGCAAAGTTGTCTCACTTTATCCTTTATTTGTATCACAGAAAGAACACTTATTAGTTGTTACTGAACAGCCTATGGCTTGTATTTGGCATGGCATTTGGGCCATATATCTTGTAGTGGAATGGAAAATCTTTTTCGTTCTGGCTGCTTACCTATGTTATCTTTCTCTTATTTCTCATTTTGTGAGCATTGTCAATATGGAAAGAAAACCAGAAATGTGCATAGAATGCACATTGACTCTTCAATTTAGCCTTTAGATCTCATTCATACAGATGTGTGTGGTCCTATGCCCACTAGGTCCTTAGGTGGTTCTCTTTACTTTGTGACTTTCATAGATGATGCTACTAGAAAAGTCTAGGTATATCCTATCAAATCAAAGGATGATGTATTCCCTACTTTCAAAAAATGGCTTGCTTCAGTTGAGACTGAAAAAGGAACTAAGCTTAAGGCTTTACGTTCAGATAATGGGGGTGAGTATACCTCACATGAATTCAACCTTTTCTGTCAATCTAGAGGAATTCGTAGAGATTTTACAGCTCCTTATACCCCAGTACAGAATGGTGTAGTTGAGAGGATGAATAGAACTATTCAAGATAGATTAGTCTCTATGTTGCATCATGCTAACCTCTCACAAGGTTTTTGGGCAGAAGTAGTATTGACTGCAATTCATGTGATTAACTTTTCACCTAGTACTGCCAAAGGTCTGAACGTGGCACAAGAGTTATGGACAGGGAAACCACCATATTATGATCATCTTCGAGTTTTTGGGTGTGAAGCATATGTTCATATACCCAAAAATCTTAGATAAAAGTTGGACCATAAGTCAAAGAAATGCACTTTTCTTGGATATGGTCAAGAAGGACAATTTGGATATCGCTTATGGGATCCTGAAACACGGTCGGTGATAAAAAATAGTGATGTCATTTTGAATGAGTCTAAGATGCATAAACAACCCATTAAGGAGGTTGAAGTGAGAAGAGTGGTGTTTGAGGATACTAGTCCTCCGGTTAGCATGCATAAAAATGCTGCACATAGGGATGTTCAAGAGAATGTCCATTCAGATCAGTCTGCACATGTTCCTGTTCAGCAACCATTGAGATGTTCTGCACGTGTCTCGCATCCACCTGATAGATATGTTCCAGGTTTAGATTTTGTTATGCTAACAGATGTCGATGAGCCTTCTTGCTACAAAGAGGCTATGCAGACAGAGGATCATATCAAGTGGGAGCGTGCCATGAAGAGTGAGTTGGATTCTATTCACAAGAATGGTACTTGGTACTTAGTACCTTTGCCAAAGGGCAGGAAAGCTTTACCATGTAAATGGGTATATTAGCTGAGATTCACATCAGATAGTGCTTCTTCAAAATATAAAGCACGACTTGTTGGAAAGGGTTTTAAGCAACAACATGGTGTTGATTTTGAGGAAATCTTCTCTCCAGTGGTCAAGATGACTACTTTGCGCATGTTGCTTGGATTCGTTGCAATGGAGGACTTAGAGTAGTCCAAATGGATGTGAAAAAATCTTTCTTGCATTGAGATCTTACAGATGAGATCTATATGGAACAACCAGAGGGTTATGTAGTTCCTGGCAAGGAAAGTCTAGTTTGTAAGCTCAAGAAGAGCTTGTATGGACTTAAACAGTCTCCTAGACAATGCTACCAAAAGTTTGATGCTTTTATGAAGTCCCAAGGCTATTCTCAGAGCAATGAGGATCATTGTCTCTACACAAAGAGATGCTCTGATGGCAGCTTGATATGCTTGATACTTTACGTTGATGATATGTTGATTGCTAGGAAGTCCTCTTATGATTTGTCAATTCTCAAAAAGGAGTTGAGTCAGACATTTGATATGAAGGATTTGGGGGATGCCAAACATATTCTTGGCATGCGCATTACTCGTGAAAGGAGTAAAAGATGCATATACTTGTCTCAAAGTGAGTACATATCCAAAGTACTTCACCGGTTCAATATGCAGGGTGGAAAGGCATAGATGACATATGTGGAGCACTCTTGAGTGAGGATATTCGTAGAAAACCTATGGTTGGCACTCAGAGTGGAGATGCATATAATGTTCGTGATTCTTACCAAGGAAAGAATCAGCAACGTGGCAGGAGCAAGAACAAGGAAAAGAATGGTCAACGGAATAAGAGTACAAGTAAATCAAGGAAGAGGGATATCGAATGCCATTATTGTCATAACAAAGGACACATGAAGAAAGACTATTATACATTAAAGAATGCTAAAGATAAAGGACAGAATGTTGATGGGCATGTTAAACAGTTACCTGCACCATCTACTTCAACTGTGAAGATTGAAGAAATTAATGCTATTTCTCATGATGCTGATGTGTTGACACTTGATAGTACTGTGCCATCTGAGGCACTTATGGCTGATTCTCCTTCCCACACCTGGCTACTAGATTCTGGTGCTTCTTTCCATGTGACACCACATAGAGAATGGTTCTCAAATTATGCAACAAAGTCTCTTGGTACCGTGAGACTTGGTGACTCTTACCAGTGTGATGTTGTGGGGATTGGGGATGTGGTTGTGCAGTTCATTGATGGTTCAAAATTTACTATGCATAATGTACGCCATGTACCTCAGTTATCACGTAGTTTGATGTCAGTTGGTCAACTTGATGACCTTGGTTACAAGGTAGTCTTCTATGCTCAGTCCTTTTGTATATCAAAGGGCAATATGGTTATTGCAAAAGGAAGCAAAGTTGTCTCACTTTATCCTTTATTTGTATCACAGAAAGAACACTTATTAGCTGTTACTGAACAGCCTATGGCTTGTATTTGGCATGGCATTTGGGCCATATATCTTGTAGTGGAATGGAAAATCTTTCTCGTTCTGGCTGCTTACCTATGTTATCTTTCTCTTATTTTTCATTTTGTGAGCATTGTCAATATGGAAAGAAAACTAGAAATGTGCATAGAATGCACATTGACTCTTCAATTTAGCCTTTAGATCTCATTCATACAGATGTGTGTGGTCCTATGCCCACTAGGTCCTTAGGTGGTTCTCTTTACTTTGTGACTTTCATAGATGATGCTACTAGAAAAGTCTGGGTATATCCTATCAAATCAAAGGATGATGTATTCCCTACTTTCAAAAAATGGCTTGCTTCAGTTGAGACTGAAAAAGGAACTAAGCTTAAGGCTTTACGTTCAGATAATGGGGGTGAGTATACCTCACATGAATTCAACCTTTTCTGTCAGTCTAGAGGAATTCGTAGAGATTTTACAGCTCCTTATACCCCAGTACAGAATGGTGTAGTTGAGAGGATGAATAGAACTATTCAAGATAGATTAGTCTCTATGTTGCATCATGCTAACCTCTCACAAGGTTTTTGGGCAGAAGTAGTATTGACTGCAGTTCATGTGATTAACTTTTCACCTAGTACTGCCAAAGGTCTGAACGTGGCACAAGAGTTATGGACAGGGAAACCACCATATTATGATCATCTTCGAGTTTTTGGGTGTGAAGCATATGTTCATATACCCAAAAATATTAGATAAAAGTTGGACCATAAGTCAAAGAAATGCACTTTTCTTGGATATGGTCAAGAAGGACAATTTGGATATCGCTTATGGGATCTTGAAACACGGTCGGTGATCAGAAATAGTGATGTCATTTTGAATGAGTCTAAGATGCATAAACAACCCATTAAGGAGGTTGAAGTGAGAAGAGTGGTGTTTGAGGATACTAGTCCTCCGGTTAGCATGCATAAAAATGTTGCACATAGGGATGTTCAAGAGAATGTCCATTCAGATCAGTCTGCACATGTTCCTGTTCAGCAACCATTGAGATGTTCTCCACATGTCTCGCATCCACCTGATAGATATGTTCCGGGTTTAGATTTTGTTATGCTAACAGATGCCGATGAGCCTTCTTGCTACAAAGAGGCTATGCAGACAGAGGATCATATCAAGTGGGAGCGTGCCATGAAGAGTGAGTTGGATTCTATTCACAAGAATGGTACTTGGGACTTAGTACCTTTGCCAAAGGGCAGGAAAGCTTTACCATGTAAATGGGTATATTAGCTGAGATTCACATCAGATAGTGCTTCTTCAAAATATAAAGCACGACTTGTTGGAAAGGGTTTTAAGCAACAACATGGTGTTGATTTTGAGGAAATCTTCTCTCCAGTGGTCAAGATGACTACTTTGCGCATGTTGCTTGGATTCGTTGCAATGGAGGACTTAGAGTAGTCCAAATGGATGTGAAAAAATCTTTCTTGCATTGAGATCTTACAGATGAGATCTATATGGAACAACCAGAGGGTTATGTAGTTCCTGGCAAGGAAAGTCTAGTTTGTAAGCTCAAGAAGAGCTTGTATGGACTTAAACAGTCTCCTAGACAATGCTACCAAAAGTTTGATGCTTTTATGAAGTCCCAAGGCTATTCTCAGAGCAATGAGGATCATTGTCTCTACACAAAGAGATGCTCTGATGGCAGCTTGATATGCTTGATACTTTACGTTGATGATATGTTGATTGCTAGGAAGTCCTCTTATGATTTGTCAATTCTCAAAAAGAAGTTGAGTCAGACATTTGATATGAAGGATTTGGGGGATGCCAAACATATTCTTGGCATGCGCATTACTCGTGAAAGGAGTAAAAGATGCATATACTTGTCTCAAAGTGAGTACATATCCAAAGTACTTCACCGGTTCAATATGCAGGGTGGAAAGGCATTGAGTACGCCTTTACCCACATATGTGAAATTGAGCAAGGATGACTGTCCCAAATCAAATGAGGACAAAGAATTCATGACCAAAATTCCCTATCAGTTTATTGTTGGTAGTCTCATGTACGCTATGGTACCTACGAGACCAGACATTGCATTTGCAGTGAGAGTTGTGAGCAGATATATGTCTAATCCTGGCAAGAAACATTGGGAAGCGGTCAAGATGATTTTGAGATATCTAAGTGGCACTGAGGACAAGTGTCTATGCTTAGGTAGAGGGAAAACATCCATTATTGGCTACACAGATTCTGACTATGCTGGTTGTGTAGACAATCGTAAGTCTACATCAAGGTACATTTTTCATTTTGCTGGAGGTGCTATCTCTTGGAGATCCCGTCTTCAAGAATGTACAGCTGTTTCCACCACAAAAGCAGAGTATGTTGCAGCAAGTGAGGCATGTAAGGAAGCATTGTGGCTTTCTCGTCTTGCTTGTGATATGGGTTTACCTCAGCATGTACCCCGCTTGCTCAGTGATATTCAGAGTGCCATTGCTTTGGCTAAGAATCCGGTCTATCATGCAAAGACTAAGCACATTGAGGTGAGGTATCACTTCATTAGAGATTGCTTAGCCACTGAGAGCATTATTCTTGAGAAGGTTCACACTCGAGATAATGTTGCAGATGCTTTGACTAAAGCTCTACCACAGGATAGCTTTCGACACTATTGTCACTTGACGGGGGTTACTTGATTCTTGATCTTACGCAATCACTTGTATACTGTGTAACATGCCCATCAAGTGGGAGGTATAGTTACTCAGGTATTCTTTATCATTCTTTATTTTTCTCCCATAGTTACTCTGGCCATATTGGCCTTTCGTGGGAAATTGTTACCGTTAGTGTCCATGTGAAAGGCCAAATGGCCACCAGACACTTCTTTGTATATGTTCTTTAATAAAACATATAGTGGCCTGGTCAGTCATAGACTATAAGTTTGAGAGCATTTGTAAGACCTAAGAAGTTTGTCTTCATGCTCCCTGTGTACTGTGTTTTCTGTGTATTCTGCAACCTCTGTGCGGAGTACTGCGTGCGGCCTCAGGAGCTCGGTTTTCTACTCCGAGTATATCGTCGTGGAGCTCTCAAGAAGGAGAGCACACTGTGGTGCATCGCCATCGAAATACTTCAGGTTTTTCCTTATGTACTAGTCTTTATATGTTGCAGTAGTTGTATTCTTGTTTTTAGATCATTCTTGTACATTCCTTTTTATGTAATAGAAGAAGAAGAAGAAGAAGATCATTATTCATTTCCTCAATCTGAGTGTATGCTTCTCTTTGATTGTGAGAGTGTGTGTGTGTGTGTGAGCTCTCTTCCTTACCTCCTTTCTTGTGACATGTTATCAGAGTCAGGTTGGCTATTGCGAGCTCGTGGAGAAGGTCGACAGTGAAGAGTACGTGAGAAGGCATGGAGAAAGCACGATTCACAAATGACCTCAAATTGCTATGAAAATTGGCATGAAGGTTAAAGACCTCAAAATATTTTCCAGAGTTAACCCTTTAGAGTCACCTGTTTTTGTCAGATCAGCGTTTCGGAGCCATCTCGACCTTCGTTTCGAGCGACCAAGGTGGGGCCCACAAAAAACCTAGGTCAATTTGTAAAACTGTAACTTGTATCCTATTTGGCAACACTCGTATATTCCAAATCTAGAATTTCAAGCGATTCTGTGAATTGATGATACATGAAAATTGTGTTTTTCTTAGATCGAAGTGTCACATCATAGTGCGACAGTGTTCAAGCAGAAGTGCTGCTTGTAGTGTTTCGCAGTGTTATGAATTGCTATAGAAATGGCAAACGCAGATGAAATGAGTCAACTTATGAGCGATAAGCTGGACAAGAACAACTTCTATGCTTGGAGATTCAGAATGATGAATTTCTTGATGGGAAAAGGCTACTAGAAGTACATCAAACGAGACAACAAAAATGCTTTGTAGTTACCAGAGAGGAATTGAACTTTGGACCAGTTAAGAGCATATGAGGAATGGAATTAAGGAGCATGAAAGATAATGTATTGGCTATCTGGTAGCATACAAGATGGCATGATTGGGCACATACACGATGCCAAGACTCGAAAGAGGCTTGGAATATTTTGGTCACATGAGACCAAAGGCACAGAAATTACAACTCAAGAACGAGCTGCATAGATTAGAGAAGAAGGGCCTGTTGGTAAGTGACTACAATCTAAAAATCAAAAGCATATGTGAATCACTTGCATCTATTGGCGTGAATGTAGATGATGATGATAAGGTGGAAGTCTGCCTTCCTGGTTTAGGAGTTGCATATAAGCAGTTCAAAACTTCTATACAAACCAGAGAAAATATTCCGAATTTTGCTGATTTGGTATCCATGCTCATTATTGAAGAAAAGAATCTTGGTGAGGCCCAAGGAAAGCCGATTTGTGAGTAGGTATTCTACTCTGGTAGAGGAAGAGGTTGTCACTCTAGTACAATGGAAAGTACCAATGTGAGGAGCTCCACCTCGTAATTGTCAATCCGCGGAGAGGTTAGGCCAATATGTAGATCAAGAGCAAGTGATGTGCATGAAGAAGATGGTGAGAAATGCAATTTGCATACACACACATGCGTACTTTATTAATACGATTACTTGTCTCATTGCAAAAGCAAAAACATAGTATGATATTTGTGAAGCTTGCATCTGCTTTATTTTCTAAAATTTGTACTCTTCTTTATAAATTTGCAAGGACTATATGAGATCACACTTCAATTTTTGAAAAGAGAAACATAAAAATTAAAAAAGAGTTTTCCAAAAGAATCGTGATATGCTTTGGTTGGATTTTTCAGGTTGGCCAATTGTGACGATGTGTAGGTTTAGTGGGGGCAGATGTCAGGATGAAATCCCGCAGTGAAGTGTACCTAAAGAATTTTTGTCAAGTTTATTTCATTGATTTTCTCGGTGTGATGTGATGTTTTGACCACAGAGAGTTATAAATTATGCATGTTCTAATTGATTTTATATTTATGTGATGCAAAACCATGTCATTTATGTACTTTAGACCTGTATATTTGTAAATACTTCATTGAAATTAACGCTAAATCCTCGAAATCCTAGGTTTGACCCTTGAAAAATCTTGCATTAGTTGATGTGCATGACCTTAAACATGGGCAAGCCCTAACTTTCTCTGATTTAAACCCTAGATTAGAACCTTAGAATTGGCATTTATCCTAAGTCTAACCCTTTGATTTAATTCAATTTGTACATAAAGTGTGAAACCAAACCTTAGTCCAAAAATAAAAAGGGAAAAAGAAAAAGAAACAAAAATAGAAAAAGGAAAATTAGAAAATTATAAAGAGAAAAATAAAAAATAGAAATAAAAGATGTGATTTTCCAAAAATAGGAAACGAGCATGCAAGAAAATTCGAAAAAAAGAAATAATCAATGAGGAGGTTAGAAGTTTCTAGAGAGAAGCCCTAGGAGGAACCTATAAATAGAGGTTCCATGCTCATTTAGCTTTCCCTGCGGATTCTCTCCAGGTATAGGTTCTCATGATTTGAAGAGTACGAGTCAAACTAAAGTGACGAAGTGGTTTATATTCCTCATGGATTCTCTCTAGGTGCAAGTTCTCATGATTTGAAGAGTACGATTCAAAGTAAAGTGAACGTGATTTTATATTCCCTGTGGATTCTCTCCAGGTGCAAGTTCTCATGATTTGAAGAGTACAAATCAATTTGAAAGTAAAGTGAAGAAGTGATTTTATGTTCCTTGCTAATTCTCTCTAGGTTTTTGCCAAATTTTTGAAGTAAAGAGAAGAAAAGTTATTGCCATGAAGACTTGAAGTAAAGCTTTGACAAGAGACCAAAGTAAAGTGAAGATCCTATGGCAAAGATCGAAGAGAAGTCAAAGGGCATCCTTTTGCACTGTAGCAGAGTGACTATCTTGTGTTTGAGCGATCCGAACTATAGCAGATTTTTGTATTATTTAGAGTCACGTGGTGACATCAGTTGTATATTATTGCCATCATTGAGCAGAGGTCATTTATTTAGCACATCGAGTAGTGGTGACTTCTTTTTAGCATTGTATATTTCATTCCACATTCGTGATGCATACGGTCTATGAATTTGTTCCAGGTTATGCGATCGAGTGCTTTCGAGCTTTTCTCTTCTAAGGGAGCAGGCCTACATATGTACGATGATCCTACTAGGGTGATGCACCCAATGTGCAGATGTTGCTCACCAGACCGGGTGATGAGGCACACACCAATGGAGCCTGATCCAACCCCGCACCAGTCTTCCCCTTCTTACACCTCCTTTAGCTTCCGGACACCACATTTGTGACACCTAACAAGTCTGTGTTCTTGCTGGAGCAAAAGGTGGTGCTTCTAAAGTTCCCTCAAAAATAGACCTTGGTATTGGAAGTGAATGGTGGCACTATGCCCTCTCCTATTGGTGAGATGTATGGGGTCATGTCGACACTTTGTGGTTGACACATGGAATGCTGCCTCGCATTCTCTTAGATTGATGAAGTGAAGATCATCGACCCTTAAAGAGTTGCAAATGATCCCACATAAGAGCACGGTGCATATCATATGATTAGCTCCTGAATACAATGCATGTAAATACAGAAGAATCGTTCAAGATGTTCCCCAAACCATCTATTAGTAGCTGCATACAACGACTGAATGATCCATGTGGGAAGATTAATCATTTATGAGCCTATCTCTACCAAATAGAGACTAATCAGATTCTTTTGTGTGGCTGAGTGAATCTGTCTTGACTTGGAAAGGCGAAGTCTTGCATGCACAAATGAAGGGGTATGGAAATATTAGGTGTCATAGCAGCCACATCTTTGAGCTTAACAATGTTCCTGTTCTTCATGTTATTTGGCACTCAGGTTTTCATATCTGAAGGAATATGTAAGCCGTGCATGTTGAGTGCTTCTCTCACTAAGTTCAAGGTGAGCTTGAATTTCTTCTTTTCATTGTTCCAAATCAAAGAATGGATGAGAAAAGTCCCTCATAAATCCCTCACACCACTGGCCTGCAAGGTGGATATGAGATAGTAGCATCTTTTGAAATCTAGTTTTGGTAAAGTGGCACTAAAATACTCCTTCAATCCTGATTTTTTCCAAATGTCTTGGAGTTCTCGTGTCTTCTAGAGTTGCTCAATTTCACATGTAAAAAACTAAAATCTTCGCCAAAAATTATTAAATTCTCATTTTGACTCCTAGGCATGTTCTACATCTCCTAATGGTCTTGACATCTCATTGAACTAGTGAGAATGTGCACTAACATTCTTGGTCAGTCCCATGGGTGGGTCCTCGATAAGTATTTGATGTATATGACTGAACTCCATGGATGTTGCAAACATGTAGTGTATTCTGGAGAGGTTGTTTCTACCCGTTGGAACACCCATTTGGAATTATTTAAATGTTGTCAAGTAGCTCTTAGAATATATTTAATTCCAGAAAGTTTCATTTTAATTCTTTGAAAAAATTTAGAGAAAAGTCTAGAATAGTGAGAATATATCAATGCTTGTGGGCATAGTGGAGAGCAGCCATCTTCCATTGTTGCATTGGGGTGTTAGATCATCCTCCATTAGTGGTATTAGAGAATTTTGGAGGCTTGTAGACATCATTGGACTTCCTATTGAAGACTTGAAGGGATCAACACATCTCGTGGAAGCGCAAGGAGGACTTATTAGAGCAAGAAGAAATCAAAAGGGAGCCCCATCAATCGAGATCTCAACTAGTCGAAGATTAGCAAGGGAGAAGCTATCAAAAGGTAAAATCCACACCTAAAACATACAAACACTTGAGGAGAAGATATAGAAGCATCCTAGAGCTCATTTTAGTTGATTATAATGCACAAATAGAGAAGTTAAAGAAAGGAAATTATCAACCATGGAGATTTAGAATTATCAACTATACTATGGGCAAAGGATTGTGGGGATTAGTGAGTGGCACAGTGCATGTCTAGGCACTTAATGAATGGATACATGAGGATAGGATGCTCATATTCATTTTATCTCAACACATAAGCAATAGCATGATAGGGCATATACAAGACTTGAACACATCCAAGAAGGTTTGGGAGACCTTGGAGAGATGTATTCTTCATCAACCAAGGAAAGGAAGGTTCATCTCAAGAATGAGCTAAATAATCTTAGGAAAGCGCGAAGCACTCTCATGAATGAGTACATTTTGAAAGATAAGGATCTTTTAGATGCCCTAGGCTTATTTGGGAGCCCAATCGAAGATGATGATCTTGTGGTGCACACCCTCATTGGTTTGAGAGAGGATGAAAAATGGAAAGCAATCACCACATCAGTGTATGTAAGGGATTCCTTACTAGAATTTGATCAATTAGTCACATTGATGGTGACTGAGGAGATGAACTAGGGAGTTTCACAATCAAAGGGTAGCAAAGCCCAAGTTTTCTATGCATGTAGAGGTGAAGGCAAAAGAGGTGGAAGAAACGTCCAAGGCAGAGGGAGAGAAAGTTCAAACCCAAGCTGAAGGAGCCAAGTTGTCTCCAACCAAAGCTATGGATCAAGAGGAAGAGGAATGAGTAGAAGAAGAGGAGGAAGATCAAACAAAAGAGAAGCAATGAACGGAGAATGCTACAATTGTGGAAAATCAAGCTATTATGCAAGAGATTCTTCATCCAAAGAGGACGCAATCAAGGATGCAAAAGGAACCAAGGTAGTTATGCTAGTGCTTCAACAAATTCAAAAAATGAGAACTTGCTTATGATGTAAGGTTCAAGTGAAAGAGTCAATTTAGATTTTACAGGGTACATTGATAGTGGTTGTAGCAACCAATATAAGTTGCAATAAAGATGTTTTCTTTAATTTACACTCACCCATCACTCAAGGATATATAGAGATAGGGGATGAAACTAAGCATAAGATTACACATGTGGGAGATGTTGCATTGAATGTCTCTGAAAGCTCCAAGGTGTTGAAGGATGTGGTGCATGTGCCAATCATCACCAAGAACTTGATTTTAGTAGGTCAACTGGTTGAAAGAGCATATGAGGTGAAGTGCAATGATCAAGAATGTTTTCTTGAAGACCCGACACATGACTGAACGCTCATAGAAAAAGGAAAGAAGTAAGGAAGAGTCTTCACCATGGAGGTAAAGCCATCCACCGCTCACATACAAAGGATGAAGGACATGCAAAGAAAGGGCTCTGTGAGTGGTCTACCTGATCTTACATATCATTATATGTAACATTTATGCCATGGTTGTCAATTAGGAAAACAAATTAGATTTCCATTCAAGAAGGAGGCACATGTGAGCAATGAAGTGTTGAATCTCATACACATAGATATATGGGTACCTACAAGGGAGCCATCCATTTGAGTTGATAGATATTTTGTCTAATTTATAGATGATCATTCAAGGTTTGTTTGGATGTATTGCATGAAGTCAAAGTCAGAGGTGTTTTACCACTTCAAGAGGTTTAAAAACCTAGTTGAGAAGGAAACATGAAAGTATACAAAGACTCTCCGATAGGATCGAGGGGAAGAGTATCTTTCAAATGAATTTTCAGATTTTCTACATGATCATGGCATCAAAAGGAAATTCACTTGCAAGTATGCACCTCAACAAAATAGGGTAGCAGAGAGGAAGAATAGATATATAGCAAAAGTGGCTAGAGCTATGTTAAATGAAATTAATGTTCCTAATTGCTATTGGGTTGATGCAACAAATACAACCATATACATTATGCATAGGTGTGCAACCTCAGGAGTACATGGGATTACATATTATGAAGCTTGGCATGGTAAAAAACCCAGCCTTTCACATCTCAAAGTATTTGGTTGTGTGTGTTATGTTCAGATACCTCAAGAATTGAGACACAAGTTAGACCCGAAGGTAGATAGGTGTATATTTCTTGGATATTTATTAGATAAAAAGGGTTTAAGATGCTATAATCCTTGCACCAAAGAGCTTGAGGTTTCTAGGGATGTAATATTTGATGAGTTGCTACCTAGGTATGATAGCAAAGATGTGTTACAGGTTGATGATGCATATGAACCCAAGAAGAAGTGCAAAGAGCAACAACAAATCATAGAGATGATGTTGATATATCAAGCTCAACATAGGATGATAAAGAATGACAACTTTACTAGTTTTATCTACCAAGAGGGATGGGACGTTTGTTTCTTGCAAGCTCACTCCTTTGCTGACATTAGGATTTTCCTTATGTACTATTCTTTATATATTTCACTTGTTGTATTGATGTACTTGGTCATTCTTGTATATCTCTTTTATGTAGCATTTCTAGTAGAAGAAGAAGATCATTCTTCCTTGCCTTAATCTATGTGTGCTCCTCTTTTTGTGTGTAAGAGTGTGTGAGAGCTATGGTCCTTAACTCCTTCCTTCTGACATGGTACTAGAGCTAGTGTGACTATAGAGAGCTTGTGGAGAATGTTGACAATGAAGAGTATGCAAGAAGGCATGGAGAAAGTGTCATTCAAAAATGACCTCTTTTTTTATCAGATTTTTGTTTCAAAGCCATCTCTACCTTCGTTTCAAGCTCACAAGGTGGGACCCATCGAAAAATCAGGTAAGTTTGCAAAAATGTAACTTGTGTTCTCTTACCAATACTCAAATATTCTAGATTGAGAATTTCAAGTGATTATGTATATTGTTGATACACGAGAACCATGTTTTTTTTAAGATCAAACTAACACGTCACACTACGACAATATTCAGGCACTGGTACTACTTCTAGTGTTTTTGTAGTGTTATAAATTGTTACAAAAATGGAAAATGTAGATGGAATGAATCAGCTAATGAGCAATAAGCTAGACAAGATCAACTTCCATGCTTGGAGATTCAGAGTGAAGAATTTCCTGATGCGAAAAGGCTACTAGAAGCAGATCAAAGGAGAGAATAAAAACGTTCCACAATTACTAGAGATGAATCAGATTGAAGACCAGATAAGAGCACATGAAGAGTGGAATCAAGGAGCATGGAACGTAATCTATTGGTTGTCTGTTAGCATACATGATAGCATGATTGGGCACATATACGATGTCAAAACTCTAAAAGAGTCTTGGAATAGTTTGGTCACATTATATGAGACCAATACAAAGGCATGAAAATTGTAGCTCAAGAATGTGTTGCATACATTGGAGAGAGACCATGTCAGTAAGTAACTACACCCTGAAAATCAAAAGCATATGTGAGTCACTTGCATCTATTGGCATCAATTTAGATGATGATGATAAAATGGAAGTGTGCCTTTGTGGTTTCGGAACTGCATACATGCAGCTTAGAACTTCTATTCACATTAGGGAAAATATTTAGAATTTGGTTAATCTGGTATCCATGTTGATAATTGAGGAAAATGTGAGGACTCAAACTCCCAAGGAAAACCTTGTTGTGAGCAAGTATTCTACTTTGGCAAAGGAAGAGGCACAATTAGAGGCTTTGAAAGTGGAAGAGCAAACAATAACTAGGACCAAATTCAACAACAAAATCATGCAAGAGATAAAGGACATTTTTGAGGCAGGGGAGCAAAAACAGCCACAAAAAACTTCCAAAGAAATGATTTAGGTAATGATAGTAAATGATACTGGAATTGTGGTGAACTTTGTCAATTTGAACATGATTGTAGGTTAATGAATCAAAATAACAATAGGTAGAAAATAATTATGCATCCATAAGTGCAGATGATTCTAAGAAGATGTTCATGATCCAACATCACATGATGAATATAATGTCTGTTGATGTTTCAAAATCAAATGGTAATGTATGATATGATGACTCAAGTGCTTCTAACCACATGAGCAATCATGCGGAATGATTTAGGAGTTTGCAAAAATTACCATTTCTTGATTATATTGAAATGGGTGATGACACATCACATCTTACTGAGCCCACAAGAAACATAGCACTGTCTATGGAGAATGAAAAGGTAAAACATCTTGGTAATGTGCTACATGTTCCAAATATGACAAATAATCTAGTTTGTATTGGACAAATGGTTCACCAAGGTTTATAGGTCAAGTTTAATGTCGATGTGTTATATGTGGAAGAGTACAAACATGATGGAAGATTGATCTCCAAAAAAAAAGTGGGTATGATCTTCACCTTAAATGTGAAAATTCTTGAAATGAATGGGTCCATGTTTGCAAAAAGTGCAAGAGCTATTGTTGATATAGAGAAGTGGCACAAATGAATTGGACATGCTAATTTGTAGAGGTTGAAATTGATGCAGTAAAATGAGATTATCAATGGACTATTAAATTTCAAGGTTGTGGAGATGCAAAAGGTATGTGTAACATGCCAATTTGCTAAACAACAAAGAGCATCATTTCTGCATGACAAGCATGTTTGAGACTAGAGGCAACCATAGCATAGCAATTTAATGCAAAAGAGGCACTATGAAAGCCTAAATGAGTACGATATGACCAAGGTGCATCTAATTTGTTGTCACGCAAAGTCGGTGCTAGCCATTTTGGCATACTTTTTGCCTCCTCTATATCAACTCTCTCATCAACAAGTGTATCATGTAAATCTGCATCACAAATGGAATGATCTACATCATCACATGGAATTTTTAAAGGCTGAGAAGTCGCCTCATTAGGACCAACACTAGATTGTTCACTTGTAAAAAGAGGCACCAAAGTATCGTACATGTCTTTGGTGCTAACAGATTCCTCCTTAGTACATGAAAGTAATGGTTGAATAGCATCTTCCACAAAAACAACATCACAACTAAGCAAAATGCATTTAATCTATGGATGATACAAACAATAGTCTTTGCATTCCCAATAAAAATACATTTCACTGCTTTATCATCCAATTTTTTGTGATGTTTTTCAGACACTAAGCCGTATGCCAGACAACCGAAAACACGTACATGAGCAATAGATGGCTTGCGACCATGTAAAGCCTCATATGGAGTGATAGACTGCAATGCTATACTGGGACACCTGTTAAGTATATATGTTGCACAAATAACAGCCTAGAGCCAAAAACTATGTGGCAAAGCCTAACTCTTGACCATACACCTTGCCATCTCCATGAATGACCTATTCTTCCATTCAGCAACTCCATTCTATTGAGGTGTATATGGCATTGTACACTGATGTTTTATCCCACGTTCAACCAAAAATGCATTAAAGTGAGAATACAAATATTCCCCTTCTCGATCAGAATGGATCATGCCTATTTTACATGCTAATAAATTTTCAGCCAAAACCAAAAACTATTTGAAGCACGTAAACACTTCAACCTCTTCTTTCATTGGATATACCCATGCATGCCTGGAGAAAGCATCAATGAAAGTCATGAAGTAAAGATAATTTCCAAAAGAGGGTGTCTTCATAGGACTAGAGACATCACTATCAACATCTGTAATTTTTTAGTAGCTCAATGTGAACCATCTGTTGGGAATGAGGAACAATGCATTTTGCCCAAAATATAGCCTTCACACACATGTTTACCAGGTGCCTCAAGTTTGGGCAAAGAGGACACCATTTTAGATTTCTACATGCATAGCAAACTAGCAAAATTCAGATGACTAGAGCTTTGCATCTGAAATAGCCAAAGAATCATATACATGTTGAATCATTCACAGATTTTTCATAGTCTGTGAGCTTATACAGCCCATGACATAAAATGCCACAAGCAATAATAACATTGCTATTTGACAAATCATGCAATGTACATCTATCATCAACAAATTTCACAACCAAGCCAATATTGGCTAATGCAGAAACTGATAATAGTTTTTTCTTGATCCCTAACACAAATAAAGCATCCGATAATGTATAAGAAATTCCATCACCTATAGTTAGAATGATCTTACCAACTCCCATGATAGGATAAGAGGGGTTGTTGGTGCATGTGACAGTATTCCCTATAGGGCAGGCTCAAGTGAAGTAAAGAAACCACACTGTGAGGTAATATGTTTGGTTGCCCCACTATCAAAGTACAAAATATCTGAGTCTACTACATACATATGTTGCTCATGGGAAGATGGGTCAAAACTAGAAATAGTAGTAACTACCTATCCTTCATTCTGCACAAGAATAGCAGACTCTGTTTTTAGTGTAGAGGCCCCTACAACAACCATTCCAGCCTCTTTTTTCTTTGCCTCTTTAGCAGCCAGTTTTGGATAGCTCTTAATGATAGGATCATTCCTTTTACAATATTCACCAAACAATTTCTAGTTTGCTGATTTCTTCTCATCTTTGTCTTCCTTCTTTGAATGTGTAGCATTTGCAGATTTCTGCTTACTACTAGACGAGCTCCATTTACCTTTGCCTTTCTGACTAGCTAGGAAAGCTTGACCTGGAACATCCATAATAGATCTGTTCTTCCTAGACTGATCTTCTTGCAACAAAACAAGAACTAACTCTTCAAATGTTAAGGCATTTGGATTTTCTTTCATCATCAAATGAAGAGTAGAAGCAAAACTCTGATATGAGTTGGGAAGACCATTCAAAAAAGTCTACACAACTGAATTATCAAGAAGGAGTTCATCAATCGAAATCAACTATTCCTTCAAATCCTTGATCTTTATGACAAAACTGTCCATAGAATCGCCTTCATTCATATGTGCACTATCCAATTGTTTTTAGAGGTGATCAACATGAGCCTCATTCCTAGCCTGGTACGATGTGCTAAGTGTATCTTGAGGATCCTTAACTATTCTAGAAGAGCGAATATGAGGAATAATGGCACGTTTGACAGACAAGGCCATCAATGCATGTGCATGAGCATCTCTGATATCCCAAGAAACTTCCTCTACATTAGGTGCAATAGAAACTGTAGCACGAATAGGAACCTGAAGAATATCACCATCTTTGATGCCTTCTACATCAGCTTGATTAATTGCAATTGCACGTGTAATAGGAGGTTTTTCTACACCTTGCACAATATTCGACAATCCTTTTGTGACCAATACATGATGCATCATATAAGCACATAATGGGTAATTTGTACCATCCAACTTATAATTTGTACCATCCAACTTATAATTTGTACCATCCAACTTATCCTTAACAGCCAACATATGAAATAAATCACTGCTTTCAACCATGGCCACTGATTAAAATACTCTGATGCAGAAAAATGAATGTATCTAAAAATGTTAAACAAAACTATCTGCACGAGTTGTACTAAACCTGTAGCAGACTTCGAGATGCTTATAGTGGCGAATCAAAACTTGTATATTTCTTTGATACAAAAAGACAAAATAGCCTATATAAGTGCTATGATAGTGTGTTCAGAGGCCAAAACAAGTTTAGATCACAATTTTGACACACAAGGCAAAGTTTTTTTGATCTCCTACTCAACTTGAGTATGCTCACCAAATCTCATTCAATTTTGAGACTATGAGTGGAGAGGTGTCCAGTTGCCCTAGATGAAGCGGTGACCTCCTTTGATACCAATTGTTAGAGTTTAAGGTACTAGAATGTACAAAGATAAGTGACCCGTTAGGCCAATAGGCATATATACAAGAGAGGGGAAAAAAACCTCCTAAAGAGGGGAAAAAGTGCCCTGACACTCCTAGTGTGTTCACACACATCACTACCTAAATATATCAATAGTTTGATATAAGAGCTGATCTAAGCTACACTATAGAGCTTCAAAGTCAGTTTATGCAGGCTCCCCAGAAACCACATTTAGATGCTCTGAAAGACACTCTACATTATTTGAGTACTAATTTGGATTATGCATTATTTTATGAGGTTGGTGCAGAATTGCAAGTTCATGGATACACTGAAGTTGATTGGGCCGATAGTATTGCAAATAGCATATCTACCAATGGTTTTCTATTCTCACTTGGGAGTGCAAGTATTACATGGAGTAGTAAGAAGCAACCCACGATTGTCTTGTCGAGTACAAAGGTTGAGTATAGAGATGTTGCAATGGAAGCATGTGAAGCATCATGGTTAGAGATGCTACTTGTAGATTTAGGTGTCGAAGTGCAAAAGATGATCATCATTTATTGTGATAATCTTAGAAGTATTTAGTTAGCACCAAAACCCATTTTTCTTGCTAGAACAAAACGCATCAAGGTAGATTATCACTTCAGAAAGAGAAGGTATTAGCATGTGAGATTGATCCTATTTATGTGATGAAAGATGAGCAGGTTGCCGATATTTTCACTAAAGCACTTGGAGTCGAGAAATTGAAAATTTTTCACAAGATGCTTAGATTACAGGACATTACATTCAACTTGAGAGGGAGTGTTGAGATATCAAGCTCAACATGGGATGATCGAGAATGACACATATCACATTTTCATAACGGTCATGCCGGTATATGTTAGGGATACTTTAGTGAGATTTATTATTTTTATCTACCTAGAGTGATGGCACATTTACTTCTTGCCAGCTGTGATAAAAATGAAGCAAGCACCCCGGGCTCGCTCGGCGACTCGCACCGGCCCGTCGGTAGGATGACTTGCTCAAGTGTTTTGTTCCCTTGCTTGAAAGTAGAAGATCGCCGTTTGAATGAAAAACTAGCTTGCATTGAAAGAAAACGATTACGCCCACGTTGAGCGTCACGGGTAAACACGTTACAATGAGCCGGCCCGTGTTAAGTGTCGTGGGCAAACGTGTACAACGGCCCCTCGATGGCACAACGGCGCTTTTGAGAGGTGCGTGCGGAGGGGACTAGCACGAAGGCTACCGCATGTTGAGCGCAAGGATCGCTTAGTTCGCTTGGGTCACTTGGGTTGGAGGCTCAATATGTCCCCCTATAAGTACTTGCAATTTGGCGTCGGTCAGCAAACCACACAAGCACCAACAGGGGCTGGATATAAATACAGGGGGGGGCTTTGCCCACGGGTTGTCACATATTCTCCCCCGCTTTGAAGAGCTTTGCGTCCTCGTAAAGCTAAGGTATTCGTGCTTGGGATGTCGAAGGATGAGTCGTTTGAAACACCTCAATAAGGGCTTGGGCTGTCGGAGGCATGTTGTTTTTACTTACCCATGTTGCTTCTTTGAGGGGTCTTCCACGCCACTTGACTAGAAACTGAGTGCTGTTCTCTTTGAGTATCAACTCTGCTTATCGTTGTTCAATTGGATCTTCCACCAAAGTGACTTGACGTCCAAAACGAGTATTAGGGCAGAAGCATTTGAGCAAACTCACATGGAACGAGTTGTGGATATGAATTCCTGGTGGAAGAGCAAGCTGATATGTAACTTGATTGAACCGGTGACTAATCCTGTACGGCCCATAGTACCTGTGATTGAACTTGGGAGTCAAATTCCTAGGCAAAATGATATTCTTCGCATTCACGAGAATTAAGTCACCCACTTGATAATCTGGCACTTCTGTACGGTTCTGATTTGCACTTCTAACCATCCTTTCTTTGCTCTTGATGAGAGCTTCCTTTGCTTGTTGAAGCTTGGACTGCCAGTCTCGTAAAAAATTTCCACATTCGCGGTTTGCTGCTACTAGCACTTCATCTCACATGAGTGCCATGGGTGTGATTACACTCTTGCCGGTGGCCACCTCGAACGGTGACATAGATGTACTTGAATGGATGGAGCTATTGTAATGGAATTCGAGAATATCTAAGTGCTTGGCCCAATCCTTCTGGTCCGCTTGTACATAACTTCTGAGGTAATTCTCTACTGTTTGATTGATTCTTTCCGTTTGCCCATCTGTCTCGGGATGATAGGCCAATGAAAATCTAAGTTGAGTGCCCAAAATGGAGAATAATTCACGCCATAAATCGCTCATAAACCTGGTATCACGATCTGAAACGATAGCTAACGGGAGACCATGATATTTGAATACCTTTTGGAAGAATGTTTGTGCTACCACCTTTGCCGGCATGGGTGGCTTCATAGGTATAAAGTGTGCTTGCTTTGAAAAATAGTCTACCACTGCTAGAATTGCATTATGTCCGTCTGATGTGGGCAAATCTGTTATAAAATCCATACTTACCATGTCCCAAGGTCGATTCGATACGGGCATCAGCTGAAGTAAGCCTACCGGTTTTATCTTCTGTTGTCTGACTAACTGGCAAGTAGGGCAAGTTTGTACATACTCAATTACATCTTCTTTCATCTTCGGCCAAAACACGTGCTCCTTTAGGTGCTCATAACTTCTATGTTGACCGCCATGTCTTGCAAGTTGACAGTCATGTGCTTCCCATAACAACATCCTTTGTAATTCTGCATTGTCTGGTATTTAAATTTTCCCTTTTCTGTATAACATATTGTTCATAATCTTGTACTTCCCTTTGTGGTCTAAGCTCGAGTGCACATCTTTGATGATCCTCTGTACCTCAGGATCCGTTTGTTGTAGTCTACGTATTTGGTCTTTTGTCTTGCTTTTGGCCATAGAAATAGCGGCCAAGGTCGGTCTTCTACTCAAGGCATCTGGCATAACATTTTGCTTCCCCGGTTTGTGAATGATATCTATATCAAATTCAGCTAAGAAATCTTGCCATCTTGCTTGCTTGGGAGATAACTTGGGCTGAGTGCAGAAATACTTCAATGAAATGTTATCTGTGTAGATCTTTGTGTGTTTATCTTGAACATACTGACGCCACTTTCGTAAACAGTGGATCACCACGAGCATCTCCTTTTCGTGAGTGCTCCATCTTAATTTTGTACCTGAAAACTTGTGTGATTCATATGCTACAGGGCGTCCCTCTTGCATCAAGACCCCTCCAATTGCTAGGCCTGAAGCATCTGTATGTATTTCGAACTCTTTCTCGAACTCTAGCAACTTCAACACAGGGGCTTCACACATCACCTATTTGAGTTTTGGCCCCCACACAAAGCATCCCTTTCCCTTGGTTAACTCTGTGAGCGGAGCGGCTACTTTGTTGAAATCTTTTATGAACTTTCTTGGAAACTGACAGAAACCTATGAATTCTCTTACTTCCCTTAGTGTTCGAGGCGGAGCCCATTGACGAACTGCATTGATTTTGTGAGGGTCCATCATCACGCCTTTGTCTAAAACTATGAAGCCTAAAAACTCAACTGAAGTCATTGCAGACTCGCACTTCTCAGGTTTTGCATAGAGTTGTCTTTCTAGTACGGCCCTTACATGCTCCAAGTGTTCTTCAAGGGTGCGGCTGTATATCAAGAGGTCGTCTATGTAGATGATCAGGAACTCATCTAACATGTCTCTGAACCCATCATTCATCTCTCGACAAAACGAGCGCTTGTGAGTCCAAAAGCCATGACCAGCCACTCGTAGCTGCCATAGCGAGTCCTGAACACCGTCTTCTCAATGTCTTGCTCTGCTATGCAAATCTGATGATATCCGGATCTTAGATCTATTCGTGTAAAGAATTTTGCCTGACCCAGTCGGTCCATCAACTCATCCATGACTGGCACTAGATACTTCGTCTTGACAGTAATCTTATTCAAGGCCCGATAATCCACACATAACCGCATGCTGCCATCTTTCTTCTTGACGAATAAGACGGGTGCGCCGTAGGGTGAACTACTCGGGCGAATGAAACCTTGTTGTTCGAGTTCTACTAGTTGTCTTTTTAACTCTTTCAGATCTGATTCATTCATTCTATAAGGTGATTTGGCCGGCAGTGCTTGGACTGGTATAACCTCAATTCTATGTTGGACTTGCGTGAGTGGTGGCAGCCCGCTTGGTAACTGACTTAGTAGAACATCTTCAAATTCTCTAAGTACTTCATGAACTCTTTGATCGCCGACCTTCATCTTGTCGTTTTCCTTTTTGTCTATGTCAATGGGACTACATTTTATCACACACAAATGGGCCTGAGCTCCTTGCTTCATCGCCCTTTCTACTTGCTTGGCCGTCAATGGCCCTTGCGCTTGTTGTCTACTCTCTGCACTAGTCACTGCGGCTACTGATTTCATTTTTCCTACTGGCAAATTCATTGTCTTGTTCCCTTTACCTTGACTACTCGAGGGCATACTCTCTTGATGCATCGGTGCCTTTCCTTTTCTCTGTCTATCCAACTCCTCTTTCGACGTGGGAGGAGTCACGGTCTTGTTGTTTGATTGTTGTGACTTTGATCCTGGGTTCTCAACCTTTTCTGACTTGCCTTGCATGTCTCCACTTGCATCTGGACTCCTTCTCGGAACTCTATGACAGTCCACCACCACAATGTTGCCCTGCATATCAAGTAGGAGTTTATCAATCCCCTTGCCCAACATGCTCACCATGTAGCGGTCCATGAAAGATAGTCCGACTATCACATCGAATGACTCTAGCGGCACTACAAGAAAGTCTAGCTTTGCTGACCATTCTCCTACTGTCATTCGAACGTTAAGTGCAATCTTTACATTATCATCCTGACCTTGAGCGAAAGTGACTCACATTTCGGGAAGTTTACTCAAGGCTAATTGTACGCTTTCTGCACACTGTGGCGACATGAAATTATGTGTTGCACCTGAATCTACCAGTATCGCTTTTCTTTTGTTCCCAAAAGTTTCCCAAAAGTACATATTCTGAATCATGTGTAACGTCATTGGAAAGCACCTTGGCATTGCGGCCACGGTACCGACATGAGGCGCGTTGTTACCTGCTTGTACTTCCTCTTCATTTTCATCTAATTCCGTCAGGACCACATTAGTATTTCGTCTTTGAGGCTCCTCTTCCACCTGAGCCATTTGTACCCGCGTTTGATTGTTATTGGGAGTACACTGGTGCGTCCAGTGATTCTCACGGCATGTTCTACAGCATGGCCAGGGATCGTTTCTTTGCCATTGGGGCACTGGCAATGCCCTCTGCTGGTTATTCCCATAAGTGTTTGGGTTCCTTTGAACTTGTGCATTACCTGTGTTCTGAGTGGTGGTGGCAAGGCGGGCGTTTGAGTTGGCATTTCCCGCACCCTACTGATTTCTTCGTGGTGAGCTATTTTCTATCTTGCATAGGCTTTGAGCATGTCGGTTGCTCTCAGCGTCTTGGTACCTTTCAGCCATGACAATCGCCTCCTCCCATGTGTTGGGTGACTGTTTTTCTATCTCTCGTCTTGTCCAAACGCTACACCTGTACAAGAACCCATGCAACCGATTGAGATCATGCATCTCCGTTATCTGCAGCATGAGCCTTCTCTACTTGCGTATGTATTCAGACAACGGGCCTTCTTGCTTAAGGCCCCTCCACTCGTCCCTGAGTTTGAAGGATTCATTTTGAGGAATAAAGTACTCCTCAAATGCCGCCTTGAACTCCTTCCATGAGCTGAATTCTCCCCTCGTGGACTCTGCCAAAAACCAAGCATCGGCATCGTCAGCTAGGAAAGATGCGGCGATCTTTACCCAGTGCCGTTTGCCCACTCTTTGTAGATCGAGGTATTGCTCCATGTCTCGCAGCCATTTGGAGACTACGAGAGAGTTGCGTTTACCTCGGAACTTTTTTGGTGGACACGGCTTGAACTTTCCATAGGAATCCGAGTCGCTCCCATCGTCAGAGGAGGAGACGGGCCGGCGTCGACGTGTGTGTGGCTGACGGCCTTGCCGAGACGTCCATCCCGAGGTCTCGCCCTCATGCAACTCTGGTTGCTTCCCCGTACCCTTGTTCTTATCTTCCTTTGGTTCTACCTGACTTTTCGAAAGTTGTGCTAGATCGGCAATGGTGGAATCCAGTCGGCCCATGTGGTTTTCTTGAGCCACCATCCAATCTAGCGGCGGGTCCTCTTTGTCTTTTTCCATCGTTCCGAAATCATAATTCCGTGTGACAGGAGGCGGGGCCTGCGGTCGTTTCCCCTTGTTCCTCCGTCTCTCTTTTCCCGTTTCTTTGTGGCCACCTCCGCGTGGCTCCACGTCGCTGAGAAAGACATCATTACCTTCACCCTCCATTGCGGTGTACTAAGTAGGACGTTAAGACTCAGCCCCCAGCACTGGTGTGACAACCGGTCCGTCCTCTTTTCCAAGGCCGCTTTGATCGAGCCAGGCTCTGATACCAAATGTGATAAAAATTAAGCAAGCACCTCGGGCTCGCTCGGTGACTCGCACTGGCCTGTCGGTAGGATGACTTGCTCAAGTGTTTTGTTCCCTTGCTTGAAAGCAGAAGATCACCGTTTGAATGAAAAACTAGCTTGCATTGAAAGAAAACAATTACAAAAGGAACAGCCTAAGCCGGCCCGCGTTGAGCATCGCGGGTAAACGCGTTACAATGAGTCGGCCCGCGTTAAGCGTCATGGGCAAACACGTACAACGGCCCCTCGATGGCACAATGGCGCTTTCGAGAGGTGCGTGTGGAGGGGACTAGCACGAAGGCTACCGCACATTGAGCGCAAGGATCGCTTAGTTCGCTTGGGTCACTTGGGTTGGAGGCTCACTATGTCCCCCTATAAGTACTTGCAATTTGGCGCCGGTTGGCAAACCACACAAGCACCAACAGGGGCTGGATAGAAATACAGGGGGGCTCTTCCCCACGGGTTGTCACACCAGCCCACTCATTTGCAGACATTAGGATTTCCCTTATGTAGTGTTCTTTATATATTTCACTTATTGTACTGTTGTATTAGGTCATTCTTGTATATCTCTTTTATGTAGTAGTAGTAGTACAAGAAGAAGAAGATCATTCTTCGTTGCCTTAATCTATGTGTGCTCTTCGCTTTGTGTGTGAAAGTGTGTGAGAGCTCTCTTCCTTATCTCCTTGCTCATGATAGATGAGTGGTCCAACCACATCAAGAACACCATCAGAGCATAGTAACACATCAAGTTGGCATGGAAGGACAAGGAATGAAGCTCATTCAAGTGAAGGAAGTAGCAAAGGAAAGGAAAAGGTAAATGACGAAGACCATCAATGGGTAGACATGGATTCTACATGTGATGAAGATGTGGAGAAATAAGAAACTACAAGATTTAAAGCATCTAAACCAAGGATGAGAATATTCTCACCTCATAATGGTGAGGTAAGGTCATCCTATAAGGTTAAATACCCTGTTCAAAGGTTATCTTATGATTCATTCATTGCAAACCATTATGCCTGCATGAGTCAAGTTATAGCTTGTGAAGAACCTAACTTTTTTGAAGAAGCAAATAAGCATAGGGAATGGATTGCAGCCATATAGGAGGAAGTCAAGGCACATGAAGAAGATGATACTTGGTCATTGGTGCCAAGAACAAAGGGCATGAAAATCATTGCCAACAAATGAATGTACAAGGTAAAAAGGCATACAGATGGGAGCATCTCTAGGTATAAAGTGAGGTTGGTTGCCAAAGGTTTTGATCAAACCTATGGCATAAACATTGAGAAAACATTCAATCTAGTAGCTAAGATGTCAACCATAAGGAGTTTGATTGTAATTTCAGCCTCAAAAGGTTGATGCCAAAGAAATAATGCAACACACCAAGATCGTTTATGTCAAATTCATTCATAAGGAGTTGTTTTGCCTCCTTAATGCTTGCTTCATTGTCACCTCCTAAAATCCAGTCATCAACATAAATAGCCACAATTGTGATGCCATCATCATCCTTCCTTGCATGTAATGAATGATCTCCATCACACATAGAAAATCCAATGGTGGTTAAGTAGTCAAGAATCCTTGCATGACAAGCAAGAGGGGATTGTTAAAGCTGCATCGTTGTTTTGTTGCCTTCTATTATTTTGATTCTTCAACTTGCAATCGCATTCAAAGTTTCCATGTTTATCACATTTCTAGCATCCTTTGCTATCATTACTTGAATCATTTCTTTGGTGATTTTTCTAGCCTCTTTGGCTCCCCTTGCCTTGAAATTATCCTCTACCTCTTGCATACATGTCGCATTGCATAAGCCCATAATGGGTAATTGGTACCATCCAAGTTATCCTCAACAGCCAACATACGGAATACATCACTTCATTCAGCCATGGATAGTGACTAAGATACCTTGATGCAGAAAATTTTCTGTATCTCAAAAAGTTGAACAGAACTGCTAAGATGAATTCTACTAAACCTGTAGTAGACTTCGAGACGCTTATGCTCGCGAACCAAAACTAGTATATACCTTTGGCACAAAAAGACAAAATACCCTACCCAAAGCACTATGATAATGCAATCAGAGGCTGAAACGAGCTCAGATGGGGATTTCGGCACCACATCATGAAGCTGTTTTGATCTCGGAAACACCTTGAGTATACGTACCAAATTTCATGTGATTCTGAGATTGCGACCAGCGAGGTGTTGATGATGCCCTAGATGAAGGGGTGTTAGATGTCTATAGAAGCACATGAACAACACAAGGAAGAAGAATAAGCTTGGAGCACAACACACAATATTGAATGTATTACATTGGAATGTATAAAGATAAGTAGATAGATATAGTAAACGAGCTAGGGGAAAAAACCTCCTAAAGAGTGTTCACATAAATCACTACCTAAATATATCAACATGTGCCACCACTCTGAGTAGATAGATATAGTAAAGCTCAATGAAGTATCTAGACATATATCGGTGTGACCACTATATGTGTCAGAGAAATGAAAAAGTGATACGTTATCAGAGAGATCCTTTCTCCATACTTTGAAAATGAAAAAATAAAATTTATCATCAAAGGATTATGATCAATATCTCTTTTAAATATGATGATTATTTAGAAATTCTTTATAACGCCTCTATCCTTTCAAGTAGTACTTGGATGAGAAGAGTGAGAAGACCAAATTAACTTTGTGAAAAGAATACTAAACTTTTATAGTGAGAAAATTGACTATTGAGAAGATATTGAATACTTGAAGAATATACTATCTTGTGGAAATATTCTGATTGATACAGATGAAGAACTTCATACTAAAATTTTGAGACTAGGACTGCATACAAAATCAATAATGGTCAAAATCAAGGGTACAAATAGTCAAATTTTTTTCAAATATGAGAAAACATATTATTGCACCATTGAAAAACTCTCGTCAAGAGCTTTTCAACGATATATAACATTGTACCATTTGGTTCCAAAATGAGTGCATATGGTCCAAAACTCCTCAACTAGAAAATAATATTAGCTTTATCTCTTGGTGATCTTCACAGGAAGAGCATGTGGTTTGCTTTTCTAAAGCGGCCATCTTCCAAATAGTGGACCCAAGTTGGATTCCCAATGACAAAGAAATTTGAAATCATTGATATTTTTAGAACAAAAACCCAAATTTAGTGATGGAAATTAGCGATAGTTGCTTTTTTCACTTACGCATGTGATATAAGATTTTACATAGGTTTTTAAATAGAGCACATCGTAGAAGTGCTTTTCATGAATTGTCAAAAACTATATAATAAAGGTCTAGACTCACTTCTAGGAATCACCCTATCTTCTCAACATCTTCTCAAGACATCATCACTTGGAGGCTCAAGGACAAGCTCATCATTGGAGAAGCTCTAGCTTGTGTTGGAGATTTTGGAGATCAATTTTTAAGACCAACACTCTTGCATTGGATGGAGGGTGGCTATCTCTCATCCTAGTGGTGATCCTTCTCTCATGCTTGGAGGACACTCTACATACATGCTTGGAGGAGGATTTTGAACAACATTATGATGACAACTTTATGATCAATTATGAACTGGTAACTTGTATCTTTTTCATTATTTTAAATTAGAATTGTATAAACACTTCTTATGAATTAAGTTCTTTCTCCCATATGATAATATGTTGTGACAAGTGATTTGGTTAATTTTCTTGAGTTTTTATTATCTCTTTGAGGCTCCATTCCACCACTTGAGCTTGCATGAAGCACCATGTGTGTGTCGTTGGACTTGACAGTTGAGCTCATCCACCAATCATCTTCTTGACACTTGAACCCGATGTGAAATATGTCTATTTGTCCCCAAACCGTGTCATCTTGGATCATCAAATGTTGACATGATATCTCAACACAAAATTTGCACTTGGTTTTGAGAACAATCCAACTAAGAGCATCTTATATGTGAAGCATGTAGATGATGTACTTTTTGTCATTGTTTTATTTCTTTATGGCATAGCTACTCATTGGTCCTGATGAGAAACATATTGCTCAATTTAAGGATAATTTGCATGTCTCTTTTGAGATGTTAGATTTGGGGTATTTGAATCAATAATTGGGTATTTCATTTATGCAAGTTCATGGGGTAATAGCTTTGTGCCAAACAAAATATATTGACACATTATTGCAACAGTTTGGCCTTGAAGATTGCAAAGTAATTACCACTCAACCTAATATTCAACTTCTTCTCTCTTAGATGAGCAAGTTTATGCATTGCCTAGGTGTCAAGCATTGGTAGGTTATTAAACACATATTTTGCTACTTGAGTAGTACCTAGCTATTTGGATTTTTTATCACAAGGGGGATCATTATCGTAAGATTTACGTGCTTTTTTTATGGAGACTAGGCTGGTTGCTATCACACTCATGTGTTTGCTAATGGTTTTTGCTTCCAACTTGGTAGATCATGCATATCTTGGTTCACCAAGAAGTAGAATACTATGGACATGGACACTTATAGTTGTGAGTCTAAGTATAGAGAAACTTTTATAATGATTGTTGCGTGTGGGTCAGTAACCGTTTGGATAGTTTGGGTGTTGCCCTGTCTTTTGCCACCACCATCTTCATTGACAATCTCAGCACATTGTCAATTTGGAGGAGCCCTATGTTTCTGCTTGCACTAATAACATTGAGGTGCACTATCATTATTTCAATGAGAATTTATCTGTTATAGAGATCAATTTTGATTATGTGCCGATAAAGGATAATGTTGCAGACCCTTTTACAAATGCTCTACCTAGGAAGAAGTTTAGAGCTTTTTGCAAAGCTTTGTGCCAAGTTTCTTTTGTGGATTGATCTCTTTTCATATAGCGTGGAACTTCCTTATACATGAGTGCCAATGCTTTCTTCATCACATCACTCATGAGAGGATTTATTGATATATTTCTATAGTGATGTATGAACACGGTTTGACCATTATGGATCCTTTTCACGTTTTAAGAGTTTTTTTTCCCCCAATTTGTATACACTCATCTCATCCTAACAAGTCACTTATCTTTTTATGTTCACTTGATAATACATTTTGTATTGTGTTGTGTTCAAACCTTATATTTCTTTCTTATGCTCTTTGTGAGTTTCCACACACTTTGAACTCCAACATGAATAGCCTGTAGAGCACACACACACATGTACAATTCATTCCTCTATACTATTGATGTTAAAAAAGGAGGGCACTCAATGCTAAAGAATGTGGAAAAATGAGGGTAAAAATAAGAGAAGAACAACATAAAAAACTATATGACAGAAAAATGAAATAGATTTTTTGTTCCATATAGTTTTGAAAGAAAAGTCTTTTTTGTATTTCGACTAGATACTGAACATATTTTGCTTATCCATGATGCTATTTTTGTGGAAGATGTAGTTTAGCCATTTCTTTCATGTACCAAGGAGAGATCTGTTAACTATAAAGATGTGTATGGAACTTTGCTACATTTTTTTACACATGAACAATCAAGTGCTAGGCCAAATGCGGTAATTTTTGGACCTTTACAAGTTTTAAATAATGATGCAAATCATTCCGTTTTCTATACAGATTTAAACAATGCACTTGTTCAAGAGAGGACTCACATATAGGAGGAAAAAAGTATGCGTAAACACCTTTATCGATAGCAAATTGAATGCACCATTGACATATCGTAATCAATTAGGCTCTGACAGTACTTCTGTTGCATCATTTGCTATGCAATGGTTGTCTCTTGTCTTTCTGATGACAATGAGCATGTTTCTTTTGATGAGGCATAAAATTCAAAAAGTTGGATGGGTTCTATGCAATCAGAATATGATGCTATTATAAAGAATGGTACTTGGTCCTTATGTGATTTAACCCTAGGCAGAAGGTTCATCTGCATGATATGGGTATAGGAGCTTCACTATAAGCTTGATGAAATAGTTGGCAGGAATGAGGCAAGGCTTGTTGCCAAACCTTATGCTCAAGAGAGAGGAATTGATTTTCATGAAACCTTTGCTTGCAATGATGAATGACCACTTATCATAGCATTTGTGAGCTTGTAGCTCATCGTGGTTGGCATGTACATCCGTTGGACATTAAAATTGTATTTTTGAATAGTGACTTACATGAAGAAGTGTATGTATTTCAGCCCCGTTGTTTTATGTAGAAAGGGCATGGAATCTAAGTGTGCAGGTGGAAAATATTGGAGTTAGACATCTGCGGAAGCATGCGAACAACACAAGGAAGAAGAAGAAGCTTGGAGCACAACACACAATACTGAATGTATTACTAGAGAATGTACAAAGATAAGTAGCCCATTAGGGCAATAGGCGGATATACAATCCGGGGGAAAAAAACCTCCTAAAGAGGGAAAAAAAGTGCCCCAGCGGTCCTAGTGTGTTCACACACATCACTGCCTAAATATATCAACAAATCCTCCCTGGGAGTGATGCGATGAACAAGGAGATGGCACTCATGTATAAGGAAGTGCCAAGCTATGTGGAAATCACTCCACAAAAGGAATGTTGATATATTTAGGTAGTGATGTATGTGAACACACTAGGACCTTCGGGGCACTTTTTTCCCTCTTTAGGAGGTTTTTTTCCCCCGGCTTGTATATATGCCTATTGCCCTAATGAGCTACTTATCTCTGTACATTCTCTAGTAATACATTCAGTATTGTGTGTTGTGCTCCAAGCTTCTTCTTCTTCTTCCTTGTGTGTTCACGTGCTTCCACAGACATCTAACTCCAACAATTGGTATCAGAGCAGGTCGTTGCTTCTTCTAGGGCGTCGTCGACACTCCTCCGTTTGCAATCTCAGATTTACACGAAATTTGGTGAGCATACTCAAGGAGTTTCAGAGATCAAAAGAGTTTCACTTTATAGTGCTGAAATCGTGATCTGAGCTCGTTTCGGCCTCCAGACGCACTATCACAGTGCTTGTGCAGGCTATTTCATCTTTTTGTGCCAAAGGTATATACTAGTTCCTGTTCGCCAGTATAAGCATGTCGAAGTCTGCTACAGGTCTAGCAGAATTCGCTGGGGCAGTTCTGTTCAACTTTTTGAGATACAGTCAATTTTTTGCATCAAGGTATTTTAGTCACCGGCCATGGCTGAAAGCACAAATGTATTCCATATGTTGGCTGTTGAGGATAAGTTGGATGGTACCAACTACCCATTATGGTCTTATATGATGCGACATGTATTGGTTGCAAAAGGATTGTGGAACATTGTGCAAGGTGTTGAAAGACGTCTTGTTACACCTCTCACTATAGGTACTGCAAATACAGGTGTTGGAGCTTATGAAGATGGTGTCGAAGATGATATTCTGTAGATTCTTGTTCGTGCTGCTATTTCTGCTGCACCTACTATAGAGCAGACTCGCTGGGATGGCAGAGATGCCCAGACACATGCATTGATAGCTTTGTCTATCAAACGTGCCATTATTCCTCACATTCACTCTTGCAGAATAGCTAAGGATGCTTGGGATACACTTACCACATTGTACCAAGCTAGGAATGAGGCTCGTGTTGCTTACCTCCGAAAACAGTTGGAGAGTGAGCACATGAATGAAGGTGATTCTATGGACAGTTTCCTAACGAAGATCAAAGACTTGAAGGAACAGTTGATTTCTGTTGATGAGGTTATACCAAATAGCTCACTTGTGCAGACTGTTCTCAATGGTCTTCCTGATTCATATCAGAGTTTTGCTTCTACTCTTCAGCTGATGATGAAAGGCAATCCAAATGCCTTATCATTTGAGGAGTTAGTCTCTGTTCTGTTGCAAGAAGATCAGTCCAGGCCAAACAGGTCCATTATGCGAGTTGCAGATCAAGTTTTCCTGGCTAGTCAGAAGGGCGAAGGAAAATGGAGCTCTTCAACTAGTAAGCAGAAATCTGCTAATTCTGCATATTCGAAGAAGGAAGATAAAGATGAGAAGAAATCAGAAAAGCAGAAATTGTTTTGTAAGTACTGTAAAGGGAATGAACATATCATAAAGAACTGTCCAAAACTGGCTGCTAAAGAGGCAAAGAAGAAAGAGGCTGGAATGGTTGTTGCAGAGGCCTCTACACCAAAAACAGAGTCTGCAAATCTTATGCCGGAAGAAGAATGGGCGTTTACTACTGTCTACAGTTTTGACCCATCTTCTCATGATCAGTGCATGTCTGCAGTAGACTCAATTGTTTGGTATTTTGATAGTGGGGCAACCAAACATATTACCTCGCAACGTAGTTTCTTCTCTTCACTCGAGGCTTCCCCTACACAAAATATTGTTACATGTGCCAACAACTCCTCTTATCCTATTATGGGAGTTGGTAAGATCATTTTGACTATTGCTGATGGTAGTTCTTTCACTTTGTCAGATTCTTTATTTGTGCCAAGGATCAAGAAGAATCTGTTATCAGTTTCTGCATTAGCCAAGATTGGCTTGGTTGTGAAATTTCTTGATGAAAGATGTATAGTTCATGATCTATCAAATGGCGATGTTATTATTGCTTCTGGCATTCTATGTCGTGGGCTATATAAGCTCATAGACTATGAAAGATCTGAAAATGATTTGGCATGTGCAGTAAATGATTCTTAGGCTATGTCAGATGCAAAGCTTTGGCATGCACGCTTTGGTCATCTAAATTTTGCTAGTTCGCTACGCCTGCAGAAATTTGAAATGGTGTCCTCTTTGCCCAAGCTTGAGGCACTTGGAAAACATGTTTGTGAAGGCTGTATTTTGGGCAAAATGCAGCGTTCCTCATTTCCAAAAGATGGTTCAGTTCAGGCTACTCAGAAATTGCAGCTTGTACATAGTGACGTCTGTGGTCCTATGCACACACCCTCTTTTGGAAATTACCTTTACTTCGTGACTTTCATTGATGATTTTTCTAGGCATGCATGGGTATATCCACTCAAAGCAAAGTCCGAAGTGTTCATGTGCTTTAAACAGTTTTTGGTTTTGGCTGAAAATCTGTTAGCATGTAAAATGGGCACCCTCCGTTTTGATCGAGGGGGGAAATATATGTCTTCTGATTTTAATGCATTTCTGGTTGAACATGGGATAAAACACTAGTGTATAGTGCCATATACACCTCAATAGAATGGAGTTGATGAACAAAAGAACAGGTCACTCATGGAGATGGCGAGGTGCATGGTCAAGAGTCAGGATTTACCACATAGTTTCTGGCTTGAGGCTGTCATGTGTGCAACATATGTACTGAACAGGTGTCCCACTAAAGCGTTGCAGTCTATCACTCCATATGAGGCTTGGCATGACCGCAAGCCATCTGTTGCTCATCTACATGTTTTTGGTTGTTTGGCATATGCACTAGTGCGTGAACAACATCACAGAAAATTAGATGATAAGGTAGTAAAATGTATTTTTGTTGGGTACAGTTCTGAAAGTAAAGGCTATTGTCTGTATCATGCACAGACTAAACGCATTTTGGTTAGCCGTGATGTTGTCTTTGTGGAAGATGCTATTCAGCCATTGCTTTCATGTACTAAGGAGACATCTGTTAGCTCCAAAGATATGTATGATACTTTGATGCCTCTTTTTACAAGTGGACAGTCTAGTGCTGGTCCTAATGAGGCAACTTCTCAGCCTTTGCAGGTTTTATATGGTGATGCAGATCATTCCATTTCTGATGCAGATTTACATGATGCACTTGTTGATGAGAGATCTGATATTGAGCAGGCAAAAACTATGCCAAAATGGCTGGTGCAGACTTTGTGTGACAGCAAATTAGATGCACCTTTGTCATATCGTACTCGTTCAGGCTCTCATAGTGCCCCTTTTGCATCAGATTGCTATGCTGTGGCTGCGTCTAGTCTCTGTGATGAGAATGAGCCTGTTTCTTTTGATGAAGCACAGAATTCAGAAAATTGGATGGCTGCTATGCAATCTGAATATGATGCTATAATGAAGAATGATACATGGTCTTTATGTGACTTGGCTCCTGGCAAGAAGGCCATTGGCACTAAGTGGGTATACAAGCTGAAGCGTAAACCTGATGGTACAGTTGACAAGCATAAGGCTAGGCTTATTGCAAAGGGTTATGCATAGGAAAGAGGCATTGATTTTGATGAGACCTTTGCACCTACATGCCGTATGACTATTCTTCCGAGCATTTGTGCACTTGCAACCCATCATGGTTGGAATATACATCAGTTGGACATTAAAACAACATTTCTGAATGGTGACTTGCATGAAGAAGTGTATGTTTTTCAGCCCCGTGGCTTTGTGCAAAAAGGGCATGAAAACCAGGTGTGCATGTTAAAGAAGGCATTATATGGTTTAAAGCAAGCACCACGTGCTTGGTATGAGAAGGTACATGCCTATCTGGTTGCACATGGTTTTGAAAATAGTCCAACTGAAAGCACCTTATATGTTAAGTGTGCTAATGATGTGCTTTTGATCATTGTTGTCTATGTTGACGAGACGCTGCTCACTGGTCCTATTGAGAAGCATATTGCTGATTTCAAGGCTGATTTTCATGCCTCATTTGAGATTTCTAATTTGGGGCATTTGCATCACTATTTGGGCATTCAGTTTATGCAAGTTGATGGTGGAATGGCTTTGTGTCAAACGAAATATATTGACACTTTATTGCAGCGTTTTGGCCTTGAAGATTCTAAGTCTATTGCCACTCCTATGGAGACAGGTTTATGATTGAGTCTTCCTGATGCTGGAGATGCATTTGATGTTGTTCTCTATTAGCAAGTTGTTGGATGCTTGATCTACTTATGCATTACTCGGCCAGATATTCAATTTGCTGTCTCACAGATGGGCAGGTTTATGCATTGCCAAGGAGTCATGCATTGGAAGGCAATTAAGCGCATCTTTCGGTACTTGAGTGGTACTCAGCTACTTGGGTTGTTTTATCCCAAGGGGGGATCACTACCACTAGATTTGCATGCTTTTTCTGACTCAGATTGGGCTGGTTGCTATGACACTCGTGTGTCCACCAGTGGTTTTTGCTTCATGCTTGGTAGCTCATGTATTTCTTGGTTGAGCAAGAAGCAGCCTACTGTGGCCACTTCCAGTTGTGAGGCTGAGTATAGGGCAGCTTTCACAGCCACTGTTGAGTGTGTGTGGCTCAGACGCCTTATGCCTGATTTGGGTGTTGGCCAGTATTCTGCCACCACCATCTTCACTGATAGTCAGAGCGCATTGGTAATTGCGAGGAACCCTGTGTTCCATGCTCGCACTAAGCACATTGAGGTGCATTATCACTATGTCAGGGAGAGATTCTCTGCTAGGGAGATCAGCTTGGCATATGTACCCACGCAAGAGAACATTGCAAACCTCTTCACGAAGGCTTTGCCTAGGGAGAAGTTTGAAGCTTTCCGCAAAGCTTTGGGCTTACTTCCTTTTGTGGAGTGATTTCCACATAGCCTGGCACTTCCTTATACATGAGTGTCAGCTCCTTGTTCACTGCATCACTCCCAGGGGGGATTTGTTGATATATTTAGGTAGTGATGTGTGTGAACACATTAGGACCGACGGGGCACTTTTTTCCCTCTTTAGGAGGTTTTTTCCCACCGGCTTGTATATACGCCTATTGCCCTAATGGGCTACTTATCTTTGTACATTCTCTAGTAATACATTCAGTATTGTGTGTTGTGCTCCAAGCTTCTTCTTCTTCCTTGTGCTGTTCGTGTGCTTCTGCAGACATCTAACTCCAACAAGGAAGTAAGCCCAAAGCTTTGCGGAAAGCTTCAAACTTCTCCCTAGGCAGAGCCTTTGTGAAAAGGTCTTCAATGTTCTCCTGTGTGGGCACATGTGCCAAGCTGATCTCCCCAGCAGAGTACCTCTCCCTAACATAGTGATAATGCATCTCAATGTGCTTAGTGCGAGCATGGAACACAGGCTTCCTTGCAACTGCCAATGCACTCTGACTCTCAGTGAAGATGGTGGTGGCAGAAGTCTGACCAACACCCAAATCAGCCATAAGGCGTCTGGGCCACACACACTCAACAGCCGCTGTGAAAGCTGCCCTATACTCAGCCTCACAACTAGAAGTGGCCACAGTAGGCTGCTTCTTGCTCAACCATGATATACATGAGCTACCAAGCATGAAGCAAGAGCCACTAGTGGACACACGAGTGTCATAGCAACGAACCCAATCAGAGTCAGAAAAAGCATGCAAATCTGACGGTAGTGATCCACCCTTGTGATAAAACAACCCAAGTAGCCGAGTACCACTCAAGTAGCGAAAGATGCGCTTAACGGCCTGCCAATGCTTGACTCCTGGGCAATGCATAAACCTGCTCATCTGTAAGATAGCAAACTGAATATCTGGCCGAGTAATGCATAAGTAAATCAAGCATCCAACAGCATATTGATAGAGAACAACATCAAATGCATCTCCAGCATCATCAAGACTCAATCGTAAACCTGTCTCCATAGGATTGGCAATAGGCTTATAGCCTTCAAGGCCAAAACGCTCCAATAATGTGTCAATATATTTCATTTGACACAAAGCGATTCCACCATCAACTTGCATAAACTGAATGCCCAAATAGTGATGCAAATGCCCCAAATCAAACATCTCAAGTGAGGCATGAAAATCAGCCTTAAAATCAGCAATATGCTTCTCAATAGGACCAGTGAGTAGCATGTCATCAACATAGACAACAATGATCAGAAGCACATCATTAGCATGCTTAACATATAACGTGCTTTTAGTTGGATTGTTCTCACAACCATGTGCAATCAGATAGGCATGTAATGCAAAAACTGATAATAGGTTCTTCTTGATCCCTGGCACAAATAAAGCATCTGACAAAGTGAAAGAACTACCATCAGTAGTAGTCAAAATGATCTTACCAACTCCCATAACAGGATAAGAGGAGTTGTCGGCACATGTAACAATATTCTGTGTAGGGGCAGGCTCGAGTGAAGAGAAGAAACTGCGCGGTGAGGTAATATGTTTAGTCGCCCCATTGTCAAAATACTGGCAAACATCTAAGTCTATTGCAGACATGCGTTGCTCATGAGAAGATGGGTCGAAACTGCAAATAGTAGTAAATGCCCATTCTTCTTCTTGCACAATATTAGTAGAGTCGGTTTTTGGTGTAGAGGCATCTGCAACAACCATTCCAGCCTCTTTCTTCTTTGCCTCTTTTGCATCGAGTTTTGGACAGTTCTTTATGATATGATCATTCCCTTTATAGTACTTACAAAATGATTTCTACTTCTCTGATTTTTTTCTCATCTTTGTCTTGGTTCTTTGAATGTGCAGCATTTGTAGATTTCTACTTACTAGTAGAAGAGCTCCATTTTCCTTTGCCCTTTTGACTAGCCAGGAAAGCTTGATCTGCAACACACATAATGTACCTGTTCTGCTTGGACTGATCTTCCTGCAACAGAACAGAGACTAACTCCTCAAATGACAAGGCATTTGGATTTCCTTTCATCATCAACCGAAGAGTAGAAGCAAAACTCTGATATGAATCAGAAAGTCCATTCAGAATGGCCTGCACAAGTGAGCTATCTGGTATAATCTCATCAGTAGAAATCAATTGTTCCTTCAAGTCTTTGATCTTTGTTAGGAAACTGTCCATAGAATCACCTTCATTCATGTGCTCACTCTCCAACTGTTTTCAGAGGTAAGCAACACGAGCCTCATTCCTAGCTTGGTACAATGTGGTAAGTGTATCCCAAGCATCCTTAGCTGTTCTACAAGAGCGAATGTGAGGAATAATGGTACATTTTGTTACCATTAGTGTCCATGTGAAAGGCCAAATGACCACCAAACACTTCTTTGTATATGTTCTTTAATAAAACATATAGTGGCCTGGTCATTCACAGATTGTAAGTTCGACTGCATTTGTAAGACCTAAGAAGTTTGTTTTCGTGCTCCCTGTGTACTGTGTTTTCTTCGTATTCTGCAGCCTCTGTGCGGAGTACTGCGTGCGGTCCCAGAGCTTGGTTTTATACTCCGAGCATATCGTCGTGTAGCTCTCAAGAAGGAGAACGCACTGTGGTGCATCGCCATTGAAATACTTCACGTTTGACAGACAAAGCTATCAATGCATGTGCCTGGGCATCTTTGCCATCCCAGCAAATCTACTCTACAGTAGGTGCAGCAGAAACTGTAGCACAAACAGAAATATGCAGAATATAACCATCTTCGACACCTTCTGCATCAGCTTCAGTACCTGCAACTGTAACAATTGCAGGTGTGATAGGACGTTTTTCGACACCCTGCATAATGTTCCATAGTCCTCTTGCAACCAACACATGTCGCATCATATAAGCCCATAATGGGTAGTTGGTACCATCCAACTTATCCTCAACTGTCAACATACGGAATACATCAGCGCTTTCAGCCATGGCTAGTGAATAAAATGCCAAGGCTTTCTCCAAGGCTTACGACTAAGGCGGCGACCAAGGCATAGACCTTGGCATACCTTCTCATCCGAGTCACCGAAGTCACCATTGGCACGGTTGGCTACGCGCGAGGGAGGACCTCAACGATCAAGGAATATAGAGGTTCCCGGTACTTCCCGGGAGGTCATCCATCCCAGTGTTGTTCCCCCCAGAGATCGCTTAACCGTGGCAATCTCTTGCCACTAAGCTACACTCTTGTGGTGTCTGAAGAAGGGGAAAGACTAAGGTTGACATTACCTTGAACAAGTTTTGGTCCCTCAAAGCTTCATTCTTTGCTTTCAAAGCCTATTTTTGAAGCAATTTTGGGGTGTTTTTGGAGCCATTTTGGAGTACTTTCGCACATAGTTCTCTTCACACAGGTCCAAGAACATCAAGAAGAGTGTTCTTTGTACTTCTCAGACAATAAATATCAATCTTTGGGGCTGTATTTTCAGCCACACTCGTAAAACTATAGGTTTCTCGATGAACGAACTTGGAGAAGCTTGTCGAAGGTAGAAAAGTGTGTTTTGAGGCGACGAAGTTTGGTCAAGCCAACCGGCACAAGACCAGCCCTTGAGCTTATGGAGACTCAAATAGACCTTATAGCCATGCTATAAGTGCAAAGAAATGCACTACGTACTTTGGAGCATCAAGGAGAATGATTCGATACAAAACAGATAGGTTCGCGGATCGACTAGCTCAAAAAACTTACTATCTATGGAAGAGACAATGAACTTCAAATGCCCATAGCGACCAGCGTCATTACAATTAGAAGAAATCCTTTTATGGGAGTGATACACATAGGGCTGAGTGTATGGAATGCACAAAAGGATAAGGAATAAGCAAAATATGCTATAGGAATGAATGCGACATTCACTGGTGGTACTTCCTATTTTTCAGGAATACGGAGAGATTGACCCCGAGATAGAAAAACTGGGATTTCTCCAAATCTGCTGAACCAAATGCTATAAAAATTTACAAGCATAAACTAGACACTTATACCTTTCCAATGAGTCATCTTGCACTCAATTTAGAGCTCAGGAGAGAGAGCAACAGCCTCTTCAAGATTACTGTTGGTGAAGAAGATGATGCAGAAAATTGAAGGAGCAAGACAATGATGGTCACAAGTGTATGTATATTGCTTCCATGTAATTTACAAGTGATTCCAAGTATTTATATAGACTCTATGAGTGTTCCACGACTTTTACAAGTTGAATTTGAATTCAAATGAAGGTGGGAATGGTTGTTGGAGGGAATCAATTCACTTTCCTATAATCTAGGAAAAGTGAAGATCTTGATTGATCTACTTTTAGGTGATTGATTGCTTGATTGAATGCAACTTCAACCACCAAAAATTCATGGCATTTGGGCTCTATCTTTCTAGCTTTACATGTGTAAAGCTCAAGGCTTTTGCAACAGTAAATGAACCATCAAAAATTTCTCAAAAAAATACAATAAATAATCCTAAGAAAAAAGAACTCTCCAACGGATATTCTTTCAATGTGATAGCCTTTGATGTAGATCAAATCCACCTCAAACATAGTGTAAGCTTGATGTTCCAACAGCTCCCCCTCAAGCTAAAGTATGCTTGAGTCTTCATTCTCTGATAGGTTGAATAACTGCCATAGCTTTGAATCTACAAAGCTTTATTCGATCAAGTGCCTTCGTCATCATATCTGCTAGTTGCTTTTCAGTTGGAACAAAAGAAATGTCAATCTCCTTTGCCATGAGCTTCTCCCTGATGAAGTGGTAATGGACTTCTATGTGCTTGGTTCTCGCATGAAAAATAGGATTTGCCGCTAGATGCATGGAACTTACATTATCTCCAAATATGTGAGGTTTGGAACTCATAAGTCCCAAATCTGTATACAATGCTTTTAACCATATTGCCTCTTGAGTAGCTATGGTCAAGCCTCTGTACTGTGCTTCAGTTGAGGATAAAGCAACTGTTGGTTGCTTCTTGGAACTCCATGATACTAGCTTCGACCCTGCAAATGCTAAGTAACCAGATGTACTTTTTCTATCATCCTTAGCTCCTGCCCAATCTGCATCTGAGTAGATTTTGATATCCAAATCTGAAGAGTAAGGATAGAATATACCTTCGTTGATTGTACCTTTGAGATACTTAAGTACTCTCTTAGCCGCATCCATGTGTGGTCTTCTTGGTGAGTGCATGAACTGACTAAGCACTCCCACACTATATGAGATGTCTGCCCTTGTATGAGTAGCATATATCAAGCTACCTACCAAGCTTTGATACTCTTTAATGTCTTGAATTTTCTCACCTTCATAAACACTCAGTTTATGATTCATCTCCAAAGGTGTACCTGCAGGTTTAGTGTTCTCCATTCTGAACTTGAGAAGAAGATCCTGAATGTATCTTCTTTGAGTCAAATACATTCCTTCATCTGTATATATCACCTGCATACCTAGGAAATATGTGAGCTCACCTAGGTCACTGATTTTGAACTCCTCTTGCATGTGTCTCTTGATCCTTTGAATGTCATTTAGATCATCACCTGTCACAATAATATCATCTACATATACACACAGATAGTGTTATCGGCCGCCGGATTGGAAGTGTATAACTGAAATCTTGTTTCACATGTGCAAAAGGTTGTTACGTAGACACGTATTCTTTTATAAAGCAATGAAAAGAGATGCTCAGTGACGTTCGAGAGATCACCAGACTGTCTGTCTGGGTGATTTGTCTGTAGCATTACTGTGTGTGGAGTTGGTTAATTCAGAGTATCTTGTCTAATTTATGAGTATTCTGTGTGTATTTGTGTCTTGTCTGGTCTGTTGCCTGTTGGTATCCATTGTGGTTGTGAGTATCAGTTAGTTCGTGTATCATGTTATCCCTTTTCTTGGAATATTCTGCAAGTGTGTGGCGAAGTCTATGCAGTTGTGGTAGTGCTTCTAGTATTCAGATTGTATTAAGTTGTCTTTAGTATCGAGGTCCAGGTTCATACGGCAAAGTTTAAGCTACAATAGGATTTCTTGGGTTGCGTACTGAACCTTCAGTACGGTGTAATTGAACACTTGGATTCTCTGTGTCTTCGGACATTGGTCGGATTGTGGTACCTATTCGGTAAAGGTTGAACGATTACTCTTGTTTCTAGTATTTTCAGTAAGTTTATGTGCAGATGCAATATAGTATCTTAGCGTATTCGGTACACGTTAGCTGAGCTAAACTGTGAACTGTAATGTCTAAGTATAACAGATTCTTGATAGAGCTCTCAACATCAGTATATTGCTGTGTGTAAGTGGTTAGTTTGGGAACTAAGTATAGGGCCTCTGTCTAATAGACCCCTTCCACTCCCAAGAACCCAAGAATCGCTTAAACGCACTTCTGACAATTAGAATAACAGCGTTTAACACTGGCGTCGTCTGTGGGAAGGTAGCAACAGCTCAGATTGTTGCAAACCAGTTGTGGAAACGTGACTGTAAATTGTAAATCAACAGTAATAGTATGCGATTAGTACAAAAGATTATACATGCCGGTTACTCGATCCGGTGAAACGTATCCAAAGAACCGCTAGCCTGGGGTACTTAATTTGCTAAGGACGACTCTGGGAGGTAGAAGTACAACTAGGTCTAATCCAGTTGTCAAGAAAGTAAAGAACGTTAGTAGTGATTCCGGTCATATTCTGATGGAACGTGCTACGCCCTTGGTAAATTCCGGTACAATTTCGGCATAGTCTGTCGAAGATATAGTAACTCCAGAATCTACCAGGACGCAGCCTGAAGTTAGTTTAACAACATTGGGTAAAGATTCAAATTTGTTTACGACTAGAAACACCTTAGCCAAAGAAATTAGTGAAGGAGAAAAAGCACCTTCTTTTGGTGAAGATTCGACACCTTTCGGTGTTGCTCCGATACCAATTGCTGAAAGATCACAGTTTTTCGACGACGGTTTACCATTTCTTGGTGAATCTTCAGCCCAATCACCACTATTGGGAGTAAACTTCCGTACATTTGACATCAAGAAGGAAGGTAGCTTGTTCGAAATCGAGATTCGAAACATACTGAACAAGATTATCGAACCGGAAAGTGCACAGGCCGACGATACAGATTCCGATAGTTCAGATATTCAGCCCCGGGATACAGAAGATAGTCACAATACAACCATCAGAGCCATGAACGGGCAACAACAACAACAGCAGCAACAACAACAACAACAACAGTAGCAACAACAACAACAACAGCAGCAGCAACAACAACAACTATGCCCACCAAGGCCGACTCCAACAGGAGTGACGTACACCAAATTTGGTGGATTCCCAAGAGATGACCCAGATGCTCATGTACGCACATTTGAGATAAGTTACGCAGTGCTCAACCATCCACCTGATCCGGCATATAAAGCTATTGTTTTCCAATCGACATTAGTTAACGAAGCAGCTAGATGGCTTACAAAATATGATATTAACCATTTTGGCACCTATGAAGCAGTAAGGGATGCATTTTTGCAGAGATTCAGGCTAAAGAAGAATCCAGCCGAAATTTTTGACTACCTACAAAACAATAGACAAAAGATAAATCAAACAGTACAGGAATACGCCACTCTATTCAGGACTCATTTGAGGCAGTTACCACTAGCACATGCCAACCTACAGGATGACGTTATCACTCAATGGTTTATCAATGGATTGACTCCGCAACTTAAACAGATTATGATCATACATTGTGTAGGAGCTATGATGCTAGATGCAGTGATTGCAATGGCTTTGCAGCTGGAAAACAAGGTTGGCGGATTTACAGAAGATCTGGAGTGGTTAAAAGCAAATGGAAATATCACTGAAGACCCGACCAAACAGATGTACTGCACTACATGCAAAAATTCAGGCCATACTAGTGCCACTTGTGCACTTAATCAGTTGTTTTGTGCTATCTGCAACACTACCGGACACACCACTGAAAACTGCGCATATAACGCCAAAGTACAGGGACCAGCAACTGTCAATGCAATTATACAGGAATCAAGGCAGCCAGCCAATCACTATGTACCTCCACAAATGAGAAACAACTAGCAACAAGGTTATCGAAATTACAGAGGACAAAGAAATAATAACTACAATGCAAACCGCTGGCAGGCCGGACCAGCACCGGAAAATCCCAATTTGCCACCACTGCGCTGTCATTTTTGTCGTGAATTTGGCCACATTACAAGATTTTGTAAGGATGTAGCTGAGTATGATCAAAGGAAGAAAGAACGTCAAAACCCAATGGCTAATATAGTACAAATCACACCAGTAGAAATGCACGCTGCAGTAATTCAGACCTGATCCGGTAAACAATTGCAACCAGCAGCAGAAATATTTGAACCAGGCATACGTGAACAACAAAGGATGTATGATAAATCTAGTCAATGGACCACCGCCGAACCTCCAATGTTTCCAGATCCTATTCCGGTAACCCACGCTCCATTAACCGAGGAAGGAACACAACAACAGGATTCTAATTCAGCAGCAGGCACATCATCTTCAGCAGGCGCATCATCTTCAGAATCTGTGGAAAATACAATCCAATCACAAAAGACCTGGGAAATTTTATCTAAAGCATCCATCACTCTTCCTTTGGACCAATTACTTGCACTAGTACCAGGAGATCGACAACAATTCCAACAACAGTTCAGTCCTGTGCCTTCTTGCATTCCAGCAACAGCAACAATGCAACCGAAACCTGATTCTACGGTCGATCATTGAGTTCCTTTAATTATGGTATGGTATTAAAATCATAAAATCACATAGGTACTAATTGATGGAGGATCTGGTGTCAACATTGCTATTGCTGCATTGTGTAAAACGTTAGGGTGGACCGAAATCGAACCAGTTTAGTTTTTTGTCAGAATGGCCGACCAATCAAGAGTTCATCCCGTAGGACTTGTGCAAAATGTACCAATAACTTTACAAGGTACAACATTTAAAATGACCTTTGTTATACTAGAATTACCGAAATCCACCCTTGATTATAATCTCCTTTTCGGTCGTCCTTGGCTGAAGCACGCTAAGGTAATACAAGATTGGTCTGCACAGGAACTCACTTTCAAAGATAATAATTGTAAATACGTTGTAAAATTAGATGTTATACAACCTTGCGAGTTGCATGCTAGACTGTATTTTGCAGAACCAGTCCATATGCTAGATGGGTTGTCAGATGATGAAGAAGAAGAGTTTCTGAAAAATAACATTGACTTGATCTCCCTAGGAACTGTTGATCTACAATCTGTTGTAGATAATTGGAATCCTGCAGTTTGTACAGTGATGTCTGTAACAGAAAAAGATACGAGAGAAGATAAGGCTACCATAGATGACGCTGATCTACAACAACTTTTCAAGCCAGCTGAGGATACAGAGAAGCCTCAACAATTCTATGTTCGGGAAGATCAGCTGACCACCTAAAATTTAGGGGATGAAGAAAATCCACATCCTGTTAAGATAAAGGAAAGCTTACCTGAGTTATTTCAAGTAGATTTAATCTAACTACTTCGAGAATCTTCTGATGTATTTGCATGGGATTACAAAGATATGAAGGGTTTGGACCCGCGCATCTATCAACACAGGGTCATGCTAAAGCCGGAAGCAAAACCACTTAAGCAACCCAACTACTGGATGAATCCAAACTATGCATCACAGGTAAAGGCAAAACTTGATAGGCTACTCAAAGTCGGATTCATTGTACCAGTAGAGCATGCTGAATGGATCTCACCAATTGTTATTGTCCCTAAAAAGAATAAGCAGTTACGAATATGTGTAGATTACCGAAAACTGAACGCAGCTACAATGCCTGATCCATTTCCGCTACCTTTTCTTGATACCATGCTTGATAGAGTAGCAGGACATGAAATGTATTCATTCTTAGATGGGTACAGTGGGTATAATCAAGTTAGAATGGCTGAACAGGATATACCGAAGACCGCCTTCATTACCAACTGGGGTGTTTTCGCATGTATTGTTATGTGGTTTGGATTAAGAAATGCCCCAAGTACGTTCCAAAGGTGTATGCAGCAAATATTTTCTCCTTACCTTACCTCTTTTATGCAAGTATATCTTGATGATTTTTTGATTTTCGGTAAGATGATAGCACACCTGTTCCATTTACGATGCTGCTTTGAAAAGTGCAGAGAATACAAACTCTATTTGAACCCAAACAAATCTATGTTTGCGGTTTCATGTGGAAAGCTACTTGGTCACATTGTATCTACATAGGGTATACAGGTGGATCCAGATAAAATCACAGCTGTGTGAGAAGCACATGTACCCACTACACCTAAGGAAGTAATGCGCTTCATGGGCCAAGTAAGATGGCATGGCCGACACTTACGGTGGCTTGCTCATTTGGCAATACCACTGAACCGATTGATAACCAAGACTCCTCGATAATTTGACTGGACCCCAGACTGTCAAATTGCTTTTGATCGTCTAAAGGGATTACTAACAGAAGTTCCAATCTTACAGCCTCCTGACTGGGATCGCCCATTCCATGTATTTATTGATGCTTCACATATAGCAATAGGGAGCGTTCTAATGCAACAAACCGATAAGTGGTTCAGACCAATGTACTATGCAAGTCGAAGATTAGCCCCTGCTGAAAAGAATTACTCTGTAACAGAGAGAGAATGTCTAAGTCTAGTATATTCTGTAAAGAAATTCAGACATTATTTGCTGGGCCGTAGATTTACTTTTCATGTAGATCATGCTGCACTTGTCTATCTAGTTCGGCAACATCATCTAAGTGGTCGATTAGCACGATGGGTTCTGGTTTTATAAGAATTTGACTACGAAGTTATTCATCGGTCAGGTAGTTCACATGCCTTAGCAAATTTTCTCTCTCGCTTAGATTCCGGTGAAGCTCCGATCAGTGTAGATGACACAACACCGGCAATTTATGTATCTGAACTGACTAATGATGAAATTACAGACCCACCTATGCCATCTACATACTATGATCAGATCTTGACCTTCCTCACTGATGGATGCCTCCCTTCTCAGACTTCTCCTGCAATACGAAGAAACATTTCAGTTTTCAGTCACCGATTTCGGTTGATTGCTGGGGAATTATACTATATGGATCACATTAGAGTTTTACTTCGTTGTATTCTACCACATGAAGTTAACTCAGTCATTAATTTGGCTCACTCAATTCCTTCCGGTGGCCATTTTGCTGCAGACTTAACACACCGGAAAATTCTGCAAAGTGGTCTTTGGTGGCCTACTATGTACAGGGATGTATCACAGTTTGTCAAGCAATGTGATAGTTGTTAGAGATCTGGACAGCCCCTACAACATCATCTTTTCCCTCTACAACCTGTCTTGCCATTAGAGCCTTTTCAGAAGTGGGGTCTAGATTTCATTGGCCCTATTACACCACCAGCAATCCTCAGTAATAATCGTTATATTTTGACATGTACTGATTATGCTACCAGATAGGCAAAAGCATGGGCTTTATGGTCTGCCAGAGCTGGTGCAGTAGCTAAGTGTCTACTGAAGGATGTCTTTCCACGTTTTGGCTTACCACTGGAACTTGTTACAGATCAAGGCACTCATTTTGTCAACAATTTAATGAAAGTACTCACACATTCGTTTCAGGTCACGCATAAATTTAGTTCTCCTTATTATCCTCGTGCTAATGGTTTGGCTGAGAGTACAAACAAGACTTTGTTGAATGTGCTTCGAAAACTCATTCTGGATGCACCGAAAAGATGGGATCAACTGTTACCTGCAATATTATGGGCATACCGGACTACATACAAGGTAGCAACAGGATTAACCCCTTTCAAACGAGCTTATGGATTGGAAGCCATAGCACCAATGGAGATAGTTGTACCAAGTTTACGAGTAGCAATCACTCAGAAATTGCTACCTGAAGAATCTCTGTCATTTCGGTTGGATACACTCAGAGAATTAGACGAGCATCGATGGCACAGTTTTTTGACTATGCAGGAAGTACAGCTAAGACAAGCTCGAACACATGATCGATATCTAAAGACTCCAATTTTTTCGGTGGGACAACTTGTACTCTTTTACAAAGCAAAGTCGAATCGCTCTGCTGGCAAATTCAAGTTACGATGGTTTGGTCCCTATCGGATTGCTGAACAAGTGGGCCCAGTAACTTTTTGGTTGACCACTTTGACCGGAATTCCTCTTCCAAAGGTGATAAATTGATCAAAGTTGCGGCCGTATCAATAAGCATCTAATCCACACTGAAACGTTTCGCAGTTGGCTGCGTCTTTTGACATTCTCTTTTCTTTTATTTTATTTTCTTTTCTTTTTTGGCGTGCTTAATAAAATAAGTCTATAAATATCCACGTTTTGATACCTAATTATGCCAAAAGCTGCCCTGCCCTTTCCAGCTACTCATGCATGCACACCAAAGTTAAGAAGTTATCATCTCAACGTCGCACGATGATTAGTAATTTTGATTTCTCTCCCCGGCAACGCATCTACTTAACCTTTTCTGTTTCGCCGAAAAATCGCTAATGTGTTTGTGTAATTTGTGTCATTGTGCGTACCCTGTGTTCTGTGTACTTGTGATTGTTGTCTCTGTGTGCGCCATGGAAGCTTTGGCTAACTATGCCGCCTTCCGTGATGGACTCCCTGCCGACATAGGAGAGTTCTTATGCATTCGTGGGCTATCCAATTTCGCTGAACTGCCTTGGCATTCAGTGGAATCCCACCCATTCTTTGCCCATATCATCTCTACCATCGCCAACACACCTGCCACCGAGCAGAGTTGGCCGATCACCTCCCTACCATCCCGGACACTGATCACCTTCCAAACTTTCACTGAGTCATTTCGACTCGCTTCGCAAGGTCAGGAAAATGGCCCGAACCTCCCCGTAGCAATAATGACCCAATTATTTTCTAGGTATTCGTCAAACGAATACGCGATCCTTTGTCGACCGGAACCTGAAAGATCCCCCCTCCAATTCTTAGTAGCTATCCTCAACCTATAGAAACGTACTTATGGAATATCTCGTCCCTTCTACTCCGCCATAGACTTAGCCGCCCGAGAACCAGTAAATTTTGCGTCCTATTTCTTCCACCGCATTCACAAAGAATGCGTAGCAATCATCAAACAGGTAAACAAGGGAGGAATGCCAAGATCTAGACTCCCTCATATCATATCCTGCCTGTTTTCGGCCATCCTTGCAGCACAACCACCACCTAGAGGCCCGGTCCTACGACATGAAGAGTCTGTGCAATTATGGGACGATGATGAAGAAGATGAAGAGGAGCTAAATCAACTCTTCTGCCGGAATAGAATCAGGATCAGTTCTTCTGAAAGTGAAGCACAGGGATTAGTCGAAGGAAACAAAGATGACGACAAGGAACAAGAAAAGCATGACGAAGAAACCTTCCACGATACCGCCACATCGATGCAACACGAATCATCCGCGCAGTCATCTTCACAAGGGCAACAAGAACAGGAGGATCACACTAAAACCGACACAAGCTCGTTAGAAGAGGCATCACATCAACAATCGGAGCCGAAAAAACAAACAGATGAAGAACAAGTAGCTAAAGATATTTTCGACGAACTGTTCAGAGCAGTAGAATCCACAATTGCTGATACCGCCGACACTGCACAACAAACCATAGATAAGGTAACGCAGTCTCACTCTGTCCTTCCCAGTCCCCCATCGGAGCCGCCACTCGACCCCATTATCCCTATCTAACCCATCCACCCCAATGAATCCATTGGCTCTTCTTCCTCATCCCCCAACTACTCTCCATCGAACTCCCAGCAACTGCTCACCGCCTCCTCATCCCAACCTCAACCTCAGCTGCCACTTCCTTCAATCCCTACAATCTCTGAACTTGCAAACATGGGCCAATTGTTAATTCAGTTATCACAGCAATGGCCAATCCAAATGAGAGAAGTCACCGATAATATTCGGAATGAGTTACAACACAAGGTGGATGTCCTAGAAGCAGATATCACGCCTCTGCAAGAAGAGATAGATGTGGTCAAAGCAGAAAACCATCAGCTGCACTCTCAAATTACCCGTCTCCAAGCCCAGCTTGCAGAACAACAGACAATTGCCGATCAGAGAGATACCGCACTAGCAGATCTCAACCAAAACGATAAGTTTCTAAGCGAAGCATTGGCCGAAATCAGTCAGTTAAAGTTAGATCTACAGGATAAAGAAGATGCCAGAGTAGCCCTAGGTAATTTATTAGAAGAGACCAAAGTGCAACTCGATGAAGTGGTACAAGAAAGGCCAAGAACAACACGATCTGGCAATGAAGACTGCGAAAGAACTACAAAGATACAAGGATCAATTAGCTGATGTAAATAATATGCTCAAACGTTATTTGTCAAAAGAAGCTCAAACACAGAAGGTAATAACAGATCTACGCAGAGAAAGGGACGCATACTCCAGAACGATCCAGTTCCAGAATCAAGAGATCGAGAGACGGGAAAATCAACTAAACAATCAAAAAGAAAGAGTAATCAGTATGGAAAAGCAGGTTGCTGAAATGAAGATATCCAGAGATGTGGCTTTGTCCAACGAATTCTACCTACAAGAAGCTTTTCTGCAGATGCAAGCAGAGATTTTGCTCACCGAAGCCATCGCATTAAGTTCTGTAAGAATAGATGCACAACTAATAGAACCGGAAACCCTCAAACAATTGTTAGAAACTCTAAAGAAAAAGATCGCCCGCACCTTTAGATTAGCCAGAAATATGTACTTAGAAGGTATTATAGATGAGCAGTAGTTTTGTAAAACCTGCGGGTTTGAGTCCACCGTGTGTGCCAGAGTGTTATCGGCCGCCGAATTGGAAGTGTATAACTGAAATCTTGTTTCACACGTGCAAAAGGTTGTTACGCAGACACGTTGTATTCTTTTATAAAGCAATGAAAAGAGATGCTCAGTGACGTTCGAGAGATCACCAGACTGTCTGTCTGGGTGATTTGTCTGTAGCGTTACTGTGTCTCGAGTTGGTTAATTTAGAGTATCTTGTCTAATTTCTGAGTATTCTGTGTGTATCTGTGTCTCGTCTTGTCTGTTGCCTGTTGGTATCCATTGCGGTTGTGAGTATCAGTTAGTTCGCGTATCATGTTATCCCTTTTCTTGGAATATTCTGCAAGTGTGTGGCGAAGTCTGTGCAGTTGTGGTAGCGCTTCTGGTATTCGGATTGTATTAAGTTATCTTTAGTATCAAGGTCTGTTGGGGGATTCTTTGACAAGAAGGAGTTTGAGGGTTTGTAGGAGAAAATGAAAAGACCAAAAGAGAAAATACACCTTGGAAGTTTCTGCCGTTTGATTACAATAAGAAAAGTACAATGTTTGAAATACAAGATACACCAATACCTCTGTGCACAATCCCACAGAGTGCCCAATTACAAAATATCCAATATCCCAATGTCCTCTTGCTGCCGACCTCCTCTGCAACAGACCTCCACCTGCTTCAAGCTTCTCCTTGTGCACACCTTGCACCAAGCTTCCACAAAGGGGGAGGAGTGAATACCTGCTGTCGGCAAGCGTACACTGCCAAAGGACCTTGAGATACTTGGGGGAACTATAGCTTAGCACTTTTCTGCACCAAAATCCTTGGTCACTCTCTATGCACCTTGCACTTCCACTTCTGTGCGACGTACTCTGGTGTCTCTTGCACTTCCCTCTCTTGCTCCACTTAGCCTATGCTCTCTTGCTTACTCTAACCTTGGTCCAAGAATGGTTCTTCCTTGATTTTAGTGTGTCGATCACGTACGCTCCTAACTGCAAGTGAATCTTGGTGCTCACTTTGATGTTCCAAGATTGCTCTCACAAGTGGCAGCCAACTACTCACTGTTTTGTCCTGGAGTGACTTTAGTCTAAAACCAAAAATTTTAATGGGGGGCCATACTTTCACCTGTGCGTACACTTTGCCGCTTCACATGCCTTCACATTTCCTTTTAATTCTTCACTTTTGCACATAAGGGGGGTTCACCTGAACCTTCCAAAACACTTTAAAACACACTTTGAACCTTAGGGAAATTAGAGAAAGTACCTCTGCAACCTGCAACCTATTTTCTCCAATTTACCCTTTGTGGACCATTCATTGTGCACTACCTGTGCACTCTGACACCTGCACTTACGCACTTTGACTTTGCACCTATTGACTTTGACCTTGACCTTGTTGACTTTGACCTGTTGACTTTGACTGCAGTTGACTTTGACTGCAGTTTACTTTGACCAACATGACTTTTATGGGCTCAACAAGGTCCAAGTTCGTACGGCAAAGTTTAAGCTACAGTAGGATTTCTTGGGTTGCATATTGAACCTTCAGTACGGTGTAACTGAACACTTGGATTTTCTGTGTCTTCGGACATTGGTCGGATTGTGGTACCTATTCGGTAAAGGTTGAACGATTACTCTTGTTTCTGGTATTTTCAATAAGTTTATGTGCAGATGCAATATAGCATCTTAGCGTATTCGGTACACGTTGGCTGAGCTAAACTGTGAACTGTAATGTCTAAGTACAACAGATTCTTTATAGAGCTCTGAGCATCAGTATATTGCTATGTGTAAGTGATTAGTTTGGGAACTAAGTATAGGGCCTCTGTCTAACAAACCCCTTCCACTCCCAAGAACCCAAGAATCGCTTAAACGCACTTATGACAGTTAGAATAACAGCGTTTAACAATAGATAACCTCATTGTTATCCTGTTTGATGAATAGAGAAGGATCTGAGCTGCTAGCTTTGAACCCTTGATCTTGAAGATATGTAACCAACCTGTAATTCCAAGCTCTTGGAGCTTGTTTCAATCCATACAATGCTTTCTTAAGTCTGCAAACATAAGATGGATGATTAGGGTTTTCAAAACCTGGTGGTTGTGACATGTATACCTCTTCAATTATCCAACCATTTAAGAATGCATTTTTCACATCAAGTTGGAGGAGTCTCCAATTCCTTGCAGCAGCTACACTTATCAATGTCCTGATTATAGTCATCTTTGCAACTGGTAAGAATGTTTCCTCATAGTCTATACCATGAGTTTGTGAGCATCCTTTGGCAAATAATCTTGCCTTGTACCTGCAAACTGATCTATCTAAATTTCTTTTAACTTTATATACCCATCTGCAACCAATTACCTTTTGATTCGGCGACATTGGAACCAAATCCCAAGTGTCCATCTCCTTCAATGCATCTATCTCTTCGTTCATGGCCTTTTCCCAATTAGGGTTTCCCTTTGCCTCTTCATAGGTTGAGGGTTCCTCTGAAATAGAGTCTTTTGCCAAGTAGATTGAATGCTTCGTAACAAATATGGAATCATATCCATACCTTTCTGGTTGTTTCTTCTCTCTTGTTGATCTTCTAGGTGCTTGTTTGGAGCATTCTCCAACCTCTTGCATCTTTGCTTTGTCTCTTGACTTCCATAGCTTGTAATCCTTTTCTCTTTCATCTTGGTCATTGTTTGTATCACTTCTTGGATCGTGGACCTGTGTATCATGCTTGCTTCCTAATTGATGAGAGTCAGAATCAAGATCATATGGTAGTGTTACCTTTTGTTTGTCTTCATCATACCAAGACATGTGTTCTTCAAACACAACATCTCTACTTGTAGTGAATTGCTTGGTTGAAGGATTGAAGAACCTGTAACCCATCTGAGTTGAATCATATCCAATAAACACTGCCTTTGTTGCCCTTTCATCTAGCTTACCTCTTATTTGTGATGGTACATGAACATAAGCTAAACAACCAAAAACCTTGCAATGTCCAAGACTAGGTTTTCTTCCATGCCATGCTTCATAAGGAGTCATACCTTGAAGTGATTTGGATGGTAGTCGATTGACAAGGTACACTGCAGTTGAAATAGCTTCTGCCCATAGATAATGTGGCAACTTCTTCTCTTCAAGCATTGTTCGGGCTGATCCAACCAATGTCTTGTTTCTCCTCTCTGCAATTCCATTTAGTTGAGGAGAGTACGTAGTACTCACTTCTCTTTTGATACCTTTTTCCTGCAAGAACTCATTAAAATCTTTGGAGAAGTCCTAAAGAGGGGAAAAAGTGCCCCGGTGGTCCTAGTGTATTCACACACATCACTACCTAAATATATCAGCAAAAAATGGTATTATATGGTTTGAAGCAAGAACCACATGCTTGGTATGAAAAGATACATGCCTACTTCATTGCACATGTCTTTGAGAATAGTCCAATGATGGGCACCTTATATGTACATGTTGAGGTCATACTACTCATTGATCCTAATGAGAAGCATATTGCTAAATTTAAGGCTAATTTGAATGCCTATTTGAGATGTCAAATATGGGGCATTTGCATCATTATTTGGCATTCAATTTATGCAAGTTGATGGAGGAATGGCTGTGTGAAGAAAAATATATAGACATATTATTATTATAGATTTCTTGCCTTGAATATTGCAAACCTATTGCCACTCCCATAGAAACATGCTTATGGATGTATCTTCATGATGTTGGACATGCATTTGATGTTGTCTGTCAGCCAATTTTACTTGTGCATAACGTAGCTTCATAATCAGTTTACTATCCCTTACATGATTAGGTTTGTGCATTGCCTAGGTCTCAAGCATTGGCAAGTGATTAGGTGCATCTTTCGCTACATGAGTGCCAAGTTCTTCTTCATCGCATCGCTTTTAGGGTGTATTTGTTGATATATTTTGGTAGTGATATGTGTGAATACACTTAAGAATACGTATTTGCATGGTGAGGTGAGATATATGATGCCGACGATGGATTTAATGAAATAGAAGAATGTTAGGAATTGCCCTCACAAATATCAAAATCAACGCCCTCACAAATAGAAGAATGTTAGGAATAGACAATGATAGGAAGAGATATTACAAATAAATCCTAGGTTTTCTAACAACTTTACGATGTGATGAATCATAGTTATGGATTTATAAATCTGGTTTTGATCTTCTGAGCCTCTAAAATCTTTTTATTACTACTTAACAGAAGGTAAAATCATTTTTTAATTTTGCTAAGAAAGGGATATAGAAATAGTTCTAGAAGTTAGGTTTAGTTCTCTAAAGTAGAAAACGCTTGTGACATGCATAGCTGTCGAAAGGTTGGAGCGTTCCACGAGTGACACTCATGCAGAGGGGCATACTCTCGATTATCCTACTTTAAGTTTTACGATTTTGAGAAAGAAAAAAGAATCTTAAAGCTGCATACCTGTCAGTTCTTTGGGGAGACGCGTCAAGCTATGACATTTAAAAAGCCACAAATTTCGCAAATGGGCGAGTTTTCCAATGCCGGAACCCAAAGCTTCAAGTCGTTCACATTCATCCAAATCCAAGTGTTGCAAGGACGGCATGGAATCACCGAATGTTGGCGGAAGTCTCTTCAACCCTTTACAGCCTCTCATATCCAACTCCAGTAGATTCGGTAAGGAGACCTCCTGTGTACCCAAACAAATGTTCATATACAATTAGCTGAAGAGCGTTACTGAAAAGAATGTGTAGAGTTCCCAGCGTCCCGAAAAAGGTAGGTCTGCTTTCCTTTATGTACAATTAGCTTCAATCTGCTACCCCAAATTATTGGTCCTACCTGCACTTCGCTTATGTTGGTCCCAGATATCCCCAGAATTTCGAGAGTTGTAGAGTACAGTCCATGAGGAACTTGACGTATTTCTGTGTCCAATAAATAGAGACGTGTAAGATTTGGGGAGCGGGCTCCACTCGGCAATCCCTTTGTTTTGGTGCGCGAGAGATCCATGTATTCAAGATTGGCGGAGAAAATTTCATGAGGCACTTCACATATGTTAGTGCCCGCCAAATCAACATATCGAAGATTCGTGAAGGCGGGGAGTTGAGCTATCCTACTGCCGCTTAGATCAAGAACTCGAAGATGTATGGAAGCCGCCAGTCCAGGAGGTACTTCTCGGAAAGGGGCGTTCCTCCAATCCAACAACCTTATGAAAAGAAGCATTATCAATCTCTTTGAGAATCATGGGAAGTCCATGATATTCGTGAGCAAAATACCTCATTTCATCACATCAGAACAACATTCGGAGTTACCTTAGTTCCTCACAATGCACATTTCTCAAGACGTTTCTTGCCAATCTCTCCTCTTGAAGGCTGACCCACAGGAACCATTCGAGGATTAGAATCGAAGAATTGAAAACTACATCACAATTGGGTTAATAATATGCGCACCTTTCTCCATCCTGAGAATCACCGACCACCCGAAGGAATTTCAGCTCAGGAAGTGAGTCACATTTGGTAGCCTCATATGGAAGGGCCATGGCACTGTTTATTAAAAGCCCGCACAATGCAGAACGTGTGCTCTCACGCTTTCACGACGTTTTACCAAACACAAATTAAAAACTTAAGAAATTTATGATGCACAACACAAACGTTCATATTTTGGGGAAGAAAGAAAACATACATGTAGTACCTTGAGAAAGTCCTTGGCGGTCTCTTCATCCCATGCACGATTTTTCTCTTTTTCTCGAATGATCTGTCTGCCCATATCGCGGAGATGGTCATGCATTCCTATGCTCCGCTGCTTAGTCTCACAGTTTCCCACTTCTTTCTCAAACGCCAATAGGCATCTACTATGTAGCACCTTTAGACGTGTCCAACCCACTCCATACACCCCTTCTAGATACGCCCTACAAATCACATCAGTAGAGCCAACAAAGAAACTAGCGATGTCTAGGAAGGAATCTCTTTGGGCACTCTCAAGGCCTTCCAAACTCCTTCTCAATACACCAAAGATTTCCCCCTCGTTTTGTCTAAGGAAATGCAAGCTTTCATCCCAGCACTTCTTTTCACTCTCATGATACAAACGAGCGCCCATGACTTTTAATGCTAATGGAAGCCCTCTACAGGCGCTAATGACGCTCTCTGAAACCTCTTTAAGGTGTGCAGGTGCTTCTGGTTTGAGAAATGCGTGCCAGTTAAATAACCTTTGAGAACTTTCTTCATTAAGCTCCTGAATTTCAAAGATGCGTCTTGATTGTGCATGCTCTAGAATGTGGCGATCACGGCTAGTTATTATTACAACACTGTTGGATGCCAGTGAGGAGCAAAGTGGATTGTATACGGCCTCTAGTTGTGCAACAGAGTCCACATCATCCAACACAACCAATGCATGGATGCCCCTCAGCCTGGATGACAAGAGTGCGTTCCCATGCACTTCATTGTTAATGGGTTCCAATCCAGCTACTGCATTGATGCCTTTTAGCCCAGATGAAAAAAGTACATTCCCGTGCACTTCATCATTAGTGGGATCCATGCTACTAGAAGATAAGAGTGCTTTTCCATGGGCTGCATTTTGGGACAATATGCTTTCAAGAATTTCCCTTTGCAAAGGCTCGAAGCCCGTGGCGGCCCTCGCTCTCGTGTTCAAACAGAAATATGCAGCCTCAAATTGGTTTTGAATTTTATTATACACTGACATGGCCGTCGTTGTTTTGCCGACACCACCCATGCCCAGAAATCCGAGACATTGCACGCCCTTATTGCTACCCGACAAATATCTCGACATTTCTTTCCACATCTCATCAACACGTGCTGAAAGGCCAACGGGGAATGTTGTGTCCTCCATGATCTCTTCATGCCCTTTATTCAAGGTTCGCATCACTTCATGGACCATTGCTTTAAACTCCCGCTTGTCTAACCTGTAAATATATGCATCATCCGTGAGAACTGAACAATTGCTTTCAATTCAAATTCCATGGTAACTCGTGAAGAATGTTTTTATGAAGGGAGAGAATGCGGTTCTAAAGTCTTCTTTGAACAGTACTTACTCCAATTCTTGGAAGTTGACATTCAACTTGAAGCAGGGCTTTGAAGTGCTTTCCTTTGAAGGAAGCCCGTAGGAGACGTACAGAACCTTGGGACGATGAGTGATCCCATTTGAAAGCATTCCCTCGAACTCGCTAATACTCAAACTTTGTGAAATAATGCAGAGGATCACAAGTGAATTCTTTGGCCTTGTTCTATCTTTAGACAATCTCTCTTTGCTCACAAGATGGACATCCAATCCGAGCATTGAAAATGTTTCTTGCAATTGGTCAAAAAAAGCTTCATGTATATCACCTTTGTTTCCATAACATATTGTAAGAAACCCCCTGTTATCTTCCAAGGAAGAGGAGAAGCTGATGAATTTATCAACTTTGACCTCCTCCTTGAACGCGTGCTGGAATCGACTGGTGAGAATCACAAGGCTCCTGTGTCTCAGGTTCGCTGTCACTAGATCAAGCAATGCCTTCAGATTGTCAATGTCATTTCCTAACTTATTAAAAACTACCAAACACCTCTTGTTTCGCAAGAGCTGCTCGTAGTGAGACCTATACTTTATTGCATCAATGAGTGAGAGAGGTTCTTGATTCGGTTTTCCGATGAGATCTGAATACAGCTTTCGGACGAGCTCCTCTGGATCCCTGCCTTCCACCGTCACATCAGATATGAAGCACAATGCATCAAAGCGACTACGAAAATGTTGCACAATCAGCTGCGCAAACCGCGTGGGCTCATTGCGCTCATAAACCCCAATGACGATAACATCCTTAGAATAGAGGTCTTCTGATGTAAACACTTCTAAAACTTCATTTAGTTTCTCTTCATCTAGTCTATTGTCGTATGAAATGGCTTCCTTATTTAGAAACGCTTCTACTTTTCTCGCAATCTCATCAAGCCTTTTCCATTCAAACCTGTAAGGCGCTTATGAAACATGTAAGACAGAGGGTAGACAACATTTTACCGCACAATGTTTAATGACCTTCTCATACTGAGAAAAAAGTTACCAATTAGCAATGCTAAAGTTTTCAATAATTTAATTAACGAAAGAGTACACTTACATTGTCTCTGTGTTGTATTCAAACCCCTTCAAATGCGAGAGACGATTCAGAGCTTCAGACCAACGTTTCCTCTCCTCGTCGGTGCTTTCTTCCACATTACCTAAGTCGTATGTTGAACTCTGGTAACGAACTACACTGGGTGCGACATCATAGAAGACTGGGAAGATTCTCACTCCGGATGATGTCGTAGATGAGTGGACATTCATGATTTTGACGACCTCCTCCAAACACTGTTTAGATTTTACAAATCTTTTGCTCAGAAATATCACGTGAACTGTAGAATTTCTTATGGCATTGTCGATGTCTAACTTCATTTGAGTTTGTTCCTTTTCATAATCAACAACTGAGCATTTGATGCCGCGGGAGCCGAAGATTCCGCGAAGAACACTCACAGCATTTCGCTGTGTATCCATTTTATTATGGCAAATGAAGACAGACCCATAACATGGATTCAAGTCATCTTTCCTAGTACTTTCTTTATCATCACGATGGCTTGGTATGATATCATGTAAAATTAGAAAAGCTTTCACTTCCGACACAATGTTAGATAGTTCCTCCCAGTCAAACCTGTAATGAGTTTATTAGCAGTAAGAATTAAAAGGGAGAAATAGCAACGGTACATTGTTTCATGATTTTTTCACAGCAAGAAAACTGAATTAGTGTGCTGACAGAAATTACACCTACGATCCAGCGAGTGTGGTTTAGCGGATGTGCCTTGTATTCCTAAGCATATGGCCAGAGTTCAACTACCGCCTGGAGCTGGATGCCTCAGAGTTCCCCAAGATGGGTGCCTCTACCTTACGAGGTCGGGTGTGTGTTTTCAAATTCATTGTACTTTCAGAAGGAAAAAAAAAAAAAAGAAACACCTACGCTATCTGCTTCTTGTATTCGACGCCCTTGATTTTCTGGAGTGCTTTGAGAGCTTCAATCCAGCTCTTTGTTTGGACATCGGTGTGTCTTTTGGAAGTGGGCAGGTTTATATCCATAGACGGTTCCACATCATAATACACAGGTAACACTTTCCGAGGTTTGGCGGTGGTGTTTTGTACAGTAATGATTTTATGAACCTCGTCCAAACACCAACTAGACGATTTAAAATCTGGACTTAAAATAACTATATGTACTGAGGAGCTTTCTATGGCCTTTTGGATGGCAGGCTTTACATCCGTTCCTTCATTCATGTGGAAATCAACAAAGCATGTTATACCCTCGGAATCTAGCATACCCTTAAGCACACTCACAACGTTGCGCTTTGTGTCAGGGCCGCGGTGGCATATGAACACGTTGTAATCTGTAGACATGATGATATGTTTGCTTTCTTTGATTACTAGGGCACTGAACGCGTCAGAAAGATAAGGATTATGCTCTTCGGCACGTACAAATGCAAAGCCTTAAGATTCAGATTTTCCGGGAAATTTGTATCCAGTTATTCACAGCGACAGAAAAAGACTTCGATGATCCTCAACTTGAAGCTGCTCTCTGCTTTTTTCCTTACTGTTCTTCTTCAGTAGTATCAAATCTGCCAGGAGGCCTGTTCATAGAATGAGTGACTATGAATATCTGTTACAAGACATACATCAACATATCGAACAGTCAGATGGAAATACCTGTAAGACTCAGATTTAAGGTTTGCTATTCTATCCTAACTTGTAAATATGAAGAGTAGAAAACGTCCAGAAGTTAAGAATCCATTTAACCGTTTTCTTCTACAACAGAATCAAATCTGCGAACGGCTTTCGTTCATAGAATGACTGACTACCAAGATCTGTTACTAAACAGACATCAACGCATCGAACTGTCAGACGGAGACACTTGTAAGACGCATACTGAAGGTCTGGTTATGTTATCAAAGCTTACTCTGCCTAATATATCTAAGCGTGGTGTACGTGACACAATCAATAGTATATCCTAATATGGGCGTTAAATTTCCTATACGTAGTATGTCTTTTAAGAATACACATAATTTATCGTAGATAATCATATGTGTAGTGAATACGCACATTAATCTTCCATAAATCGTTCTATATGCAGGCTTTGCTTTTCAAACATTATATGCCCAAGACGGGCGAAACGTCTCACACCTGAATATTACACTGACGGCACCCGAGCGAACAGCTTGCTGAATTCTGATGTGCGGTCTGCCAGGGCCCAAACCAAACAGTGTGCAGAGATCTGATGCGCAGTTCGAGCTTGTTGCAGACGCTTTTAGGTGATTGCATAAATAAGCAAGAAATAATAGAGGCACGAGGAGGATAGACATTAGTTTTGGACCTCAGAGAGGATACGTACTACATTGGAAACCCCCCACGCATTCGGCCGTCTCTGTCAACGAAAGTCAGATTCGCACTTTCCCATGAAAGATAATTTTTTTACAGGCCATTGACGAGTGCTGAGGCTAGGCAAGTTTTTTAGCCATTGTGGCCTTGATAAGGATGGACCGCGCCAAGCTGAACTAGCAGGCCAGATTTTAATATGGAATTAAGCACATCATTCTTCGTTAAGCAGATGGCGACAACTAAGAGCTAAATATTTAAATATGGAACGAACCACATCATTCTTCGTAAACCAGCTGGCGACAGCTAAGAGCGAAAATATTCTAGTAAGGAATAATTAAATAACCGTCACTAGTGTAAACAATGTAGTTCAATTATGCGGTCTGGTGTAGGGTATTCCACCTTGACCTCTTAATCGTTGGGTATAATTCTATGCCAATTTCCAACAGCTAAAAGAGACTCCACTTGAAATGAGATGTAGCAGAAGAGTATTATCATCCTTTGAAGCTCTTTCAATTGCTGGTGGAGCATGCAAAGAGTGTATTCATGCAATAATATAAGTATTTTTATTTTCTTTTATTTGTTTTAATGAAGGTTCAAAATCGAATCTTTTTTGTGTAGGTCATTTATTCAAGACATAAGTGATTCATCAACACAAGAAGAGAAGAAGAACAATTCAAGTTCATGAATAGTATAAATAGTAAAGAAATCATTTCTGTTATAGGCACACCCATAGGAAAGTGCATTAGAGTTGTTGTTCAAGCTAAATTATGAGAGAAGTTACAAGACATTATCAAAGTGCAAGATGTGCAAGCAATATATGGTAAAGTGGGCATCAATAGAAATGCTTATTCTACAATGTACAACCTTCTCAATTACAAACATAAAGTATTTCTTGTTAGTATATGATCAATGTCTACCCCTCATGATTGTATGCACATTTGTAAGGCCCCCTTTATGGAGAAAGCCAAGCGTGCATTACCCAATTGATGGGAATCCCAACTTGAATGTGGATGAAGGTCATATTGGACCATGTAAGATATTATAAGGAAAGGGAGTTACCAGGGTCCCCAATTGTGAGGTCCGGGGCAGCGGTGAGCAGCCCCGGCTGGGGGGTCCAAGGGGGCCAGCGGGCCCCTGGCTGGGGGTCCTAGGGGGCCAACGGGCCCCCTGGTGGGGGTCCGGGGGTAGTGCCCCCGACGCGACGGTAAAGGAATATTCCATGGAATATTCCCTGTCAGAGTCAGAAATCATTTATATTTGTTAGGTCGGTTCAACCAGTCAAAGACGTATGGCAATTACGCGGGCGGTGGCCGCCCACGCTCTACGCCCATGTATTGCCGTCCATGGCAGGCCACCCATGATCCTATATATACATGACTTCTGCACTACCTAAGACACTGAGTTGAGCCAGCATACCTCTACCTTGTATCTCCTATCTAGAGTTGTCTAGATCACCATTTAGCTCTACCTTGAGAGCGCACGGGTGGACAACGCCATCATCTTTGTACTTGCTGCTAGTAGAATTGTTGAGATTCTCCTATATCTGTTATCTTCTCTGCTATTGCTCCTGTGTTATATTGCGTAACTATTGTCTTACATGGTATCAGAGCTTGTAAGGTTCGAATAGCTTGAGAAGTATCATTATTTTAGCCTACTAGCAGACTAGAATATCAATAGATTATTCGAGTGATTACATGATGGCTTCATCGTCGAACAGTAGTCTTGGTGCTTTAGCTAATGTTAATGCTGCACCCTATTCGAATTCGTCCACCTGCATTCACTGAAGGGAAGCTGGATGGAACCAACTATACACTTTGGAAGTTCAAAATTTCTGCAATTTGGACTCCTATGAATTACTTGACACTGTCATGGGACCGATGGGATTGGATCCAGAGCCTATACCAGATGAAGATCCAGCAAATTCAAGATTGATGATTCAGCCAGATCCAGACCTTCTACGAGCTTGGAAGAGGCGGAATGCTGATGCATTATGTGCGATTGTCACTAGTGTAAGTGATTCTGTGCTTACTTTAGTTCAACATACTACTAAAGCACATGAGGCTTGGGGCATATTGGCTCGACAATATGAGACCAAGAACCACACTAGGATACAGAATTTAGAAAATCAGTTGGCAAATGAAAAGCATGCTGATTCTGAAAAGGCTGAAGATTTTATCAAACGGATAAAGCATCTTCAAGATCAATTGGCTGCAGTTGGTGTTGTTATAACACCAGAAGAGCTGGCTCGAAGATCTATACGTGTTCTTCCAGCAAAGTATGATGGATTAGTAACAGCCTTAACACTCAGGTAAGGCCAACTCCTCTTACATTTGAAGAGTTTTGTGCCATGCTTTTTAGAAGAAGAGATGCGGCTGAAGAATCGGCAAAGTACAACTGATGCTGCATTCTCAGCAAATGCAAAAGGTAAAGGCTCTTCAGAGGGATCAAAGAAGAAGCCAAAGAAGAAAAAGTTCACAAGAAGTTGCTTCTATTGTGAAAAGAAAGGCCATGCCATCAAGGATTGCAGAAAGAAGCAAGCTGATGAACGGAATGGGACTGTAAAATCATCATGGAAGAACAAAGAGTCTGCAAACAACACAGAGCTGGAACTTTGGGTAGCTATTGAAGAGGTATGTTCATCTGCTCAAGCTCGTGTGATGAGCCATGGATTTAGATAGTGGAGCTTCTCGCCATATGACTAGTAAAAAGGATTGGTATAGTTCCCTAGTGCCTCTGCGGGAATCCATCAATGTGTGGTGGGAAATGACTCCAAGTGTCCAGCTGAAGGAACTGGAACCATCTCTTTTATCACTTCTCCAGGTGGTGAGAAAAAGTTATCCGATGTTCTCTATGACCTACACTCAAAAGAAATTTGTTGTCAGTTTCTGCAATAACAGATCGTGGACTTGAAGTTCACTTCAATAAGAGTGGTGCGGAAATCATGGATTCATCAGGTAATGTTGTAGGTAAAGGCATACGACGGGATAACTTGTATGAGTTAAGTGCTTTAACTGCTACGAAGATAAAGATGTAAGCAGGTTATGCCATCGACGATTTGGGCATCTCGGATTTGCAGTTTTGAAGGAGATGCAACGAACAGGGATGGTTGCTCATATGCCTGCATTTTCAGAGTTGCAGGAACCTTGTGAAGCTTGTATGATGGGCAAGCAACAACGAAAGGCATTTCCAAGAGAGACCAGCAATCGATCTCAAGCTCCTCTAGAGTTGGTACATGCTGATCTCTGTGGTAAAATGTCTACACCTGCTTTAGGAGGATCTTTCTACTTCTTGCTGTTAGTCGACGATTATAGTAGAAAGATGTGGGTTTATTTCATTCGAGAGAAGGCTGATGCTTTTGAAAAATTTAAAACGTGGCATAAGTATGTAGAAAATGAATCAGGAAGGAAACTAAAGAAATTTAGAACCGATAGAGGAGGTGAATTCTTGTCAACAGAATTCAAACAATTACTGTAAGGAGCATGGTGTGAAAAGGCAACTTACCACAGCTCATACACCCCAACAAAATGGCGTGTTGAGCGCAGGAACAGGACAGTAGTTGAAATGCTCGTTGTATGTTGAAGGCTCAAGACATGCCTGATTCATTCTGGGCAGAAGCAGTCAATACAGCAGTCTACATCCTCAATCGAAGCTACACAAAAGCACTGAAGGGATGACTCCTCAAGAAGCATATTCTGGTAAAAAGCCTTCAGTTTTGCATTTCAGAATTTTTGGTTGTTTCTGTTATGCACATATTCCTGATTCAACAAGATCAAAGTTGGATTCAAAAGCAAAAAGTGTGTCTTCCTAGGATATAGTGAAGAGTCTAAAGCATACAGGTTATGGGATCCTAAGGCAAGGAAGATTTTTGTCAGCCGAGATGTGGTGTTTGATGAACGACCACACTTAGTAGAAGATAAAGGTAAATCTACTATCTCATCAAGCGGAGAAATATCTCACCTTGTGCCTATCAAAAGACTAGGTTTAAAGTGAGGAGGAGGAAAACATCTGATGGAGAAATTTCCTCAATAAAAAGCCAACCAGTTGTAGCTGCACTGCGTAAGCCACTACCGAAGTTGGGCACAACAGCTCTTTGATGATCACAATCCACAGGGTTTTTCACAGATTGAAGGATTTGATGTTCAAGAAACTTTTGCCACCAACAGCACGCATGACAAACTATTCGCGACGGTACTTGCAGTAGCTGCACCAAAAGTCTTGGCCTATTTTTCCAGCATGGATGTCAAATCTGCATTTTTGAATGGTCCACCTCAAGGAGGAGGTATATGTATCTCAAGCACTAGGTTTTGAGGTGCCAATTCAGAAAATAAATGTTTGCAGGTTGAAGAAAGCTTTGTATGGACTTAAGCAAGCTCACGGGCTTGGTACCAACGAATAGATCATTTTTTCAAAAATATGGGTTTTTGAAAAGAGTACTTGCTGATGCTAACTTGTATTGTAACCAAAAAGGGATAGCAAGCTAGTTGTTTGTCATTGTATATGTAGATGATTTGATCATTACAGGAGATCATCAAGAACTCATCAATCAAACTCGGATCAGCTTGGGAACTGAGTTTGAAATGACAGACTTAGGTCTACTCCATTTTTGTCTGGGAATTGAAGTATGGCAAAGGAAGGATGGCATTTTCATCTCACAACAAAAATATTCCGCACGAAATTCTCAAGGCATTTGGAATGATGGATTGCAAACCAACTAGCACACCTATGGAGGTAAATCATAAGCTATCTATGGATGATAACATGCCTGATTGTAGATGCCTAAGAAGTATAGGAAGCTCGTTGGAAGTCTTATTCTTTTGTGCAACACTAGGACCTGACATTTGCTATGCTGTTGGAGTGTTAAGCAGGTTTTCCAACAAACCTAAGGAGAGTCACTGGAATGCTGGAATGCGAATTCTAAGGTACATTGCAGGAACCTGGATTTTGGTATTTTGTAACCACAGGTGATACACTCCAAGGATATTGTGATTCAGATTGGGCTGGAGATTATGATTCTAGAAAATCAGTTTTTGGATATTGTTTCTCACTTGGTTTCAGGAATATTTTCTTGGGTAAGTAGGAAGCAACCAACTCTCGCACTCTCCTCCACTGAAGTAGAGTACAAAGCAGCTTGCTTTGCTTCTTGTGAGGCAGTCTGGTTAAGGAGAATTCTTGCAGATCTAGGCTTTCCATCAAATATGCCAACTGTACTCAAGTGTGATAATCAAATTGTATGGCTATTGCAAAGAACCCAGTATTTCATGCTCGCACCAAGCACATAGAAGTACAGTACCATTACATTCGTGAGCTAATTGAAGATGAAATTGTGGAGCTAGAATATTGCCCAACAGAGGCAAATTGTGCTGACATATTCACTAAAGCACTTGGAAGAGAGCAGCTCAACAAGCATCTTCAACAGATGGGCATAGGACCGAGACCTACTTGATTTATCATCGGTAAACATTGAGGGGGGGTGTTAGTATATGATCAATGTCTACCCCTCATGATTGTATGCACATTTTGTAAGGCCCCCTTTATGAGGAGAAGCCAAGCGTGCATTACCCAATTGATGGGAATCCCAACTTGAATGTTGGATGAAGGTCATATTGGACCATGTAAGATATTATAAGGAAAGGGAGTTACCAGGGTCCCCAATTGTGAGGTCCGGGGCAGCGGTGAGCAGCCCCGGCTGGGGGGTCCAAGGGGGCCAGCGGGCCCCCTGGCTGGGGGGTCCCAGGGGGCCAGCGGGCCCCCTGGTGGGGGGTCCGGGGGTAGTGCCCCCGGCGCGACGGTAAAGGGAATATTCCATGGAATATTCCCTGTCAGAGTCTGAAATCATTTATATTTGTTAGGTCGGTTCAACCAGTCAAAGACGTGTATGGCAATTACGCGGGCGGTGGCCAGCCACGCTCTACCGCCCATGTATTGCCGTCCATGGCAGGCCACCCATGATCCTATATATACATGACTTCTTGCACTACCTAAGACACTGAGTTGAGCCAGCATACCTCTACCTTGTATCTCCCTATCTAGAGTTGTCTAGATCACCATTTAAGCTCTACCTTGAGAGCGCACGGGTGGACAACGCCATCATCTTTGTACTTGCTGCTAGTAGAAAATTGTTGAGATTCTCCTATATCTGTTATCTTCTCTGCTATTGCTCCTGTGTTATATTGCGTAACTATTGTCTTACATGGTATCAGAGCTGTAAGGTTCGAATAGCTTGAGAAGTATCATTATTTTAGCCTACTAGCAGACTAGAATATCAATAGATTATTCGAGTGATTACATGATGGCTTCATCGTCGAACAGTAGTCTTGGTGCTTTAGCTAATGTTAATGCTGCACCTATTCGAATTCGTCCACCTGCATTCACTGAAGGGAAGCTGGATGGAACCAACTATACACTTGGAAGTTCAAAATTTCTGCAATTTTGGACTCCTATGAATTACTTGACACTGTCATGGGACCGATGGGATTGGATCCAGAGCCTATACCAGATGAAGATCCAGCAAATTCAAGATTGATGATTCAGCCAGATCCAGACCTTCTACGAGCTTGGAAGAGGCGGAATGCTGATGCATTATGTGCGATTGTCACTAGTGTAAGTGATTCTGTGCTTACTTTAGTTCAACATACTACTAAAGCACATGAGGCTTGGGGCATATTGGCTCGACAATATGAGACCAAGAACCACACTAGGATACAGAATTTAGAAAATCAGTTGGCAAATGAAAAGCATTCTGATTCTGAAAGGCTGAAGATTTTATCAAACGGATAAAGCATCTTCAAGATCAATTGGCTGCAGTTGGTGTTGTTATAACACCAGAAGAGCTGGCTCGAAGATCTATACGTGTTCTTCCAGCAAAGTATGATGGATTAGTTAACAGCCCTTAACACTCAGGTAAGGCCAACTCCTCTTACATTTGAAGAGTTTTGTGCCATGCTTTTAGAAGAAGAGATGCGGCTGAAGAATCGGCAAAGTACAACTGATGCTGCATTCTCAGCAAATGCAAAAGGTAAAGGCTCTTCAGAGGGATCAAAGAAGAAGCCAAAGAAGAAAAAGTTCACAAGAAGTTGCTTCTATTGTGAAAAGAAAGGCCATGCCATCAAGGATTGCAGAAAGAAGCAAGCTGATGAACGGAATGGGACTGTAAAATCATCATGGAAGAACAAAGAGTCTGCAAACAACACAGAGCTGGAACTTTGGGTAGCTATTGAAGAGGTATGTTCATCTGCTCAAGCTCGTGTTGATGAGCCATGGATTTTAGATAGTGGAGCTTCTCGCCATATGACTAGTAAAAAGGATTGGTATAGTTCCCTAGTGCCTCTGCGGGAATCCATCAATGTAGTGGTGGGAAATGACTCCAAGTGTCCAGCTGAAGGAACTGGAACCATCTCTTTTATCACTTCTCCAGGTGGTGAGAAAAAGTTATCCGATGTTCTCTATGTACCTACACTCAAAAGAAATTTGTTGTCAGTTTCTGCAATAACAGATCGTGGACTTGAAGTTCACTTCAATAAGAGTGGTGCGGAAATCATGGATTCATCAGGTAATGTTGTAGGTAAAGGCATACGACGGGATAACTTGTATGAGTTAAGTGCTTTAACTGCTACAGAAGATAAAGATGTAAGCAGGTTATGCCATCGACGATTTGGGCATCTCGGATTTGCAGTTTTGAAGGAGATGCAACGAACAGGGATGGTTGCTCATATGCCTGCATTTTCAGAGTTGCAGGAACCTTGTGAAGCTTGTATGATGGGCAAGCAACAACGAAAGGCATTTCCAAGAGAGACCAGCAATCGATCTCAAGCTCCTCTAGAGTTGGTACATGCTGATCTCTGTGGTAAAATGTCTACACCTGCTTTAGGAGGATCTTTCTACTTCTTGCTGTTAGTCGACGATTATAGTAGAAAGATGTGGGTTTATTTCATTCGAGAGAAGGCTGATGCTTTTGAAAAATTTAAAACGTGGCATAAGTATGTAGAAAATGAATCAGGAAGGAAACTAAAGAAATTTAGAACAGATAGAGGAGGTGAATTCTTGTCAACAGAATTCAACAATTACTGTAAGGAGCATGGTGTGAAAAGGCAACTTACCACAGCTCATACACCCCAACAAAATGGCGTTGTTGAGCGCAGGAACAGGACAGTAGTTGAAATGGCTCGTTGTATGTTGAAGGCTCAAGACATGCCTGATTCATTCTGGGCAGAAGCAGTCAATACAGCAGTCTACATCCTCAATCGAAGCTACACAAAAGCACTGAAGGGGATGACTCCTCAAGAAGCATATTCTGGTAAAAAGCCTTCAGTTTTGCATTTCAAAATTTTTGGTTGTTTCTGTTATGCACATATTCCTGATTCAACAAGATCAAAGTTGGATTCAAAAAGCAAAAAGTGTGTCTTCCTAGGATATAGTGAAGAGTCTAAAGCATACAGGTTATGGGATCCTGAGGCAAGGAAGATTTTTGTCAGCCGAGATGTGGTGTTTGATGAACGACCACACTTAGTAGAAGATAAAGGTAAATCTACTATCTCATCAAGCGGAGAAATATCTCACCTTGTGCCTATCAAAAGACAGGTTAAAGTTGAGGAGGAGGAAACATCTGATGGAGAAATTTCCTCAATAAAAAGCCAACCAGTTGTAGCTACACTGCGTAAGCCACTACCGAAGTGGGCACAACAGCTCTTTGATGATCACAATCCACATGTAGATGTACCAGAATCATCATCAGATGGATTACGAAGATCAAAGAGAATAGAGGAGCAAAGAAGAGCCTCAGAACACATTGTTAACATGGCTCTAATGGCAGATATCATGGGTTCGATAAAGGAACCTACCACCATTGAAGAAGCCATTGATGATCCAGATTGGAGAGCGGCAATGCAGTCTGAGTATGATAGTATACTAAAAAATGATACATGGGATCTAGTCGACTTGCCGCCAAAGAAGAAGGTAATAGGTACTAAATGGATTTGGAAAGCTAAGTATAAAGCTGATGGAACATTAGAAAAGTATAAGGCACGATTAGTTGCACAGGGTTTTTCACAGATTGAAGGATTTGATGTTCAAGAAACTTTTGCACCAACAGCACGCATGACAACTATTCGGACGGTACTTGCAGTAGCTGCACAAAAGTCTTGGCCTATTTTCCAGATGGATGTCAAATCTGCATTTTTGAATGGTCACCTCAAGGAGGAGGTATATGTATCTCAACCACTAGGTTTTGAGGTGCCCAATTCAGAAAATAAGTTTGCAGGTTGAAGAAAGCTTTGTATGGACTTAAGCAAGCTCCACGGGCTTGGTACCAACGAATAGATCATTTTTTCAAAAATATGGGTTTTGAAAGAAGTACTTCTGATGCTAACTTGTATGTAACGAAAAGGGATAGCAAGCTAGTTGTTGTCATTGTATATGTAGATGATTTGATCATTACAGGAGATCATCAAGAACTCATCAATCAAACTCGGATCAGCTTGGGAACTGAGTTTGAAATGACAGACTTAGGTCTACTCCATTTTTGTCTGGGAATTGAAGTATGGCAAAGGAAGGATGGCATTTTCATCTCACAACAAAAATATTCCAACAAAATTCTCAAGGCATTTGGAATGATGGATTGCAAACCAACTAGCACACCTATGGAGGTAAATCATAAGCTATCTATGGATGATAACATGCCTGATGTAGATGCTAAGAAGTATAGGAAGCTCGTTGGAAGTCTTATTCTTCTGTGCAACACTAGACCTGACATTTGCTATGCTGTTGGAGTGTTAAGCAGGTTTTCCAACAAACCTAAGGAGAGTCACTGGAATGCTGGAATGCGAATTCTAAGGTACATTGCAGGAACCTTGGATTTTGGTATTTTGTATACCACAGGTGATACACTCCAAGGATATTGTGATTCAGATTGGGCTGGAGATTGTGATTCTAGAAAATCAGTTTTTGGATATTGTTTCTCACTTGGTTCAGGAATATTTTCTTGGGTAAGTAGGAAGCAACCAACTCTCGCACTCTCCTCCACTGAAGCAGAGCACAAAGCAGCTTGCTTTGCTTCTTGTGAGGCAGTCTGGTTAAGGAGAATTCTTGCAGATCTAGGCTTTCCATCAAATATGCCAACTGTACTCAAGTGTGATAATCAAAGTTGTATGCCTATTGCAAAGAACCCAGTATTTCATGCTCGCACCAAGCACATAGAAGTACAGTACCATTACATTCGTGAGCTAATTGAAGATGAAATTGTGGAGCTAGAATATTGCCCAACAGAGGCAAATTGTGCTGACATATTCACTAAAGCACTTGGAAGAGAGCAGCTCAACAAGCATCTTCAACAGATGGGCATAGGACCGAGACCTACTTGATTTATCATCGGTAAACATTGAGGGGGGGTGTTAGTATATGATCAATGTCTACCCCTCATGATTGTATGCACATTTTGTAAGGCCCCCTTTATGAGGAGAAGCCAAGCGTGCATTACCCAATTGATGGGAATCCCAACTTGAATGTTGGATGAAGGTCATATTGGACCATGTAAGATATTATAAGGAAAGGGAGTTACCAGGGTCCCCAATTGTGAGGTCCGGGGCAGCGGTGAGCAGCCCCGGCTGGGGGGTCCAAGGGGGCCAGCGGGCCCCCTGGCTGGGGGGTCCCAGGGGGCCAGCGGGCCTCCTGGTGGGGGTCCGGGGGTAGTGCCCCCGGCACGACGGTAAAGGGAATATTCCATGAAATATTCCCTGTCAGAGTCAGAAATCATTTATATTTGTTAGGTCGGTTCAACCAGTCAAAGACGTGTATGGCAATTACGCGGGCGGTGGCCGCCCACGCTCTACCGCCCATGTATTGCCGTCCATGGCAGGCCACCCATGATCCTATATATACATGACTTCTGCACTACCTAAGACACTGAGTTGAGCCAGCATACCTCTACCTTGTATCTCCCTATCTAGAGTTGTCTAGATCACCATTTAAGCTCTACCTTGAGAGCGCACGGGTGGACAACGCCATCATCTTTGTACTTGCTGCTAGTAGAAAATTGTTGAGATTCTCCTATATCTGTTATCTTCTCTGCTATTGCTCCTGTGTTATATTGCGTAACTATTGTCTTACATGGTATCAGAGCTGTAAGGTTCGAATAGCTTGAGAAGTATCATTATTTTAGCCTACTAGCAGACTAGAATATCAATAGATTATTCGAGTGATTACATGATGGCTTCATCGTCGAACAGTAGTCTTGGTGCTTTAGCTAATGTTAATGCTGCACCTATTCGAATTCGTCCACCTGCATTCACTGAAGGGAAGCTGGATGGAACCAACTATACACTCTGGAAGTTCAAAATTTCTGCAATTTTGGACTCCTATGAATTACTTGACACTATCATGGGACCGATGGGATTGGATCCAGAGCCTATACCAGATGAAGATCCAGCAAATTCAAGATTGATGATTCAGCCAGATCCAGACCTTCTACGAGCTTGGAAGAGGCGGAATGCTGATGCATTATGTGCGATTGTCACTAGTGTAAGTGATTCTGTGCTTACTTTAGTTCAACATACTACTAAAGCACATGAGGCTTGGGGCACATTGGCTCGACAATATGAGACCAAGAACCACACTAGGATACAAAATTTAGAAAATCAGTTGGCAAATGAAAAGCATTCTGATTCTGAAAAGGCTGAAGATTTTATCAAACGGATAAAGCATCTTCAAGATCAATTGGCTGCAGTTGGTGTTGTTATAACACCAGAAGAGCTGGCTCGAAGATCTATACGTGTTCTTCCAGCAAAGTATGATGGATTAGTAACAGCCCTTAACACTCAGGTAAGGCCAACTCCTCTTACATTTGAAGAGTTTTGTGCCATGGTTTTAGAAGAAGAGATGCGGCTGAAGAATCGGCAAAGTACAACTGATGCTGCATTCTCAGCAAATGCAAAAGGTAAAGGCTCTTCAGAGGGATCAAAGAAGAAGCCAAAGAAGAAAAAGTTCACAAGAAGTTGCTTCTATTGTGAAAAGAAAGGCCATGCCATCAAGGATTGCAGAAAGAAGCAAGCTGATGAACGGAATGGGACTGTAAAATCATCATGGAAGAACAAAGAGTCTGCAAACAACACAGAGCTGGAACTTTGGGTAGCTATTGAAGAGGTATGTTCATCTGCTCAAGCTCGTGTTGATGAGCCATGGATTTTAGATAGTGGAGCTTCTCGCCATATGACTAGTAAAAAGGATTGGTATAGTTCCCTAGTGCCTCTGCGGGAATCCATCAATGTAGTGGTGGGAAATGACTCCAAGTGTCCAGCTGAAGGAACTGGAACCATCTCTTTTATCACTTCTCCAGGTGGTGAGAAAAAGTTATCCGATGTTCTCTATGTACCTACACTCAAAAGAAATTTGTTGTCAGTTTCTGCAATAACAGATCGTGGACTTGAAGTTCACTTCAATAAGAGTGGTGCGGAAATCATGGATTCATCAGGTAATGTTGTAGGTAAAGGCATACGACGGGATAACTTGTATGAGTTAAGTGCTTTAACTGCTACAGAAGATAAAGATGTAAGCAGGTTATGGCATCGACGATTTGGGCATCTCGGATTTGCAGTTTTGAAGGAGATGCAACGAACAGGGATGGTTGCTCATATGCCTGCATTTTCAGAGTTGCAGGAACCTTGTGAAGCTTGTATGATGGGCAAGCAACAACGAAAGGCATTTCAAAGAGAGACAAGCAATCGATCTCAAGCTCCTCTAGAGTTGGTACATGCTGATCTCTGTGGTAAAATGTCTACACCTGCTTTAGGAGGATCTTTCTACTTCTTGCTGTTAGTCGACGATTATAGTAGAAAGATGTGGGTTTATTTCATTCGAGAGAAGGCTGATGCTTTTAAAAAATTTAAAACGTGGCATAAGTATGTAGAAAATGAATCAGGAAGGAAACTAAAGAAATTTAGAACAGATAGAGGAGGTGAATTCTTGTCAACAGAATTCAACAATTACTGTAAGGAGCATGGTGTGAAAAGGCAACTTACCACAGCTCATACACCCCAACAAAATGGCGTTGTTGAGCGCAGGAACAGGACAGTAGTTGAAATGGCTCGTTGTATGTTGAAGGCTCAAGACATGCCTGATTCATTCTGGGCAGAAGCAGTCAATACAGCAGTCTACATCCTCAATCGAAGCTACACAAAAGCACTGAAGGGGATGACTCCTCAAGAAGCATATTCTGGTAAAAAGCCTTCAGTTTTGCATTTCAAAATTTTTGGTTGTTTCTGTTATGCACATATTCTTGATTCAACAAGATCAAAGTTGGATTCAAAAAGCAAAAAGTGTGTCTTCCTAGGATATAGTGAAGAGTCTAAAGCATACAGGTTATGGGATCCTGAGGCAAGGAAGATTTTTGTCAGCCGAGATGTGGTGTTTGATGAACGACCACACTTAGTAGAAGATAAAGGTAAATCTACTATCTCATCAAGCGGAGAAATATCTCACCTTGTGCCTATCAAAAGACAGGTTAAAGTTGAGGAGGAGGAAACATCTGATGGAGAAATTTCCTCAATAAAAAGCCAACCAGTTGTAGCTGCACTGCGTAAGCCACTACCGAAGTGGGCACAACAGCTCTTTGATGATCACAATCCACATGTAGATGTACCAGAATCATCATCAGATGGATTACGAAGATCAAAGAGAATAGAGGAGCAAAGAAGAGCCTCAGAACACATTGTTAACATGGCTCTAATGGCAGATATCATGGGTTCGATAAAGGAACCTACCACCATTGAAGAAGCCATTGATGATCCAGATTGGAGAGCGGCAATGCAGTCTGAGTATGATAGTATACTAAAAAATGATACATGGGATCTAGTCGACTTGCCACCAAAGAAGAAGGTAATAGGTACTAAATGGATTTGGAAACCTAAGTATAAAGCTGATGGAACATTAGAAAAGTATAAGGCACGATTAGTTGCACAGGGTTTTTCATAGATTGAAGGATTTGATGTTCAAGAAACTTTTGCACCAACAGCACGCATGACAACTATTCGGACGGTACTTGCAGTAGCTGCACAAAAGTCTTGGCCTATTTTCCAGATGGATGTCAAATCTGCATTTTTGAATGGTCACCTCAAGGAGGAGGTATATGTATCTCAACCACTAGGTTTTGAGGTGCCCAATTCAGAAAATAAAGTTTGCAGGTTGAAGAAAGCTTTGTATGGACTTAAGCAAGCTCCACGGGCTTGGTACCAACGAATAGATCATTTTTTCAAAAATATGGGTTTTGAAAGAAGTACTTCTGATGCTAACTTGTATGTAACGAAAAGGGATAGCAAGCTAGTTGTTGTCATTGTATATGTAGATGATTTGATCATTACAGGAGATCATCAAGAACTCATCAATCAAACTCGGATCAGCTTGGGAACTGAGTTTGAAATGACAGACTTAGGTCTACTCCATTTTTGTCTGGGAATTGAAGTATGGCAAAGGAAGGATGGCATTTTCATCTCACAACAAAAATATTCCAACGAAATTCTCAAGGCATTTGGAATGATGGATTGCAAACCAACTAGCACACCTATGGAGGTAAATCATAAGCTATCTATGGATGATAACATGCCTGATGTAGATGCTAAGAAGTATAGGAAGCTCGTTGGAAGTCTTCTTCTTCTGTGCAACACTAGACCTGACATTTGCTATGCTGTTGGAGTGTTAAGCAGGTTTTCCAACAAACCTAAGGAGAGTCACTGGAATGCTGGAATGCGAATTCTAAGGTACATTGCAGGAACCTTGGATTTTGGTATTTTGTATACCACAGGTGATACACTCCAAGGATATTGTGATTCAGATTGGGCTGGAGATTGTGATTCTAGAAAATCAGTTTCTGGATATTGTTTCTCACTTGGTTCAGGAATATTTTCTTGGGTAAGTAGGAAGCAACCAACTCTCGCACTCTCCTCCACTGAAGCAGAGTACAAAGCAGCTTGCTTTGCTTCTTGTGAGGCAGTCTGGTTAAGGAGAATTCTTGCAGATCTAGGCTTTCCATCAAATATGCCAACTGTACTCAAGTGTGATAATCAAAGTTGTATGGCTATTGCAAAGAACCCAGTATTTCATGCTCGCACCAAGCACATAGAAGTACAGTACCATTACATTCGTGAGCTAATTGAAGATGAAATTGTGGAGCTAGAATATTGCCCAACAGAGGCAAATTGTGCTGACATATTCACTAAAGCACTTGGAAGAGAGCAGCTCAACAAGCATCTTCAACAGATGGGCATAGGACCGAGACCTACTTGATTTATCATCGATAAACATTGAGGGGGGGTGTTAGTATATGATCAATGTCTACCCCTCATGATTGTATGCACATTTTGTAAGGCCCCCTTTATGAGGAGAAGCCAAGCGTGCATTACCCAATTGATGGGAATCCCAACTTGAATGTTGGATGAAGGTCATATTGGACCATGTAAGATATTATAAGGAAAGGGAGTTACCAGGGTCCCCAATTGTGAGGTCCGGGGCAGCGGTGAGCAGCCCCGGCTGGGGGGTCCAAGGGGGCCAGCGAGCCCCCTGGCTGGGGGGTCCCAGGGGGCCAGCGGGCCCCCTGGTGGGGGTCCGGGGGTAGTGCCCCCGGCGCGACGGTAAAGGGAATATTCCATGGAATATTCCCTGTCAAAGTCAGAAATCATTTATATTTGTTAGGTCGGTTCAACCAGTCAAAGACGTGTATGGCAATTACGCGGGCGGTGGCCGCCCACGCTCTACCGCCCATGTATTGCCGTCCATGGCAGGCCACCCATGATCCTATATATACATGACTTCTGCACTACCTAAGACACTGAGTTGAGCCAGCATACCTCTACCTTGTATCTCCCTATCTAGAGTTGTCTAGATCACCATTTAAGCTCTACCTTGAGAGCGCACGGGTGGACAACGCCATCATCTTTGTACTTGCTGCTAGTAGAAAATTGTTGAGATTCTCCTATATCTGTTATCTTCTCTGCTATTGCTCCTGTGTTATATTGCGTAACTATTGTCTTACATGGTATCAGAGCTGTAAGGTTCGAATAGCTTGAGAAGTATCATTATTTTAGCCTACTAGCAGACTAGAATATCAGTAGATTATTCGAGTGATTACATGATGGCTTCATCGTCGAACAGTAGTCTTGGTGCTTTAGCTAATGTTAATGTTGCACCTATTCGAATTCGTCCACCTGCATTCACTGAAGGGAAGCTGGATGGAACCAACTATACACTCTGGAAGTTCAAAATTTCTGCAATTTTGGACTCCTATGAATTACTTGACACTGTCATGGGACCGATGGGATTGGATCCAGAGCCTATACCAGATGAAGATCCAGCAAATTCAAGATTGATGATTCAGCCAGATCCAGACCTTCTACGAGCTTGGAAGAGGCGGAATGCTGATGCATTATGTGCGATTGTCACTAGTGTAAGTGATTCTGTGCTTACTTTAGTTCAACATACTACTAAAGCACATGAGGCTTGGGGCACATTGGCTCGACAATATGAGACCAAGAACAACACTAGGATACAAAATTTAGAAAATCAGTTGGCAAATGAAAAGCATTCTGATTCTGAAAAGGCTGAAGATTTTATCAAACGGATAAAGCATCTTCAAGATCAATTGGCTGCAGTTGGTGTTGTTATAACACCAGAAGAGCTGGCTCGAAGATCTATACGTGTTCTTCCAGCAAAGTATGATGGATTAGTAACAGCCCTTAACACTCAGGTAAGGCCAACTCCTCTTACATTTGAAGAGTTTTGTGCCATGCTTTTAGAAGAAGAGATGCGGCTGAAGAATCGGCAAAGTACAACTGATGCTGCATTCTCAGCAAATGCAAAAGGTAAAGGCTCTTCAGAGGGATCAAAGAAGAAGCCAAAGAAGAAAAAGTTCACAAGAAGTTGCTTCTATTGTGAAAAGAAAGGCCATGCCATCAAGGATTGCAGAAAGAATCAAGCTGATGAACGGAATGGGACTGTAAAATCATCATGGAAGAAGAAAGAGTCTGCAAACAACACAGAGCTAGAACTTTGGGTAGCTATTGAAGAGGTATGTTCATCTGCTCAAGCTCGTGTTGATGAGCCATGGATTTTAGATAGTGGAGCTTCTCGCCATATGACTAGTAAAAAGGATTGGTATAGTTCCCTAGTGCCTCTGCGGGAATCCATCAATGTAGTGGTGGGAAATGACTCCAAGTGTCCAGCTGAAGGAACTGGAACCATCTCTTTTATCACTTCTCCAGGTGGTGAGAAAAAGTTATCCGATGTTCTCTATGTACCTACACTCAAAAGAAATTTGTTGTCAGTTTCTGCAATAACAGATCGTGGACTTGAAGTTCACTTCAATAAGAGTGGTGCGGAAATCATGGATTCATCAGGTAATGTTGTAGGTAAAGGCATACGACGGGATAACTTGTATGAGTTAAGTGCTTTAATTGCTACAGAAGATAAAGATGTAAGCAGGTTATGGCATCGACGATTTGGGCATCTCGGATTTGCAGTTTTGAAGGAGATGCAACGAACAGGGATGGTTGCTCATATGCCTGCATTTTCAGAGTTGCAGGAACCTTGTGAAGCTTGTATGATGGGCAAGCAACAACGAAAGGCATTTCCAAGAGAGACCAGCAATCGATCTCAAGCTCCTCTAGAGTTGGTACATGCTGATCTCTGTGGTAAAATGTCTACACCTTCTTTAGGAGGATCTTTCTACTTCTTGCTGTTAGTCGACGATTATAGTAGAAAGATGTGGGTTTATTTCATTCGAGAGAAGGCTGATGCTTTTGAAAAATTTAAAACGTGGCATAAGTATGTAGAAAATGAATCAGGAAGGAAACTAAAGAAATTTAGAACAGATAGAGGAGGTGAATTCTTGTCAACAGAATTCAACAATTACTGTAAGGAGCATGGTGTGAAAAGGCAACTTACCACAGCTCATACACCCCAACAAAATGGCGTTGTTGAGCGCAGGAACAGGACAGTAGTTGAAATGGCTCGTTGTATGTTGAAGGCTCAAGACATGCCTGATTCATTCTGGGCAGAAGCAGTGAATACAGCAGTCTACATCCTCAATCGAAGCTACACAAAAGCACTGAAGGGGATGACTCCTCAAGAAGCATATTCTGGTAAAAAGCCTTCAGTTTTGCATTTCAAAATTTTTGGTTGTTTCTGTTATGCACATATTCCTGATTCAACAAGATCAAAGTTGGATTCAAAAAGCAAAAAGTGTGTCTTCCTAGGATATAGTGAAGAGTCTAAAGCATACAGGTTATGGGATCCTGAGGCAAGGAAGATTTTTGTCAGCCGAGATGTGGTGTTTGATGAACGACCACACTTAGTAGAAGATAAAGGTAAATCTACTATCTCATCAAGCGGAGAAATATCTCACCTTGTGCCTATCAAAAGACAGGTTAAAGTTGAGGAGGAGGAAACATCTGATGGAGAAATTTCCTCAATAAAAAGCCAACCAGTTGTAGCTACACTGCGTAAGCCACTACCGAACTGGGCACAACAGCTCTTTGATGATCACAATCCACATGTAGATGTACCAGAATCATCATCAGATGGATTACGAAGATCAAAGAGAATAGAGGAGCAAAGAAGAGCCTCAGAACACATTGTTAACATGGCTCTAATGGCAGATATCATGGGTTCGATAAAGGAACCTACGACCATTGAAGAAGCCATTGATGATCCAGATTGGAGAGCGGAAATGCAGTCTGAGTATGATAGGATACTCAAAAATGATACATGGCATCTAGTCGACTTGCCGCCAAAGAAGAAGGTAATAGGTACTAAATGGATTTGGAAAGCTAAGTATAAAGCTGATGGAACATTAGAAAAGTATAAGGCACGATTAGTTGCACAGGGTTTTTCACAGATTGAAGGATTTGATGTTCAAGAAACTTTTGCACCAACAGCACACATGACAACTATTCGGACGGTACTTGCAGTAGCTGCACAAAAGTCTTGGCCTATTTTCCAGATGGATGTCAAATCTGCATTTTTGAATGGTCACCTCAAGGAGGAGGTATATGTATCTCAACCACTAGGTTTTGAGGTGCCCAATTCAGAAAATAAAGTTTGCAGGTTGAAGAAAGCTTTGTATGGACTTAAGCAAGCTCCACGGGCTTGGTACCAACGAATAGATCATTTTTTCAAAAATATGGGTTTTGAAAGAAGTACTTCTGATGCTAACTTGTATGTAACGAAAAGGGATAGCAAGCTAGTTGTTGTCATTGTATATGTAGATGATTTGATCATTACAGGAGATCATCAAGAACTCATCAATCAAACTCGGATCAGCTTGGGAACTGAGTTTGAAATGACAGACTTAGGTCTACTCCATTTTTGTCTGGGAATTGAAGTATGGCAAAGGAAGGATGGCATTTTCATCTCACAACAAAAATATTCCAAAGAAATTCTCAAGGCATTTGGAATGATGGATTGCAAACCAACTAGCACACCTATGGAGGTAAATCATAAGCTATCTATGGATGATAACATGCCTGATGTAGATGCTAAGAAGTATAGGAAGCTCGTTGGAAGTCTTATTTTTCTGTGCAACACTAGACCAGACATTTGCTATGCTGTTGGAGTGTTAAGCAGGTTTTCCAACAAACCTAAGGAGAGTCACTGGAATGCTGGAATGCGAATTCTAAGGTACATTGCAGGAACCTTGGATTTTGGTATTTTGTATACCACAGGTGATACACTCCAAGGATATTGTGATTCAGATTGGGCTGGAGATTGTGATTCTAGAAAATCAGTTTCTGGATATTGTTTCTCACTTGGTTCAGGAATATTTTCTTGGGTAAGTAGGAAGCAACCAACTCTCGCACTCTCCTCCACTGAAGCAGAGTACAAAGCAGCTTGCTTTGCTTCTTGTGAGGCAATCTGGTTAAGGCGAATTCTTGCAGATCTAGGCTTTCCATCAAATATGCCAACTGTACTCAAGTGTGATAATCAAAGTTGTATGGCTATTGCAAAGAACCCAGTATTTCATGCTCGCACCAAGCACATAGAAGTACAGTACCATTACATTCGTGAGCTAATTGAAGATGAAATTGTGGAGCTAGAATATTGCCCAACAGAGGCAAATTGTGCTGACATATTCACTAAAGCACTTGGAAGAGAGCAGCTCAACAAGCATCTTCAACAGATGGGCATAGGACCGAGACCTACTTGATTTATCATCGGTAAACATTGAGGGGGGGTGTTAGTATATGATCAATGTCTACCCCTCATGATTGTATGCACATTTTGTAAGGCCCCCTTTATGAGGAGAAGCCAAGCGTGCATTACCCAATTGATGGGAATCCCAACTTGAATGTTGGATGAAGGTCATATTGGACCATGTAAGATATTATAAGGAAAGGGAGTTACCAGGGTCCCCAATTGTGAGGTCCGGGGCAGCGGTGAGCAGCCCCGGCTGGGGGGTCCAAGGGGGCCAGCGGGCCCCCTGGCTGGGGGGTCCGGGGGTAGTGCCCCCGACGCGATGGTAAAGGGAATATTCCATGGAATATTCCCTGTCAGAGTCAGAAATCATTTATATTTGTTAGGTCGGTTCAACCAGTCAAAGACGTGTATGGCAATTACGCGGGCGGTGGCCGCCCATGCTCTACCGCCCATGTATTGCCGTCCATGGCAGGCCACCCATGATCCTATATATACATGACTTCTGCACTACCTAAGACACTGAGTTGAGCCAGCATACCTCTACCTTGTATCTCCCTATCTAGAGTTGTTTAGATCACCATTTAAGCTCTACCTTGAGAGCGCACGGGTGGACAACGCCATCATCTTTGTACTTGCTGCTAGTAGAAAATTGTTGAGATTCTCCTATATCTGTTATCTTCTCTGCTATTGCTCCTGTGTTATATTGCGTAACTATTGTCTTACATGGTATCAGAGCTGTAAGGTTCGAATAGCTTGAGAAGTATCATTATTTTAGCCTACTAGCAGACTAGAATATCAATAGATTATTGGAGTGATTACATGATGGCTTCATCGTCGAACAATAGTCTTGGTGCTTTAGCTAATGTTAATGCTGCACCTATTCGAATTCGTCCACCTGCATTCACTGAAGGGAAGCTGGATGGAACCAACTATACACTCTGGAAGTTCAAAATTTCTGCAATTTTGGACTCCTATGAATTACTTGACACTGTCATGGGACCGATGGGATTGGATCCAGAGCCTATACCAGATGAAGATCCAGCAAATTCAAGATTGATGATTCAGCCAGATCCAGACCTTCTACGAGCTTGGAAGAGGCGGAATGCTGATGCATTATGTGCGATTGTCACTAGTGTAAGTGATTCTGTGCTTACTTTAGTTCAACATACTACTAAAGCACATGAGGCTTGGGGCATATTGGCTCGACAATATGAGACCAAGAACCACACTAGGATACAGAATTTAGAAAATCAGTTGGCAAATGAAAAGCATTCTGATTCTGAAAAGGCTAAAGATTTTATCAAACGGATAAAGCATCTTCAAGATCAATTGGCTGCAGTTGGTGTTGTTATAACACCAGAAGAGCTGGCTCGAAGATCTATACGTGTTCTTCCAGCAAAGTATGATGGATTAGTAACAGCCCTTAACACTCAGGTAAGGCCAACTCCTCTTACATTTGAAGAGTTTTGTGCCATGCTTTTAGAAGAAGAGATGCGGCTGAAGAATCGGCAAAGTACAACTGATGCTGCATTCTCAGCAAATGCAAAAGGTAAAGGCTCTTCAGAGGGATCAAAGAAGAAGCCAAAGAAGAAAAAGTTCACAAGAAGTTGCTTCTATTGTGAAAAGAAAGGCCATGCCATCAAGGATTGCAGAAAGAAGCAAGCTGATGAACGGAATGGGACTGTAAAATCATCATGGAAGAACAAAGAGTCTGCAAACAACACAGAGCTGGAACTTTGGGTAGCTATTGAAGAGGTATGTTCATCTGCTCAAGCTCGTGTTGATGAGCCATGGATTTTAGATAGTGGAGCTTCTCGCCATATGACTAGTAAAAAGGATTGGTATAGTTCCCTAGTGCCTCTGCGGGAATCCATCAATGTAGTGGTGGGAAATGACTCCAAGTGTCCAGCTGAAGGAACTGGAACCATCTCTTTTATCACTTCTCCAGGTGGTGAGAAAAAGTTATCCGATGTTCTCTATGTACCTACACTCAAAAGAAATTTGTTGTCAGTTTCTGCAATAACAGATCGTGGACTTGAAGTTCACTTCAATAAGAGTGGTGCGGAAATCATGGATTCATCAGGTAATGTTGTAGGTAAAGGCATACGACGGGATAACTTGTATGAGTTAAGTGCTTTAACTGCTACAGAAGATAAAGATGTAAGCAGGTTATGGCATCGACGATTTGGGCATCTCGGATTTGCAGTTTTGAAGGAGATGCAACGAACAGGGATGGTTGCTCATATGCCTGCATTTTCAGAGTTGCAGGAACCTTGTGAAGCTTGTATGATGGGCAAGCAACAACGAAAGGCATTTCAAAGAGAGACCAGCAATCGATCTCAAGCTCCTCTAGAGTTGGTACATGCTGATCTCTGTGGTAAAATGTCTACACCTGCTTTAGGAGGATCTTTCTACTTCTTGCTGTTAGTCGACGATTATAGTAGAAAGATGTGGGTTTATTTCATTCGAGAGAAGGCTGATGCTTTTGAAAAATTTAAAACGTGGCATAAGTATGTAGAAAATGAATCAGGAAGGAAACTAAAGAAATTTAGAACAGATAGAGGAGGTGAATTCTTGTCAACAGAATTCAACAATTACTGTAAGGAGCATGGTGTGAAAAGGCAACTTACCACAGCTCATACACCCCAACAAAATGGCGTTGTTGAGCGCAGGAACAGGACAGTAGTTGAAATGGCTCGTTGTATGTTGAAGGCTCAAGACATGCCTGATTCATTCTGGGCAGAAGCAGTCAATACAGCAGTCTACATCCTCAATCGAAGCTACACAAAAGCACTGAAGGGGATGACTCCTCAAGAAGCATATTCTGGTAAAAAGCCTTCAGTTTTGCATTTCAAAATTTTTGGTTGTTTCTGTTATGCACATATTCCTGATTCAACAAGATCAAAGTTGGATTCAAAAAGCAAAAAGTGTGTCTTCCTAGGATATAGTGAAGAGTCTAAAGCATACAGGTTATGGGATCCTGAGGCAAGGAAGCTTTTTGTCAGCCGAGATGTGGTGTTTGATGAACGACCACACTTAGTAGAAGATAAAGGTAAATCTACTATCTCATCAAGCGGAGAAATATCTCACCTTGTGCCTATCAAAAGACAGGTTAAAGTTGAGGAGGAGGAAACATCTGATGGAGAAATTTCCTCAATAAAAAGCCAACCAGTAGTAGCTGCACTGCGTAAGCCACTACCGAAGTGGGCACAACAGCTCTTTGATGATCACAATCCACATGTAGATGTACCAGAATCATCATCAGATGGATTACGAAGATCAAAGAGAATAGAGGAGCAAAGAAGAGCCTCAGAACACATTGTTAACATGGCTCTAATGGCAGATATCATGGGTTCGATAAAGGAACCTACCACCATTGAAGAAGCCATTGATGATCCAGATTGGAGAGCGGCAATGCAGTCTGAGTATGATAGTATACTCAAAAATGATACATGGGATCTAGTCGACTTGCCGCCAAAGAAGAAGGTAATAGGTACTAAATGGATTTGGAAAGCTAAGTATAAAGCTGATGGAACATTAGAAAAGTATAAGGCACGATTAGTTGCACAGGGTTTTTCACAGATTGAAGGATTTGATGTTCAAGAAACTTTTGCACCAACAGCACGCATGACAACTATTCGGACGGTACTTGCAGTAGCTGCACAAAAGTCTTGGCCTATTTTCCAGATGGATGTCAAATCTGCATTTTTGAATGGTCACCTCAAGGAGGAGGTATATGTATCTCAACCACTAGGTTTTGAGATGCCCAATTCAGAAAATAAAGTTTGCAGGTTGAAGAAAGCTTTGTATGGACTTAAGCAAGCTCCACAGGCTTGGTACCAACGAATAGATCATTTTTTCAAAAATATGGGTTTTGAAAGAAGTACTTCTGATGCTAACTTGTATGTAACGAAAAGGGATAGCAAGCTAGTCGTTGTCATTGTATATGTAGATGATTTGATCATTACAGGAGATCATCAAGAACTCATCAATCAAACTCGGATCAGCTTGGGAACTGAGTTTGAAATGACAGACTTAGGTCTACTCCATTTTTGTCTGGGAATTGAAGTATGGCAAAGGAAGGATGGCATTTTCATCTCACAACAAAAATATTCCAAAGAAATTCTCAAGGCATTTGGAATGATGGATTGCAAACCAACTAGCACACCTATGGAGGTAAATCATAAGCTATCTATGGATGATAACATGCCTGATGTAGATGCTAAGAAGTATAGGAAGCTTGTTGGAAGTCTTATTTTTCTGTGCAACACTAGACCAGACATTTGCTATGCTGTTGGAGTGTTAAGCAGGTTTTCCAACAAACCTAAGGAGAGTCACTGGAATGCTGGAATGCGAATTCTAAGGTACATTGCAGGAACCTTGGATTTTGGTATTTTGTATACCACAGGTGATACACTCCAAGGATATTGTGATTCAGATTGGGCTGGAGATTGTGATTCTAGAAAATCAGTTTCTGGATATTGTTTCTCACTTGGTTCAGGAATATTTTCTTGGGTAAGTAGGAAGCAACCAACTCTCGCACTCTCCTCCACTGAAGCAGAGTACAAAGCAGCTTGTTTTGCTTCTTGTGAGGCAGTCTGGTTAAGGAGAATTCTTGAAGATCTAGGCTTTCCATCAAATATGCCAACTGTACTCAAGTGTGATAATCAAAGTTGTATGGCTATTGCAAAGAACCCAGTATTTCATGCTCGCACCAAGCACATAGAAGTACAGTACCATTACATTCGTGAGCTAATTGAAGATGAAATTGTGGAGCTAGAATATTGCCCAACAGAGGCAAATTGTGCTGACATATTCACTAAAGCACTTGGAAGAGAGCAGCTCAACAAGCATCTTCAACAGATGGGCATAGGACCGAGACCTACTTGATTTATCATCGGTAAACATTGAGGGGGGATGTTAGTATATGATCAATGTCTACCCCTCATGATTGTATGCACATTTTGTAAGGCCCCCTTTATGAGGAGAAGCCAAGCGTGCATTACCCAATTGATGGGAATCCCAACTTGAATGTTGGATGAAGGTCATATTGGACCATGTAAGATATTATAAGGAAAGGGAGTTACCAGGGTCCCCAATTGTGAGGTCCGGGGCAGCGGTGAGCAGCCCCGGCTGGGGGGTCCAAGGGGGCCAGCGGGCCCCCTGGTGGGGGTCCGGGGGTAGTGCCCCTGGCACGACGGTAAAGGGAATATTCCATGGAATATTCCCTGTCAGAGTCAGAAATCATTTATATTTGTTAGGTCGGTTCAACCAGTCAAAGATGTGTATGGCAATTACGCGGGCGGTGGCCGCCCACGCTCTACCGCCCATGTATTGCCGTCCATGGCAGGCCACCCATGATCCTATATATACATGACTTCTGCACTACCTAAGACACTGAGTTGAGCCAGCATACCTCTACCTTGTATCTCCCTATCTAGAGTTGTCTAGATCACCATTTAAGCTCTACCTTGAGAGCGCACGGGTGGACAACGCCATCATCTTTGTACTTGCTGCTAGTAGAAAATTGTTGAGATTCTCCTATATCTGTTATCTTCTCTGCTATTGCTCCTGTGTTATATTGCGTAACTATTGTCTTACATGGTATCAGAGCTGTAAGGTTCGAATAGCTTGAGAAGTATCATTATTTTAGCCTACTAGCAGACTAGAATATCAATAGATTATTCGAGTGATTACATGATGGCTTCATCGTCGAACAGTAGTCTTGGTGCTTTAGCTAATGTTAATGCTGCACCTATTCGAATTCGTCCACCTGCATTCACTGAAGGGAAGCTGGATGGAACCAACTATACACTCTGGAAGTTCAAAATTTCTGCAATTTTGGACTCCTATGAATTACTTGACACTGTCATGGGACCGATGGGATTGGATCCAGAGCCTATACCAGATGAAGATCCAGCAAATTCAAGATTGATGATTCAGCCAAATCCAGACCTTCTACGAGCTTGGAAGAGGCGGAATGCTGATGCATTATGTGCGATTGTCACTAGTGTAAGTGATTCTGTGCTTACTTTAGTTCAACATACTACTAAAGCACATGAGGCTTGGGGCATATTGGCTCGACAATATGAGACCAAGAACCACACTAGGATACAGAATTTAGAAAATCAGTTGGCAAATGAAAAGCATTCTGATTCTGAAAAGGTTGAAGATTTTATCAAACGGATAAAGCATCTTCAAGATCAATTGGCTGCAGTTGGTGTTGTTATAACACCAGAAGAGCTGGCTCGAAGATCTATACGTGTTCTTCCAGCAAAGTATGATGGATTAGTAACAGCCCTTAACACTCAGGTAAGGCCAACTCCTCTTACATTTGAAGAGTTTTGTGCCATGCTTTTAGAAGAAGAGATGCGGCTGAAGAATCGGCAAAGTACAACTGATGCTGCATTCTCAGCAAATGCAAAAGGTAAAGGCTCTTCAGAGGGATCAAAGAAGAAGCCAAAGAAGAAAAAGTTCACAAGAAGTTGCTTCTATTGTGAAAAGAAAGGCCATGCCATCAAGGATTGCAGAAAGAAGCAAGCTGATGAACGGAATGGGACTGTAAAATCATCATGGAAGAACAAAGAGTCTGCAAACAACACAGAGCTGGAACTTTGGGTAGCTATTGAAGAGGTATGTTCATCTGCTCAAGCTCGTGTTGATGAGCCATGGATTTTAGATAGTGGAGCTTCTCGCCATATGACTAGTAAAAAGGATTGGTATAGTTCCCTAGTGCCTCTGCGGGAATCCATCAATGTAGTGGTGGGAAATGACTCCAAGTGTCCAGCTGAAGGAACTGGAACCATCTCTTTTATCACTTCTCCAGGTGGTGAGAAAAAGTTATCCGATGTTCTCTATGTACCTACACTCAAAAGAAATTTGTTGTCAGTTTCTGCAATAACAGATCGTGGACTTGAAGTTCACTTCAATAAGAGTGGTGCGGAAATCATGGATTCATCAGGTAATGTTGTAGGTAAAGGCAAACGACAGGATAACTTGTATGAGTTAAGTGCTTTAACTGCTACAGAAGATAAAGATGTAAGCAGGTTATGGCATCGACGATTTGGGCATCTCGGATTTGCAGTTTTGAAGGAGATGCAACGAACAGGGATGGTTGCTCATATGCCTGCATTTTCAGAGTTGCAGGAACCTTGTGAAGCTTGTATGATGGGCAAGCAACAACGAAAGGCATTTCCAAGAGAGACCAGCAATCGATCTCAAGCTCCTCTAGAGTTGGTACATGCTGGTCTTTGTGGTAAAATGTCTACACCTGCTTTAGGAGGATCTTTCTACTTCTTGCTGTTAGTCGACGATTATAGTAGAAAGATGTGGGTTTATTTCATTCGAGAGAAGGCTGATGCTTTTGAAAAATTTAAAACGTGGCATAAGTATGTAGAAAATGAATCAGGAAGGAAACTAAAGAAATTTAGAACAGATAGAGGAGGTGAATTCTTGTCAACAGAATTCAACAATTATTGTAAGGAGCATGGTGTGAAAAGGCAACTTACCACAGCTCATACACCCCAACAAAATGGCGTTGTTGAGCGCAGGAACAAGACAGTAGTTGAAATGGCTCATTGTATGTTGAAGGCTCAAGACATGCCTGATTCATTCTGGGCAGAAGCAGTCAATACAACAGTCTACATCCTCAATCGAAGCTACACAAAAGCACTGAAGGGGATGACTCCTCAAGAAGCATATTCTGGTAAAAAGCCTTCAGTTTTGCATTTCAGAATTTTTGGTTGTTTCTGTTATGCACATATTCCTGATTCAACAAGATCAAAGTTGGATTCAAAAAGCAAAAATTGTGTCTTCCTAGGATATAGTGAAGAGTCTAAAGCATACAGGTTATGGGATCCTGAGGCAAGGAAGATTTTTATCAGCCGAGATGTGGTGTTTGATGAACGGCCACACTTAGTAGAAGATAAAGGTAAATCTACTATCTCATCAAGCGGAGAAATATCTCACCTTGTGCCTATCAAAAGACAGGTTAAAGTTGAGGAGGAGGAAACATCTGATGGAGAAATTTCCTCAATAAAAAGCCAACCAGTTGTAGCTGCACTGCGTAAGCCACTACCGAAGTGGGCACAACAGCTCTTTGATGATCACAATCCACATGTAGATGTACCAGAATCATCATCAGATGGATTACGAAGATCAAAGAGAATAGAGGAGCAAAGAAGAGCCTCAGAACACATTGTTAACATGGCTCTAATGGCAGATATCATGGGTTCGATAAAGGAACCTACCACCATTGAAGAAGCCGTTGATGATCCAGATTGGAGAGCGGCAATGCAGTCTAAGTATGATAGTATACTCAAAAATGATACATGGGATCTAGTCGACTTGCCGCCAAAGAAGAAGGTAATAGGTACTAAATGGATTTGGAAAGCTAAGTATAAAGCTGATGGAACATTAGAAAAGTATAAGGCACGATTAGTTCCACAGGGTTTTTCACAGATTGAAGGATTTGATGTTCAAGAAACTTTTGCACCAACAGCACGCATGACAACTATTGGGACGGTACTTGCAGTAGCTGCACAAAAGTCTTGGCCTATTTTCCAGATGGATGTTAAATCTGCATTTTTGAATGGTCACCTCAAGGAGGAGGTATATGTATCTCAACCACTAGGTTTTGAGATGCCCAATTCAGAAAATAAAGTTTGCAGGTTGAAGAAAGCTTTGTATGGACTTAAGCAAGCTCCACAGGCTTGGTACCAACGAATAGATCATTTTTTCAAAAATATGGGTTTTGAAAGAAGTACTTCTGATGCTAACTTGTATGTAACGAAAAGGGATAGCAAGCTAGTTGTTGTCATTGTATATGTAGATGATTTGATCATTACAGGAGATCATCAAGAACTCATCAATCAAACTCGGATCAGCTTGGGAACTGAGTTTGAAATGACAGACTTAGGTCTACTCCATTTTTGTCTGGGAATTGAAGTATGGCAAAGGAAGGATGGCATTTTCATCTCACAACAAAAATATTCCAAAGAAATTCTCAAGGCATTTGGAATGATGGATTGCAAACCAACTAGCACACCTATGGAGGTAAATCATAAGCTATCTATGGATGATAACATGCCTGATGTAGATGCTAAGAAGTATAGGAAGCTTGTTGGAAGTCTTATTTTTCTGTGCAACACTAGACCAGACATTTGCTATGCTGTTGGAGTGTTAAGCAAGTTTTCCAATAAACCTAAGGAGAGTCACTGGAATGCTGGAATGCGAATTCTAAGGTACATTGGAGGAACCTTGGATTTTGGTATTTTGTATACCACAGGTGATACACTCCAAGGATATTGTGATTCAGATTGGGCTGGAGATTGTGATTCTAGAAAATCAGTTTCTGGATATTGTTTCTCACTTGGTTCAGGAATATTTTCTTGGGTAAGTAGGAAGCAACCAACTCTCGCACTCTCCTCCACTGAAGCAGAGTACAAAGCAGCTTGTTTTGCTTCTTGTGAGGCAGTCTAGTTAAGGAGAATTCTTGCAGATCTAGGCTTTCCATCAAATATGCCAACTGTACTCAAGTGTGATAATCAAAGTTGTATGGCTATTGCAAAGAACCCAGTATTTCATGCTCGCACCAAGCACATAGAAGTACAGTACCATTACATTCGTGAGCTAATTGAAGATGAAATTGTGGAGCTAGAATATTGCCCAACAGAGGCAAATTGTGCTGACATATTCACTAAAGCACTTGGAAGAGAGCAGCTCAACAAGCATCTTCAACAGATGGGCATAGGACCGAGACCTACTTGATTTATCATCGGTAAACATTGAGGGGGGGTGTTAGTATATGATCAATGTCTACCCCTCATGATTGTATGCACATTTTGTAAGGCCCCCTTTATGAGGAGAAGCCAAGCGTGCATTACCCAATTGATGGGAATCCCAACTTGAATGTTGGATGAAGGTCATATTGGACCATGTAAGATATTATAAGGAAAGGGAGTTACCAGGGTCCCCAATTGTGAGGTCCGGGGCAGCGGTGAGCAGCCCCGGCTGGGTGTCCAAGGGGGCCAGCGGGCCCCCTGGCTGGGGGGGTCCCAGGGGGCCAGCGGGCCCCCTGGTGGGGGTCCGGGGGTAGTGCCCCCGGCGCGACGGTAAAGGGAATATTCCATGGAATATTCCCTGTCAGAGTCAGAAATCATTTATATTTGTTAGGTCGGTTCAACCAGTCAAAGACGTGTATGGCAATTACGCGGGCGGTGGCCGCCCACGCTCTACCGCCCATGTATTGCCGTCCATGGCAGGCCACCCATGATCCTATATATACATGACTTCTGCACTACCTAAGACATTGAGTTGAGCCAGCATACCTCTACCTTGTATCTCCCTATCTAGAGTTGTCTAGATCACCATTTAAGCTCTACCTTGAGAGTGCACGGGTGGACAACGCCATCATCTTTGTACTTGCTGCTAGTAGAAAATTGTTGAGATCCTCCTATATCTGTTATCTTCTCTGCTATTGCTCCTGTGTTATATTGCGTAACTATTGTCTTACATGGTATCAGAGCTGTAAGGTTTGAATAGCTTGAGAAGTATCATTATTTTAGCCTACTAGCAGACTAGAATATCAATAGATTAATCGAGTGATTACATGATGGCTTCATCGTCGAACAGTAGTCTTGGTGCTTTAGCTAATGTTAATGCTGCACCTATTCGAATTCGTCCACCTGCATTCACTGAAGGGAAGCTGGATGGAACCAACTATACACTCTGGAAGTTCAAAGTTTCTGCAATTTTGGACTCCTATGAATTACTTGACACTGTCATGGGACCGATGGGATTGGATCCAGAGCCTATACCAGATGAAGATCCAACAAATTCAAGATTGATGATTCAGCCAGATCCAGACCTTCTACGAGCTTGGAAGAGGCGGAATGCTAATGCATTATGTGCGATTGTCACTAGTGTAAGTGATTCTGTGCTTACTTTAGTTCAACATACTACTAAAGCACATGAGGCTTGGGGCATATTGGCTCGACAATATGAGACCAAGAACCACACTAGGATACAGAATTTAGAAAATCAGTTGGCAAATGAAAAGCATTCTGATTCTGAAAAGGTTGAAGATTTTATCAAACGGATAAAGCACCTTCAAGATCAATTGGCTGTAGTTGGTGTTGTTATAACACCAGAAGAGCTGGCTCGAAGATCTATACGTGTTCTTCCAGCAAAGTATGATGGATTAGTAACAGCCCTTAACACTCAGGTAAGGCCAACTCCTCTTACATTTGAAGAGTTTTGTGCCATGCTTTTAGAAGAAGAGATGCGGCTGAAGAATCGGCAAAGTACAACTGATGCTGCATTCTCAGCAAATGCAAAAGGTAAAGGCTCTTCAGAGGGATCAAAGAAGAAGCCAAAGAAGAAAAAGTTCACAAGAAGTTGCTTCTATTGTGAAAAGAAAGGCCATGCCATCAAGGATTGCAGAAAGAAGCAAGCTGATGAACGGAATGGGACTGTAAAATCATCATGGAAGAACAAAGAGTCTGCAAACAACACAGAGTTGGAACTTTGGGTAGCTATTGAAGAGGTATGTTCATCTGCTCAAGCTCGTGTTGATGAGCCATGGATTTTAGATAGTGGAGCTTCTCGCCATATGACTAGTAAAAAGGATTGGTATAGTTCCCTAGTGCCTCTGCGGGAATCCATCAATGTAGTGGTGGGAAATGACTCCAAGTGTCCAGCTGAAGGAACTGGAACCATCTCTTTTATCACTTCTCCAGGTGGTGAGAAAAAGTTATCCGATGTTCTCTATGTACCTACACTCAAAAGAAATTTGTTGTCAGTTTCTGCAATAACAGATCGTGGACTTGAAGTTCACTTCAATAAGAGTGGTGCGGAAATCATGGATTCATCAGGTAATGTTGTAGGTAAAGGCATACGACGGGATAACTTGTATGAGTTAAGTGCTTTAACTGCTACAGAAGATAAAGATGTAAGCAGGTTATGCCATCGACGATTTGGGCATCTCGGATTTGCAGTTTTGAAGGAGATGCAACGAACAGGGATGGTTGCTCATATGCCTGCATTTTCAGAGTTGCAGGAACCTTGTGAAGCTTGTATGATGGGCAAGCAACAACGAAAGGCATTTCCAAGAGAGACCAGCAATCGATCTCAAGCTCCTCTAGAGTTGGTACATGCTGATCTCTGTGGTAAAGTGTCTACACCTGCTTTAGGAGGATCTTTCTACTTCTTGCTGTTAGTCGACGATTATAGTAGAAAGATGTGGGTTTATTTCATTCGAGAGAAGGCTGATGCTTTTGAAAAATTTAAAACGTGGCATAAGTATGTAGAAAATGAATCAGGAAGGAAACTAAAGAAATTTAGAACAGATAGAGGAGGTGAATTCTTGTCAACAGAATTCAACAATTACTGTAAGGAGCATGGTGTGAAAAGGCAACTTACCACAGCTCATACACCCCAACAAAATGGCGTTGTTGAGCGCAGGAACAGGACAGTAGTTGAAATGGCTCGTTGTATGTTGAAGGCTCAAGACATGCCTGATTCATTCTGGGCAGAAGCAGTCAATACAATAGTCTACATCCTCAATCGAAGCTACACAAAAGCACTGAAGGGGATGACTCCTCAAGAAGCATATTCTGGTAAAAAGCCTTCAGTTTTGCATTTAAGAATTTTTGGTTGTTTCTGTTATGCACATATTCCTGATTCAACAAGATCAAAGTTGGATTCAAAAAGCAAAAAGTGTGTCTTCCTAGGATATAGTGAAGAGTCTAAAGCATACAGGTTATGGGATCCTGAGGCAAGGAAGATTTTTGTCAGCCGAGATGTGGTGTTTGATGAACGACCACACTTAGTAGAAGATAAAGGTAAATCTACTATCTCATCAAGCGGAGAAATATCTCACCTTGTGCCTATCAAAAGACAGGTTAAAGTTGAGGAGGAGGAAACATCTGATGGAGAAATTTCCTCAATAAAAAGCCAACCAGTTGTAGCTGCACTGCGTAAGCCACTACCGAAGTGGGCACAACAGCTCTTTGATTATCACAATCCACATGTAGATGTACCAGAATCATCATCAGATGGATTACGAAGATCAAAGAGAATAGAGGAGCAAAGAAGAGCCTCAGAACACATTGTTAACATGGCTCTAATGGCAGATATCATGGGTTCGATAAAGGAACCTACCACCATTGAAGAAGCCATTGATGATCCAGATTGGAGAGCGGCAATGGAGTCTGAGTATGATAGTATACTCAAAAATGATACATGGGATCTAGTCGACTTGCCGCCAAAGAAGAAGGTAATAGGTACTAAATGGATTTGGAAAGCTAAGTATAAAGCTGATGGAACATTAGAAAAGTATAAGGCACGATTAGTTGCACAGGGTTTTTCAAAGATTGAAGGATTTGATGTTCAAGAAACTTTTGCACCAACAGCACGCATGACAACTATTCGGACGGTACTTGCAGTAGCTGCACAAAAGTCTTGGCCTATTTTCCAGATGGATGTCAAATCTGCATTTTTGAATGGTCACCTCAAGGAGGAGGTATATGTATCTCAACCACTAGGTTTTGAGGTGCCCAATTCAGAAAATAAAGTTTGCAGGTTGAAGAAAGCTTTGTATGGACTTAAGCAAGCTCCACGGGCTTGGTACCAACGAATAGATCATTTTTTCAAAAATATGGGTTTTGAAAGAAGTACTTCTGATGCTAACTTGTATGTAACGAAAAGGGATAGCAAGCTAGTTGTTGTCATTGTATATGTAGATAATTTGATCATTACAGGAGATCATCAAGAACTCATCAATCAAACTCGGATCAGCTTGGGAACTGAGTTTGAAATGACAGACTTAGGTCTACTCCATTTTTGTCTGGGAATTGAAGTATGGCAAAGGAAGGATGGCATTTTCATCTCACAACAAAAATATTCCAAAGAAATTCTCAAGGCATTTGGAATGATGGATTGCAAACCAACTAGCACACCTATGGAGGTAAATCATAAGCTATCTATGGATGATAACATGCCTGATGTAGATGCTAAGAAGTATAGGAAGCTCGTTGGAAGTCTTATTTTTCTGTGCAACACTAGACCAGACATTTGCTATGCTGTTGGAGTGTTAAGCAGGTTTTCCAACAAACCTAAGGAGAGTCACTGGAATGCTGGAATGCGAATTCTAAGGTACATTGCAGGAACCTTGGATTTTGGTATTTTGTATACCACATGTGATACACTCCAAGGATATTGTGATTCAGATTGGGCTGGAGATTGTGATTCTAGAAAATCAGTTTCTGGATATTGTTTCTCACTTGGTTCAGGAATATTTTCTTGGGTAAGTAGGAAGCAACCAACTCTCGCACTCTCCTCCACTGAAGCAGAGTACAAAGCAGCTTGTTTTTCTTCTTGTGAGGCAGTCTGGTTAAGGAGAATTCTTGCAGATCTAGGCTTTCCATCAAATATGCCAACTGTACTCAAGTGTGATAATCAAAGTTGTATGGCTATTGCAAAGAACCCAGTATTTCATGCTCGCACCAAGCACATAGAAGTACAGTACCATTACATTCGTGAGCTAATTGAAGATGAAATTGTGGAGCTAGAATATTGCCCAACAGAGGCAAATTGTGCTGACATATTCACTAAAGCACTTGGAAGAGAGCAGCTCAACAAGCATCTTCAATAGATGGGCATATGACCGAGACCTACTTGATTTATCATCGGTAAACATTGAGGGGGGGTGTTAGTATATGATCAATGTCTACCCCTCATGATTGTATGCACATTTTGTAAGGCCCCCTTTATGAGGAGAAGCCAAGCGTGCATTACCCAATTGATGGGAATCCCAACTTGAATGTTGGATGAAGGTCATATTGGACCATGTAAGATATTATAAGGAAAGGGAGTTACCAGGGTCCCCAATTGTGAGGTCCGGGGCAGCGTTGAGCAGCCCCGGCTGGGGGTCCAAGGGGGCCAGCGGGCCCCCTGGCTGGGGGGTCCCAGGGGGCCAGCGGGCCCCCTGGTGGGCGTCCGGGGGTAGTGCCCCCGGTGCGACGGTAAAGGGAATATTCCATGGAATATTCCCTGTCAGAGTCAGAAATCATTTATATTTGTTAGGTCGGTTCAACCAGTCAAAGACGTGTATGGCAATTACGCGGGCGGTGGCCGCCCACGCTCTATCGCCCATGTATTGCCGTCCATGGCAGGCCACCCATGATCCTATATATACATGACTTCTGCACTACCTAAGACACTGAGTTGAGCCAACATACCTCTACCTTGTATCTCCCTATCTAGAGTTGTCTAGATCACCATTTAAGCTCTACCTTGAGAGCGCACGGGTGGACAACGCCATCATCTTTGTACTTGCTGCTAGTAGAAAATTGTTGAGATTCTCCTATATCTGTTATCTTCTCTGCTATTGCTCCTGTGTTATATTGCGTAACTATTGTCTTACATTTCTTAGAATATTTTTTCATGCCCATATAAAGTTTCTATCAAGAAAAATACTTTTAATGAGGATGTCGCTTGTACATTGGATAACATTTATTCATAGAAGACATTATGCCTAACTCTCTTTATCATTCAAATATTCCCAAGAAGCAATTAAGGATCTTATCTACACAAGGACTTACTTACAGTAAATTCAACAATATATTTCTCGATATTCAAAAGCTTCAGTAAGCAATGGTTCACTTTTATAATTTCAACAGTCAAAGATACCCCTACTACAAATTATACGGTGTTGAAGTTTTATTATATTTAAGTGTTAAATTAAGGTGATGTTTCCTCTTTTGTGTAGATTGTAATATAAAATCAAAGTTCATACTAAAGCTTGATGAGTGCCAAATTATAAAGGATCAGGGACTGAAAAGGTTGAGTGTATCAGTAATGAATGAAGTTATGGACATGTAGCTCTTCAAGAACTATCCTTTCCTCACAACTAAACTAGGGTGGTACAAGATATGTATTTCCTTCCCATGTACAAAGAAGAAGGTATAAAGTTTCACTACAACATACCAAGGGTATACTGACGTTCAGCATACTGACAGTCTGCGTCGGCATCGGTATGACCCTCGGAATATTTTGGCAAACAGCTTAGCCTCAGAACAACTCTATCGGTATGAGCATCGGTAACTTACTGGAAATTACTGACGCTCATACTGACGCTCATACTGACACTCATACTGACGCTCGGTTTTAACCGGGCCCGAGAGCAAACATTCGATATTTCGACGTTTTGAACTTAGATCTTCTACTGTCGACTTTGTGCAAACACATATCTCTGTTTGTCACTCGTTCTCTCTCTCTCTCTCTCTCTCCCCTTTCCTCTCTCTCTCTCCCCCTCCCTTTCTCTCTCTAAGCACACCTCTATCTTTCTAGATCTAAAGTTCTGGTAAGTATATCGCACATACTGTAGCACTCTTTTTTCTTTATTTATGTTTTTGCTTTTCTAATATCTTCTCTCTTTAATTTTGCAAGAGATTTTGGGATCAAGTCTTTGGAAATTCGACGAAGGACAACTTCAAGTGGATTTTGACAACCACGATTCAAACAATTAAATCGATGTAAGTGATTGTTTTGTTTTCGATTGACATAGAGAGAGAGAGACACATATACATAGACACTTACATCTGTATAAACACACACATGCATATCCATACACACATACACACATGCATATGCATACACACATGCATATGCATATACACACATGCATATGCATATACACACATGCATATGCATACACACATGCATATGCATACCCACATGCATATGCATACACACATGCATATGCATACACACATGCATATGCATACACACATGCATATGCATACACACATGCATATGCATACACACATACATGCATATGCATACACACATATATGCATATGCATACACACATGCACATGCATACACACAATGCATATGCATACACACATGCATATGCATACAAACATGCACATGCCTACACACATGCATATGCATACACATGCATATGCATACACACATACACAATGCATATGCATACACACATACATAATACATATACATACACACATGCATATGCATACACACATACACAATGCATATGCATACACACATACACAATGCATATGCATACACATGCATATGCATACACACAATGCATATGCATACACAATGCATATGCATACACAATGCATATGCATACACACATGCATATGCATACTCACATGCATATGCATACACACATACACAATGCATATGCATACACACATGCATATGCATACACACATACATGCATATGCATACACACATACACACATGCATATGCAGGCAAACATGCACATGCATACACACATGCATATGCATACACACATACACAATGCATATACATACACACATGCATATGCATACACACATACACAATGCATATGCATACACACATACACAATGCATATGCATACACACATGCATATGCATACACACAATACATATGCATACACACAATGCATATGCATACACACATGCATATGCATACACACATACACAATGCATATGCATACACACATACATGCATATGCATGCACACATGCACATGCATACACACATGCATATGCATACACACATGCATATGCATACACACATGCATATGCATACACACATACACACATGCATATGCATACAAACATGCACATGCATACACACATGTGTATGCATAAACACATACACAATGCATATGCATACACACAATGCATATGCATACACACATGCATATGTATACACACATGCATATGCATACACACATGCATATGCATACACACATGCACATGCATACACACATGCATATGCATACACATGCATATGCATACACACATGAACAATGCATATGCATACACACATACACAATGCATATGTATACACACATGCATATGCATACACACATGCATATGCATACACACATAAACAATGCATATGCATACACACATGCATATGCATACACACTTACATGCACATACATACACACATGCATATGCATACACAATGCATATGCATGCACACATACACACATGCATATGCATACAAACATGCACATGCATACACACATGCATATGCATACACACATACACAATGCATATGCATAAACACATGTATATGCATACACACAATGCATATGCATACACACATTTATATGTATACACACATACACAATGCATACACACATACACAATGCATATGCATACACACATGCATATGCATACACACATACACGCACATGCATACACACATGCATATGCATACGCACAATGCATATACATACACACATACACACATGCATATGCAATACATGCATATGCATACACATGCATATGCATACACATGCATATGCATACACATGCATATGCATACACATGCATATGCATACACATGCATATGCATACACATGCATATGCATACACATGCATATGCATACACATGCATATGCATACACATGCATATGCATACACATGCATATGCATACACATGCATATGCATACACACATGCATATGCATACACACATACACAATGCATATGCATACACACATGCATATGCATACACACAATGCATATGCATACACACATGCATATGCATACATACATACACAATGCATACACACATACACAATGCATATGCATACACACATACATGCATATGCATACACACATACATGCATATGCATACACACATACATGCATATGCATACACACATGCACATGCATACACATGCATATGCATACACACATACACAATGCATATGCATACACACATGCATATGCATACACACATACACAATGCATATGCATACACACATACATCACTACAACATATCGAGGGTATACCTAGGCTGCTAGCGAGGCAAATGAACGGGCGTGATTCTTTTGCAACCTCGGTGTTACAGTTGGTATAAGCGTCGGAAAGAAAGCACCAGTATGGGCACCGGTATAAGCATCGGTATATGCGCCGGTACTACCGATGCATATACCGACGTCCATACCGAAACCAAGATATAACTTTACCTAATCAAGAATATTCTCCCATGAGACGATTGCATTGTGTCCCTCTAAGTCTTGTAACAGTGCAATCACTCCATGTCTATATCCATATGATTCTTCAGTTCGCGTTGGAGGACGACCCACTGCCAACTCCTATAGTAAATATGCAAAATGTTAGATGAATATACATAATGTACTTAACACAAACAACTTTAATAATTAACATCATACTTACAAATTGGTAGCGCATACTGTCGTATCCGCCGCTACCTAAATGCGATGTTTCAACCGTACCTAAACGTGTGGCCGCCGCATCTCTCTGTTGACGATACCAATCGGGAGTATGTTGCTGCTCATCCTGAAACGATTCCCATTCTTCGGCATCTAGCCATACAGGCTTTGGTAAGCCTGCTTTGAAAGCATCACAAGCTTCCAATCATCGATGAGACATCAGCTCGCGTGCTGTATGTTGAATCCATTCGGAACTCACAATAGGATTCCCAGGTGCTGGCCGGTACTCTTCATATATGCATTGTGTGATATGTTTTTTAGAGTCTCTATCCTGTTCGGTCCATTTTAACATTACTGAATGACCCAATTCGATAGAGCAGAGTTGTCGTATGCGCTGACGCATTGACTTTCCCGCCGCATCCATAACTAGAGCTCCATTAAGGATATGATATATCTTCGGTTCGTCATCATCATGTGCACCCCAAGGTGTACGTGGAGATCCCATCTGATGCAATATGAAGATCTCATCTCATCCAATGTATATATATGCATGTTTAAGCTTGTATACATATGCATTCATGTATACATATGCATATGCTTGCTTGTATGCATATCCATTCTTGTATGCATATGCATGCTTGTATACATATGCATGCTTGTATGCATATGCACGCTTGTATGCATATGCATGTTTGTATGCATATGCATGCTTGTATGCATATGCATGCTTGTATGCATATGCATTCATGTATGCATATGCATGCATGTATGCATATATTGCATGCATATACGCATATGCATGCTTGTATGTATACATGTATGTATGCATATGCATTCTTGTATGCATATATTGCATGCATGTATGCATATGCATTCATTTATGTATGCATATGCATGCATGTATGCATATGCATTCATGTATGTATGCATATGCATGCATGTATGAATATGCATTCATGTATGCGTTCATGTATGCATTCATGTATGCATATGCATTCATGTATGTATGCATATGCATATGCATGCATGTATGTATGCATATGCATGCATGTATGTATGCATGCATGTATGCATATGCATTCATGTATGCATGTATGTATGCATATGCATGCATGTATGCATATGCATGCTTGTATGCATATGCATGCTTGTATGCATATGCATGCTTGTATGCATATGCATTCATGTATGCATATGCATTCATGTATGCATATGCATTCATGTATGCATATGCATTCATGTATGCATATGCATTCATGTATGCATATGCATTCATGTATGCATATATTGCATGCATGTATGCATATGCATGCTTGTATGTATGCATGTATGTATGCATATATTGCATGCTTGTATGCATATGCATTCATGTATGTATATGCATTCTTGTATGCATATGCATTCTTGTATGTATGTATGCATATGCATGCATGTATGTATGCATATGCATGCATGTACGTATGCATATGCATGCATGTATGTATGCATATGCATGCATGTATGTATGCATATGCATGCATGTATCTATGCATATGCATGCATGTATGCATATGCATGCATGTATGCATATGCATGCATGTATGCATATGCATGCATGTATGCATATGCATGCATGTATGCATATGCATGCATGTATGCATATGCATGCATGTATGCATATGCATTCATGTATGCATATGCATTCATGTATGCATATGCATTCATGTATGCATATGCATTCATGTATGCATATGCATTCATGTATGCATGCATGTATGCATATGCATTCATGTATGTATGCATATGCATATGCATATGCATGCATGTATGTATGCATATGCATGCATGCATGTATGCATATGCATGCATGTATGTATGCATATGCATGCATGTATGCATATGCATTCATGTATGCATACGCATTCATGTATGCATGCATGTATGCATATGCATTCTTGTATGCATATATTGCATGCATGTATGCATATATTGCATGCATGTATGCATATATTGCATGCATGTATGTATGCATATGCATTCTTGTATGCATAAATTGCATGCTTCTATGCATATGCATTCATGTATGCAGATGCATTCTTGTATGCATAAATTGCATGCTTCTATGCATATGCATTCATGTATGCATATGCATGTTGGTATGCATATACATATGCATGTGTGTATGCATATCCCTCTCTCTCTCTCTCTCATGTATGCATATGCATGCTTGTATGTATGCATGTATATATGCATATGCATTCATGTATGCATATGCGTTCATGTATGCATATGCATTCATGTATGCATATGCATTCATGTATGTATGCATATATTGCATGCATGTATGCATATGCATGCTTGTATGCATGCATATGTATGCATATGCATTCATGTATGCATATGCATTCATGTATGCATATGCATGCATGTATGTATGCATATGCATGCATGTATGTATGCATATGCATGCATGTATGTATGCATATGCATGCATGTATGTATGCATATGCATGCATGCACGTATGTATGCATATGCATGCATGTATGTATGCATATGCATGCATAGATGTATGCATATGCATGCATGTATGCATGCATTATGCATATGCATTCATGTATGTATGCATATGCATGCATGTATGCATATGCATTCATGTATGTATGCATATGCATGCATGTATGCATATGCATTCATGTATGCATATGCATCCATGTATGCATATGCATTCATGTATGCATATGCATGTCGGTATGCGTATGCATATGCATGTGTGTATGCATATCCTTCTCTCTCTCACTCAAAAACAAAACTAAAGAGAGAAGATATTAGAAAAGCAAAAACATAAAAAAAGATAAAAGAGAGATATATGTCTTACTTACATTGATGTATTTTTTGAATCAAGGTTGTCAAAATCCACTTGAAGTTCTCCTTCGTTGAATTTCCAAAGATTTGATCTCAAAAATCTCTTGCAAAACTAAAGAGAGAAGATATTAGAAAAGCAAAAACATAAAGAAAGAAAACAGAGTGCTACAATATGTGCGATCTACTTACCAAAGCGTTATATCTATAAAAATAGAGGTGTGCTTAGAGAGAGAGAGAGGGAATGAGAGGGACAGAGAGAGAGAGAGAGAATTGTTTGAATCACGGTCGTCAAAATCCACTTGAAGTTCTTCTTCGTCGAATTTCCAAAGATTTGATCTCAAATCTCTTGCAAAACAAAACAAAGAACATATTAGTAAAGAAAAAACATAGAAAAAGAAAAAAGAGTGCTACAATATGTGCGATCTACTTACCAAAACTTTAGATCTATAAAGATAGAGGTCTGCTTAGAGAGAGAGAGAGGGAGAGAGAGTGAGAGAGAGGGAGGGAGAGAGAGAGAGAGAGGGAGGGAGAGAGAGAGAGGGAGGGAGAGATAGAGAGAGAAAGGGTGACAAACAGAGATATGCTCTTGGCGCGTGCAAACCCGAAAGGAGAAGATGTAGATTCAAAACGTTCAAAATGACGAATTTCGGTTTCGGGCCCTGTTAAAAAGAGAGCATCGGTATAAGCATCCATATTTCCAGCAAATTACCGACGCTTATACTGATGCTGTCTTTCTGAGGCAAAGCGGCTTTCCCAAATTGTCCGAGGGTCATACCGATGCGGACAGCTGACCGTCGGTACACTGACCGCCTGTATTCCCTCGATATGTTGTAGTGCATGCATATGCATACACACATGCATATGCATACACACATACACAATGCATACACACATACACAATGCATACACACATACACAATGCATATGCATACACACATGTATATGAATACACACATACATGCATATGCATACACACATGCACATGCATACACACATGCATATGCATACGCACAATGCATATGCATGCACACAATGCATATGCATATGCATACACACATACACACATGCATATGCATACAAACATGCACATGCATACACACATGCATATGCATGCATATGCATACACATGCATATGGATACACATGCATATGCATACACACATACACAATGCATATGCATACACACATGCACATGCATACACACATGCATATGCATACACACATGCATATGCATACACACATGCATATGCATACACACATGCATATGCATACACACATGCATATGCATACACACATGCATATGCATACACACATGCATATGCATACACACATGCATATGCATACACACATGCATATGCATACACATGCATATGCATACACATGCATATGCATACACATGCATATGCATATGCATACACATGCATATGCATATGCATACACATGAATATGCATACACACATGCATATGCATACACACATGCATATGCATACACACATGCATATGCATACACACATTGGATCAGATTGGATCAGATGGGATGTCCACGTACACCTTGGGGAGCACATGACCATGACGACTCCAAAATATATCACATACGTAATGGAGCTCCAGTCATGGATGCAGTCGGGAAGTCAATGCGTCAGCGCATTCGACAACTTTGTTCCATAGAGTTTGGTCATTCTATAATATTAAAATGGAGCGAACAGTATAGGGATTCCAAAAACTATATAACACAATCGATATATGAAGAGTACCGGCCAGCACCTGGGAATCCTATTGTGAGTTCAGAATGGATTCAGCATACGGCATGCGAGCTGATGTCTCATCGATGGTTGAAAGCTCGCGATGCTTTTAGAGCAGGCTTACCCAAGCCTGTGTGGTTAGATGTTGAAGAGTGGGAATCGATTCAGGATGAGAAGCAACATACTCCTCATCGATATCGTCAATAGAGAGATGCAGCAGCCACACATTTGGATACGGTTGGAACGTCGCATTTAGGTAGCGGTGAATACGATAGTATGCGCTACCAATTTGTAAGTATCATGTTAATTATTGAATTTGTTTGTGTTTAGTACATCATCTATGTTCATCTAACATTTTTCATATTTATTACCAATTTGTAAGTATCATGTTAATTATTGAATTTGTTTGTGTTTAGTACATCATCTATGTTCATCTAACATTTTTCATATTTATTATAGGAGTTGGCAGTGGGTCGTCCTCCGATGCTAACCGAAGAATCTTATGGATACCGTCATGAATTGGTTGCACTGTTGCAAGACTTAGAGGGACGCGGTGCAATCATTTCATGGGAGAATCTATGATTAGGTAAACTTATATCTTGGCTTCGTATTTTTAGTTGTTGTTTATAAATGTCATGTCAATTTGTCTCATTTTACACATGCTTTGTTGCAGGATTGCAGGTGTAAATATTTTGATCCCCTTACGTACATGTATGGTAGTGCTTTGTCACAATTTTGTATTACACTCCTATGTGGCAATGATGTACCATAATTTTGTATTTGATTCCTATATGGAAGTGCTTTGTCAAATTGCCACAATTTTGTACCATATTTGATTCCTATATGGAAGTGCTTTGTCAAATTGCCACAATTTTGTATTACACTCCTATGTGGCAATGATGTACCATAATTTTTTGTATTCGATTCCTATATGGAAGTGCTTTGTCACACTCTTGTACATCCTTCATTTATGGAATATAAAACTTTTTGTACATGATTCATGCTTCATTTTTGCTCATATAAAATCATTTTTGGTTTGCCATTAGAGTACATAACACATGTACTCGGTTTAGAGTTGGGAAGAGTGTATTGTCTTTTGCTAAACAACATCATGCTATAGTAAAGGACAACACACTCTGCCCAAAACAATTTGTGCAGATATGGTTGTCAGTACGGGTGTCGATATGCCCAATAGAGTTGTCGATATGGGCATCGGTACACCCAGTACAGGCATCAATATAAGCGCTGGTATGAGCGCCGATATTATCGACGATTGTACCGACGCTCGTACCGATGACTATACCGACGTTATGTTTTCAACGCACATACCGACCGTGATACGCCCGTTCATTTTCCTCGGTAGCAGCATCGGTATACCCTCGATATGTTGTAGTGTTTATATCCTTCCTTCAGAAAACTCATGGGTGGTATAAATCCTTCCCTATACATTTGAGGATGGTACAAAAGGGATGTTTTATAACACATCATCATAGATGATATTGACTTGAGCTTCTTCTTCTTCATTTGTCTCCTCTGTTATGTTGATATTGCTAGAACTTTTCTTGAAAGCTCCTTTGTTGTTGTTGTTGTTGTTGAAAATGATGATGATGATGATGATGATGATGTTATTGATGTTGTTGTTGCTTAGCTGACAATGCTTTGTGGCATGCTTTGTGACTTGATCCTCATTTTCAATAGGGCATTGTAGATAAGCTAATTGGGTACATATACTCTTTAGCTTGTTTAGAAGAGAAGGTATCTCTGCCATGAGGAAGGAGATAAGGAAGAGAGCTCATACACACACACTCTCACAATCAAAGAGGAGCACACACATAGATTGAGGCAAGGGGGATCATCATCATCATCATCTTCTTCTTCTTCTTCTTCTTCTTCTTCTTCTTCTATTAGATAAAAGGAATGCACAAGAATGACCTAAAACAAGAATATAACAAGTGCAATATATAAATAACAATACATAATGAAAATCCTAATGTCCGCGAATGAGTGAGCTGGCAAGAAACAAATGTGCCATCACTCTTGGTAGATAAATTTGGTACAACTCAATGAAGTATCCCTGATGTATATCGGCGTCACCACTATACATGTTAGAAAAAAAAGTGATACATGTCATCTTGGATCATCACATGTTGAGCTTGATATCTCAACACTCCCCCTCAAGCTCAATGTCATGTCTTGTAATCCAAGCATCTTCCAAAACTTTTTTAGCTTCTCTGCTCCAAGTGCTTGAATGAAAATAACAGCAACATGCTCATTCGTTCTCACATAAACAAGATCAATATCACCTGCTTATACCTTCTCTCTCTGATGAAGTGATAATGTACCTCGATATGCTTTGTTCTAGCATGAAATAGAGGATTTCATGCTAACTCTATACTGCTAAGATTATCACAATAGATGGTGATAGGCTTTTGCACTCCCACACCTAAATCTACATCTCTAGCCATGATGTCTCGCATGCTACAATTGTAGCACCTCTATACTCAGCCTCTATACTAGACAAAGAAAAAGTGCTTTGCTTCTTACTACTCCATGAAATGGCTGCACTCCCAAGTGAGAATAGAAAGCCACTAGTAGATCTTCTATCTGGAATGCTACTAGCCCAATCTGCATCAGTGTATCCATGAACCTGCAAATCTAGGTGAGCTTCATAACACAATGCATAATACAAAGTAGCACTCACATAACGTAGAGTGCACCTTAGAGCATCTAAATGTGGCTTCCTAGAAACCTGCATAAAGTGACTTTCAAGTCCAATAGTGTAGCTAAGATTAGGCCTCATAATTGTGAGATATATCAAGCTTTCCACAATTTTTCTGTACATAGTAGCATTTTCCAATGCTTCACCTGATGTAGTATCCAACTTCAAATTCTAATGGAATAGAAATTTGCTTACAATCAGTCATACCATACTTTTGCAGCATATTCAAGGCATATTGCCTTTTGCGACATACATATGCTTTTTTCTGTATGTATAAATTCAATGCCCAAGAAACAATGCAACACACCAAGATCTTTCATGTCAAATCTAGCATAAGAAGTTGTTTTACCTCTTTAATGCTTTCTTTGTTATCACCACCTACAATCAAGTCATCAACATAAATAGCCATAATTGTGATGCCATCATCACCCTTCCTTGCATATAGTGAATAATCTACATCACACATAGAAAACCCAATGGTGGTTAAGTAATGAGCAATCCTTGCATGCCATGCACGAGGAGCTTGCTTAAACCCATAGAAAGACTTTTGAAACTTGTAAACATATTCTAGATGCTTTGAATCTTCATATCCTTGTGGCTGGTCCATGTATACTTCTTCTTGCAACTCACGATGTAGGAAAGCATTCTTCACATTCTTCTAATGCAACATCCATCCTTTTGCTACAACTAATGCAACAAGTGTTCTAACAGTAGATATTTTAGCAATAGGGTTGAATGTTTGCTCATAATCAATTCCATACATTTGTGTATATCCTTTTGCTACCAATCGTGCTTTGTACCTGGTTATGCTACCATGAACATTGTGCTTCACCTTGTAAACCCACTTGCAGCCTATGGGTTTCTTTCCTTAGGGCAATGGAACTAGCTTCCATGCATCATTTCCATAAAGTGCAGCCATCTCCTCATCCATAGCTTTTTACCAATCTACATTTCCAACTGCATGTTCAAAACAAGAGGGTTTAATATCTTGTATTACCTTTGTCATGTAGCCACAATGACGGGTCATGTAACTATCATATGTCAATCATTGCACTCCTCCTAGATCTTCTTGGCCTTGGATCACTTCTCCTTGTATCATCAACATGTGCCTTTCTTACTCCTAGAGTCTTCATAGAGGGCAATCCAAGTTCCTCATCAAGACTCTTTTCTGAATCGCTTGAATCCCCATCAACTTCTTCAAAACCTACAGATGTTTTACTACCAGCACAAAGCTTTTCTTTACCTTTCTTGGAAATATTTGATGAATTTGCTAGACTAAAGTTTCCACACAATCTTCCACTCTAGGATTTGAGTTGGAACTATTGCTTGGTGATTCATCTGGTCTACTCAAAAGTTTAGATTTTGCACTTGATTTTTGTGGAGAATGAGTTCTCCTATGCGCAATGAAAATGTGTAGTGAACCATTGTATGTCCAACACTTGGACAAACAATTGCACCTTAGATAGCTTGCTACTCTCAACACAAAACTCAAATGGAGCTCTGTCTTTAGTCAATCAAATCAGACAAAGATAGCTTTCTAACAAGCTATAAATAACTCAATTTGGACAAGTTTCGATTAGGAAATCCAATTGACAAAGATAAACTACCTTCCCACACAAGTATGTTGAAGAATTAAACTTCACTCTCCGACTGATAACTCCCTATATATATATATATATATATATATATATATATATATATATATATATATATATATATATATATATATATATATATATATATATATATATATATATATATATATATATATATATATATATATATATATATATATATATATATATATATATATATTAAATACCTTTCCAACAAGCTAAAAATCAAGTAGCTTGGATGAGTTTTGGTCAGGAAACTCAACTAACCAAAATAGACCACTTCCACACATAAGTATACTAAAAATCTGGACTTCACTCTCTGATAGATATCTCACAGAATATAAATCCTTTGAAAGATATGTTTGGGACAAAGAAAGTGAATGCAAGCAGCTTTCCAAAAAGCTAAAAATCAAGCAATTTAGATATGTTTTGATTGGGAAACATAACCGACCAGAATAGACTACCTATCTACATAGGTATGCTGAAATACTATAATTCGCTCTTTGACTAATATCTCATAGAATCTATAAGCTTTGAAGGAGATATCTAAAATAGAGAATGCGCACAACATAAGCTTTAAAATGCATGTTTAAACCTAAGAAACGGTTAGATATACACTGAGATATGAGCTTCAAAACAAAGCTATGTACAAAATGGCGTGTGGCTAGAAGGAGTCTATGGAAAAACAAAATGACAAAATGACAAAATGACCAGATCCGACTATTGGGAGCTCTTGCCTCTTTCTCTCCTTGTTTAGAACGTGCTCCCACTCCACTTTTATAACCAATGAGCATGTGAAGAAGTTTGTTCTGCCTTCTTAACTCACGAGTTTCATTTGATTGCCCACTACATGCCACTTACCACACGACAAATATTGTATCTTTTACTCATCATGAATTTTCACTAGCCTTTTTTTTCTTTTTTTCTTTTCTATTATTTTCCTTTATCTTTATATTTTGTAAATTTATCCAAGCATAGCTCATGTGAAAATGAGCTTGTACATTTATCTTCAACACTTCCTCTCAAGCTCATCTGGGAGTTATCTTCAACCATGTCCTGCAAATTTATCACATCCTTGAAACCTTTGAGTTTAGAAGCATCCAAGAACTTTGTAAACATATGTGCAACCTGCTCTTTGGTTCTGATGAACTTTATCTCCACATCTTTGCTCAATACCTTCTCCCTTACATTTCCAAGTAAATACTTGACATGTTATCACCGTATATAGGGATGGTTCCAACTTGCACTTCAAGATCAGCAAAAAGAATTTTAATCCACATTGCTTCACATGTGGCAAATGCTAATCCTCTATATCTAGCATCCATGGATGAAAGTGCAACAGTAGATTGTTTCTTTGAGCTCCATGTGATAGGTTTGCTTCCTATCTCAACACGCTCTTGGTTGAATTTTAATGTTCACTTATCGGGGCTTGCATAAACTGAGAAAGTACACCAACAACCTAAGATAAATTAGGTCTTGTAATGTTTGCATAGACTAATGATCCTACAATTCTTTTGTATGTCATTACATCTTCCAATGGTTCTCCATCATTTGAGCAAATATTTGTATTTGTATCCATAGGTTGAGTGAGTGGTTTGCATTAACTCATTCCAAATGTGAAAAGAATATCCAACAAGTACTTCCTTTGCATCAAGTACATGCCACTCTTTCCATAAACAACTTCAATTCCTAAAAAATATTTCAGCTCTCTAAGATCTAAAATTTCAAACTCCTTACCAAGCTTCTTTTTGATATCTTTAATCTCTATAACATCATTTCCTGTATGATGAGGTCATTGACATATATGCAAATATATACCTCTCTATTTTCTTCCTTCTTCATGTACAATGAAGGATTTGCACTACTTGGGTTGTATCCATCGTTAGATATTCTACCAATCCGTGATTCACTACAACATATCGAGGGTATACCGAGGCTGCTACCGAGGAAAATGAACGAGCATGATTTCTTTGTGACATCGGTGTTAGAGTCGATATACACGTCGGAAAGAAAGCATCGGTATGGGCGCCGATATAAGCATCGGTATATGTGCCGATATGGCGTCGATATATATGCTGGTTTTACCGACGCATGTACCAATGCCCATACCGACGCCCATACTGATGCCCATACTGGGTGTACCGATGCCTATACCAATCTCCATACTGGGTGTACCGACGCGTATACCGACAATCGTATCTGCACAAACTTTTTTGGGTAGAGTGTGTTGTCCTTTGCTACAGCATGATGTTGTTTAGCAAAAGACAATACACTCTGCCCAACTGAGTACATGTGTTATGTACTCTAATGGAAAACAAAACATAAACTTATATGAGCAAAAATGAACAATGAATCATGTACAAAAAATTGTATATTCCATAAATGAAAAATGTACAAAAGTATGGCAAAGCACTTCTATATAGGAATCGAATACAAAATGTGACAAAACACTTCCATATAGGAATCGAATAGGAGTGTAATACAAAATTGTGGCAATGTGACAAAACACTTCCATATAGCAATCGAATACAAAATTATGTTACATCATTGCCGTATGCGAGTGTAATACAAAATTGTGGCATTGATCAAAATATTTACATCTACAATCCTGCAACAAAACATATGTATAAAATAAGACCAATTAACATGACATTTATAAACAACAACTAAAAACACAAAACCAAGATACAACTTTACCTAATCAAGAATATTCTCTCATGAGACGATTGGACCGCGTCCCTCTAAGTCTTGTAATAGATGCTGAATCCATTTGGAACTCACAATAGGATTCCCAGGTGTTGGTCGATACTCTTCATATATGGATTGTGTGATATGATTTTTAGATTCCCTATCCTGTTCGCTCCATTTTAACATTATTGAATGACCAAATTTGATGGAGCAAATTTGTCGAATGTGCTGACGCATTGATTTTCGAGCCGCATCCATAACTGGAGCTCCATTACGAATCTGATATATCTTGGAGTCGTCATGATCATGCGCTCCCCAAGGTGTACGTGGAGATCCCATCTGATGCAATGTGAAGATTTCATCTCATGTATGCATATGCATGTATGTGTATGCATATGCATGCTTGCATGCATATGCATTCATGTATGCATATGCATTCATGTATGCATATGCATTCATGTATGCATATGCATTCATGTATGCACATGCATTCATGTATGCATATGCATGTGTATGCATATGCATGCTTGTACACGTATGCATTCATGTATGCATATGCATGCTTGTATGCATATGCATTCATGTACGCATATGCATGCTTGTATGCATATGCATTCATGTATGCATATGCATTCATGTATGCATATGCATTCATGTATGCATATGCATTCATGTATGCATATGCATGTATGTATGCATATGCATGTATGTATGCATATGCATTCATGTATGCATATGCATTCATGTATGCATATGCATTCATGTATGCATATGCATTCATGTATGCATATGCATTCATGTATGCATATGCATGTATGTATGCATATGCATGCTTGTATGCATATGCATGCTTGTATGCATATGCATTCATGTATGTGTATGCATATGCATGTATGTGAATGCATGTATGTGTATGCATGCATGTGTATGCATATGCATTCATGTATATTGCATATGCATTCATGTATATTGCATATGCATGCTTGTATGCATATGCATATGTATTCATGTATGCATATGCATGTATGTGTATGCATATGCATGCTTGTATGCATATGCATTCATGTATATTGCATATGCATGCTTTTATGCATATGCATGCTTGTATGCATATGCATTCATGTATGCATATGCATGCTTGTATGCATATGCATTCATGTATGCATATGCATTGATGTATGCATATGCATGTGTATGCATATGCATGTATGTGTATGCATATGCATGCTTGTATGCATATGCATTCATGTATGCATATGCATGCTTGTATGCATATGCATTCATGTATGCATATGCATTCATGTATGCATATGCATTCATGTATGCATATGCATGTATGTATGCATATGCATGTATGTATGCATATGCATTCATGTATGCATATGCATGCTTGTATGCATATGCATGCTTGTATGCATATGCATTCATGCGTTCATATGCATGTATGTATGCATATGCATGTATGTGTATGCATATGCATGCTTGTATGCATATGCATTCATGTATATGCATATGCATGTGTATGCATATGCATGTGTATGCATATGCATGTGTATGCATATGCATGTGTATGCATATATGTGTATGCATATGCATGTGTATGCATATGCATGTGTATGCATATGCATGTGTATGCATATGCATGTGTATGCATATGCATGTGTATGCATATGCATGTGTATGCATATGCATGCTTGTATGCATATGCATTCATGTATGCATATGCATGCTTGTGTGCATATGCATTCATGTATGCATATGTATTCATGTATGCATATTCATGAATATGCATATGCATGTATGTGTATGCATATGCATGCTTGTATGCATATGCATTCATGTATATTGCATATGCATTCATGTATATTGCATATGCATGCTTGTATGCATATGCATTCATGTATGCATATGCATGTGTATGCATATGCATGTGTATGCATATGCATGTATGTGTATGCATATGCATGTATGTGTATGCATATGCATGCTTGTATGCATATGCATTCATGTATGCATATGCATGATTGTATGCATATGCATTCATGTATGCATATGCATTCATGTATGCATATGCATTCATGTATGCATATGCATGTATGTATGCATATGTATTCATGTATGCATATGCATGTGTATGCATATGCATGTATGTGTATGCATATGCATGCTTGTATGCATATGCATTCATGTATATTGCATATGCATGCTTGTATGCATATGCATTCATGTATGCATATGTATGTGTATGCATATGCATGTATGTGTATGCATATGCATGCTTGTATGCATATCCATTCATGTATGCATATGCATGATTGTATGCATATGCATTCATGTATGCATATGCATGCATGTATGCATATGCATGCATGTATGCATATGCATGCATGTATGCATATGCATGCATGTATGCATATGTATTCATGTATGCATATGCATTCATGTATGCATATGCATGCTTGTATGCATATGCATGCTTGTATGCATATGCATGCTTGTATGCATATGCATTCATGTATTCATATGCATGTATGTATGCATATGCATGTATGTATGCATATGCATGTATGTGTATGTATATGTATGTATGTGTATGCATATGTATGCTTGTATGCATATGCATTCATGTATTCATATGCATGTATGTATGCATATGCATGTATGTGTATGCATAGGCATGCTTGTATGCATATGCATTCATGTATGCATATGCATGTATGTATGCATATATATATGTATCTATGTATGTATGTATATGTATATGTATGTTTGTATGTATGTATGTATGTATGTATGTATGTATGTATGTATGTATGTATGTGTGTGTGTGTGTTTATACATATGTGAGTGTGTATGTATATGTATATATCTCTCCCTCTCTCTCTCTCAATCGAAAACAAAACAATCACTTACATGAATGTAAATGTTTGAATCAAGGTTGTCAAAATACACTTGAAGTTCTCCTTTGTCGAATTTCCAAAGATTTGATCCCAAAAATCTATTGCAAAACTAAAAAGAAAAGATTTTAGAAAAGCAAAAACATAAAGAAAGAAAAAAGAGTGCTACAATATGTGCGATCTACTTACCAAAGCGTCAGATCTATAAAAATAGAGGTGTGGTTAGAGAGAGAGAGGGAAGGCAAGGGAGAGAGAGAGAGAGAGAGAGAGAGAGAATTGTTTGAATCAAGGTCCTCAAAATCCACTTGAAGTTCTACTTCATCGAATTTCCAAAGATTTGATCCCAAAATCTCTTGCAAAACCAAACAAAGAACATATTAGTAAAGCAAAAACATAAAGAAAGAAAAAAGACTACTACAATATGTGCGATCTACTTACCAAAACTTCAGATCTATAAAGGTAGAGGTCTATTTAGAGAGAGAGAGAGAGGGAGGGAGAGAGAGGGAGAGAGAGTGAGAGAGAGGGAGGGAGAGAGAGAGAGATAGAGAGGTGTGAGAGAGAGGGAGGGAGGGAGAGAGAGAGAGAGAGTGAGAGAGAGGGAGGGAGGGAGAGAGAGAGAGAGAAAGAGTGACAAACAGAGATCTGCTGTTGGCGTGCGCAAACCCGACAGGAGAAGATGTAGTTTCAAAACGCTCAGAATGAAAAATTTTGGTTTCGGGCCGGGTTAAAAAGATGGTGTTGGTATAAGCATCGGTAATTCTAGTAAATTACCGATGTTTATACCGACGTAGTCTTTCCGAGGCAAAGCGGCTTTCCAAAATTGTCCGAGGGTCATACCGACGCCGACATCTAACCGTCGTTATGTTGACCGTCGGTATTCCCTCGATATGTTGTAGTGATTCCATGCTCTTGGTGCTTGCTTCAAGCCATAAAGTGCCTTTTTCAACCTACAAACAAGGTCTAGATGGCTTTCATCTTCAAATCCAAGCGGTTGACTCATGTATACCTCTTCTTGTAGTTCTCCATTGAGAAAAGGATTTTTGATATCGAGTTGATATAATGGCCATCTCCCTGAAGCATAAATTGCTATTAATGTTCTGATTGTTTCCATCTTTGAGACAGGGCTAAAAACTTCATCATAATATATGCCTTGTGTTTGTTTAAATCCTTTGGCAACTAATATAGCTTTATATCTAGTTAGTGAACCATCAGCATTCCTCTTTACTTTAAACACCCATTTGTTTGGAACAATCATCATACCTTCTTTGTTTAGCACTATCTCCCATGTGTGATCATCTTTGAGAGCTTTGATCTCCTCTTTCATAGCTTGCTTCTATTCCTTTTGTGTCCAAGCTTCTTCATATGTCTCAAGCGATTTATCTTTGATAACCTGCATCATGTATGCAAAATTTTTCACCATGAAACTATCATAACTTAGCCTTTGAGTTGGATAACTTGTCCTTGAAGATCTTCTTTCATTGCCTTCAGAAAGTTGCTTCTTTAACCTATTCAGCTTTACCTTCAAAGTAATTACCTCTTCATATTCTTCTTCACTTGCATCTATCTCACTGTTTGGAGTAGCACTTGCTTCTTCGGCTCTACTATGAGCTGAATTTGGAGACAAAGAATGACTCCCCCTCCATGTTAACATTCTTCATTTGATGTAGATGCCTCTAGGCCTAAAACCTTTTTGCTTGATTGTTGGACTTCTCTTTGATTTGTTCCTGCATAATCATCACAATCTTCTTCAAGAATCTTTTCCTTTCCTTTATCTTCATACCATGGTCTTAGTTAATCCAAGACCACATCTCGCCAGAATCTTAATTCCTTTCTTCTAGGGTTGTAACACTTGCATCCTTTTTTCTCCGTCAAGTAGCTGATGAAAATGCATTATTTTGACTTTGGTTCCATCTTTATTCTAACTTCTTGTGGAATGTGAACAAATCAAACACATCCAAACACTTTGAGGTGTGTAAGATTAGGTTTCTTATCAGAATATACCTCCTCTAGAGTCAAGTGATGTATTTTTGATGTTGTGCACCTATTCATCAAGTAAATGGAAATTGTGGTAGCTTCAGCCCAATAGTACAATGGTACCTTCATCTCATTGAGCAAGCATCCTTCAATTTCATTAATTTTCCTATTTTTCTTCTCAACTACTCCATTTTGTTGTGGTGTATACCTACAAGTAAACTCCTTTTTTATCCCATTCTCTTGTAGAAAATTTGAAATATCTTTTGAGAATTATTCTCCTCCACCATCGGACCTTAAGGTTTTCATAGACCTTCCTGTTTCTTTTTCAACTTCAACTTTGAATCTTTTGAATATAGAAAATACCTCTGATTTTTGCTTCATACAAAACAGCTATACCTTTCTTGAGTGATCATCAATGAATGTGACAAAAAATATATTACCAGCCATTGATGCCTCCTTGGTTGGTCCCCATACATCCGTATGTATCAAGTCCAAGACATTTGGGGCCACATAATTGCTCCTCTTGAATGGCTGCCTCATTTTCTTTCCTAGTTGACAAGCTTCACCTAACTCATGTAGTCCAATGCTATTAAATTTTGGAAGACCTCTTACCACTTCATGTTTGCTCATGTCCTTCATCTTTGGAATGTTGATGTGTCCTATTCTTTGGTGCCATAAGTTTAGCTCTGAAATCTTCTTGTTCCCACATTGAATGTACATGACCTTTCCATGTGGATGTTGACATCCAAAGTGAACAACCTTCCTTCTCTTCTACCTCGAGCAATGAGCTTGAAGCCTTCCTTTGGATTCTTTATGAAGCACCCATTCTCATTAAATATGACATGATAAGCCTTCTCTATCATTTGTCCAACTTAAATCAAGTTCTTTGAAATTGTAGGAACATGAACATTAGATAGCACCTTTGATCTACTTGTATCTCCAAGCCTTATATCTCCAATATGTTCAATCATGTGTTGAGTAGCATCACCTATTTGAACACATCCTTTTCCACTTGGTACCTGTAGATTAGTGAACAAACTTCCTTGGCATGACATATGGTTACTACAACCTGAATCAATGTACCATTTTTTGTGATCTTCACAAGAGCTTCTATACTCATGTCTCATTGCAAGTAGTGTGCCCCTGCTTCGTTCACTTGAGGTGCTTGCATAGTTGCTTTGGCTCCTTTGATTGCCTCCATTTGGTCTTCCATTCTTCTGCCAACAATCACTAGCATAGTGTCTTACTTTACCACAATGATAGCATGGTATACATTTATGAGAATTGTAGGAGCCTCGGCCTCTTCCTCTACTTCTACCTAAACCCATTCCTTGTGTGTTGGCATTTGATGGATCCTTGTTGTCTTCCGAATTGTTTTGACTATAGGTGGAGTCGTTGTGGCCGCTTCCTTTTCCTCTTGAGCCTCCTCTTGAGTTCCTTCCTTTGCCTCAACTTGCATATAACATTTTGTTGTGGATGTCCTTTCCTTTGGGGCCACCAAAGCTAAGCTCTTCTGTGACAAGATGAGGGATTAGTTGTTCAAAACCTTGATATGCATCTTTCAAGTTAATGGAAGTTATAAAAGGCTTCCATCTTTCATCTTCTCTCAATCCATTGAGATTATAACACACAAGCTCTTTGTCTTCAACCATTGTACCAATAGAAGCTAAAGCATCACTTAGCTCATTAATCGTCAAAGTATATTCAGCTATGGATTGACTCAAAGTTTTCTTGAGAGAGAGAGAGAGAGAGAACTTGTATTCGACAGTTGTCTACTAGGAGGTCTCACACCCATGATCTATAAAGAGATATCCATTCTTGAGTACAATGGAAGTGCAGTTGTGGTCATGGTTGGCAAAACTTGCTTTGCCATCGCCTGTGATGCACGATTGGGTGTCCAACTCCAAACAATAGCAATTGAATTTCAACATGTTTATAGAATACACGACAAACTCTACATTGGACTCTCTAGTCTAATTGCTAATGTATAGACTTCATAAGGTTCCTCCTTCAAAATCGGAGGGGAGAGAGAGAGAGAGAGAGAGAGAGAGAGAGAGATGCAAATTTCTTAGAGTTATAGAGGCTTTCACAGAGCTCTCAAAGAAACTAATCACGAAGAAGCAAAGAGATGGTGAAGCAATCCACGAGAAGCACTATGGGGAGAGAGAGAGAGAGAGAGAGAGAGAGAGAGGAGGGAGAGAGGGAGAGAGAGAGAGAGAGAGAGAGAGAGAGAGAGAGAGAGAGAGAGAGAGAGAGAGAGAGAGAGAGAGAGAGAGAGAGAGAGAGAGAGAGAGAGAGATAGAGGTAGATACAGGGATGCTCCCACTACAAATAAGAAGTTTGATGGAAGCGTAGGAGAGAGGGGAGAGAGAGAGAGAGAGAGAGAGAGAGAGAGAGAGAGAGAGAGAGAGAGAGAGAGAGAGAGAGAGAGAGAGAGAGAGAGAGAGAGAGAGAGAGAGAGAGAGAGAGAGAGAGAGAGAAAGAGAGAGAGATAGATAGAGAGAGATAGAGAGAGAGAGAGAAAGAGAGAGAGATAGAGAGAGAGAGAGAGAGAGAGAGAGAGAGAGAGAGAGAGAGAGAGAGAGAGAGAGAGAGAGAGAGAGAGAGAGAGAGAGAGAGAGAGAGAGAGCAGAGTTAGAGATCGACGTTGTGGTAAGGCAAAGAAACGTAAACACAGAGAGAGAGAAAGAGAGGGGAAGAGGGGTAAAAGAGAGAGAGAGGGAGAGAGAGATAGATAGAGAGAGAGAGAAAGGGAGATGGCACTGTTTTGTGTTCGAAGGTAGATGCAGAGAGAGAGAGAGAGAGTGAGAGAGAGCGAGAGAGAGAGAGAGAGAGGGCAAGAAGAAAGAAGTCGGTTGTAGAGCTACGTTGAAATATAGATGAAAGGGAGATGGCACTATTCTATGCTCAGAGGTAGAGGTGCAAAGAGAGAGAGAGATAGAGAGAGGCGGAGAGATATGGGAAAAAAGCATGTAATCGATGGATTGTCGAAAAGGCAATAAATGATAACAATCCTATTATTTCTTGAATATGGAAACTATTCAAAGTTTGTAATTCGTCAGAAATAATACATTTTAATGAAGAGCAAAAAGCATAATCATACAATCTACATTAATCAGAACATTCGCATCGAAGCTGGTCAATTTTGATCTATTTGTTCATCTTGGCGATGTGGTTTCATCTAGATGTCAAATATGGAACCATATGCTTCCTATTGCGCATACCATAGAAGTAGTGACTGGAAACCTTTTTTGATGCACACGGAAAACCATATTCTTGGAGGTATACCGTCCTATGAGGAAAGGCGAGTTGATCCTTAAAAAGAGATGGAATGAGAAATATATTGTGTAAAGACTAACCATTTATGAATAATCAAATAAACACTAAGTTTAATGCACTCGGAGATGTGTATTACTGAAATCGATACTCTACACCTAAAGGAGGCTCAATCATGACAGTTTTGGGATCCCAAAAACATTGAAATTTCTAACACAAAGAAAGGAAAAAAGAGACATTAGTATTGGCAAGGTAAATTCTAAAGTCAGTTTGAATGGCAAAGGGAATATGCAGAGCATTAACTCTCGAAGAATAAAGGAGATTCGAATGGGCTTTTTTATTCTTTTTTATCTTGATACTTCAAGTTACGAGTTTACTTTAGTAAAGAAATAATTATAGATGAAGGAAAACACAAAGGAAAAGAAAAATAGAAGAAATACGAAAGCAAAATTGATCAAATTAAAAATTAAAGGGATAATGAGTGTGTTTTTCATAAATTTCATAGAATTCTAATGATGTTTTTTTCCCTCACCATGGATTCTCTCGATGATCCTATTGATTTGAAGTAAGTGAAGCGAAGAAAAGTTATTGCCCAAAGAGAAAGGCAAAGTTCAACGTGAAGACTCAAAGAAAAGTGAAGTCCTTTGCACAAGGACCGAAGTGAAGAAAGAAAATGACATTGTGGGCATCCTTTCGCAATGTAGTAGACTGACCATTTTGTATTGAGTGATCTGCACTATAGCAAAGTATTTTGTATTATTCAGAGTCACCTCGTCACACCCATTGTATATTGATCACTACTATCGAACATTGTTATTTATTTAGCATTCTGATTTTGGTGATTTCATTGTAGAGCATTGTATTTCCCTTCTCCGTTTGCGATGCATACATCCTACGTCTAGGATCCCACATGGCCGAGGCCCTTTCTCCCTTGCCTCTTTCGAGGCACGGGCCTACGACGATCGACCATCCTACCAGGGAAAGGCACACAGCATGTAGATGCCACTCACTAGACAAGGGATGATGACCTAGGGGTTCTGATCCAACCCCATGCTGCTCTCCTACTTGACCTTCTTCTCTTCTCGACACTTGAACCCGATGTGACGCAAGGCGTTTGCCCTGATGATCCTCAATGCGCCACCCACTCCTTCACAAGAGAAACAAAAACCTTGACATTAGATAGATTTCTCTAGGTACTAGCATTTTAAGTTCTTTGAATTTTTTCATCATTCCACATACTTAATAGAAAGATTGTTTTCATTTGTTTGAGCTCGATCATCCACTTCTTGCACTAATTTAGATCATATATTTGTGCTCTTTTCTTGTTGTTGCTTAGATAAGGACTCTGCTGTTTTCATAGACTAGATAAAGAGATTAGATTAGGAAAATAGCATAAAAAAGGAAAAATTCAAAATATATTAAACTTTTGGAAATTAAAAAGAAAAGCAAAAAAAACATTTAAGTGAGTTAAAATCAAGAAAGATTTCAAGTAATAAATCAAGAGGAAATTAAGATCAATATTAAGAGAGAGAATCAAGTTCAAAAGAAGAGTAAAGATCAATTCAAAATAAGAGGAAAGATCAAGTAAATCAAACCTAAGACATCATATGAAAACACTTGAAATTTAGAACAGATTTTGGCCTAGGTAGAGAGCTCTAGACTGACCTCCACCTCCTTGCTCGTGACCCACCGAGTTTCTTCTCTGAGCTCTACTCTAAGTTAAGAGAGATAGTAGAGGCACTTACTCTCAACATCATTCTACACTCTACGACGAGCCAAAGAAGAGAGATGAAGGAAGTGTTCAGAGGATTGGTGATAAAGAAACATGGGGTTTGAGTATTCCAAGCTATCTTGAGAGAAAAACGGAAATTCACAGGTCTAAATGTGACTGAACATCTATCTTGGAGACAAGGTGCAACGAAATGCTATACCAATTCCATACATGCAATGATATGGGATGCCCCAACCTGCACCTCCAATGTAGTCTGTTGCTTAGCAAGCCCTTGCACTCCTAGTCCAACCCGCATACAAAATGAATAATGGCCCATTCGAGAGATGATCAAGAGGTGGGTTAAGAGGGGTAAAAAGATGTGTGTGGCACAATGCACAAGAAAATTTTTCCTATGCATGTGAAGAGCTAAAGCAAGCAAAAGAAGGTCATCTAGAGATAGCCATAGATAAGAAACTCTATGACTTCAGGACTCAGCTTCCCTTGCCTGTGAATTGGGGGAAGGGAGGGATAAAGAAGCTTTATGAGAATCTGTCAAGCAATAATGCTAGCACATGTGCAGCATAGCTAGAGCCATTAGAAGAAGATGACTAGGCCACAACCACAAAGAAATTAATCTATAGAAGCTTTAATGAGAGCTAGGGATGCGATCATGTGGAAGACTACCTGGAAGTCTCTTGTAGATCCGTTCTCGGTTTACTCACATATAGCCAATGTAGAGGAAAAGAGAAAGAGGGATGAAAAGAAAGATGAGGTTGAGCCAGAGAGAAGAGTGACGAGAAAACAAAGTAAAGAAACCGAGGAAAAAGCTAAGGAACCTGAAAAGAAAGTGCAATTTAAAGAGCTTGTTGCTTTAAAGAAGAGGCAAAGAAGAAGGAAATAAAAGATTGAAAGAGACCAGCTAGAGCAATTAAAATTCAAGAACCCAATAAAGAGAAGGAAAAGGATCAAGAAACTACATAAAAAACGACGATACTCAAGAAAATATTCAAGAAAAAGACAAAGAGAAGAAGAAGAAAAAGAGGAAAACACCAAAAGTTGTGCTGATTTCTGAGCTAGAAAAGAAGAATTATGGGAACCAAGTGACCATGTCCTTGGAATAGGTTTTCTCCATAGAAAAGCTTGAGTTCAAGGATAGCTTTATTAAACTAATAAAGAGGAAAAGATTCCCATTACTTGAGGATGTGGAAATGGAAGAGGCCTCTAAAGGCACACAAGTAATAAATGAAGTAGTAGCTTTAAGTGATTCATCTGATGATGAAGAAGATGAGATTGCAAGGTTTCATAGGAATTCCTTAGGTCAAATTACACCCAATGATGAGATGAGAAGGATAGAAAGTGAGCATACTAGGAATTTTTGGGCAAGAGGGACACCTGAAATGAAGGTGAAATTAGGAAGTGATGAAGATGCATGTTTTGCTTTGGCCTTGATTGACTCAGGGTCAGAGACAAATGTGAGTTCAAAGAAGTTGTATGATCAGTTTAGATGGCCTATAGACAGAGACCATGGATGGAGGATGAGGATAGTAGATAATGGCTCTAGGACCTTGCTTGGGGCATGTGCCTTTGTACCTATGATGATTGGTCAAATTCTTGAGGAATTCCACTTCTTTATCAAGGAACATTGTTGGTACGAGGCTATCTTAGGAAAACCTTTCATAGCTGAAGTATGGATGGAAACAAAGGTGATGGATAAAGGATCTACCTATGCACAAATTGGTTCAAGATTTGGTCTTCATTCCTTACAAATAATGATGGTGTGACCAAATCATTTAAGAAACAGAAAGACTCTAAGAAAGTAGCCCATTAACTCTCATGATCATGGCGATTGTATGCCCATAGGAGAGTATGGGGCTTCCCCTGGCCAATATTTTTGTTAGGATCCACTGTTGAGTGAGACAATGGTTAGATTTGGTTTGATGTCTCGCACGATTTTGTACATAGCTTTGAGAATTTTTCTGTTTATTCTAGTGCATGTAAGTTACTATGTTTACAAAAGGAAAATGTTTTAAGTAAGTTGAGAAAAATTCATGAAAGAAATTATAAAAATTTAGGAATCATGTTGCCTGATGAGAAGATTGAGAATGTAGTCCAGTTCAAAAGAAGTTTGACTACTCTAGAAGAGCTTGAGCAATCACTTCAAAGGAATGCAAATTCAGAAATTATCATGCTTAGTTCTATCCAAGAGTATGAAATGATCATTGAGTTCTTGAGAGAGCATGAAGTGAATGTGAACACAAAATATAAGAATGTGGAAAAGAAAGCGAAACCCATAGCCCAACCTTTGCTAGAAGATAGTCATGAGAAATATCTGAGAGTGTCTAATGAACCTATGCTGAGATGAAGAGAGCTTATAAGGCATCATTTTACTAATGAGACTGTTAAAGAGATAAAGTTTTGTGAAAGATCATTCCTAAGAGAAGAAGAAAAAGAGAAGTTCATAGAAGTCATCAAGAAACATGAGAAAGCATTTGCACTTTTCCCACATGAGATAGGTTCTGCAAATCCGAGATGAGTACCACCCATGATTATCTTTACAGTGCCACATATACCATGTAATATTTGACCTATACCAGTACCAAAGGCTCACTTACTTGAGTTGATGAGGCTATTAAAGGTAAAGATATCCATGCGGATATTGGAACCATCCTCGACTCCATATTCGAATAGGTGGTTCACAGTACCAAAGAAGAATGGGAAGCTTCTTTTCATTCAAGATTTGCAGCCTGTAAATAAAGCCACAATAAAAAATTTAGGGACATGACCTATAGCAGATGAGTTTGCAGAAGCATTTGCTAGGCATTCATGATCTACTCCATGGGTGATCTTTATTCAGGGTATAACCAGTTCCAGTTGGCTATTGAGACCAGATATATCATGATGATGAAGACTCCACTGGGCCTTGTACACATGTGTACTTTTCCATAGGGAGTGATGAATTTTGTGGCTCACATGATGAATGCCATGAACCTCGTCCTACAAGACTTTAACCTTCAATGACTATGCCTTTTATCGATGATATTCTAATAAAGGGTGTGAGGAAAGAGTGACAGCTGAGATTTTAGATGCTTCTAGATGTAGGAGGTTTGTTCGCGACCATATCTCTGACTGTGAGAAAATATTTGAGAAATTGGAAGAGGTAGGGCTAGCACTTTCTCTAGAGAAATCTATTTTTGGAGTCGATGAGGTCCTCATTGTAGGACATCTCTATGGACATTATGGTTGCAAGCCACACCCATTGAAAGTTGAGGCCATTAGCAGGATTTCTAAGGTGTGTCGTAATGTCAGTGAGGTGAGGAGGTCATTGGGAGCATATTTATTGTATGTGATAATCAGTCTCAACTACCACATTCACTCTAATGAAATACCCTTTAGCACTCTTTAAAGTAGTCACCAATCCCCATAGCTCTCTCTTTATCTATGGATATTTTCTTTGAGTTTCATGCAAAATCTTCACACCAAAGTGAATTGCATATCTCTACCCCTCATCATCATCTTGTCCTATGATCCAACCTATACCAATAAGACTGGTATCAATAGTCAAAATGATAGGCTTCTGACCTGAATAATCCACATGCTTCATAATCGGATCTTCAATTGGCAGTTGCTTCAGTTTATGCATCGCTCTTGACTATTTCTCAATCCAAACAAACTTCTTTTTCTTTCTTAGAAGATCATATAAAGGGTTCTCAACATGAACAAAGTGAGCAATCTAGATCACATAGAATACACAAGCTCCGAAGAACCTCCTCACCTCATTGATATTACAACACACCTTAGAAATCATGTTAATGGCCTCAACTTTTTGTGGGTATGGCTTGCAGCCATAACGTCCACAAAGATGTCCTACAATGAGGACCTCATTGACTCCAAAAACAGATTTCTCTAGAGAAATTGTTAGCCCTACCTCTTCAAATTTCTCAAAGATTTTCTTACAGTAAGAGATATGGTTGCTAACAAACTTCATACAACCAAAATCATCTAAAATCTCATCTTTCACTCTTTCCTCACACCCCTTTATCAGAATATCATCGATAAAAGGCATAGTCACTGAAGGCATAGTCACTGAAGCTCGTTTCGGCCTCTGAATGCACTATCATAGCACTTGTGCAGGCTATTTCATCTTTTTGTGCCAAAGATATATATACAGGTTTTGGTTCGCCAATATAAGCATCTCGAAGTATGCTACAAGTTTGGCCAAACTTGTCAGGGTAGTTCTATTCAAATTTTTCAGATACAATCATTTTTTTGCATCAGGGTATTTTAGTTAGTGGCCATGGCTGAAAGCAGTGATGTATTTCGAATGTTGGCTATTGTTGGATGGTAGGAATTACCCATTGTGGGATTATACGATGTGTCATGTATTGGTCACAAAAGGATTGTGGAATATTGTGTAGGGTCTTGAAAAACCTCATATTACACCTGCAAATACAAGTACTGCAAATATAGGTACTAAAGTTGATGTAGAAGGCATCGAAGATGGTGATATTCTTAAAGTTCCTATTTGTGCTATGATTTTTGTTGCACCTACTATAGAGAAAATTTGTTGGGATGCCAAAGATGCTCAAGCACATGCATTGATATCCTTTCTGTCAAACATGCCAATATTCCTCACATTCGCTCTTGCAAAATAGCTAAGGGTGCTTTGGATACATTTACAACATTGTAGCAAGCTAGGAATGAGGCTTGTGTTGCTTACCTCTGAAAATAGTTGGAGAGTGAGAACCTGAATGAAGGTGATTCTATGGATAGTTTTCTAACAAAGATCAAGGATTTGAAGGAGCACTTGATTTTTGGTGATGAAGTTCTTCTTGATAGTTCACTTGTGTAGATTGTTCTGAATGGTCTTCGTAATTCATACCAGAGTTTTGCTTCTACTCTTCATTTGATGATGAAGGGCAATCTAAATGCCTTAACATTTGAAGAGTTAGTTTCTGTTCTGTTGCAAGAAGATTAGTCTAGGCATAATAGGTCTATTACGTGGGTTGCAGATCAAGCTTTCTTGGTGAGTTAGAAGGGCAAAGGTAAATGGAGCTCATCTAATAGTAAGCAAAAATCTACTAATTCTACACAATCAAAAAGGGAAGAGAAAGATGAGAAGAAATCAGAAAAGTAAAAATTGTTTTGCAAATGTTGTACAACAAAGGATCATGTCATTAAGAGCTGTCCAAAACTGGTTGCTAAAGAGGAAAAGAATAAAGAGGATGGAATGGTTGTTGCACAGTCCTCTAGACCAAAAATAGAGTCTACTAATCTTCTGTAGGATGAAGAATGGGAATTTACTATTGTTTGCAGTTTTGACCCATCTTCTCATGAGCAATGCATGTCTGCAATAGACTTAGATGTTTGGTACTTTGATAGTAGATGACCAAACATATTATCTTGCAGTGCAGTTTCTTCTCTTCACTCGAGCTTGCCCCTACAAGGAATATTGTTACATGTACCAACAACTCTATGGGAGTTGGTAAAATCATTCTGACTACTAATGATGGTAGTTCTTTTACATTGTCAGATGCTTTATTTGTGCTAGGGACCAAGAAGAATCTGTTATCAGTTTTAGCTTTAGCCAAGATTGGCTTGCTTGTGAAATTTTTTGATGATAGATGTAGAATTCATGATCTGTCAAATGGCGACGTGATTATTGCTTCTCGCATTTTATCTCATGGGATGTATAAGCTCATAGATTATGAAAAATCTATTATAGATTTAGCATGTGCAGTACATGATTCTCAAGCTATGCCAGATGCAAAGCTTTGGTAGACATGCTTTGGTCATCTGACTTTTGTTAGTTTGCTATGCCTATAGAAATATGAAATGGTGTCCTCTTTGCCAAAACTTGAGACACCTGCTAAACATGTATGTGAAGGCTATATTTTGGCAAAAATGCAGCATTCCTCGTTCCCAAAAGATGGTTTTGTTCGAGCTACATAAAAATTCAGCTTGTTCATCGTGATGTCTATGGTCCTATGCAAACAGCTTCTTTCGAAAACTATCTTTACTTCCTGACTTTCATTAATGATTTCTCCAAGCATGCATGGGTATATCCATTGAAAGAAAAGTCCCAAGTGTTTATGTGCTTCAAACAATTTTTTGTTTCGGATGAAAATATGTCAGCTTGTAAAATGGGCATCCTCCATTCTGTCAAGGGGGAAATATATGTCTTTTGACTTTAATGCATTTTTGGCTGAATGTGGGATAAAACATCAGTGTACAATGCAGTATGCACCTCAACAAAATGGATTTGTTGAACAAAATAACAGGTCACCATGGAGATGGCGAGGTGTATGGTCAAGAGTCAAGCTTTACCACATAGTTTTTGGCTTGACGTTGTTATGTGTGCACCATATGTACTTAACAATTATCACACTAAAGCATTGCATTCTATCACTCCATATGAGGCTTGGCATGGTCATAAGCCATTTGTTGCTCACCTGGGTGTTTTTGGTTGTTTTGCATATGCATCAGTGCTTGAACAACATCACAGAAAATTGGATGATAAAGCATCAAAATGTATTTTTGTTGGGTACAGTTCTGAAAACAAAGGCTATCATCTATATCATCTACAGAAAAAATGCATTCTAGTTAGCCGTGATGTTGTTTCTTTGGAAGATGCTATTCAACAATTACTTTCATGTACTAAGGAGACATCTGTTAGGGCCAAAGACATGTATGATACTTTGCTGCCTCTTTTTACAGGTGGAAAGTCTAGTGCTAGTCCTAATGAGGAAACTTCTCAGCCTTTATAAGTTTTAGGTAATGATATAGATCACTCCATTTCTTATGCAGATTTACATGATGTACTTGTTGATGAGAGAATTGATCTTGAGGAGGAAAAAACTATGCCAAAATGGTTGGTGCAGACTTTGCGTGATAGCAAATTAGATGCACCTCTCTCATATCGTACTCGTTCAGGATCTCATAGTGCCTCTTTTGATGAGAATGAGTCTATGCTATGGCTGCATCTAGTCTCTGTGATGAGAATGAGTCTATTTCATTTGATGAAGCACAAAATTTAGAAAATTGGATGGCTGTTATGCAATCTGAATATGATGCTATAATGAAGAATGGTACCTAGTCTTTATGTGACTTGCCTCTTAACAAGAAGTCCATTGGTATTAAGTGGGTATACAAGCTAAAGTGTAAGCCTGATGGAACAGTTGATAGGTATAAGGATAGGCTTATTGCAAAGGGTTATGCGTAGGAAAGAGGCATTGATTTTGATGATACCTTTGCACCTACATGCCATATGACTATTGTTCTTAGCATTTGTGCACTTGGAGCCCATCATGGTTGGAATGCACATCAGTTGGATATTAAAACTGCATTTTTGAATGGTGAATTGCATGAAGAAGTGTATGTTTTTTAGCCCCGTAGCTTTGTGCAAAAGGGCATGAAAATCACATGTGCAAGTTAAAGAAGGCATTATATGGTTTAAAGCACAAACCATGTGCTTGGTATGAAAAGATACATGCCTATCGGATTGCACATGGTTTTGAGAACAGTCCAATTAAGAGCACCTTATATATTAAGTGTGCAAATGATGTGCTTCTTATCATTGTTGTTTATTTGAATGACATGCTGCTCACAGGTCCTCATGAGAAGAATATTGCTGATTTTAAGGCTGATTTGCATGCCTCATTTGAGATGTCTGATTTGGGGCATTTTCATTAATATTTGGGCATTCACTTTATGCACATTGATGGAAGAATAGCTCTGTGTGAAACAAAATATATTGACACATTATTGCCGTGTGTTGGCCTTGAAGATTGCAAACCTACTGTGACTCCTATGGAGACAGGTTTACAATTAAGTCTTCATGATGCTCGAGATGCATTTGATGTTGTTCTCTATCAGTAGGCTGTGGGATGCTTGATTTATTTATGCAATAATCAGCCCGATATTGAGTTGCTATCTCACAAATGACCAAGTTTATGCATTACCTAGATGTCAAGCATTAGCAAGAAGTTAAGCGCATCTTTGCTGCTTGAGTGGTACCCGACTACTTGGATCTTTTTATCCCAATGGGGAATCACTATTGCTAGATTTGCATGCTTTTTTTGATAGTGAATGGGCTTGTTTCTATGACACTCATGTGTCCACTAGTGACTTTTGCTTCATGCTTGGTAGCTCATGTATATCTTGGTTGAGCAAGAAGCAGCCTACTATGTCCACTTCTAGTTTTGAGGCTGAGTATAGGGCAACTTTCATAATGACTATTGAGTGTGTGTGGCTCTGATGCCTTATGGCTGATTTGGGTGTTGGTCAATCTTCTACCACCACTATCTTCACTAACAGTCAGAGTGCATTGGCAATTGCGAGGGACCCTATGTTCCATGCTTACAATAAGCACATTGAGGTTCATTATCATTATGTCAGGGAGAGGTTCTCTAATGGAGAGATCACCTTGGCATCTGTGCCCACACAGGAGAACATTGTAGACCTTTTCACAAAGGCTCCACCTCGTGAGAAGTTTGAAGCTTTTCGGAAAGATTTGGGCTTACTTCCTTTTGTGGATTAATTCCAGAGAGCTTGACACTTCCTTATACATGCATGCCAACTCCTTCTTCAATGCATCACTCCCATGTGGGATTTGTTGATATATTTAGGTAGTGATGTGTGTGAACACACTAGGATCGCCGAGGCACTTTTTTCCCTCTTTAGGAGGTTTTCTCCCCTGACTTGTATATATGCCTATTGCTCTAATAGGTTACTTATCTTTGTACACTGTAGAGGTAATACATTCAGTATTGTGTGTTGTGCTCCAACCTTCTTTTTCTTCCTTGTGCTATTTGCGTGCTTGCACAAACATCTAATGTTACACTTATGTGTTCCTCGAGTAGTTTTTATGTGAACGTTTTCCTATACATGGGAACTTTTTAGTCTAGTGTTGGCTGGAGGTTTTTTCCCCATGCTACCACATACATGATTCACTCATATGTGGTGGTACTTTGTACTTAGGGATATTATTCAACTCTTACTTCAATTCAGTTCATTGTCAATAGAGAGAGCTATTATAGCCATCCATCTTCTTTGTGTGTCTTGCTACATTTGTGGTCCTTGTGTGTGCTTCTTATGTGTCTCTTGCACTTCTACACACACCCAAAAATGGTATAAGAGTAGGTTCAGCTCCTCAAGTTTTGGTTTTTCATGAGAGCTTCAAGCACAAGATGTGATTGTAAGACAAAGAGTTGTGACATTCGAGGCATAGGTAATATCTCTACTTTTCTTTATTTTTCATGTTTTTTTCTTATTTTCTTCATCACCATCATCACCCTCACCATCTCCCACCTCCATCTTTACCTTCACAAAAGTTTTAGTTTTTTGGTCATATTGCTTTCCCCACCTCATTCCCCTCATTTCACTTGTGAGAGACAGCTACAGAGAGCCATTGTACTTGAGCTTTTGCTGTATGATTTTGGTGTATCATCAACTGTAGTAGGTGTTTAATGTGTACTTGAGCTTTTGATGTAGGATTTGGGTGTATCATCATCTCTAGTAGCTTGCACAGTTGTGATAGACCTCTACACAGGTCTTGAGATGACAACCTCTATCTGTCATGATAGACAGAGAAAGTTGGTATTTTGTGTTTTCATGCATGACATGACAAACTGCACCATTAGATCACTCCAAATCATCAAAAAGTTCCTAAAATTTTGCATTTTTTGGTCTATCATGATAGACCAAAACCATGATAGATAATAGACAACATCTATCATGATAGACATCGACTATCGCAACAAAGAGTATCTATCACGATAGGTTAAAACCATGACAGGTAGTGTCTATCAGGACAGACACCTGTCAATTGGGACATACCAAAACCCATGATAGATGATATACCAAATTTATGATAGACACTATCTACCGTGATAGACAGTCATCTATCACGATAGATGGCTCATGATAGACAATAGACCCCATCTATTATGATAGACACCCATCTATCATGACATATAGACCCATGATAAACACCATCTATCATGATAGACACTCGTCTATCACAACAGATATCCATCTATCATGATAGACAACCCTCATGACAGACAATAGACCCCATCTATCGCAACAAACACATGTCTATCACAATTGACACCATCTATCGTGATAGATAGATCCCATGATAGACCGACAGAGAAATCCATGATAGACATCATCTATCATGATAGACACTCATCTATTGCGATAGACAGACACATGCGACAGACACTATCTATCATAACAGACACCATCTATCATGATAGACACCTATTTTGGACAAAATTTAAGGTGGTACTTTTTTTTCAAAATCTAGGGCTAAAAATTGGCATTTTACAAGCTCGTCTATTTACATAGCTCCAAAGGCTTTAGAAAAAATACACCAAATAGTTGAGAGTTCATGTTTGGCTGTTTTAACCCCAAGAACCCTGAATCGACATAATGTTTTCATACAAAATCCATTTTTTGAGCTCTAGAGCTCGTTGGAAAGCTAATGGTTGATTTTTAGAGAGAGTAATTTGAAGTTGACCATCAAGGGGATAAGGAAACTTAAGGGGCTCTAGAAAATTTTTTGTGCAATACAAAGGGGGAAAAAGGGTCATTAAAAGTTTCTAAGTAAACTTTTGATTAGTATTCCCTCTATTTATGGAGAAAAAGAGGATTCCCATTCAAGTGAATGGTTAGACTTTGAGTCTAATTCCCTACAAGAACTGCCACATTTCACGGGCCCATGGGAAGCAAAGTCTACTTGTATGAGAGCTCCTACAGTCATGATAAGAAATAAAGACTCAATCATACCTAGGAATACGAAGGTAGTGAGGAACACCAAAGTGGAGTGCAATCTCACTTTAGAAGAGCTACTCAAAGTTAAACCTAAATTGTGGAAACACATAGCCATAAAAGTGCAAGAAGTAGCGAAACATCGTTCCCAAGTAGGATCTCATACAACAGTACTAGAAATACCCTTGGATAAGATATGAGATATGAGTGAAGGAGAAGAAGGTAACACCTATCTTCTCATCACTCATGAGGGTAACACAATCAAGCTGATTTTGGACTCAGGCGTAAGAGTTGCAACTGCTACCACTTCCTTATGGAAATGTTGGGGCAAACCAACACTCAGGCCAACAAGAATGAAAGTACAAATGGCCGATGGTAACATAGAAAGACCATTAAATTTTCTAGAAGGGATAACTCTCACTACATGTGGTGTAGAGTTTGAGCACACAATTTCCATTCGTGACTTTAGCAAAAATCAGGCCTATGAGATGATTTTGGGAAGACCATTCCTAAGACAGTTGCAAGTAGTACAAGATTGGGGAACCAATTCCTTGTATCTACAACACTTAGGTGTTACAAACAAATTCAATCTCAAGGATTACTCTCATAGGGACATGCCCCTTATATGGCTTCCTTGATAAAGGCCGAAATATGAAGACATATATTCCCCCCCTTGATTAGAATGGAGGATGCCCATTTTACATGTTGACAGATTTTCAACCAAAATTAGAACTATTTGAAGCACATAAACACTTCGGACTTTGCCTTCAATGGGTATACCCATGCATGATTGGAAAATCATCAATGAAAGTCACGAAGTAAAGGTAGTTCCCAATAGAAGATGTCTGCATAGGACCATAGACATCACTGAACAAGGTGCAATTTTTTAGTAGCTTGAACTAAACTATCTTTTGGTTGAATTTTGCCCAAAATACAACCCTCAAAGACATGTTTCACTCTCCAACTATTTTTGAAGGTAAGAAACACGAGCCTCATTCCTTGCATGGTATAATGTGGTAAGTGTGTTGAGCCCAGAAAAATCATACTGGTCAAACTCAACCACAATCAAAGTCAATCATAGTTAAAGTCAAAGTATCAAAATCCAATCGATCAAATTCAATGTGTTCTAGGTCAAAGTCAACATGGGTGAAGTCAAAGTGTTCAAAGTTTGAGTGTCAAGGTGCACAGGTAGTGCACAATTAAATGTTCATAAAGGGGATAATTGCAGAAAATTGGTTGCAGGTTGCAGAGGTATTTCTGTAATTCCCTAAGGTTCAAAAGAGTTTTTAAAAGTGTTTGGAAGGTTCAAGTGAACCCTCTCTTAGGTGCACATTTGAGGAATTAAAAGGCCAAATGTGAAGGTATGTGAAGCGGCAGCGTACACCGAAGTGAAAGTATGGCACCCCAATTAAAATTTTTGTTTTAGTCTAAAGTCACTACAAGACAAAACAAGGTTGCCCACTTTTGAAGACAATATTGGGACATCAAAGTGAGCACCAAGATACTCTGGCAGTTAGGAGTGTACATAAATCGAGACTCAAATCAAGCCAAGGCATTATTCTTGAAGGACTAAGCAAGGTAAGCATAGTCTAAGCTAAGCAAGAGAGAGAAGTGCAAGAGACATACAGTGAGTATGCAATGCAGAGAAGTAAAGTGCAAAGTGTGCATGAAGAGGACTTAGAAGAGTGTATAGAAGGGCTAAGCTATACATCCAAGGATCCCAAGGTCCCATTGAAGTTGTGTGTGTGCCGACAGAAGGTATCCATCCTTCCCTCTATTGGAAGCTTGATTGCAAGGTGTGCACAAGTGCAAGCTTGGAGAAGGTGGAGGTCTAGTGTAGAGAATGCCTACAGTAACAAGAACCTTGGGTATTTTTTACTTTGTGACTGTGCACTCTGTGGGATTTTGCACAGAAAGCAATGGATTGTTGTGCATTACCATTGTATTTGTCTTCTTATAATCAACCAATAGAGGCTAGTGTGCATCTTTCTTCTTATCTTTCCTTTTTCTCCTACAAACACTCAAATCCCTTTTGCACAAGAGTCCCTGTTGCTCTAGCACAATGGTGAGTACCAACGTGAGGAGATACACCTCGTAAATGTCAATCCGTGGAGACGTGAGGACTAGTATGAAGACTATGAGCACGTGATGGTACAAATATGTGAGTGAAAGTACACAAGTATGCACACACACATACACGCACACAAGGAAGAGACAAGCAAGACACAATGGAAGGTGGGAAAATAGCTCTATTACTCGAGGATACTCTTACAAGCTCAAACTAGCTCTAAGCTCACACTAACCAAAATGAACCAACCTCAAAAATGAGCTCTCTAGCTCTTTTTATAGTTTCTAGACTAGTTTTGACCGGTTTCGCATCTAGTGACCGGCCTAGTTAAAAAATATGTCCTAGAGGCTATTTGGAAGGGTAAACGATGTCTAAAAATGACGAAAATTGGTACGCGCATTCTACCTAAGCTCCTCAAGCTCGAGGACTCCTCGGCTTGCACAAAATGGAGCTATGAATTACAAAATGAGGTTTTGTCTATATTACATATGTTACAAGAGTGATGAAGATCACTGTTGGATGTATGAAGAGATAATAAAAACATAATTTGTTTAAAAAAATGATCCGACTGGCTCCCTGCTCCGTTGTTACATGCTTCCGCGTCGTCTGTGCCTCTGGCTGCTTCCAACACCCCCCTCCCTCTCGCTTCTGTCGTCCCTGACAGAACCTTGTTGTGAGGTCTGCCGGATATAGTTCTGTAGGAGGTCTTGAGCGAGGGTGTGCTCCGCTACTCGAATGCCTCGGGCCAGATCAGCCTCGAGCTTCTCCCAGTCGATCGGTTGTGGTTCGTCGGGTGGCGGCAGTTGATAATGCGTGGAATAGACCATGCGCTCACAGGCAAAAAGTTGCAACAAATGTGTGGGCCTGCTGATGAATACCTCTGAATGGTATTCCCAAAACCCGGTGGTGAACATCTCCTCAAAGGTTTGTTTGTAGCATGCCGGGAGGTATTTTATTCTACAGTGCCAGGCATAACACACCCGGAGCGATGGCGTTGTGCTCATGTCATATACTAGATCAAAGTTACCATGCTCAAATCCCGGGGTGTTTACATGCGGTGCCTTGACGCGTCGGAAGACTTTAAATATCATTTGCATCATGTCAAAAATTTTGACAGTCATATGCGCTGCAATATCATTCATAGGCTTCAGGCGAGGGAGCCAGTGACGGATAGTAGCCATCATATAGCCAACAGTGGGCAACTCGGTAGGTGGCTTGAAGTAGGGGTAATTCAGCCAATCCTGACACTGCCTATTGTTTTGTACTTTGATAGCGAATGCAGTCCAGGAGCGGCGTCGTGGTACTGGTCCCCAGCAAGGATTATACTTTAAATGTAAGGGCGCTTTCACCCATGTGCTCATCATTTCTGGGTACTTCTGAAGAAGGTCCTTGCGCCAATCAGGTTGATGGATTTCTCCTCTTTGCGCATTTGGTGGCAAGTCCTCCGGCTCAAATTGAGTGGCATGCGTGGGTTTCATGCCGGTTTCTTTCTCTATAGCGAGCTGATATTCAGCCATTAACATGAAGTATGGCTTATACTGCAGTTCATGCCCAGATATGTATCGTCGCGGGGCCAATTGAGCAAAAAATGGTGACTGTAAAATTCTCTCTTCAATCATGGCCATGGCCTGTAATTGTGCCTCTACTCTGGCCGAGTGTGTCGTTCCGAGTTCTTCCACTGTCTTCATCCACGCGGGAGTAGGTAATTCATAGGTCATCTGGCCTTCGGCCGTGACACGTCCGCCTGGGATGGGTATCGGTTCGTATGCCTCTTCAAATGTTTCCTCCACCGGGATAGTGACAGTTTCTTCCTCAGCTGGTAGCTCAGGTGGGGAGTCTGGCCTTGGTGGTGCTTCATACATATCTATGCGTGATTGGAGAGTTGTTACCTGGGCCCGTAGTGCGTTGAGTTCCGCTAGAAGTTCAGGAGAGGGGTCCACAGGTTCTGGTACTTCTGCTACCGCTGGTAGTTGTTGTGGTGCCGGTTCTCTGAGTAGTAGTAACTTGTGATCTTCTTTTAGCTTCTGATGCTCTTCGTTCATTCGATCGTAGTCCTCTAGCAGTCGAACGTGGTCATCTAGTAACATCCGCATCGATTCAGATGGGATTGCCTTGAATCTGCTAGGACTTAATGGTTGTTCTGGATGGTCCAGTGCCGCTTCCAAATTTTCTCTATTCTGCGCTTGGAGTCTCACGTTCTCCTCTTGGGCTGCGGCTAGGTGCCTCCTGAGTAAACCCATGTTTCGTGTTAGCGTTGCGTTGCGGACTGTCTGGGCTCTTAATAAATTATCCAAGTCAGCGGTGGCTTCCTTGGTCTTTTCTTCGTTTTCTAGCTCTAGCTTATGATATGCCTCTCTTAATTCTTGGTGTCGCGTATTTAACGAGGCATTCTCGATCGATAATGAATTAAGCTGCGACTGTAATTCATTTGTCGTCCTCTGCAGCTGTTGATAGTTGTTGCTAAGAGATGCAAACTCATCTCGTACTTGTGTCATGCATGTGAACATGTGTTGAAATGCGGTGTCTATGGCGGGTGATAGTAGTAATGGAGTGCTAATTGCAGATGTAGTGGAATTAGATGCAGCGGGGATGGGAAATGGGGTTGGGAAGGTGGATGCAGTGTTGATTGTGGAAAATTGTGACGTACCTAAATATGATGGTGCTGTTAGTGGAGTGGGTGCTGGTGAGTGGAGTGGTGATATGTCCATGTCATTGGACGTGTCAAGTGCGGTGACTGTGAAAAGCGGTGTGTAAGTGGGTGGTTGTGTAGGTGTGAAGACGGGATTTACAAATGTAGAATAATTTACAGGGGGGATAGCTGGAGCAGCTTGGTGAAACGGGGAAATAGGGGTTATGGTAGGTTGGGGTGGTGAAACTGGTGAGAAGGTTAATGGCGGTGGAAATGTGAAAGGGGTTCTTAAAGGTGTGGGAAAAGCTTGGAAGGATGAAGGGGTGAAGGGGTTAACATATGGATGCGGAGGGTTGGGTGTGGGCATGTAAGTATGAATTGGTAGGGCAAAGGGTGCAGGTGTGTTGCCTTGAACTGGTGTGGCTGTGGGGGAAGTGGGTGGGTGTACGGGGGATACAGGATGGGTTGGTGAAAGATGAGGTGAGAGAGGAGTAGAGGGCGTGGATGATATGTTGAAGGTAGTAGTGGTATGTACAACAGTGGTACGTGGTGGGGAATCTACAAGGATGGGTGCTGCGGTCACTGAACTTTCGGGGACGAGGCGTGCTTCCCTGACTTGTGCTGAAGACTGAGCTCCTGTTGGCACGCGAATATACTCTCCGGGTTTTGAAAGTAGTCGCACTCGGCGGGGATCAAACTGGGGTAGTTGCTTTCTTTGTAAAAACCGGAGTGCTTCATGGGAGCCTACTGATTTGACTAACTCCCTGAACCCTCTGATGTATGCGTCTTCGAATCCTCCGGAGATGAGTTCTTGTTCAATTAATGCTTGGCTCTCTTCTTCAGTTAACTTCTTCCTGGCCCAGACTTTCTCCATGGTACGATATAATTTCTTTATAGCCAGCGTGTATGCTGCGGCTTCGAAAGTCTCTTCTTCATATGTGCTGGTGTCGCCGTGTGCGTCAGTTTGTTGGCCTTGGCCATCTGTCTGTCCGTCTTGTGAGCCCTGGCTCGCTTCATCGTCGCCTTCCTCGTCGTCTGTTTCGGTTCTTTCTTCTTCAGAGCTCGACACAGCTTGTCCTTGTGGCAGATCCCGCGGTGTGGTAGGGTAACTGGGGCGTTCATATTCTTGGGAGAACATCTGTGCCTCTGAAAACTGGAATTCATTTGAGAATGCATCCGGCATCTCAAAATCGAAAGTTGTATTTAATGGTTCTGCCTCCATGTGTGGTATCGGGAAAGAAAAGGCTTCCGCACCAATAGTTGTGGGAGCTTCTGTGGTGGCAGCTGCCTGAGGTGCAGCGGTACTAGTGGTGGCCTCCGTAACCACTGGTCTGGACAACCTTATGCGAATAGGTTGTACTATGGGGGCCGCTTCTGTCTGTGGTCGTTCTGGAGAGGGTTGTGGTGATGGCGACTCTGGCACTTGAAGGCAAGGGATGGTGCCTCTCATGCGCTTTCCTGCCCGTGTTCTGCTGGGCTTCCTGGCTTTTTTCGTCGTTCCTTTGAATGCCTTCAGCTCTTCTCCTGTTAATGCACGTTCGATTGGCAAGTCATAAGCCAAGCACATATAAACAATTCTTGTCAGTGCACAACATCCATTAAGCACTTTCTTTCGTTCCCATCTGTGTTGTGCCAAATACATTTGATCAATTATCCAACTCGCCAGATCGACAGTCTGAGGTCCCGTACATGCCAAGTATAAGCCAAACCAGATTCTTTTGTGGGGCATAGTGAAACGATCCTGAGCTGGGAAAGCAAAATGCTGCATGCATATCCGTAATGGCTTAGAGAGCTCAGGTGTTATAGCCGAGATATCTTCCCACTTCGTTACATCGCCACGCTTCATCTGCTCTGGGACTAGCCGTTCCTTTTCCGTTGGAGTGTGGGTTCCATGTATCTTGATGGCAGCTCTAATCAAATCCTTTGAGAGGTAGAACCTTTTGTAAGGTGGATCATCCACTAGAGTAGGCAATATGAAGGTCCCTGGGATGTCCTTATTCTCTGAGGCCAGTAGGGTAGTGATTAAGTAATAGCACCTGTAAAAATCCGGTTTGGGCAGAGGATCACTGAAATACTCTGTGAAGCCTGCTCTAGCCCAAACATGAGTTAAATCCTGGGTGCTCTGTAGGGCTTCGAACTCTCTGGAGAAAAACTGGTATTTTCCCCACGTGCGGTCATCAAATGTCAAAGAGGATTCAAATATAAAGTCCGCGTCCGCAAGGGGTCCTGCAAGGCCCTGAAACCAATGAGAGTTCCTGTGTATCTTTTCGGTGTAGCCCATGGGTGGGTTGTCGATAGGCATGGGCCCTGGAAATCCCTGAAATTCCGGTGGTGGAGCAGTTGGGTGGGACTCTGCTCGTAGCACGTTGAGGGGCACAGCCGCTACACTGGGGCCTACTCCTGATGTTCCTTCGTCGGTTTGCATGGTGACTGATGCGCTAATGAGAAAGATCTGCTACAAAAGATTAACACATTAGCATGGAAATTAATTATGATCCCATTAAAGTGAGACCGCAATCCCTTTCCATAACTGATGCGTAACCCGTGTAGCCAAGTGCTGTGATGTGATGGATGCAATGTTTCTTGCAGCACTAGTGCAGGTCTCTAGACACCTACATGGTCAGATTATGCATACATTCCTTGATGAGATGAGATTATAAGTGACGTGTGATGATGGTGGGTGAATTTGTACAAGGTTTGAAGGTTAGTGATTTAGTACAAGGTTGTATGTTAGTCGGGGGGTAGTTTTATCAGACATGGGGTTAGGGGGAGACAGTTGGACACGTTTCGGTATCCATTTCCTAAGGATCTTGGAGTGGGTGGTGGGTTTCTGCTGAGGGGCAAAAAACGGTATCGGGTTTGGTGGTTTTGAAGGATGAAAAGGTTTCTGAGGGATATATATTACATGGCTTATGAGTTGAGCTATGATACATGGTTTGGGTACCCAAATCTGCGTGGGCGTGGGTCTATGGGTAAGGTACTTCTTGGCGATCCAAATTTGTCGAGTATTGATGCTTGGAGAAGAAGATCGAGAGGACTTTGTCTGCTGACTCTGCTTTTGTTGAAACTTTGTCCTGCTTACTTCTGCAATGTTGCTGATAGGCTGTGTTTGCTGTCCTTTTGGCACCCATATTTGTCTCGTGCCACTTGTTCTATGATGTTGATACTGCTGCTGTCTTTGCCTTATCTGGTGGAGTCGTCGGTCTTGGTTCCTCTGTTGTGGTCGACTCCTTCGTGGTTGGGTTTGAGAGGTCCGGTGGACACTCTGCTTTGGAAAAGAAGGGAGATCCAAGACTTGCGTGACCTGCCCATTAGGAAGTGATGCGTTCTTTAACTTTAATCTAGGCCAGTCCGCAGCAAGTTTGGAAGAATGAGCACCGCAGGTTGTCGTGCTCTTTTGGCCGCTGATGCAACCCACCTGACCGCTGATTGTGTCCATCTGCCCTAGTGGTTGGGTAGCTGTCTCTTCTAGTTTGCAGGAAGTCCCAGGAAAGATCTCCTGTCGTCCTTCTGTTTGACAACGGTCTATTGCCAAGCCCGAGGGTGTTGGAGTAGACGTAACGTGACTGAGCTGATTAAAGATCTTCCGGTCTTCCGTCGCATGCGTTTCATAGGGTCTAGGGTCACAACCGTCAGGCGGAATGCCATTAGGGAAGTCAAGGGGTATCATTCGCTTCTGCTCTAAGGTTCCAATTTGTAAGGAGCCTTGTCTAAGATTTAGGTCCACTGAGTGATCGTATAGCCAATCTTGGCCAAGGATTAGGGGTTCTATCAGGTCGTCATCATGGCACACTAGTAGCTTTGCGGTCATGGTCACATCCTTTATGAGGATAGGAAGGTCCACCTCACCCATGCAAGGGGTTTCCATGCCTCCTAGCCCTATGAGGTATGCCTCAATTGGCCGCATTTCTATTCCTGAATCCTTATAGTGGGACCATCTAATCGCACTAGTCGCAGCACCTGAGTCAATTAAAGCCCTGAGCTCTTGGCAAGGGTTGCCGTGCTCTAGCCTAACTGTAATGAATGGTCTCCTGTCCACTATACTAGGATGAGTGGTTGACTTTACTTGACACATGGCCATGGGGTATCTGGGTGTAGTTTCTAGATGGTTATAATGTTCTCTCCCTAGTCCTTGTCTTCTTAGCTTCATGCGTTTAATGCGCTCTATTGCTTCTGCCTGAGCTTCCGCTCGTATTCTATTTTCTTCCTCCTTACGCTTCTTTGCCAATGTGAGTCGTCTAAGCATATCCTCCGTAAGAGGTTCCTGATATAACCTGACTCTACAGCCACTAATATAATTAGGCATTACATCTCCTTCTAAGGTGGCTAACTGTACTGCTCCACTTGTTGAGAGTCTGTTAATGATCATAGGTCCGTAACCTCGCTTTTCTAACTTCCGTGCGTGTTGTTTCAGCGTATACACTAGAACTAAATCTCCTTCTTTTAGGCCTTTATCCTTCACATGTGCATCAAAATATGCTTTCTGTCGCTTCTTCGCTGCATATATTCCTGCTGCTGCCTTTAGCCTGGTTTCTCCTAATCGTTCCAAGTCCATTATTCTCGCTGACAATTCATGGCCGGTCCACTGATGTTCTTGTGCAACCTTAAGGGTCGGTATCAAGAAGTCCAAAGGAAGCACAACATTCTGACCAAAAACCATCTGAAAGGGAGTTGCATTGAGTACGGTCTTGTAGGCCACTCGATATGCCCAAACAGCATGGTGTAATTGTTTGTCCCAATCTGAACGTTTGTTGTTCACAAGTTTCGTCAGTACATTACAAAGGATCTTATTAGTGCTTTCAGCCTGACCATTGGCCTGAGGATGATATGGTGCGGATTTCTTGTGAATCACCATAAAATCCTGTAACAAATATTCAATGACTTGGTTTAGAAAGTGAGTGCCTCGATCGCTCACTAACTCTATAGGCAATCCATATCTTGTAAAGACATTTTCAAATAAGAATTTTGCAGTTGTGTGTGCATCATTCTTTTTCGTGGCTTTTGCCTCTACCCATTTCGTAAGATAATCTGTGGCAACAATAATGTATTCCGCATGTGTACCTTTTGCAGGGGGGTTAATGGGTCCTACAAAGTCTATGCCCCACTTAGAAAATGCACGTCCGCCCATCATGGGTTTCAATGGCATTTCATCTCTGCGAGTAGGAAACTGAGTTCTTTGGCACACATCACATCTCTTAACATAGGTGTGAGCATCCATGTGAAGAGTGGGCCACCATAATCCTGCAAAGAGAATGGCTTTGATTACCCTATCGGGTCCAAAATGACCTCCTGCAACACCTTGGTGTGCAGTCTCTAGTATGCTCAGATAATCGCTTTCATGAACACATTGTCTTAGATATCCATCTCGTCCTCTTTTGTATAGATTATCACCAATAAGTGAATAGTCTTGAGCTTCCTGCTCTAGACTACGTTGTCGAGCTAAGGTCATTCCTTGAGGGAAGGTGTTCGTCCTCAAGTATGTCACTAAAGGTTCACTCCAGTCTGGTGTGAGAGACACATGATATAATGTAGCATGCTCTAATGGTGGTCTTTCACAACAAACATGACATTCTTTACACAACTTGTAGACATCTGCTTCCATTGAAGGCCAATATACTCCTAATCTCTGCAGAGTCTGTAATGTTCGATGTTTCGAATGATGTTGCTTTAATGCACCTATGTGTGCTAATTGCAACCAATTCGCGTGTTCTGATTCATCTACACAGCAAGCAAGAATCTTTTGATTATCCTGTTTATATATGCTTCCTGCTAAGATTTGGTATCTCTGAGACTTCGTAATCTCTCCTTCTTTGATCTTTATCCTAGGGTTATTGGGTCCATATGTGAGAATAGGAACTATAGACTTAGCCCATTCTGGTGCTATCTCAAGATTAAACAAATATGCATCTGGTAGATCATCCATTACTCCTTGAGGAGCTTCTCCTGATGTTAATCTTGAAAGGTGATCAGCTCTAAGATGTGTCTTTCCTTTCCTGACTACTACTTCAAAATCATACTCCATGAGTAATAGAAACCAACGTATTAGTCGTCCCGTGTTACATGGCTTGTTGACTAGGTACAATAGGGCTTGATGATCTGTAAAGAACTTGAATCTGTTGGCCAACAAGTAGTGCCTAAACTTCTTTACTGCGTAGATCATCCCTAATCCTTCTCGTTCCGTCGTGGTGTAATTTCTTTCTGCTGCATTCAATTGTCTGCTCGCGTAAGCTATGGGGAGATCTATGTTACCTTCACTCGTGGGTTGTGCTAACACACATCCTATGGCGTAATTGGATGCATCCACATGTACATGGAATGGCTTACTCCAATCTGGGGTAGTCAATATAGGTGCTGAGCACAAACGTCGTTTAAGTTCATTAAATGAATTTTCACATTCTTCTGTCCAGTCAAAATTGGTTAAAAGAGAGTACAATGGCTTGGCTATGATTGCATACATGTGTATGAATCTCCTATAATATCCGCAATGGCCCATAAATGCCTGTACCTCTTTCACATTAGTTGGTCTAGGTAATTCTGCAATTACCTTCACCTTTTCTTCATCCGTAGAGATTCCATTTTTTGACACAATGTGTCCTAGAATTTTACCTTGTCTGACCATGAAAACGCATTTTTCTGGGTTCAAACAAACCTGATATTCTCGACATTTGTCAAATATTTGTCTTAATTCTGGGATATGTGTCTGTCTTACATTAGAGTGAGCACATATGTCATCAACATAAACTTCCAAACTCTTACGTAAGAATTCCTTAAAAACATGACACATGAGTCGCTGGAAAGTGGCGGGTGCATTTGTTAAGCCAAATGGCATTACACGAAATGCAAATATGCCCCATTCAGTGGCAAAAGCCGTCTTGTGTTGATCTTCTGGAGCAATGGCTACTTGATTATAGCCTGAAAATCCATCAAGAAAGCTGTAAACTTCCTTGCCCGCAACTCTTTCCAATAGATGTTCTGTGATAGGAAGAGGATAACTGTCTCTAATCGTGGCGGCATTAACTTTTTTAAGGTTAATACACACACGCAATTTTCCATTCTTCTTGGGCACTACCACAATAGGGGATACCCATTCGGTATGCTCAATTTCGTAAATGAATCCTGCTTCTATCAAGCGATCTATCTCCTCTTTAATCTTCGCAGCGTAGTTATCATTATACGTGTATGGTTTCTGTTTCGTAGGTTTTGCATCTGGAGTCATAGGGATTCTATGAGAACATATATCTGGATCTACTCCTTTCAAATCTTTGTAACTCCAGGCGAATACATCTCTATATTCGCGTAATAGGGCAACTAACTCTTCTTCTTCTTCGGTCGTCAAATCATGCCCTATGTATGTGCATTTTTCTTCTTCTCCTTCTATGGCTACTACTATTTTCTTGGTTTTCTCTCGGTTATCATATACTTGTCCGTCATTCGCCTTCCTATTAGGCATTCGTACCATGATTCTTCTATCCTCAATTTCATATTTCTTGAAATTCTCGGGTACTTCAAATAAAGATTCTTCTTTTTCTGACATGGTTTCTTTCTTCTTTCTTTTCTTGCTTTCATTCTTAGTAGTCACTTCCGTCGCTAATCTTACGTCATTCATAACTTCCTCGTGTCTCTGAGTGTGAGTCTCTACTTCGTAGAAATATTCTTCCTCTGATGCAAAGGATGGGTCCATGATAATTGATTCTAATTCGAAATCGCTTGCATCCTCAAATGCATCAGTGTTAGGTTCACACTCTTCTAAAATTGCATCGCACATGATTGGCTCTATCGTAAAAACGGAAATGTCATAGCCATCCTCGTCACAGTGGGGTGTCCATTGTTCTTCATTGATGGCTACGTCCATAGTTGCTAGGATTTCTGCCCAACCATGGGGTTCAAACTCCTCGTCAGGGAATACTACAGGTGCGTAAGCTGGATCTTGAAGGCTTCGTGGATGTTGTTCTGCACCTAAGGTCCTTGCTTCTAATCTTTCTTCCTCTTGTTTTGCAACTTTACACATCCATAAATGAGTATCCTCGTGCAACCAAGAAGGATCTGATTCTAATGAGTGCACGGATTCCGTCTCTACTTGTGTCTTATGGATGGTATTCCATTGTATTGGGGGTACATCTCTATGTGAATAGTCTTTAAGATTGACTTTGGTAGTCACTCCTAAATGTTGCAAGTACAAGGAATTAGTTCCCCAATCTTGTACAATTTGCAACTGACGCATGAATGGTCGTCCCAATATCATCTCATATGCATGGTTTTTACTGAAATCACAAATGGCAAAGGTATGCTCAAATTCTACACCACACGTGGTGAGAGATATTCCTTCCAGTAAGCCTAATGGTTTTTCTATGTGTCCATCAGCCATTTGTAGCTTCATCCTGGTGGGTCTTAATGCTGGCTTACCCCAACGTTTCCATAAAGCGGTGGTAGCTATGGCTACTCCGGCTCCTGAATCTAAGATGGCTTTCGTGGTGTAGCCCTGATGGGTTATTGGAAGATAAGTGTTACCTTCCTCTCCTTCGCTTACATCTCCGATCTTTTCCACGGGTATCTCTGGTACCTTGTTTTGTGATCCTATTTGTGAGGGAGTAGTAGCAAGCTCGGGGAATTGATTTGCTACGTGCTTCCACAATTCTGGTTTTACCTTTAATAGCTCCTCTAGAGTGAGGTTACATTGTACCTTAGTTTTCTTGATCACTTCCGTGTTTCTAGGGATTACTGATTCTTCGTTCCTCACTATTATCGTGGGTGCTCTCATACTGATAGATTTTGCTTCCCAAGGTCCTGTGAACTGAGGTAATTCTTGTAAAGAATTCGATTCAAAGCCTGTGTGTTCACTCAGTTGTTCTTCCTCTACATCATCGTAAATAGAGGGAATATCTTGGGGAAATTGCTCCTGCAAATCATCTATTTCTTGAATAGGAGGATGAGTTCCTTGTTCTTTTCTCCATTTCTCTTCTTGGATTTCTCTCAAAAATTCATGTGAGTACCTATGTATAGAAGACAAATTGTCTTGACTTTCTGTATTGGGTACTTGAGACAGGGATGGTGCATTCCTTTCCTGTGTCTCTGGGACAATAGGGTTCCTATGCTGATCCTTTTTCTCTTTGCTTTCAATCAAATATTCTAGCCTCTCCATTAGTCCTTGGAAGTGTAACTCCGGTTTTGCCATGTTGTTCCAATTAAGATATCTAGAGGCTTCGAACAAAGCTTGTGCTAGTTCTACCATCTTCATGCAAAGTTTAGTTCTCTCAATTTCTAGATCAGCTCGAGGGTAGTTTTTGCTCATCTCAGCTACTTGAGGTCCCTCTTTTAATCTAGCTTCATATGCACGAAACATCATGTCTAGATTCTCTGGTATGGGTTCCGCTAAAACTGATCCTGATTTCTGAGCTGGGTTCTCTTGATTCAATTCTTGTGAAGTTAACTCTTGGATTTTGGCTCTAGATTCCTTTAAACTTCCTTCCAACTCAGTTATCTTTTTACTCCATTTTCTCTTAATTCTTTCTCTAGAATCTTTCCAAGATTTCGTCTTTTTACTGCTAGATTCTGCAACTTCACTGGTTCCAGCTACCTTCTCTTGATTAAGCTGTTGGTTCTGTAAGAGCGCTTGGGCTCTTGTTATAGCTTGGATAGGCACGTAGGTAGGGTTGGATCCATCTGCGTTACTTACAATACCTATCACGTTGATCGGTGTCACATTCGAAGTGTTAACTGGGTTCTTAGGACAATCTTTGATTATGTGCTCTTTGCCACAATCGGCACAAAAGCCTTGGATGTTATAGTACTGTGATTGCCGTGTTATTGGGGGATGTGGACAATCCTTTATGAAGTGATCTCCTTGGCACCTAAAGCATGGTCCTCTAGGGCCCTGTGGTCTCTGTTGTCTCAATTGGGGCCGTGGATTTGGGTTTGCGTACATCACATTAGCATAGTCTGGCTCCCAACTAGGTTCCATTGGTGGACTATCATAATGATATGTCTCCACATGTTCTGGTGACTCCGTGTAATATGCGGGTGGACTATCTATATTCGTAGAGTCAAAGCTGTTTGAATGTGGGTCACTCTCTGTGATCAAAGGTGAAGAAGGCACTAAGGCCCTACTTAGGTTTTCTTCTGCAGCAGCGTATTTGACTGGGATGACATTTGCTGGTGGTGGTGGCTGCTGAGCTAAGACAGGTTGAGGTCTCTGTTGAGCCTGGTATGGGTAGTTCTGAGGAGGCCTATAGTAATAAGGCTGAGCATTGTAATGGCCTTGATACCTACCTGGCTGCTGGTATGCTTGCGGATAGTTCTGTCTCACGGTTTGTTTGTTGTATGGGCAGTCCTGAGCCGTATGATTCGTGTATCTTCTTTCAATTGTACAGTATTTTCCACTAGGATTGGCTTGTGGTTGTGGTGCGTTGGGACACACATTTGCCATATGATCACCACCACAGGTGTAACAGCGCTTGTTTGTAAGCTCCCTAGGTTTACTAGAAACTCCTAGCTTCTGGGCCACTTTTTCTGCTAGGTCCTCTATCGAGCTAGACAATTTTGTGGATGCTAGAGATGAACCGTCTGAGTCCTTATAGACCTTTGAGAGTTCCAACTCGTCTCCTAAATTGTCCTCAATGTCTATGCAAATTCTCACACATTGCTCTAGCGTTCTGGGTTCCTTTAGGTACACATAGGAGCGTAGTTTAGAGCTCAACAAGCCATCTAGGAACAATGACACTTGTTTGGCTTGTGAGGGTAGCTCTTGCATTGGACATCGTTCCACATACTGTCTAAACCTACGTCCTGCGAGTCTAACTGTTTCCTGAGGGGTCTGTTTAAAGCTATGAATCAACGAAGACGTGTCATGTCTAATCCCACTTTTAGAGAATTCAGTGATGAATGCCTCCAAAAGGTGATGAATGTCTCTAAATTGCCTTTGTTGCAATGGTTGGAACCAAGTTAAAGCGGTATTCTTTAACGTTAGTCCAAATGCGTTGTATTGCGTGAACATGTCTTCGACTTGTTCTGCTCTTAGTACTTGCTTGAATTCTGCGACATGATCATAGGGATCTCCTGTCCCATCAAAATAATTTTTCATGGACTTCACTAACTGTGTGGGTCTCAACATTCTTGTGTGTTCGCGTGGTCTAGGTAGAGGAAAATCATCTCTACCACCTGGTATTCCATGATCTCTTTGTCTATCCGCGGTTGTTCTATCTCTCCCTATGGGATGAGTGAAGCTTGCTTCGGGTCTCTCTTTATTCTTTTCTCTTTGATTTCCAAAGGCTGATGATGTTCCTGCCCCTTGTTGACTTGTATTCATGTTCATTCTAGATGGAGGGAATATCAAGTCACCTCTCCATGTGTATGTGTTTCTAGCGTGGTCAGGCACCACAAAGACTCTTTCTGAAGTCTCATCCAGGTATACAACCTTTCCAGGTGTATCAGGGTCCTTGAACTCATAGACTGTGATGCTACCTACCTCACTTGGATGTTCCTTTCTGTACCTCCAAAAGGCTTCATCTGTCTCTTTATTTACCAACAACTCTATGCTTCTGTTGTCCTGAGGGATCCCTTCTGGGATTAGTACTCGTGTCAGTACAGATTTCCCTCTAGGTGTTCTAGGCTCTTCTAATGGTTCTTTCCCTTGAGATTTAGTTTCCGTTTCTAATTGAGTTACACCAAACTCGTTCGTATTGTTTGGCTGCGTACTTAGGATGTACATGGTTCCTTCTTTGTCTATGTAAGCGTCTCTCTCAAATTTCACCACTGGTCTTTCCAATCCAATGGGTTGATCAGGGTTGTGCAGTTGCACCACTTGTCTTCGCAAACCATCCTCATAGATGCGAGCACCTAGTCGGTTGGTTCGGAGAAACTCTAATTGCGTTCTATAGGGTCCTTCTGGTCTTTCTAAGTATGCTACGTTAGACCCTCCTTCTGGTCTGTCTGTGCTAAATGCCATTTCTGATTCGCTAGTATCTGAGCTCTCGTTGGGGTAATTGCTATTCAATTGTTGAGCCCACGATCGAGCAGTAGTCCTTACACTCGCCTCTGATGATCTAAGGCTTCGTCTGTCTGACTTACCTATATGTTTGCCCGATCTAAGGTTCATTAATTTTCTTCCTTGCTCACTCAATTACACGCTCAGATCGTCACTGGTTCTTTGTTATTACTTTCTTGATTCTTTTTAGATTTCTTTAGATTCTTGTTCCGATGTATGCGTCAGGAATTCGACTTTTCGTTATAATTTTGAGTTCTCGTTCCGTCAGACTTAGGTTCTTTCCTTTGGGGTTTTCGCGTCACACACACCTTTAGTCTTTGGACTTGAAAAAATTACGTGTCTTGAACTTGAGGCGTTCCTATCGTTTTAAATCCACAATGCTAACGTTTAGCCTAAGCTAAGAATTGACTGAGGGGGTTAAGTAATCGTCCAACCTCGAGTCGGCTTTGCTGTTGCTCTGATGCCCTGTTGCCCAAGAAGCCGCGCTTCCCAAGCTCTGCTGTCTTCACTCCCTTGCTTGCTTGCCTTTGATTGCCTTTGCTAGACCTGGAAAATTCCAATATTAGACCAATTCACCGGATGATCAAACACTTTGAGTATATACACCCTTTAATTCCCTTTCCTTTTTGCCCAAATTTTCAATGTATGCCCCCTAACTTCCTAGTCCCAAACTAGGTGAACCTCAAAATAGTTTATCAAAAACTAGACGTATCCTTTAAGAAAAAAACAGTTGAGGTCACGTAGTACTCGTCACGAGCTTTCTAACGAGCTATTAAGCTCAAAAAACGGACTTCGGATGAAAAAGTTATGAGCGTTCAGGCCCTGGGGGGTAAAAACTGACAATCAGATTTTCCTTCAAATATAGGCTAAGGGGTCTCTTATGAGTCTAATGGTCCAAAAATTTTTCAAAAATAGCCCCAAAATTGGCCAAAAAATGAAACCCTAAAATTTGCGTTTGGGGTGGACAATCGCGATGGTCAGAGACAATCGCGATGGTCTGGGACCGTCGCGATGGCGTGAGCCTTACACAATCGCGATGGCGTGAAATGAGACCGTCGCGATGGCGTGGAGCTTGCACCGTCGCGATGGTCTGAGACAATCGCGATGGCGTGAGATGAGACCGTCGCGATGGCGTGGAGCTTGCACCGTCGCGATGGTCTGAGACAATCGCGATGGCGTGAGATGAGACCGTCGCGATGGCGTGAAGCTTGCACCGTCGCGATGGTCTGAGACAATCGCGATGGCGTGAGATGAGACCGTCGCGATGGCGTGGAGCTTGCACCGTCGCGATGGTCTGACCGCGATGGTCTGGGCGCGATGGCGTGAGCCAATCGCGATGGCGAGACACAATCGCGATGGTCAGTGACCGTCGCGATGGTCCGGCCAGGCCGTCGCGATGGCGTGAGCCTATCGCGATGGTGTGACACAATCGCGATGGTCAGTGACCGTCGCGATGGTCCACCAAACAATGAATTTTTGAAATGCAAGTATGTTTTCCTACACATGCAAGGGTCGCCTACCTCGTGGTGTGGTCGCCTACAAAAAATACCGAAGGGTGCAGACCATCGCGATGGTCTGAGGCACTCGGCAGATCTTGGACAGAGAGTGAAATTTTACCTTTTCCCAAGCTTCCTGATGCTCTGGATCACTGTTCCTGCAAGAAAACTCAGGAAAACACAAGCACACACTAGCACAAAAACTCTCTCTCGCTCTCTCGCATGCACAAATGAGGGAAAATGAGGTGAATGGGGAGATATGGTGAATTTTCTGATTTTTTTGGAAATGGAGGTGATGATGCGGTGATGAAGATGGAGTGTGGGGGGAGTGAAAAACACTAAAAACTAAGTAAAAACAACAACAAAAACTGAAATTTTTACCTTCCAACGCCACTTCTTGCTATACTCTTACCGTCACACGCTCGTCCTCCAAGCTCTCTCCCCGGCAACGGCGCCAAATTTGGTGTTGCTCTAGCACAATGGTGAGTACCAACGTGAGGAGATACACCTCGTAAATGTCAATCCGTGGAGACGTGAGGACTAGTATGAAGACTATGAGCACGTGATGGTACAAATATGTGAGTGAAAGTACACAAGTATGCACACACACATACACGCACACAAGGAAGAGACAAGCAAGACACAATGGAAGGTGGGAAAATAGCTCTATTACTCGAGGATACTCTTACAAGCTCAAACTAGCTCTAAGCTCACACTAACCAAAATGAACCAACCTCAAAAATGAGCTCTCTAGCTCTTTTTATAGTTTCTAGACTAGTTTTGACCGGTTTCGCATCTAGTGACCGGCCTAGTTAAAAAATATGTCCTAGAGGCTATTTGGAAGGGTAAACGATGTCTAAAAATGACGAAAATTGGTACGCGCATTCTACCTAAGCTCCTCAAGCTCGAGGACTCCTCGGCTTGCACAAAATGGAGCTATGAATTACAAAATGAGGTTTTGTCTATATTACATATGTTACAAGAGTGATGAAGATCACTGTTGGATGTATGAAGAGATAATAAAAACATAATTTGTTTAAAAAAATGATCCGACTGGCTCCCTGCTCCGTTGTTACATGCTTCCGCGTCGTCTGTGCCTCTGGCTGCTTCCAACAGTCCCCCAACAAAATTTGGCATGCCTGGTGGGACTCCAAGGAGATTTGAGCATAGGAGAGGCAAAGTGCAAAGTGTAGAAGAGTTCAAGTGCCGGTAGTGCTATAGTACTACTTCATTGGGGTAAGAGGTAAATCTTCTTATTAATTCTGTTAGCTTAAGAGGATTATGAACAACTCATGACCGTAGCCGGGTCCCAAACATTGAGGGTCACTTGCAAATCAACAAGAAGGAAGGTCGTTAGAAGATCCCTCAGTCCATTGTGATCGACATCATCAACAAAGAACATGGAAGGTCAAGTAGATTTGGAGACTCTACTTTTGAGATTAAATATAAAATTTCCTTCTTTCAAAGGCTTAGCTCAGGAAGATTTGGATGAGCATATTAGGAGATTCTTAGCATTATGCAAAACAAGAGCTTTGATGGGAAGAGAGAATGCCTTTTTGATACTCTTTCCTACAACATTAGAAGGTCTAGCAGGTAAATTGTTCAGCCAGTTTGCTAAAAACAATTTCATCACTTGGGATTTAATGAAAGATGCATTCAAAACTCAATTCCAACATGGGAATACTACAGAAATAATCATAGAGCAGTTAGAAAACTTGAGACTAGGTCCTAGTGAAACGTTTCCAAAATTTGTAACTAGGGCCAAGGCACTAATGGATAAGTTGTCAGATGATTTCTTTATTAAGAAATGATTAGCTAAACCACTTCTGGTGACTACACAAGTTCTCCTCAACTACCCTATTCTACAGAAATGGAGGATCAATAATCCAGCTAAGGAAAGAGCTAGAGGGATTAAAAATGAATAAGCCCCATAAAGAGGAGGAAAATGCTGTGACTTTTGAGAAGGGAAATTGAAGCATTGAAGCTACAAAAGGAAGAGGAAGCCCAAGCAGAAGAGCTGGCTCAACTTCGATAGGAGTTGTAAGAACTCAAAGGGGGTGGCATCAAAAGTTGGCTATGGTGTACCATGTGTAGTAAGCAGGGTCATGTGGTAAGTGAATGTCCATTGCTAAGTGTAACTTGCTAGCTATGAGGAAGGTTGGTCATGAGGCCCATGAATGCCAGTTAAGAGGGATATCTGCACAACCTTATTGGGCACAAGGAGGTGCTCAATTCTCATCCCCAAGCCAAGTTAACAACTACAATCAAAGACCTAGAGGTAACTATGGAAATGGGCCTAGAAGGCCAATTATCTGTTTCAGGTGTGGAGAGTCTGGACATTATCAAATTAAATGCACCCTACCAGAAAATGCTTGCCCTTGCAAGAATTTCCCAAATGCTAGGGATCATTATACAAATTGTTGTCCATAAAACAAAGCATCGACATCTGGGCCCCATCTCCAAATGATCTCAGTAAATAATCATGGAGCAGTAGAAGGAGCCACTATTGTACAATCACCATCCACTAGAGTGGTACAATTAGAAGAAATTGACTCCATGGTCATGGAGACAAGAAGAAAGGAAAAATTCTAGAAGAACCAAACCAGGGATCAAATTCTTTTGGAAGTGATAAAGATGAGAGGGTACAGTAGAGCAAATCAGATATCTATGAGGATGCAAAACAAGAGAAAGGAAGTTCAACAAAAGGTGAAGAGTTAACAAAAAGAAGTTTTTTCATAAACTAATGATTTCATTGGGAATGCATATAGCCGGGCCCACAAGGAACTTGAAAAATCAAACATCAAAACTGACCTTAGGGAATCTAGAGCTTCAAGATTATTCAAGTCAATTAAAACAGAGGTTAGTATTCTTGAGTTAATAAATATGGATGCAAAATTCAAGTCTGAAGTACTGCAAATTATTGATGAGGCTTCCTCATCCACCTTGGTGGCCAAAACTACTGCATTAGGCCAAGGGAAGGGTGTAGAAGAAGCACCTCTCACCGACTATAAGAGTCCCAGATTGACATTAACAATTAAAGGATTAAAGTTACAAGGAGTCATTGTGGATGGTGGGTCTGGCATAAATTTGATGCGTGAGCATACCATGGAAAAGCTTGGCCTATGTCCATCCAGACCAGCCCATTTCACTATTACTTTGGAAGATCAAAGCAAAGTAAGGCCAATCGGGGTGATCCCAAAATTTCCATTGTAAGTACAAGGTAATCTCTTCATTTTGGATTTTCTGGTATTAAGACTGCCCCAGGTAGAAGGGGGATTTCCCCTCTTGGTTGGAAGACCATGGCTGAGGCATGCAAGTGTCATTCATAATTGGGGTAAAGACACTATGTGGGTACAAAAGAAAGGACAAGAACTGACACAGATACATTTAGAGGAGGGCCGAGATCATCAAGGGAACACCAGCATGATGCCATCAGATTGACATTTGCATGGAACCAAAAATGGAGGACCTACCACAAGTAGAGTTCGAGGTAGAAGAAGACATTCTGAATTGGGTGCAAGCAGGCAACTCTTCCTCTTATTTTGGAGTTTTTCTCAATAATTCTTGCACATATGAATGTCATGATGAAAATGAGGATAAAGTTCAGGTTGATGGATTGGGAGAACCCATCACAGACCACAGAAGGGGGAGGAAGACACCCCTCAAATACAACTTGGAGGAGGATGCAACAACAATAGAGAAGGAAGTTACTAAAGTTAAAGACAAGGTAAAACATACTAGTGAAGAATGTTCTTTACCAATTCAAGAAATCCCTGCAGGATGGATGCAGGACAGGGAGGAATACATTGAGATCTAGAACACTCCTGCTTATGCAACAATGCATGAAAAGCTATTGGAAGAAAACAGGGTTGGAGATGCGCACGAAAATACCATGGTAGACAGAAACCTTATCAAAGATTTTTGATCGAAAGTTCTTTCGATCAAAAACTTGTTGCTAATCCAAAAAGTATGTATTTTTACATTCGATCAAAAACGTCATTCCACACATGTTTGTTTGAGAGTCTATAGAGCTCTAATGCTACCATAGAGAATTTTCTTCAGAGGTAAGATTAGTTTTTTTGTTTTGCATATTTGAAAGTATGTGTATGCATATGTATGTATGTATGTGCATGTCATACACATATATGCATACATACACAAACATGCACACATATATATACACACACATTCATGCACACGTATACACACAAAATCATACACACACATAGACATATACACATAAACACACATATAGATACTTGCACATATACGTACACACACATATACACACACATGCATACACATGCATATGCATACATACATAGATACATGCATACACACACATGCACATACATATACACATATGCATGCACACACATATACACACACGTACATACACACATATATACACATACATGAATGCACACATATATGATATGCATAAACACACATTTATAAATGCACACATATGCATACACACACATACACATATAGATACTTGCACATATACACATATACATACACACATATAGACACACACACATACACTTACATGCATACATACACACATATGCATACACATGAATATGCATACATACATAGACACATGTATACAAACACATGCACATACATACATACATATGTGTACACACACATGCACATACATACATATGCATGCACACACATGTGCATACATACTCACATGCATTTGTACACACACATGCATATGTATACATACATACACACATGCGTATGTATACATACATACACACATACACACACATACATAGTGCCACTCAGATATCTCAAAATCATTTTGACCGCTTCCCAATGTTTCTTGTCAGGATTAGACATATATCTGCTCACAACTTACAATGCAAATGCAATGTCTGGTCTCGTAGCTACCATAGCATACATGAGACTACCAACCGCAGACTGATATGGAATTTTGGTCATGAATTCTTTTTCCTCATCTGATTTGGGGTAGTCATCCTTGCTCAATTTCACATATGTGGGTAAAGGTGTACTCAATGCCTTTCCACCCTGCATATTGAATCGGTGAAGTACTTTGGATATGTACTCACTTTGAGACAAGTATATGCATCTTTTACTCCTATCACGAGTAATGCACATGCCAAGGATATGTTTGGCATCCCCCAAATCCTTCATATCAAATGTCTGACTCAACTTCTTTTTGAAAAGTGACAAATCATAAGAGGACTTCCCAGCAATCAACATATCATCGATGTAGAGTATTAAGCATATCAAGCTGCCATCAGAACATCTCTTTGTGTAGAGACAATGATCCTCATTGCTCCGAGAATAGCCTTGGGACTTCATAAAAGCATCAAACTTTTGGTACCATTGTCTAGGAGACTGTTTAAGTCCATACAAGCTCTTCTTGAGCTTACAAACTAGACTTTCCTTGCCAGGAACTACATAACCCTCTAGTTGTTCCATATAGATCTCATCTGTAAGATCTCCATGCAAGAAAGCTGTTTTCACATCCATTTGGACTAGCTCTAAGTCCTCCATTGCAACGAATCCAAGCAACATGCGCAAAGTAGTCATCTTGACCACTGGAGAGAAGATTTCCTCAAAATCAACACCATGTTGTTGCTTAAAACCCTTTGCAACAAGTCGTGCTTTATATTTTGGAGAAGCACTATTTGATGTGAATTTCAGCTTATATACCCATTTACATGGTAAAGCTTTTCTGGCCTTTGGCAAGGGTGGTAAGTCCCAAGTACCATTTTTGTGAATAGAATCCAACTCACTCTTCATGGCACGCTCCCACTTGACATGATCCTCTGTCTGCATAGCCTTTTTGTAGCAAGAAGGCTCACCGACATCTGTTAGCATAACAAAATCTAAACCTGGAACATATCTATCAGGTGGATATGAGACACGTGTAGAACATCTCAATAGTTGCTGAACAAGAACATGTGCAGACTGATCTGAATGGACATTCCCTTGAACATCCCTATGTGCATCATTTTTATGCATGCTAACCGGAGGACTAGTATCCTCAAACACCACTCTTCTCACTTCAACCTCCTTAATGGGTTTTTTATGCATCTTAGACTCATTAAAAATGACATCACTACTTTTGATCACTGACCGTGTTTCAGGATCCCATAAGCGATATCCAAATTGTCCTTCTCCACCATATCCAAGAAAAATGCATTTCTTTGACTTATGGTCCAACTTTTGTCTAAGATTCTTGGGTATATGAACATATGCTTCAAACCCAAAAACTCGAAGATGATCATAATATGGTGGTTTCCCTGTCCATAACTCTTGTGCCACTTTCAGACCTTTTGCAGTACTAGGTGAAAGGTTAATCACATGAACTGCAGTCAATACTGCTTCTGCCCAAAAACCTTGTGAGAGGTTTGCATGATGCAACATAGAGACTACTCTATCTTGAATAGTTCTATTCATCCTCTCAGCTACACCATTCTGTATTGGGGTATAAGGAGGTGTAAACTCTCTACGAATCCCTCTAGACTGACAGAAAAGGCTGAATTCATGTGAGGTATACTCACCCCCATTATCTGAACGTAAAGCCTTAAGCTTAGTTCCTTTTTCAGTCTCAACTGAAGCAAGCCATTTTCTGAAAGTAGGGAATACATCATCCTTTGATTTGCTAGGATATACCCAGACTTTTCTAGTAGCATCATCTATGAAAGTGACAAAGTAAAGAGAACCACCTAAGGAACTAGTGGGCATAGGACCACACACATCTGTATGAACGAGATCTAAAGGCTGAATTGAAGAGTCAATGTGCGTTCTATGCACATTTCTGGTTTGCTTTCCATATTGGTTGCAGGTTGCAGAGGTATTTCTGTAATTCCCTATGGTTCAAAAGTGTTTTTAAAAGTTTTTGGAAGGTTCAAGTGAACCCTCTCTTAGGTGCACATTTGAGGAATTAAAAGGCCAAATGTGAAGGTATGTGAAGCGGCAGCGTACACCGAAGTGAAAGTATGGCACCCCAATTAAAATTTTTGTTTTAGTCTAAAGTCACTACAAGACAAAACAAGGTTGCCCACTTTTGAAGAAAATATTGGGACATCAAAGTGAGCACCAAGATACTCTGGCAGTTAGGAGTGTACATAAATCGAGACTCAAATCAAGCCAAGGCATTATTCTTGAAGGACTAAGCAAGGTAAGCATAGTCTAAGCTAAGCAAGAGAGAGAAGTGCAAGAGACATACAGTGAGTATGCAATGCAGAGAAGTAAAGTGCAAAGTGTGCATGAAGAGGACTTAGAAGAGTGTATAGAAGGGCTAAGCTATACAGCCAAGGATCCCAAGGTCCCATTGAAGTTGTGTGTGTGCCGATAGAAGGTATCCATCCTTCCCTCTATTGGAAGCTTGAGTGCAAGGTGTGCACAAGTGCAAGCTTGCAGAAGGTGGAGGTCTAGTGTAGAGAATGCCTACATTAACAAGAACCTTGGGTATTTTTTACTTTGTGACTGTGCACTCTGTGGGATTTTGCACAGAAAACAATGGATTGTTGTGCATTACCATTGTATTTGTCTTCTTATAATCAACCAATAGAGGCCAGTGTGCATCTTTCTTCTTATCTTTCCTTTTTCTCCTACAAACACTCAAATCCCTTTTGCACAAGAATCCCCCAACAAAATTTGGCATGCCTGGTGGGACTCCAACGAGATTTGAGCATAGGAGAGGCAAAGTGCAAAGTGTAGAAGAGTTCAAGTGCCGGTAGTGCTATAGTACTACCTCATTGGGGTAAGAGGTAAATCTTCTTATTAATTTTGTTACTTTAAGAGGATTATGAACAGCTCATGACCGCAGTCGGGTCCCAAACATTGAGGGTGACTTGCAAATCAACAAGAAGGAAGGTTGTTAGAAGATCCCTCAGTCCATTTTGATCGACATCATCAACAAAGAACATGGAAGGTCAAGTAGATTTGGAGACTCTACTTTTGAGATTAAATATAAAATTTCCTTCTTTCAAAGGCTTAGCTCAGGAAGATCTGGATGAGCATATTAGGAGATTCTTAGCATTATGCAAAACAAGAGCTTTGATGGGAAGAGATAATGCCTTTTTGATACTCTTTCCTGCAACATTAGAAGGTCTAGCAGGTAAATTGTTCAGCCAGTTTGCTAAAAACCATTTCATCACTTGGGATTTAATGAAAGATGCATTCAAAACTCAATTCCAACATGGGAATACTACAGAAATAGTCATAGAGCAATTAGAAAACTTAAGACTAGGTCCTAGTGAAACGTTTCCAAAATTTGTAACTAGGGCCAAGGCACTAATGGATAAGTTGTCAGATCCTCCGCATGATTTCTTTATTAAGAAATGATTAGCTAAACCACTTCTGGTGACTACACAAGTTCTCCTCAACTACCCTATTCTATAGAAATGGAGGATCAATAATCCAGCTAAGGAAAGATCTAGAGGGCTTAAAAAGGAATAAGCCCCATAAAGAGGAGGAAAATGCTGTGACTTTTGAGAAGGGAAATTGAAGCATTGAAGCTACAAAAGGAAGAGGAAGCCCAAGCAGAAGAGCTAGCTCAGCTTCGACAGGAGTTGTAAGAACTCAAAGGGGGTGGCATCAAAAGTTGGCTATGGTGTACCATGTGCAGTAAGCAGGGTCATGTGGTAAGTGAATGTCCATTGCTAAGTGTAACTTGCTAGCTATGAGGAAGGTTGGTCATGAGGCCCATGAATGCCAGTTAAGAGGGATATCTGCACAACCTTATTGGGCACAAGGAGGTGCTTCTCATCCCCAAGCCAAGTTAACAACTAAAATCAAAGACCTAGAGGTAACTATGGAAATGGGCCTAGAAGGCCAATTATCTGTTTCAGGTGTGGAGAGTCTGGATATTATCAAATTAAATGCACCCTACCAAAAAATGCTCCCCCTTGCAAGAATTTCCCAAATGCTAGGGATCATTATACAAATTGTTGTCCATAAAACAAAGCATCGACATCTGGGCCCCATCTCCAAATGATCTCAGTAAATAATCATGGAGCAGCAGAAGGAGCCACTATTGTACAATCACCATCCACTAGAGTGGTACAATTAGAAGAAATTGAATCCATGGTCATGGAGACAAGAAGAAGGGAAAAATTCTAGAAGAACCAAACCAGGGATCAAATTCTTTTGGAAGTGATAAAGATGAGAGGGTACAGTAGAGCAAATCAGATATCTATGAGGATACAAAACAAGAGAAAGGAAGTTCAACAAAAGGTGAAGAGTTAACAAAAAGAAGTTTTTTCAGAAACTAATGATTTCATTGGGAATGCATTAGCCGGGCCCACAAGGAACTTGAGAAATCAAACATCAAAACTGACCTTAGGGAATCTAGAGCTTCAAGATTATTCAAGTCAATTAAAACAGAGGTTAGTATTCTCGAGTTAATAAATATGGATGCAAAATTCAAGTCTGAAGTACTGCAAATTATTGATGAGGCTTCCTCATCCACCTTGGTGGCCAAAACTACTGCATTAGGCCAAGGGAAGGGTGTAGAAGAAGCACCTCTCACCGACTATAAGAGTCCTAGATTGACATTAACAATTAAAGGATTAAAGTTACAAGGAGTCATTGTGGATGGTGGGTCTGGCATAAATTTGATGCGTGAGCATACCATGGAAAAGCTTGGCCTATGTCCATCCAGACCAGCCCATTTCACTATTACTTTGGAAGATCAAAAGCAAAGTAAGGCCAATCGGGGTGATCCCAAAAGTTCCATTGTAAGTACAAGGTAATCTCTTCATTTTGGATTTTCTAGTATTAAGACTGCCCCAGGTAGAAGGGGGATTTCCCCTCTTGATTGGAAGATCATGGCTGAGGCATGCAAGTGTCATTCATAATTGGGGTAAAGACACTATGTGGGTACAAAAGAAAGGGCAAGAACTGACATAGATACATTTAGAGGAGGGCCGAGATCATCAAGGGAACACCAGCATGATGCCATCAGTTGACATTTGCATGGAACCAAAAATGGAGGACCTACCACAAGTAGAGTTCGAGGTAGAAGAAGACATTCTGAATTGGGTGCAAGCAGGCAACTCTTCCTCTTATTTTGGAGTTTTTCTCAATAATTCTTGCACATATTCAAATGTCATGATGAAAATGAGGATAAAGTTCAAGTTGATGGATCGGGAGAACCCATCACAGACCACAGAAGGGGGAGGAAGACACCCCTCAAATACAACTTGGAGGAGGATGCAACAACAATAGAGAAGGAAGTTACTAAAGTTAAAGACAAGGTAAAACATACTAGTGAAGAATGTTCTTTACCAATTCAAGAAATCCCTGTAGGATGGATGCAGGACAGGGAGGAATACATTGAGATCTAGAACACTCCTGCTTATGCAACAATGCACGAAAAGCTATTGGAAGAAAACAGGGTTGCAAATAAGCACGAAAATACCATGGTAGACAGAAACCTTATCAACGATTTTTTATCGAAAGTTCTTTCGATCAAAAACTTGTTGCTAATCCAAAAAGTATGTATTTTTACATTCGATCAAAAACGTCATTCCACACATGTTTGTTTGAGAGTCTATAGAGCTCTAATGCTACCATAGAGAATTTTCTTCAGAGGTAAAATTAGATTTTTTTGTTTTGCATATTTGAAAGTATGTGTATGCATATGTATGTATGTATGTGCATGTCATACACATATATGCATACATACACAAACATGCACACATATATATACACACACATTCATGCACACGTATACACACAAAATCATACACACACATAGACATATACACATACACACACATATAGATACTTGCACATATACGTACACACACATATACACACACATGCATACATACACACATGCATACATACACACATGCATATGCATACATACATAGATACATGCATACACACACATGCACATACATATACACATATGCATGCACACACATATACACACACATACATACACACATATATAGACATACATGAATGCACACATATATGATATGCATAAACACACATTTATAAATGCACACATATGCATACACACACATACACATATAGATACTTGCACATATACACATATACATACACACATATAGACACACACACATACACTTACATGCATACATACACACATATGCATACACATGCATATGCATACATACATAGACACATGTATACAAACACATGAACATACATACATACATATGTGTACACACACATGCACATACATACATATGCATGCACACACATGTGCATACATACTCGCATGCATTTGTACACACACATGCATATGTATACATACATACATACACACATGCGTATGTATACATACATAAATACAAGCACATACACATAATAAATCGACTTGATCCTAAAAAAAAAGTGAAGTCAAGAAACCTTATCTACCTTCACAGTCATGTACGAGTAAGTAAAGTCAGGAAAGAGGGTTAATGATGCATCAAGGACCAACCCTGCACACATGCAAATATGGTATTTTCAACCATACTTTTCTTCAACTTTCGTACCCATATGTGTTTGCCGTATGTTTGAATTATATATACACATTGCATCTAGTTCTCCCACCACCTACTAGAAAGATGTCTCTCCTCCCAACCTTATGCCTCTATATATAGCTACTCGAATCAACGAGGACCATAATCCATATAAAGATATATACAGTTCATGTATATGCACATACATATATAAAACAACACATATTTAGATGCATACACATCACACATTCGTACCTACATGCACACATATATACATATACATGGATATGCAATTATAAACACACTTTGCATATATCACACAAATGTACATGCATACATACACATGTGCATACTAACACATGCATACACATACATACACATGAAACACGCATATGTGCATACTAACACTTGTATATATATAACACACATGAATACATGTACACACACACACACATACACACACACACATGAAGTAATTCGATGGCGATGCACCACAGTGTACTCTCCTTCTTGAGAGCTCCACGACGATATGCTCGGAGTAGAAAACTGAGCTCCTGAGGCCGCACATAGTACTCCGCACAGAGGCTGTAGAATACGCAGAAACACAGTACATAGGAAGTATGAAGACAAACTTCTTAGGTCTTACAAATGCGGTCAAACTTACAGTCTCTGAATGACCAGGCCACTATATATTTTCTTAAAGAGCATATACAAAGAAGTGTTCGGTGCCCATTTGGCTTTTCACATGGACACTAATGGTAACAATCTCCCACTAAAGGCCAATATGGCCAGAGTAACTATGGGAGAAAAAATAAAGAATGATAAAGAATACCTGAGTGTAAGTATACAAACTATACCTCCCACCTGATGGGCATGTTACATAGTATACAAGTGACTGCATAAGATCAAGAATCAAGTAACCCCCATCAAGTGACAACAGTGTCGAAACCTATCCTGTGGTAGAGCTTTAGTCAAAGCATCTGCAGCATTATCTTGAGTGTGAACCTTCTCAAGAATAATGCTCTCAGTGGCTAAGCAATCTCTAATGAAGTGATACCTCACCTCAATGTGCTTGGTCTTTGCATGATAGACCGGATTCTTAGCAAAAGCAATGGCACTCTGACTATCACTGAGCAAGTGAGGTACATGCTGAGGTAAACCCATATCACAAGCAAGACGAGAAAGCCACAATGCTTCCTTACATGCCTCACTTGCTGCAACATACTCTGCTTCTATGGTGGAAACAGTTGTACATTCTTGAAGACGAGATCTCCAAGAGATAGCACCTCCATCAAAATGAAAAATGTACCCTGATGTAGACTTACGATTGTCTACACAATGAGCATAGTCAGAATCTGTGTAACCAATAATGAATGCTTTCCCACTACCTAAGCATAGACACTTGTCCTTAGTGCCACTCAGATATCTCAAAATCATTTTGACCGCTTCCCAATGTTTCTTGCCAGGATTAGACATATATCTGCTCACAACTCCCACTGCAAATGCAATGTCTGGTCTTGTAGCTACCATAGCATACATGAGACTACCAACCGGAGACTGATACAAAATTTTGGTCATGAATTCTTTTTCCTCATCTAATTTGGGGCAGTCATCCTTTCTCAATTTCACATATGTGGGTAACGGTGTACTCAATGCCTTTCTACCCTGCATATTGAATCGGTGAAGTACTTTGGATATGTATTCACTTTGAGACAAGTATATGCATCTTTTACTCCTATCACAAGTAATGTGCATGCCAAGAATATGTTTGGCATCCCCCAAATCCTTCATATCAAATGTCTGACTCAACTTCTTTTTGAAAAGTGACAAATCATAAGAGGACTTCCCAGCAATCAACATATCATGGACGTAAAGTATCAAGCATATCAAGCTGCCATCAGAACATATCAAATTGTCCTTCTCGACCATATCCAAGAAAAATGCATTTCTTTGACTTATGGTCCAACTTTTGTCTAAGATTCTTGGGTATATGAACATATGCTTCACACCCAAAAACTCGAAGATGATCATAATATGGTGGTTTCCCTGTCCATAACTCTTGTGCCACTTTCAGACCTTTTGCAGTACTAGGTGAAAGATTAATCACATGAACTGCAGTCAATACTGCTTCTGCCCAAAAACCTTGTGAGAGGCTTGCATTATGCAACATAGAGACTACTCTATCTTGAATAGTTCTATTCATCCTCTCAGCTACACCATTCTGTACTGGGGTATAAGGAGCTGTAAACTCTCTACGAATCCCTCTAGACTGACAGAAAAGGCTAAATTCATGTGAGGTATACTCACCCCCATTATCTGAATGTAAAGCCTTAAGCTTAGTTCCTTTTTCAGTCTCAACTGAAGCAAGCCATTTTCTGAAAGTAGGGAATACATCATCCTTTGATTTGATAGTATATACCTAGACTTTTCTAGTAGCATCATCTATGAAAGTGACAAATTAAAGAGAACCACCTAAGGACCTAGTGGGCATAGGACCACACACATCTGTATGAACGAGATCTAAAGGCTGAATTGAAGAGTCAATGTGCGTTTTATGCACATTTCTGGTTTGCTTTCCATATTGACAATGCTCACAAAATGAAAAATCAGAGAAAGATAACACAGGTAAGTAGCCAAAACGAGAAAGATTTTCCATTCCACTACGAGATATATGGCCCAAACGACCATGCCAAATACAAGCCATAGGCTGTTCAGTAACAGCTAACAAGTGTTCTTTTTGTGATACAAATAAAGGATAAAGTGAGCCAACTTTGCTTCCTTTTGCAATAACCATATTGCCCTTTGATATACGAAAGGACTGAGCATAGAAGACCACCTTGTAACCAAGGTCATCAAGTTGACCAACTGACATCAAACTGCATGATAACTGAGGTACATGGCGTACATTATGCATAGTAAATTGTGAACCATCAATGAACTGCACAACCACATCTCCAATCCCCACAACATCACACTGGTAAGAGTCACCAAGTCTCACGGTACCAAGAGACTTTGCTGCATAATTAGAGAACCATTCTCTATGTGGTGTCACATGGAAAGAAGCACCAGAATCTAGCGGCCAGGTGTGGGAAAGAGAATCAGCCATAAGTGCCTCAGATGGCACAGTACTATCAAGTGTCAACACATCAACATCATCAAAAATAGCGTTAATTTCTTCAATCTTCACAGTCGAAGTAGATGGTGGAGGTAACTGTTTAACATGCCCATCAACATTCAGTCCTTTACCTTTAGCATTCTTTAATGCATAACAGTCTTTCTTCATGTGTCCTTTCTTATGACAATAATGGCATTCGATATCCCTCTTCCTTGATTTACTTCTACTCTTATTCCGTTGACCATTCTTTTCCTTGTTCTTGCTCCTGCCACGTTGTTGATTCTTTCCTTGGTAAGAATCACCAACATTATATGCATCTCCACTCTGAGTGTCAACCATAGATTTTCTACGAATCTCCTCACTCAAGAGTGCTCCACATATTTCATCATAGACGAGTTTACCACCAGGTGCACTGTTGCTAATAGCTGTGCAAAACGTATCGCATGATGATGGCAGGGTACGTAACAGCAATACTGCTTTCATTTCATTATCCATATCCATTTTTTGAGCCTGTAACTGGGAGAATATAGCATCAAACTCATTTAGATGAGCAGCAACACTATCTGTGTCCTTCATACGAAGGTCATATAATTTTCTCATCAGATACACTTTATTTAATGCCGTCTCTTTTTCATATGTATTGCATAACTTCTTCCAAAGCTCCTCTGCACTTTCACAGTCTAATACTGTAAAGTAAATATTATCTACCAGGTGCAAGCGAATGGTAGACCTAGCCATTTCATCTAACTCATCCCAATCATCTTCATCCATGTCAGCAGGCTTCTTTGAAATCCCATTTACTGGCTTCCATTGCCTGCTTTGAATCAGCACATCTTTAATCTGATTCTTCCATAGAGCAAAGTTTGTGCCATCAAATTTTCGGATCTCAAAATGGTCTTTGCCCTGCAAGTTATAGCTCCTCCTCGGAACACTAGCACTAGACCCTGATCCACCGGATGTGCCTGAGACCTCTGATGCCATGATCATAGAGAACTAAATAGAATGATAATGGAGCTAGAAGAGTCCAAACACCAACAAATAAGTGTATCAAGGAGTAAATTGACCACTCTATAGTTGACTAAACCAGAAATCTGGAAAAATTTTGCCAAAGTATCCTCTGCAGAATTAGCATGTGACCAGTGTCAAAGTATCATAAAACTGCAAGTACTGACATGTCTACCTGCATAGTGAATCACTGACTCCACTGCATATAATCAGTTACCCAATAGAAGCCAACTAGGCTTATTGAGCACCTACGAACAACTATCATACATCTCCTATGGTGAGGTTGGGTAAGTCTTCCACCTGCATCACTGAAGAGACCCCGACATCTGGGTGTCTCCTAGTTAAGAAAACCTCACCACGACCCTCTTTATCAAACGTAAAAGGCTTTATGCAAAGAACGTAACCGCTATATCAATGACCACATGGACGTACATAAGCGGTATCAACAGAAGCATACATGGTGTGTATGTGCTCAATATATGCAGTAAAATGACACTAAAAGGCTGAATACACAGTCCGAAAACTAGCCAATAACACTTGCAAGTGTTTGTCAACTCTGATGTTTTAGGCTTAAAAAAAAAACTGCATAAATTTGCAGCGACTGCTCCCACCAAAATTGAAAAACCCCTCGAGAAACCTGTAGTTTTATGAGTATGGCTGAAAATGCAGCCCCAAAGGTTGATATTTAATGTCTGAGGAGTACAAGGAACACTCTTCTTTATGTTCTTGGACCTGTGCGAAGAGAACTATGTGCGAAAGTACTTCGAAATGGCTCCAAAAAACACCCCAAAATTGCTTCAGAAATAGGCTTTGAAAGCAAAAATGAAGCTTTGAGGGACCAAAACTTGTTCAAGGTAATGTCAACCTTAGTCTTTCCCCTTCTTCAAACACCACAAGAGTGTAGCTTAGTGGCAAGAGATTGCCACGGTTAAGCGAGCTCTCGGGGGAACAGTACTGGGATGGGTGAGCTCCCGGGAAGTACCGGGAACCTCTATATTCCTTGATTGTTGATGTCCTCCCTCGCGCACAGCCAACAACGCCAAAGGTGACTTCGGTGAATCGGATGACAACGTATGCCAAGGTCTATGCCTTGGTCATCGCCTTAGTCGTAAGCCTTGGAGAAAGCCTGGGGGTCAGGGCGGTCAAGGACTTACAAGACAAGGGAGTCAACGAGAAGGGCCAAGCAGGCAAAGCTTTTTTATCAGTCAAAGAAGATGTGGCAAGTAGGCCATCATTTTTCATGAAGCTGAAGGTCAAGTACAAATCACAGGAGCACATCAAAGATCTGGACACACAAGAAGGAGGAGCAAGTAGGGAGCTCCAGGAAGTGTATGTCAAATTGTTAGAAGAAATCCCTATAAAAATAGTGATTTTCATCACTAAAAGCCATTGTAAATACCATTTCATATTTTTATAGCTCCATTTTGTGCAAGCCAAGGAGTCCTTGAGCCTGAGGAGCTTTAGAAGTACCTACCTATCAATTTTCACATGTTTTAGACTCCGTTTGAGCCCCCAAATAGGCCCTAGAACCTAGTTTTTAACTAGGCCGGACACTAGGTCTGGACAAGGCCAAAACTAGTCAAAAACTATAAAAAGAGCTAGAGAGCTCATTTTTGAGGGTAGCTTGTTGTAGAATTGAACTTGTAAGAGCACTTTTGAGTAATCTAAAGAACTCCATTGCTTCTCGCTCTTTGTCTTGTCTTGTGTGCGCATGTGTGTGTATGTGTGTGCATGTTTGTGTGCTTCTCACTCACAGACTTGTGGCCTTCACTTGCTCGAGGTCTTCATACCATCCTCATGTCTTCCCGGATTGACATTAAAGAAGGTGCTACTCATCACTAAGCTACACCAAAGTTTGGCGCCGTTACCGGGGATCGAACCCGGGTCTCCCACATGACAAGCGGAGATACTCACCACTATACTACAAAAATATGAAATGGCATTTACAATGGCTTTTAGTGTTGAAAATCACTATTTTTGTAGGGATTTCTTCTAACAATTTGACATACACTTCCTGGAGCTCCCTACTTGCTCCTCCTTCTTGTGTGTCCACCTCTTTGATGTGCTCCTTTGATTTGTCCTTGACCTTCAGCTTCATGAGAAATGATGGCCTACTTGCCAGATCTTCTTTGACTCCTTTGCTTGCTTGGCCCTTCTCGTTGACTCCCTTGTCTTGTAAGTCCTTGACCGCCCTGACCACTGCCAACACTCCCCCCTCTCTCGCGTTTGTCCTCTCTGACAGACCCTTGTTGAGTGGACCGTTGGATGTAGTACTCCACAACGTCTGTGGCTAAATGATGTTCTGCTATTCTCAACCCTTTGGCCAAATCAGTGAGTAGAGCATCCCAGTCAATTGGTCCCGGTACCTCCGGATGTGGCATGCGTAGCTTTTCTGAGTGGAGCGCCTGTTCTACCGCAAATAACTATAATAGATGAGATGGTCTGGGTATGAATATTTCTTAATGATATTCCCGGAACCCTGTGATAAACATTTCCTCAAATGTTTGTTTGAAGCAGGCTGGTAGATACTTGATACGAGCATGCCATGCATAGACAACGTTGATAGGTGGTGTTGTGCTCATATCGTAGGCGAGATCCTGGTTGCCTTCATTGAATCCGAGAGCCGAGAGGTGAGGTTCTTTGATATTTCGAAAGGCTCTGAATGTGATCAGCATTAACTCAAATATTTTGAGGCACATCTATGCCATGATATCTGGTACATTTTTGAATCTGACTGCCCAGTGTCGGATGGTTGAAATCATGTAGTTGACCATGGGTTGGCCACGAGGGGGTGCTAAGTACACATAGTTTAGCCACTTTTCACATCCCTTAACTATCAAAACTGTTTTAGTGTATTCTGGCCAAGACCTTCTTCGGAAGACAGGGCAGTAGCATGGGTTATACTTGATGTATAAAGGCATGTTATTCCAAGTACATACCCTCTCAGGGTATGTTTCAAGCAGACGTATCCTCCAAGTAGGTTGAAATATATTTCTGTGCGTGTCCCTTGCAGGAATGTCATCGGGTGCTGTTGGAAGCAGCCAGAGGCACAGACGATGCGGAAGCATGTAACGACGGAGCAGGGAGCCAGTCGAATCTCTTTTCAAAGAATCATGTTTTAGAAATACTTTTCAAAGACCTCCAACAGTGATTTTTATCACTAATGTAACATAGAAAAACCCTTTTCTTAATTTCTCGCTCCATTTTGTGCAAGCCGAGGAGTCCTCGAGATTGAGGAGCTTAGGTAGAACAAGCGTATCAATTTTCATTATTTTTAGACACCGTTTACCCTTCCAAATAGCATTTAGGACCTAATTTTTAACTATGCCGGTCACTAGATGTGAAACCGGTCAAAACTAGTCTAGAAACTATAAAAAGAGCTAGAGAGCTCATTTTTGAGGTTAGCTTGTTTGAGGTTAGAGTTCTTTTGAGCTTGTAATAGTGTTCTTGAGTAATAGAGTTGATTTCTCACCTTCCATTGTGTCTTGCTTGTCTCTTCGTAGTGTGTGTGTATGTGTGTGTGCATTTCTATGCTTCTCACCTTCACTCTCACTTCACCTCACATTCACGATCTTCATATCACTCCTATCTCTTCCACGGATTGACATTAAGGAGGTGGAGCTTCTTAACGTGGTTGTCACCATTGTGCTAGAGCAACACCAAATTTGGCGCCGTTGCCGGAGATCGAGTCTAGGACGAATGTCTGATGGTAAGAGTATAGCAAGAAGTGGCATTGGAAGGTAAAATTTTTAGTTTTTTTTGTTGTTTTTACTTAGTTTTTAGTGTTTTTCACCTCCCCCGCACTCCATCTTCATCACCGTATCATCATCTTCATCTCCAAAAAAATCAGAAAATTCACCATATCCACCCATTCTCCTCATTTCCCCTCATTTGTGCATGCGAGAGAGTGAGAGAGAGCTTTTTTGCTTGTGTGTACTTTTGTTTTCTTGAGTTTTCTTGCAGGCACAGAGCTCCAGTGCATCAGGAAAGCTTGGAAAAGGTAAAATTTTCAGTTTCTGTCAGAGATTTCCGTCTGTGTCAGACCATCGCGATGGTCTGCGAAGTGCGGAATTTTTGGTAAGCTACCACACCACGGGATAGGCGACACAAGCGCACACACGAATCCACAGACACATCTGCAAAATTCTCATTTTGGTGGACCATCGCGACGGTCTCAGACCATCGCAATTGTGTCACACCATCGCAAATTTTAGGGTTTCATTTTTTGGCCAATTTTGAAGCTATTTTTGGGAAATTTTTGGGTGATTAGACTCATAGGAGACCCCTTAGCTCATATTTGGAGAAAAACCTGTTTGTCAGTTTTTACCCCCTAGGGCCTGAACGGTCATAACTTTTTCATCCGAAGTTCGTTTTTTGATAAAGGATATGTCTATTTTTAGATAAGCTATTTTGAGGTTGACCTAGTTTGGGACTAGAAAGCCAGGGGGCAAGCATTAAAAAGTTGGGCAAAAGGGAAGGGTCTTAAAAGGTGTATATACTCAAGTGCTTGATCATCCCACTGTGAATTAGTCTAATATTGGATTTTTCCAGGTCTACCAAGGGCAATCAAAGGCAACCAAAGCAAGGCAGAAGGGGCATAAAGCTTGGGAAGCGCGGCTTCTTGGGCATCAGAGCAACCAGAAAAGCTGACTCGAGGTTGGAAGATTACTCAACCCCCTCAGTCAATTCTTAGCTTAGGGTAAACATTAGCATTGTGGATTTAAGACAATAGGAACGCCTCAAGTTCAACAGAATTAAATTTATCAAGTCCAAGACTAAAGTAAAGGTGTGTGACACGAAAACCTAAAGGAAAGAACATAAGTCTGACGGAACGAGAACTCAAAGTACCACGGAAAGTCGAATTCCTGACGCATACATTAAGACAAGAATCTAGAGAAATTTAAAAAGAATCAAGAAAGTAATCACAAAGAATCATTGACGATCTGAGCATGTAGTGAGTGTGCAAGGAAGAAAATTAATGAACCTTAGATCGGGCAAACATATAGGTAAGTCAGACTGACGAAGCCTTAGATCATCAGAGGCAAGTGTAAGAACTACTGCTCGATCGTGGGCTCAACAGTTGAACACTAATTACCCCTACGAGAGCTTAGACACTAGTGATTCAGAAATGGCATTTAGCATAGAAAGACCAGAAGTAGGGTCGAATGTAGCCTATTTAGAAAAACCAGAAGGACCCTATAGAACACAACTAGAGTTTCTCCGAACCGACCGATTAGGTGCTCGCATCTATGAGGATGGATTGCGAAGGCAAGTGGTGCAAATACATAACCCTGATCAACCCATTGGATTGGAACGTCCAGTGGTGAAATTTGAGAGAGACGCGTACATAGACAAGGAAGGAACAATGTACATCTTAAGTACGCAGCCAAACAATACCAACGAGTTTGGCGTGATTCAGCCAGAGACGGAAACTAAATCTCAAGGAAAAGAACCATTAGAAGAGCCTAGAACACCTAGAGGGAAATCTGTACTGACACGAGTACTAATCCCAGAATGGATCCCTCAGGACAACAAAAGCATAGAGTTGTTTGTAAATAAAGAAACTGATGAAGCCTTTTGGAGATACAAGATAGAACTACTTAGTGAGGTAGGTATCATCACGATATACGAGTTCAACGACCCGGATACACCTGGAAAGGTTGTATACCTGGATGAGACTTCAGAAAGAGTCTTTGTGGTGCCTGACCATGCTAAAAACACATACACATGGAAAGGTGAATTGGTATTCCCTCCATCTAGAACGAACATGAATACAAGTCAACAAGGGGCAGGAACATCATCAGCCCATGGAAATCAAAGAGAAAAGAATAAAGAAAGACCCGAAGTAAGCTTCACTCATCCCATTGGGAGAGATAGAACAACCACGGACACTAATAGAGCGGATAGACAAAGAGATCATGGAATACCAGGTGATAGAGATGATTTTCCTCTACCTAGACCACGTGAACACGCAAGAATACTGAGACCCACTCAGTTAGTGAAATCCATGAAAAATTACTTTGATGGGACAGGAGATCCCTATGACCATGTCGCAGAATTCAAGCAAGTACTAAGAGCAGAACAAGTCGAAGACATGTTCACGCAATACAATGCATTTGGGCTAACGTTAAAGAATACCGCTTTAACTTGGTTCCAACCATTGCAACAAAGGCAATTTAGAGACATCCATCACTTTTTAGAGTCATTCATCACTGAATTCTCTAAAAGTGGGATTAGACATGACACGTCCTCGTTGATTCATAGCTTCAAACAGACCCCTCAGGAAATAGTCAGACTGGCAGGACGTAGGTTTAGTCAATATGTTGAACGATGTCCAATGCAAGAGCTACCCTCACAAGCCAAACAAGTTTCATTGTTTCTAGATGGCTTGTTGAGCGTTAAACTACGCTCCTATGTGTACTTAAAAGAACCCAGAACGCTAGAGCAATGCATAAGAATTTGTATAGACATTGAGGACAACTTAGGATATGAGTTGGAACTCTCAAAGGTCTATAAGGACTTAGACTGTTCATCTCTAGCATCCACAAAATTGTCTAACTCGATAGAAGACCTTGCAGAAAAAGTGGCCCAGAAACTAGGAGTTTCTAGTAAACCTAGGGTGCTAACAAACAAGCATTGTTACACCTGTGGTGGTGATCACATGGCAAATGTGTGTCCCAATGCACCACAACCACAAGCCAACCCTAGTGGCCAATACTGTACAATTGAGAGAAGATACACGAATCATACGGCCCAGGACTGCCCATACAACAAACAAACCGTGAGACAAAACTACCCGCAAGCATACCCGCAGCCAGGTAGGTATCAAGGCCAATACAATGCTTAGCCTTATTACTATAGGCCTCCTCAAAACTACCCATACCAGGCTCAACAGAGACCTCAACCTGTCTTAGCTCAGCAGCCACCCCCACCAGCGAATGTCATCTCAGTCAAATACGCTGCTGCAGAAGAGAACCTAAGTAGAGCTTTAGTGCCTTCTTCACCTTTGATCACAGAGGGAGACCCGAACTCAAACAGTTTTGACTCTACGCATGTAGATAGCCCACCTGCTTATTACACAGAGTCACCAGAACATGTGGAAACATATCATTATGATAGTCCACCAGTGGAACCTAGTTGGGAGCCAGACTACGCTCATGTGATGTACACAAACCCAAATCCACGGCCCCAAGTAAGACAACAGAGACCACAGGGCCCTAGAGGACCATGCATTAGGTGCCAAGGAGATCACTTCATAAAGGAGTGTCCACATCCTCCTATAGCAGGACAATCACAGTACTATAACATCCAAGGCTTTTGTGCCGATTGTGGCAAAGAGCATATAATCAAAGATTGTCCTAAGAACCCTGTTAATGCTTCGAATGTGACACCGATCAACGTGATAGGTATTGTAAACAACGTAGAGGGATCCAACCCTACATACGTGCCTATCCAAGCTATAACAAGAGCCCAGGCACTCTTACAGAACCAACAGCTTAATCAGGAGAAAGTAGCCGGAAGTAGTGAAGTTGCAGAATCTAGCAGTAAAAAGACAAAATCTTGGAAAGATTCTAGAGAAAGAATTAAGAGAAAATGGAGTAAAAAGATAACTGAGTTGGAAGGAATTTTGAAGGAATCTAGAGCCAAAATCCTAGAAATGACTTCTCAGGAATTAAATCAAGAGAATCCAGCTCAGAAATCAGGATCAGTTTTAGCGGAACCCATACCAAAAAATCTAGACATGATGTTTCGTGCATATCAGGCTAGATTAAAAGAGGGACCTTAGGTTGCTGAAATGAGTAAAAACTACCCTCCAGCTGATCTAGAAATTGAGAGAACTAAACTTTGCATGAAGATGGTAGAATTAGCACAAGCTTTGTTCGAAGCCTCTAGATATCTTAATTGGACTAACATGGCAAAACCGGAACTACACTTTCAAGGACTGACGGAGAGGCTAGAATACTTGATAGAAAGCAAAGAGAAAAAGGATCAGCACAGGAATCTTAGGGTCCCAGAGACACAAGAAAGGAATGCACCATCCCAGTTTCAAGTACCCAATACAGAAAGTCAAGACAATTTGTCTTCCATACAAAGGCACTCACATGAATTTTTGAGAGAAATCCAAGAAGAGAAATGGAGAAAAGAACAAGGAACTCATCCTCCTATTCAAGAAATAAATGACTTGCAGGAGCAATTTCCCCAAGACATCCCCTCTATATATGATGATGTAGAGGAGGAACCACTGAGTGAACACACAGGATTTGAATTTAATTCTTTACAAGAATTACCTCAGTTCACAGGACCTTGGGAAGCGAAGTCTATTAATATGAGAGCACCCACGATAATAGTGAGGAATGAAGAATCAGTAATCCCTAGAAACACGGAAGTGATCAAGAACACTAAAGTACAGTGTAATCTCACTCTAGAGGAGTTGTTAAAGGTAAAATCAGAATTGTGGAAACGTGTAGCAAATCAATTCCCCGAGCTTGCTACTACTCCCTCACAAATAGGATCACAAAATAAGGTACCAAAGATACCCGTAGAAAAGATTGGAGATGTAAGTGAAGGAGAGGAAGGTAACACTTATCTTCCGATAACCCATCAGGGCTACACCACAAAAGCCATCTTAGATTCAGGAGCCGGAGTAGCCATAGCTACCACCGCTTTATGGAAACGTTGGGGTAAGCCAGCACTCAGACCTACCAGGATGAAGCTACAAATGGCTGACGGACACATAGAAAAACCATTAGGCTTACTAGAAGGCATATCTCTCACCACCTGTGGTGTAGAATTTGAGCATACCTTTGCCATTTGTGATTTTAGAAAAAATCATGCTTATGAGATGATATTGGGAGGACCATTCATGTGTCAGTTGCAAATTGTACAAGATTGGGGAAATAATTCTTTGTACTTGCAACATTTAGGAGTGACTACCAAAGTCAATCTTAAAGACTATTCACATCGAGATGTACCCCCATTACAATGGAATACCATCCATAAGACACAAGTAGAAACAGAATACGTGCACTCATTAGAATCAGATCCTTCTTGGTTGCATGAGGACACTCATTTATGGATATGTAAAGTTGCAAAACAAGAGGAAGAAAGATTAGAAGCAAGGACCTTAGGTGCAGAACAACATCCACGAACCCTTCAAGATCCAGCCTATGCACCTGTAGTATTCCCTGACGAAGAGTTTGAACCCCATGGTTGGGCAGAAATCCTAGCAACCATGGATGTAGCCATCAATGAAGAACAATGGACACCCCACTGTGATGAGGATGGCTATGACATTTTAGTTTTCACGATAGAACCAATCATGTGCGATGCAATTTTAGAAGAATGTGAACCTAACACTGATACATTTGAGGATGCGAGTGATTTCGATTTAGAATCAATTATCATGGACCCACCCTTTGCATCAGAGGAAGAATATTTCAACGAAGTAGAGACTCACCCTCAGAGACACGGAGAAATTATGAATGACGTGAGAATAGCCACTCAAGTGACTAGCAAAAGTGAAGGCAAGAAAAGAAAGAAGAAAGAAACCATGTCAGAAAAAGAAGAACCTTTGTTTGAAGTACCCGAGAACTTCAAGAAATATGAAATCGAAGATAGAAGAATCATGGTACGAATGCCTAATAGAAAGGCGAATGACGGACAAGTATATGATAACCGAGAGAAAACCAAGAAAATAATAGTTGCTATAGAAGGAGAAGAAGAAAAATATACATACATAGGGCAGGATTTGACGAAGGAAGAAGAAGAAGAATTAGTTGCCCTATTGCGTGAATATAGAGATGTGTTCGCTTGGAGTTACAAAGATTTGAAAGGAGTAGACCCAGATATATGTTCTCATAGAATCCCTATGACTCCAGATGCAAAACTGACAAAACAAAAACCTTACACGTACAATGATAACTACGCTGCGAAGATTAAAGAAGAGATAGATCGGCTGATAGAAGCAGGATTCATTTATGAGATTGAGCATACCGAATGGGTATCCCCTATTGTGGTAGTGCCCAAGAAGAATGGAAAATTGCGTGTGTGTATTAACCTTAAAAAAGTTAATGCCGCCACGATTAGAGACAGTTATCCTCTTCCTATCACAGAACATCTATTGGAAAGAGTTGCGGGAAAGGAAGTTTACAGCTTTCTTGATGGTTTTTCAGGCTATAATCAAGTAGCCATTGCTCCAGAAGACCAACACAAGATGGAATTTGCCACCGAATGGGGCATATTTGCATTTCGTGTAATGCCATTTGGCTTAAGAAATGCACCCGCCACTTTCCAGCGACTCATGTGTCATGTTTTTAAAGAATTCTTACGCAAGAGTTTGGAAGTTTATGTCGATGACATATGTGCTCATTCTAATATCAGGCAGACGCATATCCCAGAGTTAAGGCAAATATTTGACAAATGTCGAGAATATCAGGTTTGTTTGAACCCAGAAAAGTGCGTTTTCATGGTCAGACAAGGCAAAATTCTAGGACACATTGTGTCAAAAAATGGAATCTCTACGGATGAAGAAAAGGTAAAGGTAATTGCAGAATTACCTAGACCAACTAATGTGAAAGAGGTACAGGCATTTATGGGCCATTGCGGTTATTATAGGAGATTCATACACATGTATGCAATCATAGCCAAGCCATTGTACTCTCTTTTAACCAATTTTGAATGGACAGATGAATATGAAAATTCATTCAACGAACTTAAACAACGCTTGTGCTCAGCACCTATATTGACTACTCCAGATTGGAGTAAGCCATTCCATGTACATGTGGATGCATCCAATTACGCCATAGGATGTGTGTTAGCACAACCCATGAATCAAGGTAACATAGATCTCCCCATAGCTTATGCGAGCAGACAATTGAATGCAGCAAAAAGAAATTACACCACGACGGAACGAGAACGATTAGGGATGATCTATGCAGTAAAGAAGTTTAGGCATTACTTGTTGGCCAACAAATTCAAGTTCTTTACAGATCATCAAGCCCTATTGTACCTAGTCAACAAACCCTGTAACACAGGATGACTAATACGTTGGTTTCGATTACTCATGGAGTATGATTTTGAAGTAGTAGTCAGGAAAGGAAATACACATCTTAGAGCTGACCACCTTTCAAGATTAACCTCAGGAGAAGCTCCTCAAGGAATAGCGGATGATCTACCAGATGCATACTTGTTTAACCTTGAGATAGCACCAGAATGGGCCAAACCAATAGTCCCTATTCTCACATATGGACCAAAGAATCCTAGGATAAAGATCAAAGAAGGAGAGATTACCAAATCTCAGAGATATCAAATCATAGCAGGAAGCATATATAAATAGGATAATCAAAAGATTCTTGTTTGTTGTGTAGATGAATCAGAACATGCAAATTGGTTGCAATTGGCACATGTAGGTGCATTAAAGCAACATCATTCGAAACATTGAACATTACAGACTCTGCATAGACTAGGAGTATATTGGCCTTCGATGGAAGCAGATGTCTACAAGTTGTGTAAAGAATGCCATGTTTGTTGTGAAAGACCACCAGTAGACCATGCTACATTATATCACGTGTCTCTCACACCAGACTGGAGTGAACCTTTAGTGACATACTTGAGGACGAAGACATTCCCTCAAGGAATGACCTTAGCTCGACAACGAAGTCTGGAGCAGGAAGCTCAAGACTATTCACTTATTGGCGATAATCTATACAAAAGAGGACGAGATGGATATCTAAGACAATGTGTTCATGAAAGCGATTATCTGAGCATACTAGAGACTGCACACCAAGGTGTTGCAGGAGGTCATTTTGGACCTGATAGGATAATCAAAGCCATCCTCTTTGTAGGATTATGGTGGCCCACTCTTCACATGGATGCTCATACCTATGTTAAGAGATGTGATGTGTGCCAAAGAACTCAATTTCCTACTCGCAGAGATGAAATGCCATTGAAACCCATGATGGGCGGACGTGCATTTTCAAAGTGGGGTATAGACTTTGTAGGACCCATTAACCCCCCTGCAAAAGGTACACATGCTGAATACATTATTGTTGCCACAGATTATCTTACAAAATGGGTAGAGGCAAAAGCCACAAAAAAGAATGATGCACACACAACTGCAAAATTCTTATTTGAAAATGTCTTTACAAGATATGGATTGCCTATAGAGTTAGTGAGCGATCGAGGAACTCACTTTCTAAACCAAGTCATTGAATATTTGTTACAGGATTTTATGGTGATTCACAAGAAATCCGCACCATATCATCCTCAAGCCAATGGTCAGGCTGAAAGCACTAATAAGATCCTTTGTAACGTACTGACAAAACTCGTGAACAACAAACGTTCAGATTGGGACAAACAGTTACACCACGTTGTTTGGGCATATCGAGTGGCCTACAAGACCGTACTCAATGCAACTCCCTTTCAGATGGTTTTTGGTCAGAATGTTGTGCTTCCTTTGGACTTCTTGATACTGACCCTTAAGGTTGCACAAGAACATCAGTGGACCGGCCATGAATTATCAGCGAGAATAATGGACTTGGAACGATAAGGAGAAACCAGGCTAAAGGCAGCAGCAGGAATATATGCAGCGAAGAATCGACAGAAAGCATATTTTGATGCACATGTGAAAGATAAAGGCCTAAAAGAAGGAGATTTAGTTCTAGTATATACGCTAAAGCAACACGCACGGAAGCTAGAAAAGCGAGGTTATGGACCTATGATCATTAACCGACTCTCGACAAGTGGAGCAGTACAGTTAGCCACCTTAGAAGGAGATATAATGCCTAATTACATTAGTGGCTGTCGAGTCAAGTTATATCAGGAACCTCTTACTGAGGATATGCTTAGATGACTCACGTTAGCAAAGAAGCGTAAGGAGGAAGAAAATAGAATACGAGCGGAAGCTCAGGCAGAAGCTATAGAACGCATTAAGCGCATGAAGTTAAGAAGACAAGGACTAGGGAGAGAGCAGTATAACCATCTGGAAACAACACCCAGATATCCCATGGCTGTGTGTGAGGTAAAGTCACGAACTCATCCTAGCATAGTGGATAGGAGACCATTCATTAGAGTCAGGCTAGAGCACGACAACCCTTGCCAAGAGCTCAGGGCTTTAATTGACTCAGGTGCTGCGATTGGTGCGATTAGATGGTCCCACTATAAGGATTCAGGAATAGAAATGCGGCCAATTGAGGCATACCTCATAGGGCTAGGAGGTATGGAAACCCCTTGCATGGGTGAGGTGGACCTTCCTATCCTCATTAAGGAAGTGACCATGTGTTGCAGAGCCAAAAAGCGCACAAAGCAGAGAAAAAGATGGGCCCCAAAATTTTTCCGATTTGGACCACATATTTTTGTAACATACTCATTTTTGTAATATATTTCCCTTTGTAAAGGCACTAGAGGAGTCCTCTAGATGCATTCCCACAGAAGAATCGAAGCTTACCCATGTAAAATAGTAGGAAATTAGCTCTTAGTGAATAAAGTGCCGGTCACTTGTGTGAAAGGACCATTTTTAGGGCACTAGTATATAAGTCAAATGTGACTCTTTGTAAAAGACTTTTGGCCATTGTGAGAAGGGAGAGCAGAAATTCGAATTTGTGTCTTCTTCACTCCTTATCTTCTTCTTCATGAGCTTGTATGCATGTGTATTGCTTGAAAAGAGTGCTTGTGAGTGTTGTCTATCCTTGAGAGTGTCTATTTGCTGTAGGGAAGGTGTGTGCGAGGTGTAGGAAGTGCTGAAGCATCTGAAAGTATTTTCGCGATTCAGTATTTCTGTCATAACTTGAAGTAGGAGTGTCGGAATTGAGTGAAACCACTGCCATTGGATGCGTCTTCTCGAGAGCTTCGAAAGGCATATGCTATTTGCTATGTTTGGAGCTCGGAGCTGGGAGAAAAGTCCAAAATACTGACGGCTGCTGCACCAAGTATCGTTTCGTCTTGACCTACAGTTAGAGCTTGTTAGGATAAGCATTTACCTCAATTTCACTCTTGAGTAGTTCATTTGCGTTGACCATTACGTGATTGCATGTCTTCATACACTCGGCTAGGTTAGCATACTCTTCGGATTGATAAATTAAAAGCGTGTATCCCCACTATATGCACTTGTGAGGGGATTGAGGTACAATCTCTTTCTCCGCAAGTCCCTAAGCCGATACTTAGGTCAACACACTTTTTGGCGCCGTTGCCGGGGAGTGACGAATCAAACCGAGGCATTCGCGTGATGGTAAGTAGCTTTTTGCTTTGAAGAACTTGGAGGAGCGGAAATCTTCTCTTCTTTGGTAAGTCAATTTCAGCCGCACTTGCTACTTCTCATTCTTGGAATGTGTGTAGTGAGTTGATAGATTAGGGAAGTGAGTAAAAGAAGTAGAATAGGAGTGAGTGGAGAGTAGAGTAGGCTTTAGTGTTGTTAAAAAATTTTCCTTTTTCTGTAAGCTAGGAATTCCCAAGTATAAAAGCCAAAAAATTTCATTTTTCAAGTTACTTGTTGAACAAGTATCGTGGAGAGCTGTGTCGAGTGTCGTGTGAGCCCAGCGATCGTTTCGAGGAAAGCAAGCAATAGGGAAGAGTTCTGTGCAAAAGAGTTGGACCAAGAGATCATGGGAGCTTCCAAGGTAAACTAAACCACACATTTGCTCAAAAATTTCAGCATTTCAATCTAGGAAAGGAAGAAAACGACCTGCGCTGAGTGTCGTTTGGGCCTTCAGGGGGTTAAAAATCTTTGGTTGATTGATACAGTGGGTAAGGGTAAGAGAGAAGAGGTAGGTGAGAAAGGGGGAAACATCAAATCTAAAAAAACATCACAAAAAATTTGAAAAAGGGTCAAGTATCGCTTTGCTCCTGCGGTCGAGTATCGTTTTACTCCTGCGGTTGAGTATCGCGATATTTCCCAGCGGTCGTCGATCGTTTCATTAGAGATCGTTTGAGACAGCGGTCGTAGATCGTTTCGCTAGAGATCGTGTTGATCAGAGGTCGCCGGTCGTGTATCGTTTGCCAAGTATCGTGATCCAGAGATCGCGACACTTGCCAAAGATCGGTATCGTTTCAGTGAAATATCGCCGATCGTTTCTTTCAGGTATCGTCGATCGTTTCTAGTGAAGATCGTAGATCGTTTATGTTCGAGTATCGTGTATCGCCTAGTGAGAGATCGTGTGTCGTTTCAACCGAAGTATCGCCGATCGTTTCTACTAGAGATCGTCGGTCGTGTATCGCTTTCTGCCAGAGATCGTTTGGCTAGAGATCGTTTTGTCAAAGATCGTTTTCGAGCGATCGTTTGAGCAAGTATCGTTTAGACTCAAGTGTCGATTTCCAGAGATCGTTTTGATCAAATATCGTCTGTCAGCGATCGTTTTGGTCAAAGATCGTAGATCGTTTCATTGAGAGGTCGTGTATCGTTCCAAGTCAGAGATCGTTTGGGGAAAGGTCGTTTTCCAGCGATCGTTTCACCCAAGTATCGTTTGGCAGCGATCGTTTCTCAGAGGTCGTGAGAGTCAAGTATTGTGACTGGAAATTGTCTTTCAGTCACATTCCAGCCTAAGTTTTCCCTAGACTTCTGAACCCTAACTTAGGACTCTAGAAACTAAAGGTGGACCAGAATTGATTAGAGCTCGTAAGTGAATGAACCTGAGATCAGGAAGAACCCTAGGAAGCCGAAGAAGTGTAATTTCTTCCGTAGGGAGTGTTGCTGAACCAAGTAACCGTTCACACTATTCTGAGACCTCCAGTGAGTCAGAAGGAGAAATCCCCATGGCTTCCGAGGATATGCAAAACACGGTGCCCATGAGTGGCCAGATGTCCATCATTGAGGGCGAATACAGAACTTCCTTAGAATATGTGAGCACTAACCACAATGAGATACCTATCTATTTGGATGGTCTAAACAGATCAGTGGCCAGACTGAGGAAGGCTTCAGAAGCCTACATAGTGCCAAGACCGGCAGTTAAGTACATAGGAGGACTGTACATGGATAAACAAGACATTCAATACATGGTCACAGAACACCCTGAAATCATTAATGAGCGTGGTGAGGAAAATAATACTTCAAGCTTAAATGGATATGGAACTGAGGAACAAGTAACAACTCCTAGAGGGAGATCGACAATCACTAAACTTTGGAGAGGAGACTTAGTTCCCCAGGATGACACTCTAATGGATGTGTATTTGATCAACGGGATGGAGCACCTGCTTAGAGCCCATTCCTCTATATGGGAAGCTGCTCCTAATCCAGTTACCATCTATGAGTTACAAGATCCTGAATTCCCCACCATCATCACATATTTGGACAAAGACCACAAAAGATATTGGCCAGTCACTGAATTAGAGAGAGCTGAGCTGAAATATCAGAACATCCCAGTGTTCCCCCCAAGGGACCAAGCCACAACTTCACGGAACCCACATGGAACCTCTCAAAATGATCCAAGTCAACATTCGGGACAAACACAACAAACTCAACACACCCGGATCCCTGTCAGACCACATGTTCAATTCGCAATGCCTGCCACTAATCCTAATTATCGGCCACAACCAGCCATTGAACCAAGACATGGAGTTCATGCTCCAGTCAGACCACAGGTAGTACGAGGACCAGGCATACCTATAGGAAGACCTATGATCCCAGGGATGCCTAGACAACCCGAGGCAGGAAGACGACTAAGACCAATCCAAGTGGCCAAATGTATGAGAAATCATTATGATGGCTCTAGTGAACCTTATAACCATATAGCTGAATTTAAACAAGTAGTTAGAGCCGAACAGGTAGAGGACTTCCTGATTCAATACGAGTCCTTTGGCCTTACCTTGTCAGACACAGCCCTGGCCTGGTTCCAGCCATTGGATCCAAATACCTTCCAGAACATGGATCAAGTATACCAAGAAATGATTGAAGAATTTACTAAGTCTGGAATCAAGAACAATTCTTCGTCATTAATCCACAGCTTCAAACAGGTTCCGACTGAGTCAGTCAGATTGGCTGCCAGGAGATTCAAACAATATGTGGACAGATGCCCAGTGGAAGAGAGGCCGACACAAAATAAAATGGTGTCTTTATTTTTGGAAGGATTACTGAACGGAACCTTGAGGTCATTAGTGTACGTGAAGAGAGTTCAAACTTTGCAAGAGTGTATGAAGGAATGTATAGACCTAGAAGATAACCTTACAGAAGACTTGAAAATACCCCAAGGTAGTGTGAAAAGTGAGGAGTCATCAAGTAGCACATCAAACCCTAAAAACGACGTAGAGGAAATAGCCGACTTGCTAGCAAAAAAACTGAATATGCAAGGACAGAGGAATTATCCCACCAATCCTATGAGAGTACCCATGCTTAGAAGGTGTATGCAGTGCGGAGGTGACCATCCTTCTCATCTGTGTACTAGGGGAGTAGTTCCACCACCAGCTTATGGTTACAATAGACCCACTGTCCCAGGACCACTACAGTATTGCAGTATAGAACAGAAATACACAAATCATAGCTCCGACAATTGTCCCTACAATAGGCAAGCAAGACCAGCACAGCAATACATGAGACCGTACGGATACCCTCAGAATCACCAGGGAGGTGAAGCTTTTAGGTATTCTTCTTATCAGCCGCAGGGCCCAGCACCGCGACCATATGCTTATCAGGGATATACACAACCACAGCCAGTACTAGGACAACAACCTCCCCACCCTCAGAATGTTGTCCCAGTCAAAATTGCTCAACCGGAAGAAAACTTAGAGAGAGCCATAGTACCAGCTACACCTTTGACTAGTAATGAACCATATGACTCGTTTTATGATCCTAGTCAAGGAACACATACCAATGGTGAGAACACAATGATGGAATATGGACAACTGTGTGAACCATATGCCTATGGCATGGATGCACCAGATAGTTCCTACGGATATGAGCAGGATTATGTGTCATTGATGTACACCGCTCCTAGAGCAACTATGCCACCCCGACCCATGAACAGACCGCCTGTACCCAGAGGACCATGTTACAGATGTGGAGGCGATCACTACATCAGAGAATGCACATTGCCAAACCCACCCCCACCACAACGAGTTTGGGAAGGCTACTGTAGTGATTGTGGTAAGGAACATCTTTTTAGAGACTGCCCAAGAAATCCCAACAAAGTTACATCAAACGTGCAAATCAATGTAATTGAAGTAATTGAATCATCAGGGAGCGACAAAGAGTACACAGTACCTTTAAAAGCCATGACAAGAGCCAAGGCCAGAGAAAACCCTGATAAAACGGAGGAAAACAACCAAAGTGACAGGGAGGTGAACACACCCATCCCTCAAAGAGTGGAAGACTCAGAAGAACCAGAGAAAAGTATTGTAAGTAAAAGGTCCCAGAGATGGAAGAACCGAAGAGATAGGATAAAAGAAAAGAAGTTATTACAAAAGAAGGAGGAGGAGGAAAACAAACAAAAACTAAAGGAAGAACCAAAGAAGGAAAAGGAAATCAAAAATGGAAAATGTCAGAAAGAAGAGGTAGGATCGGTATTAGCAGACCCAATGCCTGAAGAATTAGCCATGTGGATTCAGGCATATAAAGCAAGAATAAAAGCAGGACCTACCATAGAGCAACATGAGAGAGAGTATCCGAGAGGCGACTTAGAGAAAGAAAGATTGGAAATCTGCAAAAAATTGATAGAAGTTGCCCAACAAACATTAGAAAAAACCGCATCATCTTTACCAAACAACCGAATTTGCGAAGAAAAATTCCAAGAATGTCTAAATAACCAGGAAAAGCCTAATGTGAATAGACCTCTGAATGATGAAATTGGTATGGAGAGAAAGGAAGGATCCATAGTCCCTGAAACAGAAGGAGATTGGACTAAGGATTTATGGGCGCGAGTTCAAGAGGACAAGTGGAAAAAGGTAGAGGGAATGGAACTGCCCTTTGAAGAATTGAAAGCAGAAAACGAAATAGAGGATTCAATACCTGAACTTAATTCAGAAGAAATTTTTCCAATGGATGCAAGTGACAAAGAAGCCGAAGATGATGTAAGGGAACTACCTAATTACACCGGGGAATACGAGCACAACTCAGAATTGTATCGCATTCCATCAATAAAGAGACGAGAAATGAATCCATCAGTTCAAACATCGGAGATCATACAACGCCTTAGAGAAGTGAAAATCCCATGTACCTTAACGTTCGAGGAACTGTTAAAGGTAAAACCACATCTGAAAGAAAAATTGATCAATCAGTGGGAAATCAAGGAAGAAAAGAAGGAGGTAGATGACGAAGTGAAAACGGTGAGAATTCCAGTGGATAAAGTAGGAGACTTTAGTGAAGGGGATGAAGGAAATACATGTCTACCAATCACCTATAGGGGTTACACAACCAAAGCCATATTAGATTCAGGAGCTGGTGTTGGCATTGCTACCAAAGAAATTTGGGAGAAATGGGGAAAACCAGCATTGAGACCAACACGCATGAAAATTCAAATGGCAGATGGACATACGGAAAGACCCTTAGGATTATTGGAACGAGTAGTCTTCACTACGTGCGGAGTGGAATTCGAACATACTTTAGCAATTTGTCACTTTGAAAGGCCAAGCAATTATGAAATGATTTTGGGAAGGCCTTTCATGAGACAACTAAAGGTCGTACAAGATTGGGGAAAGGATGCAGTGTACCTACAACACGCAGGCGTCACCACTAGGATCAACCTACATACGTACACATATCAAGATGTACCACCTCTCCAATGGAATCAAGTCCATAAAGAGGAAGACGATCAATCGATTCATAGTGCAGGTTCTAGTGACCAATCCTGGATGAACGAGGACACTCATCTATGGATATGCCAAGCTGCGAAAAAGGAAGAAGAGAGAAGAAAAAGTTGGCAGCAGAAACAAGGTGTAGTAAGATCGGTACAAGATCCAGCTTACATGCCACAAGTATTTCTAGACGAAGAATTCGAACCTCACGGTTGGATGGAAATCTTAGCCACCCTCGATGTCTGTGTAAATGAAGAGGTGGTAACTATGAACGAATGTATTGACGAGGATGGTTATGACATTAGTTTGTATGTGGTAGTCCTTCAGGAGGCAGAAGAAGGAGAAGTAATTGAGAAAGACTGGAAGGAGGACTACGAGAGCATTGAAATGGAACCAGAACCCCTGGATCTAGGGATTAGTATCAACAACATGGATATCACTGCCAATGAACAACATAAGGATCTCACACAAAAGGAAGAATTAGAAGTTGAAAGGGAGTTAGAAGAGGAAGATAACAAGCTTCAAGACCAATTTGAGGTACCAGCTCATTTTAAGAAATATGAAGTGGAAGAGAGGAAGATTGCTATTCAAATGCCTAAAAGAGAAGCACAACCGGGAATAGCATATGATAATAAAGAGCAGACCAAGAAAATAGTCGTAACCATGGAAGGAGGAGAGGAACGATGTACTTTTATAGGACAGGATGTCTCATTAGAGGAGGAACAAGAGTTAATTTGTCTCATAAGAGAATACCGGGATGTCTTTGCTTGGACCTATAAGGATTTAAAAGGAGTAGATCCATCTATATGTGCGCATAGAATCCCCATGACATCCGAAGCCAAACCTTCCAAACAGAGACCTTATACTTATAATGATGTGTATTCAGCCAAGATAAAAGAAGAAATAGATAAGTTAATAGATGCTGGATTCATTTACGAGATTGAGCACACAAAATGGGTGTCACCTTTGGTGGTTGTACCAAAAAAGAATGGCAAGTTAAGAGTGTGCATCAATTTAAAGAAAGTAAATGCTGCGACCATAAGGGATAGTTACCCCTTACCAATCACTGATCATCTCTTGGAAAGAGTAGCAGGGAAGGAAGTTTATAGCTTTTTGGATGGCTTTTCAGGGTATAATCAGGTAGCCATTGCTCCTGAGGACCAACATAAGACAGCATTTGCAACTGAATGGGGAGTATACGCCTTTAGAGTCATGCCTTTTGGTTTAACGAATGCCCCAGCTACATTCCAAAGACTGATGTGTCATGTGTTCAAGGAATTTCTGAGAAAAAGCATGGAGGTATACGTGGATGATCTGTGTACATATTCAGCCATACGATCAGAGCACATCCCTGAACTAGCAAAGATTTTTGCTAAATGTCGACAATATAGAGTATGCCTCAATCCCAAAAAATGTGTCTTCATGGTGCGACAAGGGAAAATCTTAGGACATATTGTTTCTAAGAATGGAATTTCCACGGATGAAGACAAAATCAAAGTCATTTTGGATTTACCAAGACCAAAAACTGCTAAAGAAGTTCAAGCATTTATGGGACATTGCGGTTACTATCGAAGATTCATACACATGTATGCCATAATTGCTAGACCTCTTTATGCATTGTTAACTCAATTCAATTGGACCGAAGAATGCGAAAAAGCTTTTAATGAGTTGAAGAATCGATTGAGTTCAGCACCCATTCTTCGAGTCCCTAACTGGAATAAACCGTTTCATATTCATGTTGATGCTTCCAAGTTTGCCATTGGGTGCATCTTAGCTCAACCAGCTGATACAGGTAAATTAGACCACCCGATAGCCTATGCCAGTAGACAGTTAAATCAGGCGGAACGCAATTATACTACTACAGAAAGAGAAGGCTTAGGGATGGTTTATGCAGTCAAGAAGTTCAGACATTACTTACTGGCAAACAAATTCAAATTTTTCATTGATCATCAAGCTCTATTGTACTTAGTCAACAAGCCTTGCAATACAGGAAGACTAGTACGATGGTTTTTATTGCTAATGGAGTTTGACTTTGAGGTAATAGTCAAAAAGGGAAACACACATGTGAGAGCAGACCACCTTTCTAGATTAAAACACGGAGAACCACCCGTAGGAGTACCAGATGAGCTGCCAGATACGTACCTTTTTAACCTGGAGGTATGTCCTCAGTGGGCAGAAAAGTTGATCCCCATACTTACACATGGACCTAAAGATGGGATCACACCAAACCGAAAGCAAGATCTTTGGAGGACTAAAAACCTTCACATTATTGCTGGAAGTTTATACCACCAGGATTCAAGCGGACTACTGATGAGATGCGTGGAAGAAGATGAACAAACAATGTGGCTTCAGAAAGCACACATAAATCAATGGAACACTCACTTGAACGCAACTGGAACATGGCAAACACTCAAGAGATTCGGCATATATTGGCCGACCATGCAACGAGATGCACATCATTATGTGTCAACCTGTCAAACCTGTCAAGAACAAATCCCAGATGAGAACTCTACGTTATGTTATTCTACAATAGCACCAAGGTGGAGCATGCCTTTAGTAAAGTTCTTGAAAACTCGAGAGTACCCTGATGGAGCTACCCTAGCAAGAAAACGTGCTCTTGAGGAACAGGGCAAAGATTACGTCATCCTAGGACAACAACTCTTTAAACGCGGGAAGGATAACCAGCTCAGATTGTGCATTCATGAAAATGAATATCTCTCTGTATTAGAAATGGCACATGCAGGAGCTGCGGGAGGACATTTCGCAGCAGACAAAACGGTCAAGATGATTCTCTTTGCAGGCCTGTGGTGGCCAACTCTACATATGGACGCAGAGACATATGTGAGAAGCTGCGAAACATGCCAGAGAGCAAAATATCCCATTAGAAGAGATGACATGCCTTTAAGACCCATGGTTTGTGCGAGGGCCTTTACCAAGTGGGGAATTGAATTCATAGGACCTATCAATCCACCTGCGAAAGGATCACATGCGGAGTACATCATAGTAGCCACCGACTACTTGACTAAGTGGGTAGAAGCAAAAGCCACTAAAAAGAATGATGCTCAAACCACAGCAAAATTTCTCTTTGAGCACATATTCACACGCTTTGGACTACCGATCGAGATAGTAAGTGATCGAGGAACGCATTTCTTAAATGAAGTCATTGAATCATTAATGAATGAATTCTTAGTGATTCATAAAAAATCAGCCCCATACCATCCTCAAGCTAATGGGCAAGCTGAAAGTTCCAACAAAGTACTTTGTACGGTATTGACAAAGATTGTCAATAATGGAAGGTCAGATTGGGACAAACAATTGCATCACGCAAATTGGGCCTTCCGAGTGGCATATAAAACGGCCATTGGAACTACGCCTTTCAACCTAGTGTATGGGCAAAATGCAATTTTGCCAATTGACTTCTTAGTACCTACACTAAAAGTGGCCCAGCAATATGAGTGGAACGGCCATGAGTTGTCTCAGCAATTAGATCAAATTGAAAAGCTGCACGAGACTAGATTGCAAGCGGTAGCGGGCATTTATGCCGCCAAACGGAGACAAAAGGCTTATTATGATGCACATATAAAAGACAAGGGACTGAAAGAAGGCGATTTAGTCCTAGTATACACCCTCAGACAACATGCAAAGAAGCTCCAAAAACGCGGATATGGACCCATGATTATAAATCGAATCTCTACTAGTGGTGCAGTCAATCTCGCCACATTAGACGGAGATATTCTTCCCAACTACATCAGTGGATGCAGAGTGAAAAGATTCATGGAGCCATTGACTGATCAAATGCTAGCACGACTATTAGGAGCTCAGAGTAGGAAAAAGGAAGAAGAACGCATACGAGAAGAAGCAAGACAGGAAGCCCTAGAACGTATCAAAAAACGGAAAGAGTGGATGAGAGAAAGGGACGAGAGATATCGATTAGGAGAAGAACTCATCCCAATGGCTAATTTTAGAGCCACTGAGAACTCCAGACAACAAAGAAGACAGCCTTATTTGAATCTGGGGGCAGGACGGAAAGAGTATCACTTAGTGGATGCTCTCATAGACACAGGAGCAGCAATAAGCTGTATTCGATTTTCTTTGTCTCAGAGACTTAAAGAGGAGATACGCCCATCGAAGGCACAGCTAATTGGAATAGGAGGAAAAGTTACTCAATGCATAGGTGAGGTCACTTTACCTTTACATATGGGGAACAACACGATGGAACAGAGACTCTTAGTGTGTAAGGACCAAGATCTCCTTGAAGATGTGGTGTTAGGACAAGATTGGATCTACGAATATGAGGTAACCATTCAATTGGCTTTAGGATACATCTCGGCCAGGATAGGACCCCGTGAAGTATTTAGTTTGCTAGACGAACGACCACCCAAAGCTGCTATTATAGAGCCAGAAGTCCATCTTAACGAACAAAGTCATGGTTGTATGTTCACTAACACTATAGAAACCTCATCGTCCAGTACATCATGTGAAAATACTGTGAGTCCTGTATGCACTCCATCCTTGAGTTTAGAGAGTCACAAGAGTGCACAAGAACATGAAACCAAGCACAGAGAACCACAAAGCACAGGAACGAATACCACTTTGCAAGAAGGGAAGTCTACACCTGTGCAAGTGTACCCCATTCCACATTCGACACTGGCGTGGATAAGAAAGGACCAAAAGAAGGCCTATCTTCAACAACAGACAAGTCTTCGACAGCAGCGTGAGCAATGGCATAAGAAGACAAAGAACTTCGAACACTTCAGGCAACCACGACTCAAGAGCATATGGATCCCAAAGAAGCTAATAACTGCACAACCTGATCGAACAAAAATATGGGTTCCAAAGTCATGTACTCCCAGGACAACCATCCCAAACAAGGAACATCCTCAGAAGGGCTATCACACTCAACGTGATCAACAGAAACATCAGCCGAGAAGGAGGACATATTGGAGGAAGAAGGAGTCCATAAATGCCATACAAACCAACGTGAGATTTCCAAATGGGAATCAGCAGACATACTACCGAAGAAGAACCGCATTCATCAAAAAGGTGGAGAATACAGTACATCCCATCCAAGCGAAGCAAGTTTGGATGCCGAAAGACAAGACAAGCTGCATACATCGTGCAACTACTTCCAATTGCACATACAAGGAGTTGCCAAGATCCAGAGTATGCATGATAGGGCCACATTACAAGGCCAAGCATTCGGCACGTCCTTCTTCTATTTTCGGATAGTCATGCACATTTTCCCTTTGGAAATAGGAGAGCACTTGTACATACTTAAAATATTACTCCAAAAAGTTTTGTACTAACCGCTTCGGCTATGAACTAACTTTTATGTTTTCTTTTCAGCAAAAAAATATAAAAATACATGAAAAATTCAGGTATTACCTTTCTCACACCCACGGGAAAGGGACGGCACCATGCACTCGGAGCAACATCGAATTAATAATCAATATATGGAGGAGGATTTATGAAAAATATATGGATACTAATTCATCCTCTATATTGAGTGCAGATGACATCTTCTGACTCCGAAGCTACACAGCAGGAAGAGGAACTACTTCTTCCATTGGGATCAATAACCAAGGTCAGAGGACATTGGTTTCGAGATGACCAACCTATCTCGGAGCTTCTCTTTATGGCAACCATCAAAATTATGGACAGGGATCACTATTTCCCCATCATGTCACAGGATTTCAAGACCATAATACAAGGATTACCACACATCGAGGAAGTATGGACCCAAGCTGGAATTGAAGCATTTTTGAAGATACCCATATGTGTACCCGACTTCCAAAGATGTACACAAGTAATGAATACCATGCAGCCGGCTGCTACAAAGATCTCGGTTCCAGAAGCAAAGGTTTTGGACAAGGTCGGCACATGGAAGACAATTCAATTCACTCATGAATTGATCAACAAAGCCTTTGGATGGAATCAAGAAGGAATTACTAACGTCAAAGAGGAATGCCATGACCCCAAGAAAAGATCATTCCTGGAGATTAACAGAATATATATTGAAGATGCAGTACGTTTGGTACATCAACACTTTTGTTTTCCTGGCATGAACAGATACACCGCACCACAAAAGATTGTAGTACAACTCCTATCGCATGCCATGAGACAGATAGGAAACAAAGTGAATCTCACAGGTTATGTACAAGAACGATTGTTTGAAGCTCAGAAGAAATGGGGGCAAAAGAAGTTCCTGAACGGTGGTTCAGCTTTGACCTTATTGATATATGAAGCCCTAGACATGAGACACTGCTTACGAGAGATGCCGACAGCAGAAGGGCTAGCAAGGTATGCAAAATCCGCTTCTGTCCCCAAGAAGAAGAAAGCAGTAGTAGTGGTTGAAGAGGCTGGAACCAGCACACAAAAACCCATGAGGGGCACTAAACGCTTGCGAGAAGAGGAAGCCCAAGCAACACCTCAGTCTAAGAGAACGCATCTCTTGCCTAAGCTCACGACGGCTCAAATGCCGATATCAAAAAGAGATTTGTCTGCTGCCCTCGAGCAAACACATCAGTATATGCAAGGGCAGGTAAATCTAAATGTCCAAGGACATCAATATAGACAAGCAAGTCAAGCTCAGCACAAAGAGAGTACCGAAAAGACTCCAAAACAACCTGGAAGGTACAAAGAATTGGGCATTGATGACTCAAGTACGAATACGGAATCCAGTCCTGAGAAAGACACGCTAGATACTGACATCAGGACAGAAACCTATGAAGAGGAAGGACCAGAGCTCAATCAAATGGAAGTGACACCGGACAGCCAGAAGAAAAAAGAAAAGAAGATGGATGATGCTCAGGAACAGGAGCACGTCATTCAGTTGAATGACACTACAAAAATGAGCATCAAGGAAGATACGACTATTGGGGTTACACATGACAAAGTACCTATTAAAGAGGAAGGACAAACCCCAGTGAATAAGGAAACGGGAGAGCCCCAACAAGAAGAACAAACCATAATCGAGGTACCTGATGACACACCTCAAGCACAGGATGAAAACATGAGGGCCGAGCCAAGGATTAAACTTCAAATCAGGCAGCCCCATGATACCACATTACACATTGCTCAAGGCAAAGACGTGACTACCGGGGAAGAACCTTCCATACCGAAAACTTGGCTCAATGTGGATGTGACTCAACTGAAGTCGGTAGTAAAGCAAATGATCCAGACAGCCATGGACACCCAGCAGCAAATGATGGATACAGATGCTGAATATGATCAAGCACGGAGAGAAAAAAATCAGTTTCAACTCATGAGTGAACAGTTATCGGCACAGCTAATTGCAGCACAAAAAGAAGTGGCAAACAAAAATACTGAAGTGTTAGCAATTAAGACACAATATGACGAATCCATTGCCCAAAATAATAAGCTGCTTACACAACTAGAAGAGTTGCAACAATTACACAAAGCAAGCGAGGCTGAGAAAGAAAAAATGAAGATGCGAAGCGTACTATTAGAGCAACAACTCAAGCTATATCTCGAAGAGAACGACAGCCTGCGCGATAGGAATAAAGAATTAATGAAATCTTTATTATATGATCAACCACTGATACAACAGGGCCCCTCAGAAACTAACGAACAGGAATTAAAAGACCAGATAGAGGAGTATGCCAAGTTGCTACGACAAGCTAAGGAAGTACAAGAAGAATCAGAACGGTGGCACAATCAAGAAATAAGTGAGCTCAAAAGGCAGCTGAATTCAGCACAGGCAAAACTAGTACAGAGCTACAGTGACAACATGGATCACATAGCTGACATAGGTAAGGAGCTCCTAGCCACAAAAGAAAAACTCGGGGAAGCCCTACAACAGATAAAGGAAAAAGACGAATGCATTGAAGAGCTAAAAAATCAGCAGAAAGGCAAAGAACAGATCGGGACATCAGTAGTGCCAGAAACAGAACATCCTACTGACGAGGTAGAGGTAAGCCCTCTATCTCAACCGATCTATCATTCTCCAATACATGAGCAGATGGCAGATATGCATGATGATCATCCAATGCCATACACTGCAGAAATAAGTCAGAAGGAACGGGCACTAGTGGTGTCCCGATTGACGGAAAATTTTGAGAATGAAGTCATCAAGGTCATGAAGGAAGCCAAAATCAAAGGTAAAGACTTGGAAAAGATCATCAAGCCTTTCAACATTCCATATGGACTGATGAAAGAGAAAACAAGGCAATATATAAAGAAGGTTACACACAAAAGCCCAGATGAGCAGCTCAATTTCAAGAATGACACATTTATGTACACTCAAGCCGAGTTCGAAGCTGCACAGCCGGTGTGGAGGAGAAAATTTTTGGAGAAACATCCCACACTACGGGTGCATTGGGAGGCCGCACCTTATTTATTCCAGGTAAACCCTTCATTTTGTCCAATACCACGCAGAAGGGAGCCAACGGAATTTTTGGCTTTACAACGCAGCGGCAATATTAATAAACAGTGGCTCAACTATCCGATGTTACCGAGCCCGCCACATAATTATTTGCCAACCGAGGATTACATGATCAAAACAATAGAATTTTGGCTACAAAACTATGCGACTGTCCCAGATTTAGCAGTTAAGATGACAAATAAAATACTTAATATGCTACTTACAGTTTTGAAAGTCTTCAAACATGCAGCGTATACATTTCTGAACTTCATCGGCATTAATCAAGGCACAGATATACTTATTTTTGATCTATCAGTAATGCCGAGCCGCCCCACAATAATGGCATATTATTCTAGGCTCATGTTTTTGCCAAGCCCATACATGCAAATATTTGAAGAAGCATTTTTTACAGGATTTTTTGAAATCGATTCAGAGATATTTTTAAAGATGTCATCCAATCTGAATGCCAGACTCGTGGCATACGAATTAAGCTTCTTCGCAGATCACAGACAACCGCCCAACGATGGAGTCAAAGCGGAGCAATGGAAACAGATCATGATACGTGAAGCCAATCTGCTAAATGATACAGAGCAACAAGTATACAGAACATATGCCCGTCGCTTATCAAAGCCTATCGGGGACGACACAGTCCAGGAGGGGGGCAGTGTTGCAGGAGAGTCAAGTAAGAAGAAGAAAAGAAGAAAACAACGAAAGAAGCAGCTTCACTAAAAAGAAAGATTTGAAGACATCTCTGCAGGAAGCCCCGCAGGGGCGCAACACCCATCTCTGCACAGAGCCCCGCAGGGGCACACACACCAAGGAAAGGACGCAACCCACTTGGGTGTTTCAACCTCTTGATCTGTTGGAACGTCCAGATCGAAGATGGAAGCACCAGATCTTCAACCTTCCACTGGTGGCGTGCGTGGCAACCGAACTGAAGACAGCAACCCAGATATGTGATATACGGAATACCAAGGGGCACACACAGAAGCAAAGGACAACTCTCGGATAAGATACCCAATTGTCTAACGGTCCTTATTGCTTCTTCAACCACTGGATTCGTGCGTGGTATCCCAAAATTAACGAGCCTATAGGTGAATTAGACTGCACGATATCAGCAAGTCAGTCTAACTTCAAGGGTTGCGGGAAAGAAAGTCAAATGCATCAGGGCCAGAGAATGTAAAACAAGAATTAAGAAGAGGCCGTCAAAACTGAACACCTGTTTTATAAACAGGTAGAACTGAGCAAAGGTTGCTTGCAGAGAATAAACTGAAGACGTGAATCAAAGCCTGTCAAGGGATGACAGAGACGAAGAGGGGAAGAGTGTTGCAGAGCCAAAAAGCGCACAAAGCAGAGAAAAAGATGGGCCCCAAAATTTTTCCGATTTGGACCACATATTTTTGTAACATACTCATTTTTGTAATATATTTCCCTTTGTAAAGGCACTAGAGGAGTCCTCTAGATGCATTCCCACAGAAGAATCGAAGCTTACCCATGTAAAATAGTAGGAAATTAGCTCTTAGTGAATAAAGTGCCGGTCACTTGTGTGAAAGGACCATTTTTAGGGCACTAGTATATAAGTCAAATGTGACTCTTTGTAAAAGACTTTTGGCCATTGTGAGAAGGGAGAGCAGAAATTCGAATTTGTGTCTTCTTCACTCCTTATCTTCTTCTTCATGAGCTTGTATGCATGTGTATTGCTTGAAAAGAGTGCTTGTGAGTGTTGTCTATCCTTGAGAGTGTCTATTTGCTGTAGGGAAGGTGTGTGCGAGGTGTAGGAAGTGCTGAAGCATCTGAAAGTATTTTCGCGATTCAGTATTTCTGTCATAACTTGAAGTAGGAGTGTCGGAATTGAGTGAAACGACTGCCATTGGATGCGTCTTCTCGAGAGCTTCGAAACGCATATGATATTTCCTATGTTTGGAGCTCGGAGCTGGGAGAAAAGTCCAAAATACTGACGGCTGCTGCACCAAGTATCGTTTCGTCTTGACCTACAGTTAGAGCTTGTTAGGATAAGCATTTACCTCAATTTCACTCTTGAGTAGTTCATTTGCGTTGACCATTACGTGATTGCATGTCTTCATACACTCGGCTAGGTTAGCATACTCTTCGGATTGATAAATTAAAAGCGTGTATCCCCACTATATGCACTTGTGAGGGGATTGAGGTACAGTCTCTTTCTCCGCAAGTCCCTAAGCCGATACTTAGGTCAACACCATGACAGCGAAGCTACTAGTGTGCCATGATGATGACCTGATAGAACCCCTAATCCTTGGCCAAGATTGGCTATACGATCACTTAGTGGACCTAAATCTTAGACAAGGCTCCTTACAGATTGGAACCTTAGAGAAGAAGCGAGTGATACCGCTTGACTTCCCTACTGGCATTCCAACGGAGGTTTGTAACCCTAGGCCCTATGAAATACATGCGACGGAAGACCGGAAGATCTTGGGTCAGATCAGTCACGTTATGTCTACACCAACCCACTCGGGCTTGGCTATAGATAGTTGTCAATCAGAAGGACGACAGGAGATCTTCCGTGAGGCTTCCTGCAAACTAGAAGGGGCAGTTACCCAACCGCTAGGGCAGATGGACACAATGAGCGGTCAGGTGGGTTGCATCAACAGCCCAATGAGCACAACACCCTGCGATGCTCATCCTTCCAAACTTGCTACGGACTGGCCTAGATTAAAGATACAGAACGAATCACTTCCTAATGGGCAGGTCACACAAGTGTTGGATCTCCCTTCTTTTCCAAAGCAGAGCGTCCAATGGACCTCTCAAACCCAACCACGAAGGAATCAACCACAACAGAGGAACCCAGACCGACGACACCACCAGACAAGGCAAAGACAGCAGCAGTATCAAAATCATAGAACAAGTGGCACGAGACAAATATGGGTGCCAAAAGGACAACAACCACAGGCTATTGGCAACACTGCAGACAAGAACAAGACAAAGTTTCAAAAGAAGCAGAGTCAGTATTCAAAGTCCCCTCGATCTTCTTCTACAAGTACAAATACTCGACAAATTTGGATCGCCAAGAAGTATCTTATCAATCGACCCACACCCATGCAGATTTGGGTACCCAAACAATGTATTATAGCCCAACCCTCTAGCCATGTAATATATACCCCTCAGAAATTTTTCCATCCTTCAATACCACCAAACCCGATACCACTTTTTGTCCCTCAGCAGAAACACACCACCCACTCAAAGACTCTTATGAAATGGATACCAAAACGTATCCAGACGTCTTCTTGTACCCCCTTATCTAACAATTCTCCCACCCCGTTTAAACTCCACCCTTGTAATAATTCACCCTCAACCAAGCCGTGTATGAATTCACACACCAAAACCCCACATCAGGCATAATAAAAGCTCATCAAGATATGTATGCATAATCTGACCATGTAGGCGTCTAGAGACATGCATTAGCTCTGCAAAAAATCATTGCATCAATCACTTCACGACACTTGGCTACACGAGTTACACATCGGTTATGGAAAGGGATTGCCGTCTCACCTTAATGGGATCATAATTAATTTCCATGCTAATGTGTTAATCTTTTGTAGCAGATCTTTTCCATTAGCTCGTCAGTCATCATGAAAACCGAAGAAGGACCATCAAAAGCTGGCCCAAGCACACCAATGGCCAATATTGGAGAATTACTCGCGGAATCTTATCCGACGATGCAACCACCAGAGTTTCAAGGTTTTCCAGGACCCATGCCAATCGACGATCCTCCTAGAGGATATACTAAGAAGATTCATCGTAACTCTCACTGGTTTCAAGGCCTAGCAGGACCCTTAGCAGACGCGGATTTCATATTTGAGGCCAATTTGGCATTTGATTAGCACATGGGCCAAGTACCAGTTCTTTTCAAGAGAATTTGAAGGACTGCTGAATACACAAGATTTAACGCACGTTTGGGCACGAGCGGGCTTTACAGAATATTTTAGTGACCCTTTGCCTAAACACGATTTTTACAGATGCTTTTACCTAGTAACCACCTTGATAGCTTCAGAGAACAAGGATCTACCCGGCACATTCATGTTACCATCCTTGGTAAATGACCCTCCATTCAGAAGGTTTTATTTGTCCAAAGATTTAATTCGTGCAGCTCTCAAAATACATGGAACGCATACTCCGATGGAGCGAGAATGGCTAGTCCCAGAGCATATGAAATGTGGTGACGTAACTAAGTGGGAGGATATTTCAGCTATAACCCCTGAGCTTTCCAAGCCATTGTGGATATGCATGCAGCATTTTGCTTTCCCAGCTCAAGATCGTTTTACCATGCCCCACAAAAGAATCTGGTTTGGATTATACTTAGCATGTACTGGACCCCAAACGGTTGATCTAGCTAGCTGGATAATTGATCAGCTCTATTTGGCACAACATAGATGGGAACGAAAGAAAGTCATCAATGGATGTTGTGCACTTACAAGGATTATATATGTGTTTGGCGTATGACTTACCAATTGAGCGTGCCATGACCAGTGAGGAACTAAAAGCATTCAAAGGGACCACTAAGAAAGCTAGAAGGGCTAGCAAAGGCAGAGCCGGAAAACGCATGAGAGGAACTATCCCATGCCTACAAGTCCCAGAATCACCCTCGCCACAACCATCTCCAGAGCAATCACCGATAGCAGCCACTCCCACGGTACCACCAATTCATATACGGTTATCAAGACCAGTTACGCCGGAGGGCACCACCAGTACGGTTGCACCCCAAGTAGCCACAACCACAGAACCTATCACCACAGCAGCTGAAATTCCCACCACTATTGGTGCGGAAGCTTTCTCTTTTCGAATACCCCATTTAGAAGCAGAACAAACAGCACCACTGGATCCAACTTTTGATTTTGAAATGCCCGATGCATTCTCCAATGAGTTCCAATTTTCAGAAAGACAACTGTTTTCTCAAGAATATGAAAGACCTAGCTACCCTACCACACCCCGGGATCAGCCACAAGGACAGATTGTGTCTAGCTCTGATGATGAAAGAACAGCAACTGATGACGACGAAGGTGATGACGAAGCTAGCCAGGGAACTCAGGAATCCCAAGAGCATGAACAGACAGATGGCCAAGGCCAACAAACAGACACACATGGTGATACAAGTACCCATGAAGATGAAACTTAAAAAGCAACAGCTTACACACTGGCTATTAAGAAGCTGTATAGAACTATGGAAAAATTTTGGGCACGCAAAAAAATGACCGAGGAAGAGAGTCAAGCCATAATAGAATAGGAACTTGTCATAGGCGGATTCGAAGACGCATACATCAAAGGATTCCGAGAGTTAGTCAAATCAGTAGGCTCCAACGAAGCCCTAAGGTACTTGCAAAGAAAGCCACTACCACAATTTGACCCCCGCCGAGTACGACTACTTTCAAAGCCCGATGAATACATTCGTGTACCAACAGGAGCATAGTCTTCAGACCAAGCCAGGGAGGCACGCCTCGTCCCCGAAAGTTCGTTGGCAGCAGAAACCATCCTTGTAGATTCCCCACCCCGCGCTACAACTGTACATACGTCAATAGTCACTGAAGTACTGACCACCCCAACCGCTTCCCCATCACCACCCATCCCTCCAGCCTCCCCTATTCACCCTCCTTCTCCCAGACCAACATCTTCATTCGCCGGTGGCGTAGCAGAAATCATTTTTACGACCACTCACCCCACAATTCCTACACCCATTAGACCTAGTCTACCCCCTCACACATCCACCTTTCCATTCAACCCATTCCTCCATCCAACTTTTCCATCCTTCCCCACAACTCCAAGACCCCTTTTTCCATTCCCACCGCCATTAACCTTCTCCCCAGTCTCAACTCCCCAACCCACCGTAACCCCTATTTTCCCTTTCCACCAAGCTGCACCAGCCAGCCCCCCTGTAGAGTACTCCTCAACCTTTGTAAATCCCGTATTTACACCAGCACAAGCACCCACAGTCACACCCATATTCACAGTCACCGCACTGGACACGTCCAATGACATGGACATCTCACCACCCACTGCACCATCACTCACTTCACTCACAGCACAAACATATTTAGGCACCTCACAATTTTCCACAATCACCACAACATCCACCTTCCCACCCCCATTCCCCGTTCCCTTTGCATCTACACCCACTGCATCTTCATTTAGCACCCCATTAATACTATCACCCACTGTAGATAATGCATTTCGACAGATGTTCATGTGTATGACACAAGTAAGAGATGAGTTCACATCTCTTGGCGATAATTATCAGTAGCTGCAGAAGACAACCACTGACTTATAGTCACAGCTTAATTTATTGTCTATTGAGAATGCATCGCTGAACAACAGCTACCAAGAGTTACGAGAGGCCTATCATAAATTAGAACTAGAAAGCGAAGACAAGACCAAGGAAGCCACTGCTGACCTGGATAACTTATTAAGAGCCTAGACGGTCCACAATGCAACGTTAACACGAAACATGGGCTTACTCAGAAGACATCTAGCAGTAGCAAAGGAGGAAAACCAATGCTTACAGGATCAGAACCGAGAAAACTTAGAAGCAGTGCTCGACCACCCAGACCAACCACTCAGTCCTAGCCGGTTCAAAGCCATTCCCTCAGACTCGATGAGGATGCTGCTAGAAGATCATGTAAGACTGCTAGATGAATACGATCGCATGAATGAGGAGTTACAGAAACTCAAAGAAGATCATAAATTACTCCAGTTAGGAGCACCAGCACAACCAGACATACCAGCACCTATGGACCCCTCTCCTGACATCTTAGAGGAACTCAACGCATTACGGGCCCAGGTATCAAACCTTGAAGCAAGGATTGCAGTATATGAAGCACCACCAAGGCCAGATTCCCCACCTGAGCTACCAGCTGAGGAAGAAACTATCACCATCCCGGTGGAGGAAACGTTTGAAGAGGCGTACAAGCCACAACCCATCCCAGGCGGACGCATCACGGCCGAAGGCCAGATGACTTATGAACTCCCGACCCCCGCGTGGATGAAGACGATTGAAGAACTTGGGACAACGCACTCAGCTAGAGTAGAGGCACAATTACATGCCATGGCGATGATAGAAGAAAGAATTTTACAGTCTCCATTCTTTGCTCATTTGGCCCCGTGATGATACATATCTGGGCATGAGCTCCAATATAAACTGTATTTTATGTTAATGGCTGAATACCAGTTAGCCATTGAGAAAGCGATAGGTAAGAAACCATCGCATGCGACTCAATTCGAGGAGGACGATCTACCACTCGATGCGCAGCAAGGAGAGATCTATCAACCAGAGTGGCGAAAAGATTTACTACAGCAGTATCTAGAAATGATGAGTACATGGGTAAAGGCACCTTTGCATTTAAAGTACAACCCATGTTGGGGACCAGTACCACGACGCCGCTCCTGGACTGCCTTTGCTATTAAGGTACAAAACAATAAGCAGTGCCAGGACTGGTTGAATTACCCCTATTTTAAGCCACCCATCGAGTTACCAACTGTCGGCTACATGATGGCTACAATTTGCCACTGGCTCCCTAGATTCAAGCATATGGATGATATAGTAGCGCACATGACTGTCAAAATCTTTGACATGATGCAAATGATTTTTAAAGTCTTCCGATGCGTCAAGGCACCTCATGTAAACACCCCGGGCTTTGAGCATGGCAATTTCGACCTGGTATATGATATGAGTACAACGCCATCGCTACGGGTGTGTTATGCCTGGCATTGCAGAATAAAGTACCTACCGGCATGCTACAAGCAGACTTTCGAAGAGATGTTCACAACCGGCTTCTGGGAATACCATTCAGAGGTATTCGTAAGCAGGCCTACACATTTATTACACTTATTTGCATGTGAACGAATGGTCTATTCCACACACTATCAGCTCCCGCCACAGGAAGAACCGCAACCAATAGACTGGGAGAAACTCGAGGCCGATCTGGCCCCAGGCATTCGTATCTCCGAGCACACCCTCGCTCAAGACCTCCTACAGAACTATATCCGGCAGACCTCACAACAAGGTTCTGATAGGGACGACAGAAGCCAGAGGGAGGGGGGTGTTGGAAGCAGCCAGAGGCACAGACGATGCGGAAGCATGTAACGACGGAGCAGGGAGCCAGTCGAATCTTTTTTCAAAGAATCATGTTTTAGAAATACTTTTCAAAGACCTCCAACAGTGATTTTTATCACTAATGTAACATATGTAACATAGAAAAACCATTTTCTTAATTTCTCGCTCCATTTTGTGCAAGCCGAGCAGTCCTCGAGCTTAAGGAGCTTAGGTAGAACAAGCGTATCAATTTTCGTTATTTTTAGACACCGTTTACCCTTCCAAATAGCATTTAGGACCTAATTTTTAACTATGCCGGTCACTAAATGTGAAACCGGTCAAAACTAGTCTAGAAACTATAAAAAGAGCTAGAGAGCTCATTTTTGAGGTTAGCTTGTTTGAGGTTAGAGTTCTTTTGAGCTTGTAATAGTGTTCTTGAGTAATAGAGTTGATTTCTCACCTTCCATTGTGTCTTGCTTGTCTCTTCGTAGTGTGTGTGTATGTGTGTGTGCATTTCTATGCTTCTCACCTTCACTCTCACTTCACCTCACATTCACGATCTTCATATCACTCCTATCTCTTCCACGGATTGACATTAAGGAGGTGGAGCTTCTTAACATGGTTCTCACCATTGTGCTAGAGCAATAGGTGCAAACTGTGTTGCCGAGGTTGGTTCTTTTGTTGTGCATTGCTTTATTTCAGCACTATAATCGGCCATTAAGACGTAGAATGGAACATACAAATCATCAGATGTGCCAATCCACCAATGATGGGAGAGGTTTCTGAGGTAATTTGATTTAATGACGACTTCTTCCAATCGAGTCATAGACTGTATCTGTACTGCCACTCTCTCATCATGGGTTGCACTAATCTTCTCTAACTTTTGCATCCATTCAGGAGCTTCGATCTCAATTGTGTCCATTCCTTCCTCTGTTTGCTTACCCCCTGGTGCAGGCATGGGTACGTATGGGTCTTCACAAGTCTCCTCAACTTCAATTGGAACTAAGTCCTCAGGTTCCGGCTCCATAAGGGGAGAGGGTTGATGCTCATATTGAAGAACTTTGTTTTGTAGTTCTTCCCGTTGTGCTCTGAGTGCTGCGACTTCTTCAGAAGTGTTTGCTACATCTGTGACTTCTTTTGGTGATGCTTGCTGAGCTGCCAGCTGCTTTGGTAGGTCATCTCTCTCTTTTTCTAAGGCCGCATGTGCTTCCAGGAGATCGGTGTGTGTTTCCAAAACAATTTGCATATTTTCAGATAGGATGGCCTTGAACTGCTCTGGGTCGATTTCCTGCGGTGAACTCTCCATTGTTGCTTCTAGGTTTTCTTCGTCCTGTTTTTGTAGTCTTTTATTCTCTTCGAGTGCTACAGACATGTGTTTTCATAGTAAAGCAAGGTTACGATGCAACTTGAGATTGTCGGTTATCTGGGCATGTAACATATCATTGAGTTGTTGTTTTTCTTCTGTATCTGGTTGGGGTAGATTGGCTACTAACTGATCATGTTGTGCCTGTAAGGTATTATACTGTTGTTGTAATAGCCTCTTCTCCTTCTCTAAATTAATGAATCTTTCTTGTAGCGTCTCATGGTTTCTGAACAAGCTCATATGCTAAGCATCTAGGTGTTGGTAATGCTGTTGTAACTGAGACATGCATTGGTACAACGTATTAAATACATTATTAACAGGAGTGGATGCTGGGAAGGTGTTGAATGTAGGAGGGTAGGGGAAAGGGAAAGGGAACGTGGATGCTATGCTTGAGAAGGGCGGTCAAGGACTTACAAGACAAGGGAATCAACGAGAAGGGCCAAGCAGGCAAAACATTCAAAGAAGATATGGCAAGTAGGCCATCATTTTTCATGAAGTTGAAGGTCAAGGACAAATCATAGGAGCACATCAAAGACGTGGACACACAAGGAGGAGCAAGTAGGGAGCTCCAGGAAGGGTATGTCAAATTGTTAGAAGAAATCCCTACAAAAATAGTGATTTTCATCACTAAAAGCCATTGTAAATACCATTTCATATTTTGTAGCTCCATTTTGTGCAAGCCAAGGAGTCCTTGAGCTTGAGGAGCTTTAGAAGTACCTACCTATAGGTTTTCACATTTTTTAGACTCTGTTTGAGCCCCCAAATAGGCCCTAGAACCTAATTTTTAACTAGGTCGGACACTAGGTCTGGACAAGGCCAAAACTAGTCAAAAACTATAAAAAGAACTAGAGAGCTCATTTTTGGGGGTAGCTTGTTGTAGAATTGAACTTGTAAGAGCACTTTTGAGTAATCTAAAGAACTTCATTGCTTCTCCCTCTTTGTCTTGTCTTGTGTGCGTGTGTGTGTATGTGTGTGCATGTTTGTGTGCTTCTCACTCACACACTTGTGGCCTTCACTTGCTCGAGGTCTTCATACCATCCTCACATCTTCCCGGATTGACATTAAAGGAGGTGCTACTCATCATTGAGCTACACCAAATTTTGGCGCCGTTGCCAGGGAATAAGCTTTGAGGACGAGCGTGTGATGGTAAGACATAGAGTTGTGACGTTGGCATTGTAGGTAATTTCTTTACTTTTTCTTACTTTTTTCTTTCTTACTATACCATCATCATCACCATCATCATCCTCACCATATCCGATCTCCATCTCCATCATCGCAAAAATTTCAGTTTTGTTTATCATATCTCCTTTCCCCTTCCATTTCACTCATTTCATTTGTGAGAGAGAGCGAGAGAGTGCTTTGTGTGCACTATTTTTGCATGTTTCTTGAGTTTTCTTGCAGGATCTGGCTGTCCCATCATCTCCAGCATGTTGCGCAGGTACGAAAAAGCTCGGTCCTGTCTCTGTGTCGCAGACCTCTGTCGATCGCGATCGACAGAAAAATTGCTTATTTGGTAAAACAAAGTACACCACAATGACACACAAGATGAGCACATTCTAAATCACTAAACACAGTAAAAAAAATTCCAAGTTTCTCTATCAATCGCGATTGACACAGTCGATGGGGATCGACAGCCATGATTGATAGACTCTGTCAATCACGATCGACAGCCTCTGTCGATTGCGACCAACAGACCCCACAACTGACTACCATGTAGGATTCAGTCAATCACAATTGACACCGTCGATCGCGACTGACTAAAAATTCACGATTGACTCAAAGACTCTTGTTGCCACATGTCCATCACGACGGACACATCCCCGATCGATTGAAATTACGACGAAAAGTGCACAAAAAGTGTCGATCGCGATTGACACCATCGATCGCAATTGACACCATCGATGAGGATTGACAGGACCCACCACTGACTCTGTCAATCATGATTGACACTGTCAATTGTGACTAACGTGTTGATCGCAGCCAACAGGCCCGACGAACACCTCTGTCAATCGCTATTGACAGACCTGTCGATCGCGATTGACAGGCTTTTTGGGCTAAAATTCTAGGGTTTTATTCCAAGTTGTTGGGGTAAATTTTAGGCATACTTATCAAGAAATTAGTGATTTGTGAGGTCCCTACACGTGTTTCGAGAAAAATCATGTGAACTATTAGCCTGTTTGAGCCCCGTTTTAACTCCAAAACCCTAAACTGTCATAACGTCCTCATACGAAATCCGTTCGGGGTGATCTTAGGCTTGTTAGAAAGCTCGTGGGGAGTACTACCAAAAATTCCTCTGGTTACAGTAAAATTAATATCAGAATTATTGGATATAGTATTTTGAAGTTGACCATATCCAAGGGGAACAAAACCAGGGATCTCTAGAATTGTTTGCCATAAAGACAGAGGGCAAATTGATAGCTGAATTACATGAATGGAAGTGATTTGTTATGTCATTTGATTCTAAGTCTTGAGCTAAATTTGGGACTTTCAGAGGTCTATTGAGAGCATCGAAGGGTATTCAAAGCAAGGGCAATCTGCAAGCTTGAGAATGGGGTTCTTGAGCACCAAAGGGCAAGGGATCAGCAAGTGAGGTTGGAATATTCTCAACTCCCTTTGTCAATTCCTAGCTTAGGCTACACACGGGTAGTGCTAGAAGTAAGTCAGGGTGACGCTAGGCAATTTTCAAGTTGAGTACCTAGGCACTCAAGTTCAAGCAGAAACATAATCTCTCTGTGTGATCGATAACATTAAAGGAAAAAGAACTTAATGTGGTACGAACAACTTAAAGTGCGGAAAGTCACTCAAATATTCCTGACGACGTGATAGCAGACAAGATCATAAACATGATAATCAACTAAAAAAGAATGAAGTAGCTGATACAAATTGTGATGCAACGAGGTTGTACTTTGGGTAAAAATTGGGGCGACTTGATTAGGCATATGAACCTTAGATCAAGAGGACACCTAGAGAGAGATAGACAGAGCCTTAGGTCTTCAAAGGCTAGTGTCAATCATACCGCTAGGTCTTGTGCCCAGCAATTGAGCCATTATTCGCACTACCCTAGCTCTGAAACTAGTGACTCTGAGATATCTCAGGGTATGGAGAGACCTACACGAAGTTCGAGGGTGTCATATTTACATAGGGTCAAAGGCCACTATAAAACGCAATTGGAATACCTTAGGACCAACCGATTAGGTGCTTGCATCTATGAGGACAGCTTAGGAAGATCCGTGGTCCAAATTAAAAACCTTGATCAACCCATTGGACTAGAACACCCAACAATCAAGTTTGAGAATGGTGCTTACTTGGATAAAGAAGGAACCATATATGGAGTCAGCAGTCACCTAGATAGGATAGAAGAATTTGGGAATGTGATCCCAGAGACACACGTAAGCAACCTAGAGCAAGGAAACATAGGTGTAGAGCCTAGAACCCCTCGAGGAAAATCAGTTCTAACGAGAATCCTCAATCCTGAGTGGATTTCCCAAGACAATAAGAGCATAGATTTGCTACTGAACTGAGAGACTGATGAAGCCTTTTGGAGGTACAAACCTGGTCAGCCTAATGAGGTTGGAGTGCTCACCATCTATGAGTTTAAAGATCCGGATAGTCCAGGCAAAGTGACTTATCTAGACAACACTTCAGAAAGGATCTTTGTAGTCACAGAGCATGGTAGGCATGCCTACACTTGGAAGGGTGAATTTGTTTTCCCCCAACCAAGATCTAATGTCTCTTATGGCCACCCAAGAGCGCGAACATCCCAAGCGAATGGAGCTCAAAGGGATAGAAGTTGAGATAGGTCGGAAGTAAGCTTTGCTAACCCAATGGGGAGAGAAAGAACAAGAACAGAGAAGGATAGAGTGGAACCTGAGAGACCTAGAGCACCAAGAAACCAAAGAACTACTGATGAATTCCCTCTACCAAGACCTAGAGAGCACACGAGGACTTTGAGACCTACGCAGCTAATTAAATCCACGAAGAACTACTTCGATGGCGCTGGAGACCCATATGACCATGTGGCTGAGTTCAGACAAGTCTTGAGAGCTGAACAACTTGAGGACCTGTTCACACAATACAATGCCTTTGGTCTAACCCTTAGGAACACCACACTTACATGGTTTCAACCACTAAATGAGAGACACTTCAGGAACATAGACCAACTTCTAGAGGCATTCATTACGGAATTCTCTAAGAGTGGCATAAGGCATAACACCTCCTCACTGATTCATAGCTTCAAGCAGACCCCCCAAGAGACGGTTAGACTTGCAGGAAGAAGGTTTAGGCAATACTTAGAGAGATGCCCTATTCCAGAGTTACCCACACAAGCGAAACAAGTGGCTTTATTTTTGGATGGGTTGCTAAGTACCAAATTGAGATCATATGTATACCTGAAGGATCCGAGGACCATAGAAGAATGTGTACGCATGTGCATAGACATTGAGGATAACCTAGGGGAGGAATTGGAGCTTTCGAAAATCTACAAAGTTTCAGATAGTTCTACTAGCCTCTCTTCCTCGCAATCCACATCTATTGAGGAACTCGTCGAGAAAGTAGCTCAGAAGCTAGGTGTCTCTAGCAAACAAATCCCAAGATTCACCACAGTGAAGAGATGCTATACATGTGGAGGTGACCATATGGAAAATGTATGCCCCATTATGGCTCAGCCCCAGGTGAATCCTAGTAGCTAGTACTGCACGATAGAGAGAAGATACACCAACCATATTGCACAAGATTGTCCCTATAACAAACAAACTGTGAGACAAAATTACCCTCAACCTTATCCACAACAGGGAAGATACCAGAATCAGTACCCACCACAACATTATACCATGCCTCAACAAACCTACCAACCACAATATCAGGCCCAGTAGAGACCTCAACCAATGCTAGCCCAACAACCTCCTGCTCCAGCCAATGTGATTCCCGTAAAGTATGCAGCTGCAGAAGAAAATTTGAATAGAGCGATAGTCCCAGTAACTCCAGTACTTTCGGAAAGTGACCCCAGTGACCATAGCTTTGACTCTACACATATTGATAGCCCCGAGGCTTACTACATGCAGTCTCCTGAACATGCTGAATCCTACTATAGTGAAGAATCGAGTGAACCTAGTTGGGAGCCAGAATATGCAAATGTTATGTACACAAACCCCAACCCTAGACCACAACCTAGGCAAGTCCGACCCCCATTCCCTAGAGGACCGTGCTTTAGATGTCCGGGAGATCATCTCATTCGTGAATGCCCCATGCCTGCCCCTACACAACCCCAATCGATGACAATCCAGGGCTTTTGTCAAGATTGCAAAAAGGAGCATCTCTTATGAGATTGCCCAAAGAACCCCAATAACATGCCAAAAATCACTCCTATTAATGTTATTGGGTTGGTACTAGATTTCTCAAGAAGTGTCACTTCCACTACACCGGTGCAAATGGTCACCAGAGCTCAAGCTGCACAACAAAACCAAGGTCTAGGTCAGGAAAAGAGCTCTGAGGGTAGTGAGACTGAGAGCATAACCAAGAAAAGGACTAGATCTTGGAAGGATAGCCGTGAAAGAATGAAGAGGCAATGGGCAAAGAAGATGAGTTGAACTCGAGGAAAGCCTAAGAGAAATGAGAGCTAAGATAATTGAACTTACATCTCAACCTCCCTCTCACACTATCCCACCACCACCATTCCCATATCCATCCAATCCACCACCTTCCAACCCGCCTCATGCGACCCCACTACCCCCTAGAGTAGGATCAGTATTAGCAGATCCCACTCCCGAGGACCTAAGTATGATGCTTAAGGCATATCAGGCCAGAATCCAAAAAGGGCCAAATGTGACAGATCATGAAAAGTGTTACCCTAGAGCGGAACTAGAGCTTGAACGAACTAAAATTTGTGCTAAGATGGTGGAATTGGCTCAAACCATGTTTGAAGCCAGTCGCCTCTTTAACATCTCTAGTTCAGCTAAGACGCAGTTGCACTTTGATGGACTGCTAGAAAGATTGGAGAGGCTAATTTCACAATCAGAAAAGGAACCCGCCTTTAAAAATAAGGACAAGCCAAGTGAAAGGCTAAGCCTTCCCCCTAGGAAGCTTATGTGCCCAATTCCACTGAGCCAGACACATCTTCTTCTATGAATCGGTACTCACCCAAATTCCTACAAGAGATTCAAGAAGAGAAATGGGCTACAGAGAGTGAAGTCCCTCCTCCCATTGAACTTGTGGATGACACACATGATCAATGCCCACAAGACATCCCTTCCATTTATGGAGAGTAGGAGAGCACCCAATCTCAAGAGAGATTAGACTTTTAGTCTAATTCTTTACACGAATTACCCCATTTCACAGGCCCATGGGAAGCAAAATCCACGTGTATGAGAGCACCCACAGTCATGGTAAGAAACGAAGACTCAGTCATACCTAGGAACACAGAGGTAGTGAAAAACACTAAAGTGGAGTGCAATCTCACCTTAGAGGAACTACTCAAGGTTAGGCCAGAGCTATGGAAACATGTAGCCAATCAAGTGCCAGAAGTAGCAAAACCTCGTTCCCAGGTCGGATCTCATCGCATAGTGCCAGAAATACCCTTAGACAAGATAGGAGACATGAGCGAAGGAGAAGAAGGAAACGCCTATCTTCCCATCACCCATCAAGGATACACTACGAAGGCAATTCTGGACTCAGGTGCAGGAGTTGCAATTGCCACCACTTCCCTATGGAAGTGTTGGGGCAAGCCAACACTCAAGCCCACGAGAATGAAATTGCAGATGGCCGATGGTCACATAGAAAGACCCTTAGGGCTATTAGAAGGAATAACTCTCACTACTTGTGGTGTAGAGTTTGAGCACACCTTTGCCATCTGTGATTTTAGCAAGAACCATGCCTATGAGATGATTTTGGGAAGACCATTTATGCGACAGTTGCAAGTGGTACAGGATTGGGGAACCAATTCCTTGTACTTGCAACACCTAGGTGTCACGACCAAAGTCAATCTCAAAGATTACTCTCATAGAGATGTCCCTCCTATTCAATGGAATCTCATCCATAGAGCCAAAGATGATACAGAGTCAGTGCATTCCATAGGATCAGGATCCTCATGGATGCATTGAAGACACCCACTTATGGATGTGCAAAGTGGCAGTAGAAGAGGAGAAGAGAGAAAAAGTTAGAGAGATAGGTGCGAAGGAAACCAATAGATCAATTCAAGACCCGGCCTATGCACCTGTAGTATTTCCTGACAAAGAATTTGAACCTCATGGCTGGGCGTAAATTTTAGCAACAATGGATGTAGCCATCAATGAAGAACAGTGGACACCCCACTGTGACGAGGATGACTATGACATTTCAGTCTTCTCAATAGAGCTAATCATGGGTGATTCGGTTCTTGAAGAGTGTGAACCTAGCACTGATGCTTTTGAGGATGCAAGTGACTCCGACCTAGAGTCAATCATTATGGACTCACCTTTTGCATCAGATGAAGAATACTTCTATGAAGTAGAAGTTCATCCCCAGAGACATGAAGAGCTTACCAATGATGTGAGATTAACCACACAACTGGCCACCATAAGAGGAAGAGTCTTTGTTTGAGGTCCTGGACAATTTCAAAAAGTATGAAATAGATGATAGGAGAGTCATGATGAGAATGCCTAAACGTGAGGCACAATCACGAGAGGCCTATGATAACAAAGAAACCACCAAGAAAATAGTTGTAGCCATCGAAGAAGGAGAAGAAAAATGCACCTACATAGGACATGACCTCACTGAAGAAGAGGAGTATGAGTTGATAGCCTTGCTAAGAGAATACTGAGATGTTTTTGCTTGGAGCTACAAGGACTTGAAAGGTGTAGACCCTGACATATGCTCACACATGATTCCCATGACCTCAGATGCCAAACCCTCTAAGCAAAAGCCATACACATATAATGATAATTATGCTGCCAAGATCAAAGAAGAGATAGATCGTCTGGTGGAAGCTAGATTTATCTATGAAATTGAGCATATCCCCCATTGTAGTGGTGCCCAAGAAGAATGGAAAGCTACGTGAATGAATTAAGTTGAAGAAGGTTAATACAGCCACAATTCAAGATAACTATCCACTTCCAATTACCGAGCATCTATTAGAAAGAGTAGCAGGCAAGGAAGTATACAGCTTCCTTGATGGATTTTTTTGTTACAACCAGGTAGCCATAGCTCCAGAAGATCAACATAAGACAACTTTTGTCACTGAGCAGGGTATATTTTCTTTTTGGGTAATGCCATTCGGGCTTACCAATGCTCCTGCAACCTTCCAAAGATTGATGTGCCACGTGTTTAACAAGTTCTTGAGGAAGAATTTGGAAGTCTATGTTGATGATCTCTGTGCTCATTCCAACATTAGACAAACACATATACCTGAACTCAAGCAAATCTTTGACAAATGTAGAGAATATCAAGACTGCCTGAACCCAGAAAAGTGTGTTTTCATGGTCAGGCAAGGCAAGATTCTAGGGCATATAGTGTCAAAGAATGGCATATCTATGGACGAGGAAAAAATTAGAGCCATTGTAGAGTTACCTAGGCCAAAGAATGTCAAGGAAGTACAACCTTTCATGGGGCATTGTGGTTATTACCGATGTTTTATACATATGTATGCCATCATTGCAAAACCTCTGTACGGCCTCTTGACCAATTTTGAGTGGACTGATGAATGTGAGAACTCCTTCAATGAGCTTACATGACGATTATGTGCAGCACCAATCTTGACTACACCAGATTGGAATAAACCCTTTCATGTTCATGTAGATGCATCCAATTATGCTATTGGATGTGTACTCGCACAACCTACTGGTGAAGGTAATATGGATCTTCCAATTGCCTATGCTAGTAGACAATTGAATGCAGCTGAATGAAATTATACCACCACCGAACAGGAAGGACTAGGCATGGTGTATGCTGTTAAAAAGTTTAGACACTATTTGCTTGCAAATAAGGTTACATTTTTCACTAATCATCAGGCATTACTATACTTGGTAAACAAGCCATGCAATACAGGTAGATTAGTAAGATGGTTTCTCTTGCTAATGGAATACGACTTTGAGGTTGTGGTAAGGAAAGGAAAGACTCACTTGAGAGCAGAACATCTCTCTAGGCTCACATCTGGAGAGGCCCCACAAGGGGTGTCAGATGATCTTCCTAATGCTTGCTTGTTTAATTTGGAAGTGGTGCCTCAGTGGGCTAAGCCATTAGTGCCAGTATTGACATATGGGCCTAACCACCCAGTAATAAACACTCAAGATAAGGAGGTAGTAAAAGCACAAAAGTATCACATCATGGCAGGAAGTATGTACAAGCATACTGATCAAGGAATATAAGCTTGTTGTGTGGAAGAGGATGAGTACGCAAAATGGTTGCAATTAGCACATGTAGGTGCATTAGAGCAACACTACTCAAAGCAACAAACCCTACAGACACTAGGAAGACTCGAAGTGCATTGGCCGTCTATGGAAGCTGATGTCCATAAATTGTGCAAGGAATGCCCGATCTGTTGCACTAAACCACCCGTGGAGTATGTCACTCTTTATTAAGTGTCCATAGTGCCATATTGGAGTGAACCATTGGTAGCCTTCTTGAGGATGAAAACATGCCCTCAAGATATGACCCTGACGAGGCAAAGAAGTTTAGAACAAGAAGCCCTAGACTACTCACTCATTGGTGATAATCTATACAAGCATGGAAAAGATGGTTACCTCAGATTATGTGTCCATGAGAGCGAATACCTCAACATATTGGAAAGTGCTCACCAGGGTGTAGCACGAGGAGATTTTGGACCAGATCGGGTGATCAAGGATATACTATTTGCAGGACTTTGGTGGCCAACCCTTCACATGGATGCACATACCTATGTTGAAGAGGTGTGATGTTTGCCAACAAAATCAGTATCCTATATGCAAGGATGAGATGCCTCTGAAACCTATGATGGGTGGATGTGCATTCTCTAAGTGGGGAATGGACTTTGTGGGTCCTATTAACCCCCTTGCTAAGGGTTCACATGTTGAATACATTATTGTGGCCACGGATTATCTAACCAAGTGGTTAGAAATGAAAGCTACCACGAAGAATGATGCTCAAACAATAGCTAAGTTCCTATTTGAGACTGTGTTCACAAGATACGGGCTACCTATCGAGCTAGTCAGTGATAGGGGCACTCACTTCTTGAATGAAGTTATAGAAAATCTTCTCCAAGAATTCTTGGTAGTACATAAGAAGTCTGTCCCGTATCACCCACAAGCTAATGGCCAGGCTGAGAGCACAAATAAGATTCTATGCAATGTACTGACGAAATTAGTGAATAATAAACGCTCTGATTGGGACAAAAAGCTACACCATGCTGTTTGGGCATGCCGAGTTGCCTATAAAACGGTACTCCAAGCCACACCCTTTCAGATGGTATTTGGCCAAAATGTAGTGCTATCATTAGACTTCTTGATACCTACATTGAAAGTAGCATAGGGGCATGAGTGGACGGGTCATGAACTCTCTTTGAGGATTTTTGCTCTAGAACGACTAGGTGAAACGAGACTAAGAGCGGCAGCAGGAATATATGCAGCCAAGAAAAGACAGAAGGCTTACTTTGATGCCCACGTTAAGGATAAAGGCTTGAAAGCAAGAGACTTAGTTTTAGTCTACATCCTAAAGCAACATGCAAGAAAATTAGAGAAGCGTGGCTATGAACCTATGATAATAAATAGGATATCAATGAGTGGAGCAGTTTAGCTAGCTACACTAGAAGGTGATGTCCTCCCTAGTTACATCAGTGGATGCAGAGTCAATTTATATCAAGAACCCCTCACGGAGGAGATGTTAAATCGACTCAATATTGCAAAGAAACGTAAAGAAGAGGAAAAGCGAATTCGAGAAGAAGCACTAGAACGAATCTGAAGGATGAAGTTGAGAAGACAGGGTAGAGATCAGCATAGGATAGATGACAATGCACACCAAGGATATCATATGGCTATGTGTGAAGTTTCAAGTATTAGCTCTCATAGAATAAATGATCGATGTCCTTTTGTAACCTTAGAAATAGGAAAATGAACAAGTGCAAGGACTGTAAGGGCCTTGATTGACTCAGGTGCAGCCACTAGTGCTGTTAAACTTTCTTACTGTCGAGAATTGAACTTAAATGTCAATCTTGTGGAAGCATACCTCATAGGATTGGGAGGCGTGGAAACCCCTTGCATGCGAGAGGTGGAACTTCCCCTCTACATTCAAGATGTTTTACTGACAGTTAAAGTACTAGTGTGTCAAGATGAGGATCTTACTGAGCCTCTTGTCTTGGGTCAAGATTGGATCTATGATTATGCAGTCAACCTAAACCTAAGAAGTGGACTTCTTCAGGTGTGGGTAAATAAGAGTCCAATTACAGTTGAGTTAGACAATGGAGCACTCAAGGAACTAGGAAAGGCACACACTCCTGGTCCTTCCAGGAGTACACATGAAGATGACCATGCTATTCTTGTCCAAAACTATGTGATGCAGAGGGATGATTATCTCAGCAAAGAAGTCAATGATACAATGGAACTCCCTTCTTTTCCAAAGGCCATCGGGATGCAGCAACCAGAGGTAGATAAAATGCAGAAGAAGCAGACTACCTATGCTCAAAGCCAAAAGAAAGTACAAAGCAAGGTGTCCCAGCCACCGAAACAAATGTGGGTGCGGAAAGGCGAGCATCCTATTGCGGTCAAGACACAACAACTCGCTCAACTTTGTATTAGTGATCGACGACACGACACTAATAAGAAGTCTTCCAAAAATTCTTTTGCGAAAGTGAAGTCTATCTGGGTACCCAAGAAGTTGATGAAGGTTGGCCCACAATCAAGACAAATTTGGGTGCCTAAGGCTTGCTTGCGGGCTCAAATAGCTACACAGAGACCACACCCTATACAACATGGTTCACTCACTCGAATAACTGACACCCACTCCTATTTGACATGCATGAACACATCTTCGCCCATGAGCACGAGCAGAATGACTTGTAAATGGGTCCCTAAAAAGCCTCATTTCCAAGTAGACAAGCCCTCTAGAGTCTCCACAAAACAAAAATCCACTCACTATGATTGGCAGCCCAAAGGTTGTAGTAAACCCCCGACCCCCATTTGTAAATTCACCCCCACCTACTAAGTGCATCATTCTCACTTCATCTTTCCATTTAGCTCTTAGGACAATTCATCCACTAACTACACCCACAATCACCGAGCACTCACTGACTAAGTAACTTATCACTAAAAACTCATGTTAATGTTGTAATAGGAACACATGACCACTTGGTGTCCATTTGCAATGTTAACATTCATTTGTATATTCTCACAGAACCGGTGACCAGTCCCTTCAATATGGCCAAGGCTGCAGGAACTAGCTCCCAGGCAGGCACCAGCCCTCAGATCGTGGACATTGAAAGTCTCCCCATTGAGGAGGAGCTGAAGGAAAGACCACTAGCTTTGAGAGCATTACATGCCATACATGTTCAGAATCCTCCCCAGGGGCACACATCACTAGTAAGCAAAAACTCGCATTGGTTCAGTGATGTGGCAGGACCACTTAGAGAAGGCACTTACTTGTGGGAGGCAGAAATAGATTTCAACAGATGCTGGGGTCGGTATCATTTCTTTACCAGAGAGTTTGAGAGGATTCAAAATAATGAATGGTTGAAACCGATATGGAAATGATTACTTCAAAGTCTAGTTATCGAAGCCAGACTTTCTAAGGTGTTCATACTTGATTAGCACCCTCACCCCGAGTAAAGATAAAAAGGGGTATAGCACCTTTGTCTTACCATCTCTTACAAGAGGTAATGAACTGAAGCGTTTCAAATTGACAAACAATTTGGTAAGGGAAGCTCTCGATATGAAAGGTATGCATATCCCCACAGAGAAAGAGATAATGATCCCAGACAACATGAAGAACAGGAACTTGACTAAACTGAAAGACATGGTAGCAATGACACCAACTATTGCTATTCATCTTCAAATGTATATGCAACATTTCGCGTTCCCTGCTCAAGAGAGATTCACCATGCCACCCAAGAAGATATGGTTCAGTTTATACTTAGCAGACGCCTTCGATTTGACAATCAACATGCCTCATTGGATTGTTGACCAAATACACTTTGCACATCAACGATGGTATAAGAAGCAAAAGTCAGTGCTTTATGGATGATGTGCTCTTACAAGGATTGTTTACCGATGCTTCGCATATGACGTGCCAATTCAAAGGGCACTTGTTTGGACCAGGGTTCAAGAATTTCAATGAAGACTATCAGCCACAGGGCCTCCATCCAAGAAAATGAGGGGAGCAATTCAGATGCCCTATGCACAGGCCCGAGGTGCTACACTGATACCAGACACAACTCCACGACTTCCAAGGCATGTGCAAACCTTTACCATCAGACTACCGAGGAACAGTGCAAAAGGACCAAATCTGGTATTTCCACCTATACCCACCAGCTTAGAGTTCCCTCATGGATTTACATTGGAAGATCTAACTAATGAGGAGGTAGCCAGAATAATCAATGCTACTAATTTGGAGGTTGAGGCAGAGCAAGCAAGCCGGCAACAGACAGTCACGGACCAACCCCATCCAATCCAACCAGAAGTCGTCGAAGTAGATGAAGGTGAAGACGAGACTGTAGAAGAGGAGCAAGAGGATGAACAAGAAGGACTATCCGAAGAAGAAGAGCATGAATATGAGCAAGAAGTTGTACTGGAACTTGAAGGTGCCCCTGCTTATACGAAGCAAATGAAAAGACTGTATGATACCATCAATCGAGTGCAAGAACAACACAAACTATCCCTGGCAGCAAGAAAGTCCCTAATGAACCAGATCTTAGAAGATGAAGGTGTGGACGAGCAATACAGGGCAACCCTTGACATGATTGCTGATGCATTGGGGGTACCTGAGACAGTGCATACCGCTGTCGCACACTCACGAAGATCGGAGCGAAGATATGGCAGACGTCCCCCTAGACCAGGGAAACAAATGAATATCTTGGTATCAGAACCAAAGGGCACCACATCCACCACCACGGGCACAACCCGCACCATTCATCGCACTGATGAAGCCCATACCTCAAGTGCACCCTGTCACCCCCTTTACCACCCTCCCCACCAACTCCACCACCTTCACCTTCTACCGCCACTGCCACCACCACCGTCACCGCCACAGAGTCCACTTCCCAAACTGAAGCACAGACTATGAGTCAACCCTCACAATCCGCACAACCTATCACGCCCCCTATTGTTAATGCCACCACTGACACTGTAATTCTAACTGTGGCCATTGAAAATCCCATTCCCCCTATCACACTTCTTGGTGGTTCATATTCACAACTGCACACACCACTTTACACCTTCACGACCATCACCACACCAACAACTCCCCTGTACACAATCACTCCCACGACCGCATCCACATATGACTTCATGGACATATCACCCACTTCCACACCTCTCCCTCCCCCCATATTGCCACAATCTCCCATTCCCCCACCACCCACTTCACCCTTCTCAAGCACAACATCCACGTTCCCTTTGCCTTACCCCTACCCTCCTGCATTCAACACCTTCCCAGCATCCACTCCTATTAATAATGTATTTAATACGTTGTACTAGTGCATGTCTCAATTACAACAGCATTGCCGACACCTAGATGCTCAACATACGAGCTTGTTCAGAAACCATGAAATGCTACAAGAAAGATTCATTAATTTAGAGAAGGAGAAGAGGCTATTAAAACAGAAGTATAATACCTTACAGGCACAACATGATCAGTTAGTAGCCAATCCACCCTAGCCAAATAACGAAGAAAAACAACAACTCGATGATATGTTACATGCCCAGATAACCGACAATCTCAAGCTTCGTCGTAACCTCGCTTTACTATGAAAACACATGTCCGCAGCACTCGAAGAGAATAAAAGACTGAAGAAACAGAACGAAGAAAACCTAGAAGTAGCAATGGAGAGTTCACCGCAGGAAATCGACCCAGAGCAGTTCAAGGCCATCCCATCTGAAAATATGCAAATTGTATTGGAAACACATGCCGATCTCCTTGAAGCACACACGGCCTTAGAAAAAGAGAGAGATGACCTACTAAATCAGCTGGCAGCTTAGCACGCATCACCAAAAGAAGTCACAGATGCATCAAACACCTCTGAAGAAGTCGTAGCACTCAGAGCACAACTAGAAGAAGTACAAAACAAAGTTCTTCAATATGAGCGTCAACCTTCTCCCCTTGTGGAGCTGGAACTTGAGGACTTAGTTCCAATTGAAGTTGAGGAGACTTTTGAACACCCATACATACCCATGCCTGCACCAGGGGGTAAGCAAACAGAGGAAGGAATGGACACAATTGAGATCGACGCTCCTGAATGGATGCAAACGTTAGAGAAGATTGGTGCAACCCATGATGAGAGAGTGGCAGTACAGATACAATCTATGTCTCGATTGGAAGAAGTCATCATTAAATCGGATTACTTCAGAAACCTCTCCCATCATCGGTGGATTAGCACGTCTCATGATTTGTATGTTCCGATCTGCGTCTTAATGTCCGATTATAATGCTGAAACAAAGCAGCGCACAACAAAAGAACCAACCTCGACAACACAGTTTGCACCCGATGACATTCCTGCAAGCGCCATGCACCGAAATATATTTCAATCTACTTGGAGGATACGTCTGCTTGAAACATACCCTGAGATGGTACGTACTTGGAATAACATGCCTGTATACATCAAGTAAAACCCATGCTACTACCTTATCTCTCGAAGAAGGTCTTGGCTAGAATACACCAAAACATTTTTGATAGTTAAGGGATGTGAAAAGTGGCTAAACTATGTGTACTTAGCACCCCCTCGTGGCCAACCCACGGTCGACTACATGATTTCAACCATCTGACACTGGGCAGTCAGATTCAAAAATGTACTAGCCTCAAAATATAGAATTTATGCTGATCACATTTAGAGCCTTTCGAAATATCAAAGAACCTCATCTCTTGGCTCTCAGATTCAATGAAGGCAACGAGGATCTCGCCTATGATATGAGCCCAACACCACCTATCAACGTTGTCTATGCATGGCATGCTCGTATCAAGTATCTACTAGCCTGCTTCAAACAAACATTTGAGGAAATGTTTATCACAGGGTTCTGGGGATATCATTCAGAAATATTCATACCCACACCATCTCATCTATTACAGTTATTTAAGGTAGAACAGGTGCTCCACTTAGAAAAGCTACGCATGCCACATGTGGAGGTACCGAGACCAATTGACTAGGATGCTCTACTCACTGATTTGGCCAAAGGGTTGAGAATAGCAGAACATCATTTAGCCACAGACGTTGTGGAGTACTACATCCAATGGTCCACTCAACAAGGTTTTGTCAGAGACGACAGACGCGAGAGAGGGGGGAGTGTTGGCAGTGGTCAGGGCGGTCAAGGACTTACAAGACAAGGGAGTCAATGAGAAGGGAAAAGCAAGCAAAGTAGTCAAAGAAGATCTGGAAAGTAGGCCATCATTTTTCATGAAGCTGAAGGTCAAGGAAAAATCTCAGGAGCACATCAAAGAGGTGGACACACAAGGAGGATCAAGTAGGGATCTCCAGGAAGTGTATGTCAAATTGTTAGAAGAAATCCCTACAAAAATAGTGATTTTCATCACTAAAAGCCATTGTAAATACCATTTCATATTTTTGTAGCTCCTTTCTGTGCAAGCCAAGGAGTCCTTGAGCTTGAGGAGCTTTAGAAGTACCTACCTATCGATTTTCACTTTTTTTAGACTCTGTTTGAGCCCCCAAATAGGCCCTAGAACCTAATTTTTAACTAGGCCGGACACTAGGTCTGGACAAGGCCAAAACTAGTCAAAAACTATAAAAAGAGCTAGAGAGCTCATTTTTGGGTGTAGCTTGTTGTAGAATTAAACTTGTAAGAGCACTTTTGATTAATCTAAAGAACTCCATTGCTTCTTGCTCTTTGTCTTGCCTTGTGTGCGCGTGTGTGTGTATGTGTGTGCATGTTTGTGTGCTTCTCACTCACACACTTGTGGGCTTCACTTGCTCGAGGTCTTCATACCATCTTCGCATCTTCTCGGATTGACATTAAAGGAGGTGCTACTCATCACTCAACTACAATGATTCTATGAAGTGATTGTGGAGGAAAATCCTATGAGGGAGGTTGGGGCAAATTTGTTTCCATTTGCTGACTTTGCTTTTAGCTTTCTCTTGATTATAGATTCTCGTAGTGGGTTTTCGATCTATTTAACTAAGATTTTTTTGTGTCTAATAATAGAGCTACTAGCACTGCAAAATGTTAAGCATTCCTCAATCATTTTATATATTTCATTGCATTGTGAACCATAGCATTAGTATCATCTACATAAGATTGGATAATGAGATCACTTTGACCACCAAGAATAGAGATCCCATGCACATTCCCTTGCACACATTCATTATAAAGGAGCCACCCCATAGCATTAGTAGTAATGGCATATAGGAGAGGGGGGCACATACATCCATGTCTAATAAATTTCTTAAAAAAGATAGATGTTGTTAGAGAACCATTAACAGTTACCTTACTTGGTGAGTTTGAGAGCAAGCATTGAAAAACATGAATATAATAGGATCCAAAACCATAGTCATATAAGGATTGCAAGATGAAGACCCAATAGATCCCATCACAATGTTTGTCAAAGTCAATTTTGAAGAAGAAAAAGTAGTGACCTTTTGAATGAGCCTGATGGATCCCTTCCCAAAGGGAGATTAAGGTATCAATAATATACCATTCACATATGAAGCCTTTCTGTTCACATTTGATAATATTGCACATATGTGGACTAATCCTGTTAGCTAGATCTTTTGCAATAATTTTATAAATTGTGTTCAGGCATGTTATTGGTCACCAATTGCACAACATTTGACTATCACCTTTATTATAAATAATTTTGATAATACCTTGGTTGATGAATTTGGGAATACCCTTACCAGCAAAAGAATTTAGCAAGCAATCCATCAAGTCTAGGGTTATTACTAACCTTTAATGAGTGAATTGCCTCCATTAGATCAATGATCTCCAATGGAGGATCAGATCTTTTCTATAGCTCACGGTTGATTTTCTTTTTCCTACAAGATGCTATTTTTGCACAAGATTCTCACTTTTCAAAGTTATTACAGGTTTGGTAATCAAAGAGTTCATGAAAAAGGTTGTGGAAAAGATTCCTTTTGTCTTGTTCAGAGGTAGAAAATATGTTATGCCACCGAAGTTTAGGGATAGATTCCTTGGATTTGTTTTTTTTTTATCAATGAAAACATCTCTTTTATAGGTTTCCCAAAGTTCTCTTCTCAGTATATCTTCGATTTCTAAGCAATAATTTTTGTTTCAATTAATTCATACATCCTAATTCTATTTCTATAGATGATTGCTTCTTCAATTCTATTGTCTTTGATGGCCTTAAGTCATCCATTGTGAGGGGTCTGACATTTTTGTTTCCTGTGATCTCTTATATGTTTTTTTCCTTAAATAGTATCTGATACCCTTTAACGATCTTGAAAACCATTTCTCACTAACCAGGTATTGGGTACTTATTATCCAATCAATAAGTGTGCCCACTTCAGAGATATGTACTCCTAAGTTAGTAATCTCAAGTCTCAAGTCCATGTGGAACCATCCACATTTATGTTGAGAGTTCCTAGTTTTCAGCTTTGTAATGATTATATTATGATCTATGATGAAACCAAAATTGTCAAAAGTGGTGTGATATGCCGGATCATTGGGGAGGTTATATGACCAAACAAATACTCCAATATGGAAGCATGAAAAATTCCCCCTTCTTCTTATCGGACCATGTATATCTGATGTTGGGAAAGATTGCTTTGCCATGAAGTTCTTGTTGCACATGTGTCCATTCTTTTATCTCCAATCCTGTTATAAATTATGGAATGGGTTGAGCAAGGCATTGTTGGAGTGTTAATTTATTAATGTATTAATGTGTTTTGGTGTTTTTGATATAGCAGTTGAAGGTTCATGAGGGCATGAAAGGCATGAAAGGGCAGACATCAACAATCTAACTTTAGGACGGACATAAACAATCTGACTTATAATTTATTTACTTTGTAAATAACCCCCATAGAGGGTTCTATTGTTAGAAAGAGTTAAAAAAGTAGTGGTTAGAATAAGGATCATTGTAGACTACAATTTCTTATATTGAAAGCAAAGGCTTTCTAGAAAAGTTACCAACTTTTACTTTCATGGATGCTTTTTGAAGCCACTCTCATGTAAACACTATTTTGACACAATAAAAAATTCCTATAAATACATGAACTTTGTGGACTGTCTAAACAGAGTGCATGGGGGAAGATTGCACCCAATACTGTGTTCTATCTCGTCTCCTGGCATGTCTATTTTTCTATGTATTTTTTGCATTCGTAACCTCTATGTTCATGTGAGAAAGATTTTGATAACAGTGGTATCAGCGCCCTGCATGCGTCGCTATGGAGGGGTTTGTTTCTGTTTGTTTTGGTGATTGATCTCTGCTTCCTTGTTCTCAGATCGCAATCCGTTTTCGATTCCAATTTTCGTTTCCGTTTCTGTTTCCATTTCCATTTCTAATTCCGGTTCTTGTTCCTATTGCAGTTTCAGTTCCATTTCTAGAACCAAAACCTGCATTTACACCTACGTTTACTCCTTCGGCTTACTCCAAGGCATCAACTAAGGCATAGAACTTAGGCATAACTTAAGGAATAATTAAGGCATAGAACTTAGACATAACTTAAGGCATAAATGTATTACTTTGGCATCTTTGGCACCCAAGGCTCCCTTGGTGACCATTGGCAGCCGTTTTCTACACGCAAACTAGTTTTAATTTATGAGTGGCAATAAAGAGTTTTATATTCACCAAGGTGGGAGGATTTGAACGCACAACCTCACTCACACAAGGGAAGTGTTTTACCACTATACTATCTCTTTGTGTTGTCACTCTAGTTCTCTTTCTTATATTTAACACAACTTTCATCTCTTTCTTACTTTTTTCAATTCCCAAGAATAACCCTTCCTTTTACATTTTAATTCAAACAATCTCAAAAATTGTTTTTACATATCTATTAAGAGGGTTTTGTTCTCTACATCCTGACAGACCCTACATAGAAAGTCTAAAAACACACAAAAACTGAGATGCAAAGTAGATAAGATAGTACACAGTATTGGGTGCAATCTCCACCCACACACTCTATTGAACGAGTATCCGAAGTGCATGTATTTATATTTTTTTATTATATCCAAATATAGTGGCTAGAACGATGGTGGGCTCTTCAAAAGGAAGGCATATGAGTAAAATTTTTTTCACTTTTATGATGAGCCTTAGCTTTTATTCACAAAAATCACATTCTATAGGGATCCTTATTTCAACTACTATTTTTATGAGTTTCTAGAAACAACCCTAGAAATGGATCTATTATTTACAAAATATATCAAAAATATACTTTTACATTTATGTCCAGATGCATTTGAATAAGTGCATGCCCGTCCACATCCTCATGAACCTTCAACTGCTATATCAAAACAAAAAGATCATTAACATCTCAATAAAATAAGATCCAATAATTTAACATTCCATAAGTGATAACGATTACCTTCATTGATGATGCAACATGTCATACCTCGGTGTATCCTATGAAAGAAACAAATTAGGTATTCTCTTGCTTTAAAATATTTTTAGCTATGGTTGAAAATTTTTATGGCAATAAGTTTTTACCTTATCACATGGATCATGGCAATGAATAGATGTCATAAGAATTTAATGCTTTTCTTCTTGAAAGAATAATTGTGCACCAATATAGAGTGACATATACACCTCAAAAAATGGTGTTGATGAGGGCAAAAATAGAAACACTTCTTGAAATCACACGATGTATGGTTAAATGAAAGAATATTCTATATAACTTTTAGATGGAAACTGTCATGTGTGTAAATTGTGTTTGAATTGTTTTCCTACAAAAGCATTGAGAGTCATTACACCTTATGAGACTTGGAATGAGAGGGGTTAGTCAAATGTGCATATTTTGTTTTCCGGCATATGTTGTTGTGCCATCACAACAACATCACAAACTTTTTTCTTCATGAGGAAGCTCAGTTGAGGCCTAATCTCCCACTCTTTAATTAATAAAAGAACTCAATAATACAGTGAATTGGCAAAGCACCCATAGGAACCCCCATATCCCACAAAGCACGGGAAGTTTTGGAGCATGAGTAGTAGCCACAAAGTCAAAAAGTGATCCACCTAGGGAAGAACATGAGTTTAAATCAAGTTATAAAGAAGTTCAATGATTTTTTATCCCCCTCATGGGCCATCCATTTACTTTTCAACTTGTTATTTCCAAGGTGAAGATCCTATGGTGTTTGAGGGAGGGGATTTATTATAATTACATATTCTTTTGCCAAGCAAGCAAGGGACTTAACAATCAACCATTCTTTCAGAGATTCATGAAAGTTGTTTGCACGTCTTTCTTTCCATATCTTCCAAAGAGCCTCCCCTTTGATGGCATTTCACAAGTTCGTAGAGCAATCAATCACTTCATCCAGCATCGAAACATCACAAACTTGGCAACAAGGAAAGGAAATGTATATTTGTTCGATATAGTATTGATAGAAAGGTTATTGTTTATACCATCCATTAGCTGAAAATTTTATTGCAAGTCCAGATGTGGTAATTGTTAAAAATTTAGTTTATCCTTTAATTGAATGTTGATTTCAACCAGTAATTGGCTCACAAGATGTGTTTCATACACACATGCCTTTGTCTCTGCAAAGTGTTGTGCTTGACTATGACCATTGTTGAAGCTCAAAGTCAAGGACAAAGCACAGAAGCATATCAAAAGGTGGACACACAAGGAAAGGGAGCAAGTAGGGAGCTCCAAGAAGTGTATGTCAAATTTTCAGAAGAATCCCCTACAAAAATAGTGATTTTCATCACTAAAAACCATTGTAAATCCCATTATCTATTTTTAGTAACTCCATTTTGTTCAAGCCGAGGAGTCCTCGAGCTTGAGGAGTATTAGAAGTACCATCGTACCAATTTTCATAATTGTTAGACTTCGTTTGAGCCCTCAAATAAGCCCTAGAACCTAATTTTTAACTAGGCCGGACACTAGGTCTGGACAGGGCCAAAACTAGTCAAAAAACTATAAAAAGAGCTAGAGAGCTCATTTTTGGGGGTTAGCTTGTTAGAGAATAGAACTTTTGTAAAAGAACTCTTTGGCAATCTAAACTTTCCATTGTTCCTCTCTTTGATCTTACTTTGTGCGCGTGTGTGTGTATGTGTGTGCATGTTTGTGTGCTTTCACTCACGCACTTGTGCCTTCACTTGCTCGTGGTCTTCATACCGGTCCTCACGTCTCCGCGGATTGACAAGTAAAGGAGGTGGTGCTTACGCTTGAGCTACACCAAATTTTGGCGCCGTTGCCGGGGAGAGAGCTTGGAGGACGAGCGTGTGACGGTAAGACGTAGAATAGCGACGTTGGAAGGTAAAAAAATCATCATTTTCAGTTCAGTTTTTGAATTTTCCTTCTTCTTCATCTTCTTCATCATCTTCATCTCCAGTGCATCAGGAAAGCTTGGAAAAGGTAAAAACTTCACTTTCTGTCAGAAATTTCCGAGTGTGTCAGACCATCGCGATGGTCTGCAAACTTCGGAATTTTTGGTAGGCGACCACACCAGGAGGTAGGCGACCCTTGCGCTTGCACGAATCCACAGGTGCATCTAAAAAATTCACATTTTGGTGGACCATCGCGACGGTCTCTGAACATCGCGATTGTGTCACACCATCGCGATTGGCTCACGCCATCGCGACGGCTTGGCCGGACCATCGCGACGGTCTCTGACCATCGCGATTGTGTCTCGTCATCGCGATTGGCTCACGCCATCGCGACGACAGTGCCACATGGCAGCTAGACCATCGCGGTCAGACCATCGCGACGGTGCTCTTCAGACCATCGCGACGGTCCAAGCTCAGACCATCGCGACGGTCCAAGCTCACGCCATCGCGACGGTCCAAGTCCAAACCATCGCGATTGTGCAAACTCACGCCATCGCGATTGTGCACCCTCACGCCATCGCGACGGTGCACCCTCACGCCATCGCGACGGTCCCAGACCATCGCGATTATCTCAGACCATCGCGATTGTGCACCCCCATCGCAAATTTTAGGGTTTCATTTTTTGGTCAATTTTGGGGCAATTTTTGGGAAATTTTTGGGTGATTATACTCATAGGAGACCCCTTAGCTCATATTTGGAGAAAAACCTGTTTGTCAGTTTTTACCCCCCAGGGCCTGAACGATCATAACTTTTTCATCCGAAGTCCGTTTTTTGAGCTTAATAGCCCATTAGAAAGCTCTTGACGAGTACTACATAACCTCAACTGTTTTTTTTCTTAAAGGATACATCTATTTTTAGATAAGCTATTTTGAGGTTGACCTAGTTTGGGGACCAGGAAGCCAGGGGCAAGCATTGAAAAGTTGGGCAAAAGGGAAGGGACTTAAAAGGTGTATATACTCAAGTGCTTGATCATCCAACTGTGAATTGGTCTAATATTGGATTTTTCCAGGTCTAGCAAGGACAATCAAAGGCAATCCAAAGCAAGCTAGCAAGGGTGAGTACCAAGCTTGGGAGAAGGCTTCCTAGGCTTGTGTAGCAGTTTGGTCAACCAGCTAATTGAGGTTGGAAGATCTCTCAACCCTCCTTTGTCAATTCCTAGCCTAGGCTAAGTACGACTTAGGTGTGGTAATTAATTAGGGCAACGTTAGGCACGAATCAAGTCCAAGAGTATTAATCAACCAAGTGCAAGAATTAAGTAGGTCTTAAGTGCGAAAACTCTAAGGGACAAAAGGTAAACTGGAGTCGATCACTCATCAAGTGCGGAAATTCACTTAAGTACTCCTGACGACGCGATTTCAGACAAGACCATAAACATAATATTCAACTCAAAAAGAACAAAGTGATTGGTGCAAATTAACCTGCAACGAGAGTGTGCTTAGGTTCAAGGGGGTAGATAAATCAAGCATATGAACCTTAGATCAGGCAGACACTTGGGCCGAGACAGACAAAGCCTCGGATCTTCTGAAGCTAGTGTCAACCACACAGCCAAGTCTTGGGCTCAACAGCTTAGTGGTTATCCTTACACACGAAGTTCAGAAACCAGTGACTCAGAAATGTCTTTTAGCATGGAAAGACCCACACGTGGCACAGGCACTGCCTATTTACAGACACCAGAAGGTCCCTATAAGACCCAATTGGAGTTTATCAGGACCAACCAAGTAGGTGCTCGCATCTATGAGGATGGTCTAAGACGATCAGTGGTTCAACTCAAGAATCCTGACCAACCCTTTGGACTTGAACACCAAGTGGTCAAGTTTGAAGAGGGTGCTTACATTGATAAGGAAGGAACCATGTATGTGGTTACCAACTTACCAGATAGGACAGATGAGTTTGGAAATATCATTCCCGAGAATGAGATAGGAGACCTAGAGAAAGGGGACCTAGGAGGAGAACCCAAGACCCCTAGAGGTAAGTCAATCTTGACTAGAGTGATCACCCCAGAATGGATTCCTCAAGATAACAAAAGCATAGAACTATTCGTGAATAGAGAAACGGAGGAAGCCTTTTGGAGATTTAGGCCAGATCAACCCATCCCAGTAGTCACCATCTATGAATTCAAGGACCCAGAGACACCAGGGAAAGCTGTCTATCTAGATCACACATCTCAAAAATTATTCTTGGTATCAGATCATGACAGACATGCTTACACTTGGCAAGGTGAATCAATTTTCCCCCCACCAAGATCCAATGTTTCCCATGGCCTCCAAGGAGTAGGATCATCCCACGCTCATGAAGCCCAGAGAGAAAGAACTAGAGAGAGACCTGAGGTAAGTTTTGCACACACCATGGGCAGGAATAGATCAGGATTTGAAAATGGAAGACTTGAAAGAGAAAGACATCAAGCACATAGGCAGAAAAGAGATGAACATGATTTTCCATTGCCTAGACCCCGAGAGCACCCAAGAACCCTTAGACCCACTCAAGTGATCAAGGCAATGAAGAATTATTTTGACGGGTCAGGAGATCCTTATGATCATGTGGCCGAGTTCAAACAAGTGTTAAGAGCTGAACAGGTCAAGGATTTGTTCACCCAATACGAGGCATTTGGTTTGACTCTTAAGGGCACTGCCTTGGCTTGGTTTCAACCATTGAGTAGTCGCAACTATCGCGATATAGGTCAACTGCTAGACGAATTCATTGTAGAATTTTCCAAGAGTGGTATCAGGCATAACACATCATCCTTGATCCACAGTTTCAAGCAGACACCCCAAGAAACAGTGCGACTAGCAGGTAGAAGGTTCAGACAATACCTAGAAAGATGCCCTGCTCCCGAGTTACCCACACCAGCCAAACAAGTGACTTTGTTCTTAGATGGCTTACTGAGCACAAAGTTAAGATCATATGTATATTTGAAAGAGCCTAGATCCATAGAAGAGTGCGTGCGGACATGCATTGACATAGAAGATAACTTGGGTGAGGAGTTAGGATTATCCAAACTCTATAAGGATTCAGATAGTTCTACTAGTCATACTTCAAAAATCTCCACGGAAGTAGAGGAGATAGCTGAGCAAGTTGCCAAGAAGCTGGGATTCCAAAATAAACAAACACAGAGAGTCACTCCAGTGAATCGGTGTTATACTTGTGGGGGCGACCACATGGCTAATGTATGCCCAACGCAAAACCAAAACATTAGAGAAAGGAATGCTCCATATTGCACTATTGAGAGAAAATACACAAAACCCACGGCTCAAGATTGTCCCTACAATAGGCAGGCTGTTAGACAGAATTATCAGCAACCTTACCCACAAGGTAGGTATCAGAACCAATACCAACAGCCATATTATAGGCCACAACAATATCAACCTCAATACCAGCAGCAATATCAGGCACCATATAGGCCACAACCAGTCCTAGGAAACCAACCGCCAGCTCCTGCCAATGTGATCCCAGTTAAATATACGATGGCGGAGGAGAACCCTAATAGAGCATTGGTGCCACTAACCCCATTGATACCAAGAAATGACTCTCATGCTCATGGTTCAAACTACTTCCATGAAGATGGTCCACATGCTTATTACGTAGAGTCACCTGAGCAAAGTGAGACTTCTCAGTGTCAATATGAGACACCACCTATGGAACAAAATTGGGAGCCAGAATACTCCAATGTCATGTATATGAATCCAAATGCTAGGCCCCAATTGAAACAAAGACCACAAGCCCCTAGAGGACCATGCCTTAGATGTCAGGGCGATCATTTCAGTCGTGAATGTCCCCACCAACCAGCTCTGGGACTAGGACAAAACATCACAATACAAGGCTTTTGTCCTGAGTGCGGCAAGGAACATCTTCCTAGAGAGTGTCCCAGGAATCCCTCTAGTGCACCCAAGGTTACACCCATCAATGTGGTAGGCTTAGTGACAGATTCAAGTTCAAGTAGCAGTAATGTGGCTCCTGTACAGGCAGTTACTAGGGCACAGGCTGCACAACAAGCAAAACCATCCGAGCAATCTGAGTCTAGTGAGGCAGGAGAGCCTAGTAAGAGGAAACCGAGAACATGGAAGGATACCAGAGAGAAGGCTAATCGCAAGTGGAACAAAAAGCTATCCGAGCTAGAAGAAAGCCTAAGGGATACCAAAACAAAAATAGAAGACATTGCATCTCAAAGCCCCTCACATACCGAAGCTCCATCCACTCCACCTCATTCCACCCCACCACCCATTGTAAATAACTCACAACCAGGGTCGGTTCTTGCAGATCCAACCCCAGAAGGCTTGGACATGATGTTCAAGGCCTACCAGGCTCGTCTTCAAGAAGGGCCAACAGCTGCAAACCTAGAGAAGAGTTACCCTAGAGCAGATTTAGAGATTGAACGAATGAAAATGTGCATGAAAATGGTAGAACAAGCTCAAGCTATACTTGAGACTAGTCAAAAGCTTAATCAGACAAACTCTGTCAAAGGGGATTTGCATTTCCAGGGTTTACTAGAACGATTAGAGCAGTTGGTAAACAAACCACAAGTTTCTTTACCTCCACAGGCTCAACCAGTTATTGAAAGAGGAAGCTCACCACCAATGGGAGCTTATGTTCCTAATTCCACAGTACTCTCAAGAATTCTTGCGGGAAATACAAGAAGAGAAATGGACCAAGGAGAAGGGTAATTCCCCTCCTATTCCTGAGATTGATGATCTTCATGATCAATTTCCCCAAGACATTCCATCTATTTATGGAGATGAAGCAGAACAACAAGAAGATGAAAGATTAGATTTTGAATCTAATACCCTAGAAGAACTGCCTCAATTTCCAGGCCCATGGGAATCTGAATCTATCCAGATCAGAGCTCCCACAATATTGGTAAGAAATGAAGACTCAGTGATTCCAAGAAACACTGATGTCGTGAAGAACACTAAGGTTCAATGTCATCTCACGATGGAAGAGCTGCTCAAAGCAAAACCTGAGCTCTGGAATCATGTGAAGGATCAGGTTCCAGAACTCGATTCCAATATGCCAAAAGCAGGCTCTAAGCAGAAAGTACCAGAGATACCTCTAGACAAAATCGGGGACGTGAGTGAAGGTGAAGAAGGTAATACTTATCTTCCAATCACCTATCAAGGTTACACAACCAAAGCAATCATAGATTCAGGTGCTGGTGTTGCTATTGCGACCACCTCCTTGTGGAAGCGATGGGGCAAACCCACATTAAGACCAACCAGAATGAAGCTTCAAATGGCAGATGGTCATTTTGAAAGACCTCTAGGATTGCTTGACGGGATAACTCTAACCACTTGTGGTGTAGAGTTTGAACATACCTTTGCTATATGTGACTTTGAAAAAAATAATATCTACGAGATGATCCTAGGAAGACCGTTCCTACGACAATTGCAAATAGTATAGGATTGGGGAACCAACTCCTTGTACTTACAGCACTTAGGGGTCACCACCAAAGTCAATTTGAAGGATTACACCTTCAGAGATGTACCACCCCTACAGTGGAATCCTATCCACAAAGCGAAAGAAGATTCTATCTCCGTGCATTCTGGAAGTTCACCTGATCCATCATGGCTGCATGAAGATACTCACTTGTGGATGTGCAAGGTCGCAGAGGAAGAGGAAAAGCACCTAAAAGCGAGAGAGAAAGGAACTCCCCCAGGAGATAGACCAATAAAAGACCCAGCCTATACACCGATGATATTTCCAGATGAGGAATTTGAGCCTCATGGTTGGGCAGAAATCCTAGCTACCATGGACATAGCAGTCAATGAAGAACAATGGACACCTCACTGTGATGAGGAGGGTTATGATATTTCAGTGTTCATGTGTCAGCCCCTGTTGGAAGAGCGTGATCCTAGTGAGTTCATAGAAGAAGAAGAGAATGACGATGATTTAGAATCCATTGTGATGGATACTTACTTTGACTCAGAGGAACACTATTTAGAAGACATAGGAGTGTTAACCCAAAAAGAAGAAGAACCCCTTACGAGTATTAAAACGATAAGTTCAAAGGAAAAAAGTGAGGAAGGTCACAAGAAAAAGAAAAGAAAAGGAGTGAAACAAGAAGAGGAAGAATCATTGTTTGAAGTACTAGAAAATTTCAAGAAATATGAAGTGGAAGACCGCAAAATTTTGGTACGAATGCCTAAGAGAGAGGCCATTATAGGAGAAGCATATGACAATAAGGAAAAGACCAAAAAAATTGTAGTAACCATTGAAGGGAACGAAGAGCGATGTACGTACATAGGAGACGACCTAAGTGCAAAAGAAGAAGCAGAGCTTGTAGCTCTATTAAGGGAATATAGGGACGTGTTTGCATGGCACTATAGAGACTTGAAAGGAGTAGATCCAAAGATTTGCTCTCATACGATTCCGATGACCGCTGATGCCAAGCCTACCAAACAAAAGCCCTACACATATAATGACAATTATGCAGCCAAAATAAAGGAGGAAATTGATAGGCTGATTGAAGCTGGATTCATCTATGAGATTGAGCACACTGAATGGGTGTCCCCCATTGTGGTGGTGCCCAAGAAGAATGGGAAATTGCGAGTGTGTATTAACCTTAAAAAAGTTAATGCCGCTACGATCAGAGATAGTTATCCACTTCCAATCACCGAACATCTATTGGAGCGTGTTGCAGGCAAGGAAGTTTATAGCTTCCTTGATGGGTTTTCGGGCTACAATCAAGTAGTCATTGCCCCAGAAGATCAACACAAAACGGCTTTCGCCACAGAATGGGGAATGTTTGCATTTCGTGTGATGCCATTCGGTCTCACCAATGCACCCGCAACTTTTCAAAGGCTCATGTGTCATGTCTTCAAGGAGTTCTTGCGAAAGAACTTAGAAGTATATGTGGATGACTTATGTGCTCATTCCCAACAAAGAAGATACCACATCCCTGAGCTCAGACAAATCTTCAACAAGTGTAGAGATTATCGAGTGTGTCTGAACCCAGAGAAGTGTGTGTTCATGGTACGACAAGGTAAAATCTTAGGTCACATTGTTTCTAAGAATGGAATTTCAATAGATGAGGACAAAGTAAGAGCAATAGCAGAGCTGCCTAGGCCCAGGAATGTTAAAGAGGTACAAGCCTTTATGGGCCATTGTGGATATTAGCGTAGGTTTATCCACATGTATGCCATCATAGCTAAACCTCTTTATGGGTTGTTAACAAATTTTGAGTGGAACGAGGAATGCGAGAATTCCTTCAACGAGCTGAAAAGACGTTTGTGCACAGCACCAATATTGACTACTCTGGATTGGAGCAAACCCTTTCATGTCCATGTAGATGCTTCCAATCATGCAATAGGATGTGTGCTATCACAAACCATAGGTGAAGGAAACCTAGACTTGCCGATAGCATACGCTAGTAGGCAATTAAATGCAGCTGAACGAAATTACACCACAACGGAGAGAGAAGGCTTAGGCATGGTATATGCTGTGAAAAAGTTTAGACACTATCTATTGGCCAATAAGTTCAAGTTTTTCACTGATCATCAAGCTTTACTATATTTGGTCAATAAACCTTGCAATACATGCCACTTAGTAAGATGGTTCCTCTTACTAATGGAATACGACTTTGAAGTTGTTGTCAGGAAAGGTAGAACCCATCTTAGGGCAGACCATCTTTCTCGCATCACTTCAGGAGAGCCACCACAAGGAGTGTCTGATGAATTGCCCGATGCTTATCTGTTCAATTTAGAAGTTGCTCCTAAATGGGCAAATAAGTTGATACCCGTCCTAACCTTCGGGCCTGCAAATAAAAATGTGAAAACAAGCAAAGAAGAAATTGTAAAATCACAAAAGTATCAAATATTGGCCGGAAGTATGTACAAGCAAGATACTGAGGGCGTATTAGCTTGTTGTGTCGAGGATGATGAACATATTAGTTGGTTGCAACAAGCCCATGAGAGACTGCTAGGAAATCACTACCCTAAACAACGAACATTGCAGAATCTAAAACGTTTAGGAGTGTATTGGCCTAGCATGGACAAAGAAATACAGGAGTGGATCCATAATTGTCCAGTGTGCCAGAAGAGACCCCCAGTGGAGCATGCCACTCTTTATCATGTGTCATTAATCCCAGATTAGAGTGCTATATTGGTTGAGTTCATGAGATCGGGAACATTACCCAATCAGGTTAGTCTTGCAAGAAAACGGAGCATGGAGCAAGAGGCTCAGGACTATGCCTTAGTAGGGGACAACCTATATCGAAGAGGCAAGGATGGTTACCTAAGACTGTGCGTTCATGAATCAGACTATTTGAAAGTCTTAGAAGCTGCACACAATGGTGTTGCAGGTGGACACTTTGGGCCTGACAGAGTAATTAAGACCATTCTATTCTCAGGACTTTGGTGGCCCACTCTTCATATGGATGCACATACTTATGTGAAGAAATGTGACACATGCCAACGTGCCCAATATCCGATAAGAAAAGATGAGATGCCTTTGAGGCCAATGATGGGAGGACGTGCATTTTCAAAGTGGGGTATAGACTTTGTAGGTCCCATCAACCCCCCAGCTAGAAACTCCCATGCAGAATACATTATTGTAGCCATAGATTACCTTACAAAGTGGGTGGAAGTAAAAGCCACGACAAAGAATGATGCTCAAACGACGGCTAAGTTCTTATTCAAAAATGTGTTCACTAGATATGGGTTACCAATAGAGTTGGTTAGTGATAGAGGTACACACTTCTTGAATGAAGTCATTGAAAATCTTCTCCAAGAATTCTTAGTGATACATAAGAAATCAGCCCCCTATCACCCACAAGCCAACGGACAAGCCGAGAGTACCAATAAGATCCTCTGTAAGGTATTGACAAAACTGGTAAATAATAAACGCTCTGACTGGGACAAACAACTTCATCATGCTGTTTGGGCTTATCGAGTTGCCTACAAAACAGTACTCAATGCCACCCCATTTCAGATGGTCTTTGGACAAAATGTTGTGCTACCATTAGACTTCCTAATCCCTGCCTTGAAAGTAGCACAAGAGCATGAGTGGACTGGACATGAGTTATCTTCCAGGATCTTTGATCTAGAACGCTTAGGTGAGACAAGGCTACGAGCAGTAGCAGGCATTTATGCTGCAAAGAAAAGGCAAAAGGCATACTTTGATGCCCATGTAAAGGATAAAGGATTGAAGGAAGGAGATCTAGTGCTGGTTTATACGCTAAAGCAACATGCCCACAAGCTGGAGAAACGAGGATATGGACCCATGATCATTAATAGACTCTCCACTAGTGGTGCAGTTCAATTGGCCACTTTAGAAGGTGATATCTTACCAAACTATATAAGTGGTTGTTGAGTCAAGTTATATCAAGAACCTCTTACAGAGGAAATGCTCATGAGACTCAACACTGCTAAGAAGCGAAAAGAAGAGGAGTTAAGGGTTAGAGAAGAAGCACAAGCAGAGGCTAGAGAGCGCATCAGAAGAAATAAGTTACGACGACTAGGCCTAGATATCAACACAAAAGCTCCCAAATATCACATGGACATGTGCCAATCTACTTCTCGAATAATTGACCGACGACCCTTTGTGACTATAGAGGTAGGACAGGGAAAGAGTGCAAGGACGGTGAAAGCATTGATTGACTCAGGTGCAGCAAGCAGTGCAGTTAGACTTTCCTACTGCCAAGACTTGCAGTTGAAAATCAATCCCATAGAAGCTTATCTCATAGGATTGGGAGGTGTGGAAACCCCTTGTTTGGGCGAGGTGGAACTTCCCATCTACCTTCAAGATGTTCCAATGAAAGTCAAAGCGCTAGTATGTCAAGATGAGAATCTTACAGAACCACTTGTCTTGGGTCAAGATTGGATCTATGACCATGCAGTTAACTTAAACCTAAGAAGTCAAATTCTTCAAGTTTGGGTACATGAACAATGCATTACATTAGAATTAGAGAACTGCATGCTCCAAAATCATGGCACCACACACTCTCTTAGTTCTTCCAAGACTAATCATATGGAAGAAGATGTTGTATGTGTCAAAAGCTCTATGATGCAGAAGGAGTCAATCGTGGAAGACCAGGTTCGAAGGCGGGTGGATCCTTCTTCTTCTCCAAAGAATCAAGTAGCCACAGTAGTGAGTCCACCATACAAGCAAACACAACCGTTCACGACAACTGCTACATCAAATAGAAAGACACCATTTGATAAAAAAGCAGTTCCGAGCATGAAACAGATATGGGTACGCAAAGGAGAGCAACCACCAACCTTGCCCCCACAAATTCCATCCATGCAAACCAACCAGGCCAGAAGACGAAGGAAGCAGCTCAGACAAACTCAATCACAAGGTATCCAACAAGTTTGGGTGCCTAAGAAGTTAGCTGCAGCTCAACAAGGGCAATTACAGATGTGGGTACCTAAGAAGCTCCTACATCCACAACAACCTTTGTTCTCCCACATGCAAGAGGTTTCAACAAAGAAGCCAAAAAGAGAAAAAGGTAAGAACCACGTACAGAGACCAAAGGAAAATCAAATCAGCTATTCAACATTAATAGGGAGACATGCAAAAAGGATATGGGTTTGGAAGCCAAAAGTGCAAGTAGCCTCCACCGAACCAAAACGTCAACCACACTGGATACCACAGTTCAGAGAGCATCCAAAGACCAAGACGCCTGAAGTGACCTCTACAGTGCCAAATGTTGTTCTAAAATGGACTCCAATAAGGAGGATTACATCAATTCGAGACTCAATGGATACCTCCACCAAGGTCGGCATCAACCTCCACAAGTAACATTGAAAGCCTCGAACGAGCAACAACAATGTGCTCCTTGCACAACCCTGTCTTTTGCACCATTCAGGTCATGCATTTCCAAAGTATGCATTAGTATAGGGCCACATTACACGGCCGTGCATAGACACACTTGAGAATCCCACGCACAAGAGCACAGTGACATATGTCAAATATTTCTATTGATACTAACTTTTGTGTTCTTGTTTTGTGATATTCTGTTCCAAAAAAAAAAAAAGGGGAAACAGAAAAGCGGCTGAGAGCTTGTTCCCAGGTTTGGCTTATGAAACATGAATGATTCATGCTTAGTTGAAGGTGGAACTGTTGATTACTAGGCATTTATCAAGTTGGATCGAAGTGTGTCTCGGCCAGCAGTGAGATTATTGCTGCCTTGTCTGGTAGATGACAAGCATTTGGCATGAACAGGGCATCTACAACTATGATTTTCTCTTACCATGGTCGGAATGCAGAGTTTGAAGGTCCGCAACTTGAGTGATGCTTGATTACTTCATGTACCAGAGCATCCAAGGAGATATCTGCAAAGGGTAGTTCTAGAGGAGAAGACTCCTGCATATGGTGAGCTAAAGAGAATATGTGAAACTCAGCTTGGTGTAGTTACCCGATGTTGCTTGCCAAGGAATATAAAGCAATTCAATTCTCAGTATCTCCTGAACCAGTATGGAACAGTAGCACTGATAAATGGTCTTTGTCAATCAGCATGGTAATCTCTTAGAAACCGGCACGTGTCCAACATTCCTCTGAGTGTCAATATAGGGAAGTGAACGTGCATGAGCCCAAGCTCAGAAATGCACATTGTTACTGACAAAGGTTGCTTTGAACAGAGGAGAGGGGATCCACCACTCAAAAGATCTCATCAGTGGACAATCAACATGGACATTCATCAACAAAGTTCCATCCCAAAGGTCGAGTGTACAACACGAAGAGACAAACATCCATCAACCTTCTCCATGGTAAGTATCTTTACTATAGAAACACCATAACCATGCTAGTTTAGGAAACCTCTTCGTCAGCATACCCTTGAGCACTTTTTGCACCATACTTCTTCCAATGCATTTTCCAAATAAGCATGCGTAGGGCTACATTACAAGGCCGTGCACAAGGCACATACTTTTTTCAACCCAGGCACGAACACACTTACCCATCATTCATCATGGGTTATGAGTAGTTGGCATGACTGCTCTCAACATCATCTTTGGAAGAGCTAGCGGACATCTTGGGAACAACATCCATCTCTCGGAAGCACATTGAAGCCAGTAGTTGCTCCAAATCACTCTTGACAACCTCTTTTGAGCAACTTGCAGTCTTGAAAGCTAACAACGACACATTCTTGCTGGAATCCAAAGAACCAACTCATACAACGGATGGACACCACCTCTCAAAGCACTACATAGAACAGCCCTTCCAACAAGGGTCTGTCAGGGACGACAGACTCGAGAGGGGGGGGAGTGTTGAAGCTCAAAGTCAAGGACAAAGCACAGAAGCATATCAAAAGGTGGACACACAAGGAAAGGGAGCAAGTAGGGAGCTCCAAGAAGTGTATGTCAAATTTTCAGAAGAATCCCCTACAAAAATAGTGATTTTCATCACTAAAAACCATTGTAAATCCCATTATCTATTTTTAGTAACTCCATTTTGTTCAAGCCGAGGAGTCCTCGAGCTTGAGGAGTATTAGAAGTACCATCGTACCAATTTTCATAATTGTTAGACTTCGTTTGAGCCCTCAAATAAGCCCTAGAACCTAATTTTTAACTAGGCCGGACACTAGGTCTGGACAGGGCCAAAACTAGTCAAAAAACTATAAAAAGAGCTAGAGAGCTCATTTTTGGGGGTTAGCTTGTTAGAGAATAGAACTTTTGTAAAAGAACTCTTTGGCAATCTAAACTTTCCATTGTTCCTCTCTTTGATCTTACTTTGTGCGCGTGTGTGTGTATGTGTGTGCATGTTTGTGTGCTTTCACTCACGCACTTGTGCCTTCACTTGCTCGTGGTCTTCATACCGGTCCTCACGTCTCCGCTACACCAACCATGTAGGCCATCCAAATGAGGTTCAAAGAGATGAAATTTTTTGGCAAAATATGGCTGAAAATTTCTATTCAAACATCACTAAAAATTCCCAAAATCCTTAGAGAAAGATCATTGAAAAATTCCAGCCAAAGATGACTAAAATTTTTCAGCTAAAGATAGCTAATAAATTTCAAATATTTTAGCCACACATGGATGCAATTCATCATGATACTCACCCACTTGTGATGTACATTTTGATGGTGTATTACATGAGGAATAATACATGTCTATCAAGGATGCACAATCCATGCCAAAGTGTTTGCCAAAAAACATTGCAAGGTAGCAAGTTGAGTGCTCCTTTACTTGATATAAATAAAACAAGATCAAGCTCTCACCATGCATCATGTGACTTTGTGGATGTATCTCTTATTGCAGCCACATGTAATTAAAAGATGATCACTTTTGAAGATGCATGTGATTATTCAAATTGGATGAGCACAATGTAATTAGAATTGGATTCTATTAAAAAAAAATTTATACTTGGGAGTCATGTCAAGTGCCAAAGGTAATGATGACTTTGGTACTAAGTGGATTGGCCAGATTAAAAGAAAGTCACATGGTAGCATTGATCACTACAAATCTAGACCAGTTGCAAAATGTTATGTGCAAACATATGGTATAAATATGAGGAGACTTATGCACCTACAACGCACATGACTACCATTCTTTTTGTGACTGCATTGATTTCCCATCATGGTTGTAAAGTGCATCAGTTAGATATAAAACTAGCTTTCTTGAATGGTGATTTGCAAGAAGAGGTCTATGTGAAGCAATCTCTTGGATTTGCCATCTAAGGCTAAGAGCATATGGTTTTCCATTTGTTTAAGGCTTTGTGTGGACTTAAGCAAGCTCCATGTGAATGATATGATAAGATACATAAGCATTTGATTGCTCTTGGTTTTACATGTAGCCCAATTGAGAACACACTTTATGTATGAAAATATGGGGATGATCTTATAGTGCTTTCTCTTGATGTTAATTTCATTCTCTTAATTGGGTCATGTGATGAGAAAATTCACATTGTTATGGCTTATTTGCAACATAATTTTGATGTCACATATCTTGATCTTTTGGAGTATTATCTTGGCATCCAATTTGTAATTGTTGACCAGGGAATTGTTGTGCATCAAGCAAGTATATTAAGAAGCTACTTCAATGGTTTAGCTTTGAAGTTTGAAAGCCTATCTCAACACCAGTGGAAACGTGATTTTTCTTGAAGGCCTTTGGTAGGTTGAACAAGAGGAGCAAGGAGAAGATGGAGGGAGGGAGAGAGAGAGAGAGAGAGAGAGAGAGAGAGAGAGAGAGAGAGAGAGAGAGAGAGAGAGAGAGAGAGAGAGAGAGAGAGAGAGAGAGAGAGAAAGAGAGAGAGAAAGAGAGAGAGATAAGAGAGGAGAGGAGACATGTGCACACATGCATGGGAGCCTCCAAACACATACTTATTGAGGCAATGCTCTATAAAATATATATGTATATGAATATAGGGGTAATCTCCCACTTAAGGGTCAACATGACCATAAATGAAAACATATATAAAGAATTATGTAGGACTATACAATAGTGCATAGTAAAAGTCCAAATCTCAACCCATACCAATCAACCTACACCAACTATCTCAAACAAGGTCTATCCGTGCATCTAAAACTCTTCTAGACTTGTATCAACATTTGACTGATGCAAGAATAGATGAAGTTCCTCCAGAGCTCCCACTCCCTGTATACCCGTGTCAATCATTAAATGACTAACAAATCCAAGTGCAATTGCTCCCATAGCAACTAAAATGTGTGATCTCTAGCATAACAACTCGAACATTAGACTCTTGAATGCTAATAAAACCTATGCTATCCTGACTAAGATAAGCATGCCAGCCATGTGTGTATGCAAGGCATCCAAAGCACCATAATCAATACCAATATGTCTTGATATATCTATGTCAAAGCATAATTGAATCCAAGAATGATAGCATAACCACTAACTTGTGAGCATCGAAATCAGCCATCCTCTTAACCAAGGATGTATCTAGATCTCTATCCTGAGATCTAATATGCTCTACCACATAGTGTGTATCATAAGATTTAACTTGCTCTACCACACCAAGTGTATCATCATGTTCCACATGAGCTAATTGCACAATATCAACAATGATATCAAATTGATGATCTAACTCCAACTGAGTATCATTGAAATGCTCTACATGAGTATCCACATCATTCTCTAAAGCATCCAAATGATCATCCAAAGTGTGCTCCACATAAGCATTCAAGTGATCAGAAAAAGCATGCTCTACATGAGCATCAAAAACATCCAAAGCATGCTCTACATGTGCATTCATCTGAGCATTTGAAGTCTACCATACGTGTGCATCATGAATGTCAATAGACCTATTTATAGGTAGACAAAATGAGACATGAAGAGTCTCACATCACACATAAGGTTGAATTCCCACTAAGATGAGACTATCGCTCACATGGAATACATGCAGTGGATACTTGTGCCCAATCCTAGCACCTCTTACAAGCATAGCTTGTCCCAAATACAACTAAAAATGATGCTCACCAAGGAATGCATTACATCTGCTCTCTTGTACCTGTCTAATTGAAGTCAAGCTCATAGGGAATGAGGGCACATAACATACATGTCTGAGTGTAAATGATGCTCCACTAGGTAGCATAAGGTATACATCTCATGCACCCTCAATGTCAAATGTTGATCAATCAACCATCTGCACAAATCCATGAATTTCATATGAGATGGACAAAAAAACTCACAAACTAGAGTAACATGGAAAGTGGTTAATGCATCAAGCCACCAATCCATATGTTTATTATCACTACAACAGATCGGCCATATACCGAGGCTTCTACCGAGGAAAATGAACGGGCGCTATTTAGCCACGACGTCGGTGTAAGGGGCGGTGTAGGCGTGGGAACCAAAGCGTCAGTATAAGCATCCGTATGAGCATCGGTATAAGCATCGGTATAAGCATTGGTATAAGCGATGGTATAAGCCATGGTATGCCCCTGGGCAAAATAGTCGGTATAAGCATCGATATGTGCTTGGGGATACCGACGCTTATACCGTCGCCTATACCGACGACCATATCTGCAAATTTTTTTTTGGGCAGAGTGTGTTTCTCTTGCTATAGCAACATTCCCATGCTATTGTGTAGCAAAAGACAATACATTCTGCCCAAGAAAAACCCAACTACATGTGAGATGTATGATAGGCAACAAAAACATAATTTGATAAAGCAAAACATACTCTCAAATACAAAAGACATGACCGAAATGAATCCTGAACCATGTACAAAGAAATGAGACACATTGACATGATATCTATAAACAGCAACTACAACAGATGTATATGTGTCTATGCATATGTATATACATGTGTATGTGTATCTGTATTATGTCTGTATATTTGTATATGTGTAAATATTTGTATGCATGTGTAAAAACCCTAAAACCTTAATCCTAAAGACCTAGACCTTGAACATGTGTATATGTGTATTCTTGTGTATATATATGTGTACGTGAATATATATATGTGTATGTGTGTGTATGCATATGTGTATCTATGTTAAAAACCTAAAACCCTAACCCTGAAGACCTAGACCTAAAACATGTATATGTGTGTATGTGTGTATGCATGTGTATATATATGTGTATGTATATATGTATTATGTGTTTATATATGTATATGTGTGTATATATGTAAAAGCCAAAAACCTTAATCCTAAAACCCTAACCCTAAAACATGCATATGTGTGTATGTATATGTCACATGTGTGTATGTGTGTATGCATCTCTCTCTCTCTATCTCTGTCTCTCTCGCTCTCTCTCTCTCTCTCTCTATATATATATATATATATACACACACACACGCACACACACACACATATATATATATATATATGTGTGTGCATGTATGTATGTATGTATGTGTGTATGCATGTGTATATATATGTGTATGTGTATATGTATTATGTGTTTATATGTGTATATGTGTGTATGCATGTGTGTGTGTATATGTATTATGTGTGTGTGTGTGTATCTCTCTCTCTCTCTCTCTCTCTCTCTATATATATATATATATATATATATATATATATATATATATATATATATATATATATATATATATATATATATATATATATATATATATATATATATATGTGTGTGTGTGTGTGTGTATGTATATGTATTATGTGTTTATATGTGTATATCTGTGTATGCATGTGTGTATATATTTAAAAGCCAAAAACCCTAATCCTTAAACCCTAACCCTAAAACATGCATATGTGTGTATGTATATGTCACATGTGTGTATGTGTGTATGCATGTGTGTATGCATGTGTGTATGCATGTGTGTATGCATGTGTGTATGCATATGTGTGTGTGTATATATGATGTGTGTGGATGTATATGTGTACGTATGTATGCATGTGTATATGTGTGCATGTGTGTATGTATTATGTGCATATATGTGTAAAAGTCAAAAACCCTAATCCCAAAACCCTAACCCTAAAACATCTCTCTCTCTCTCTCTCTCTCTCTCTCTTTCTCTCTCTCTCTCTCCATCTCTCTCTCTCTCTCTCCCTCTTTATCTCTATCTTATAATAAAAACAAAACAATCACTTACATTGATATAATTCTTCTGATCGCTCTCGTCAAAGCCCAATCGACATCGTCTCTTGCCAAATCCCATAGGATCAGCCAAAAAGCTCCTCCAAAACAAAAGAAAAGAGAAATTAAAAAAGAGAAGACATAGAGAAGGAGAGAGAGTGTATGTATGTGTGCATATGCATGTGTGTATGCACATATGTGTGTGTATAGATATGTGCGTGTGTATGTATGTATATGTATTATGTGTTTATATGTGTATATGTGTGTATGCATGTGTGTATATATTTAAAAGCCAAAACCCTAATCCTTAAACCCTAACCCTAAAACATGCATATGTGTGTATGTATATGTCACATGTGTGTATGTGTGTATGCATGTGTGTGTATGCATATGTGTGTATGTATATATGATGTGTGTGTATGTGTATGTGTATGTGCATGTGTATGTGTATGTGTATGTATGTATGCATGTGTATATGTGTGCATGTGTGTATGTATTATGTGCATATATGTGTAAAAGTCAAAAAACCTAACCCTAAAACATCTCTGTCTCTCTCTCTCTCTCTTTCTCTCTCTCTCTCTCTTTATCTCTATTGATAATAAAAAACAAAACAATCACTTACATTGATGTAATTCTTTTGATCGCTCTCGTCAAAGCCCAATCGACATCGTCTCTTGGCAAATCCCAAACAATCAGCCAAAAAGCTCCTGCAAAACAAAAGAAAAGAGAAATTAAAGAAGAGAAGACATAGAGAAAGAGAGAGAGTGTATGTATGTGTGCATATGCATTTGTGTATGCACATATGTGTGTGTATACATATGTGAGTGTGTATGTATATGTGTGTGTATGTATGTATGTGTGTGTGTGTACATGCAAATATGTGTATATGTATGTATGCATATGCATGTGTGTATGTAATATGCATGTATGTATGTATATGTGTGTATGCATATGCATGTGATTATGTAATATGTATGTGTATGTATATGCATGTGTGTATGTAATATGTATGTGAGTATGTGTATACATATGTGTGTGTATGTATGTATGCATCTCTCTCTCTATCTCATTCTCTTTCTATTTCATATCTCTCTCTCTTTCATCTCTCTCTCTTTCACTCTCTCTCTTTCATCTCTCTCTCTCTCTCTCTCGCTCTTTATGTTTCTCTAGATCTCTCTCTTTCTTTCATCTCTCTCTCTATTTTATTCTATATCAATCAAAAATAAAACAATCACCTACCTCAATGTAATTGTTTGGAGCGTTGTCATCAAAGTCCACTTAATGTCATCGTTCGTCCAATTCCAAAGAACTCACGCCAAAAAGCTCCTGCAAAACTAAAGACAAGAGAAATTAAAAAAGGGAAAACACAAAGAAAGAGAAAGGGTGCTACAGTATGTGCGATACTTACCAAAATTTTAGATCTACAGAAATAGAGATGTGTGTGTAGAGAAAGACAGAGAGAGGGAGAGGGTGAGAGAGAGAGAGAGAAAGAGAGAGATGTGTATACACAGTATGCTCAGAATGTAGTTCACGCACGCAAACTCGACAGAAGCGGACTTTCATTCAAAACGCAAGCAAATGTCGAATTTTTGCTCTCGGGTCCGGTTAAAATGTAGCATCGGTATAAGCGTTGGTATGAGCGTGGGTATAAGCGTTTGTAATTTCTAGTAAATTACTGAGGCCTATACCGAGGCTCATACCGTCGGTATTGCCTCCGTGGTTTCTCAAGCATTTTTAACGGTCATACCGACGCCGAGGCATGACCGTCGGTATGGACAACGTCGGTATGCCCTTGATATGTTGTAGTGTAAACAAGAGAAATCTTGAGATGAACCAAAGTAGAATATGATATCACATCAATGGCATAATCAATGGCCATAGACTCTCTTGAAACCACTACCTCACCTAGATCACATGCATGTTTATGATGTCATTATCAGATCTTCCTAAAACAACTTGAACAAGTATGGCCCTCATAACCATAGTGCCAACATCAAAGATTTTGATGTGTCCTATATCTCACATGAATAGATGGACTCGCATACATATCATGTAGTCTCTGCTATAATGCACTACTCACCTCCTTATGCATCACATACTTATATATAGAGGCTACTAGCTCTAACTAGATAGTGGAGTTGGTCAATGCATCCATATCCATCCATATGTTGTCAAGCATGTTACAAGGCCTCTATGCATCTCTATACACATACATACATGTGTAACCCTACACAAATCAATGTATGCCATATTTGATCTTTCTATCTCAAAAAATCATTGCCATTAGATCAAGAAGCCCCCATGTTGAAAAGCGAAGAGACTAGCAATGTAATAAGAGACTAGAAACAATATGCTATCACCAATAATATCACACTTGCATATCCATATGCATGACTCACTTCACAAATATCTTGTTGGAGAAGAAAACCATGTGAACCACCTTTCACATAACCATGCATCTAGCATGTACATAAAACCATGAGCATAAACCTACTCATTGAGTCTCCAAACTAACCAAGAAGATGTGAAAAAATCATGGGAAATTTTTGATAAAGGTCTTCTATAAATTGAGCAATCAAAACATGATAACCAATAGCAAATGAAGAATGAGTAATTCGTCACCACCTATCATTGATCCAACCAAAGATGATGGCAAATACAATGCCAAAAATTGGTAGGAATAAAATCCAATACAATGGCGATACACCTCCCACTCAAGAATAAATCCTACAAAATAGTCCAACCTATCACAAATAATCTTTGACCAAGTCCAAGTGAATGGAGATAAGAAAAAATTCAAAGCTATCACACAAGCATAAAGGATCTACTTGAGCATCTATCTAGCATAAGGTCTAACAAAATTTTGACAACATCTCCCATAAAAGATGGACTCTAGAATCAAATAACCATCTTGGAATCACCATCCATATATGTCAAGAATCACACTTGCAAATAAACTACCAAATCAATGACCATAGGCTAACACAATAGCCAATCCAAGTGAGAAATAATGTGCAATTAAGGTTCCAATCGAGATCATGTACTTGCAACAAAAACAAGAACACACAAGTACCAACCAAGTATCCAATCAATATCTTGCAAAACTATGTGCAATAGACAAACAAAACCATATAATACTAGCATAAAATAGAATATAAACATAATGCCACATGCATGCATTGACAAAACCATGATCTCAAATCAAAGATGAAATGTCATAAATTGAAAACATTACCGCAGTGCCATGTCAAAAGTTGACATAAGCCACTCTACTCTCATATAGAGGAGCATCCACATAGATCATACATGTTCAATGCCTTCAAGCTCTAAAACTAAGAGTTCACACACCAAAAAATATCTCTAACCTAAGTTCCTAACCAAAATGAACTTCCAAAAGCAATTAAGGTTTCTCTGGTGAAAATCTATCCCTCTGTATTTTGTCTATTTCGGGTTTGATATCCTATGAGTCTCAAATTTTTCTCTTCATCTAAACTTAAAGAAACTTTTTTTCTTTGCTGCATAATGACATTTAGAACACCTCAATTGGAGGTGTGTAGCCACATATACATGATATACTGATATGTGGTTGTACATTGTACTTAGGGATTCATATATAGCTCTCAATTCAATTCATTCTTATAATATTCATCATCTATCGACAGAGAACTCTTCCAGCCATCATGTATCTCTGTGCTTTGATCTCCTTCTTTGCTCTTGTGTGTGATTATATTCATGCTTCCTCACTCACTGACACATCCAACACCAGCCTCTCCAAGACATCATTTGAATAAGTATATGAGAATCTTGTGTATATGGTAGGATAATTTGTTACCTTCTACCATCCAACAAAAAACATGAGTTAGAACCTATATGAATTAAAGGGGGAAAGGTACTCAAGCATGTCTTCTTCAATGATTTTTACCACACACAAAGAAATTTAATAATAAAGAAATGAGACCATCATATACCAATGATTCATGAGCTTAAATAAGAGGGAAATAATAAAATACTAGAGGAAATATAATTTTAACAAACACTCAACAATCAAATTAGAGAACTATAAAATATTCCACTTAAGTTTCCGATCCCCAAAAAAAATATGTATTTAGCATAATAAATAGAGAATTCAGCAGCATAGCTGATAAAAGAGACAAGTACGTCAAAATTAGTTATAATCATACTATTTGGCATGTATATTAAGCAATATTCATATTTCTCAAGTTTCGGTTTTTCGCATCGCGGCGCGCGTGCACTTTAACAGTGCAAATTGACTTCGGAGCATAGAAGTGTGAATTTCAGCAGCCCGAAAACATTTCCACTAGGTGCGCTAGAGTTTTACCCCCATTTCAAAGCCATTCGTGCAGTCAAAATCGCCATCAGAGTGACGGTTTGTGAGCTGAAATTTCAGCTTTCATTGAAGTGAAGATTTTGTCACATTTTTGTTCCTCAGTGAAATGGCGGGCAACAATGACTTGTTTGGCATGCTTCAAGCTGAAGATAAGCTTGATGGGACCAACTATCCGATGTGGTCTTACATGATGAAGCATGTTTTTGTTGCAAAACAACTTTGGAACATAGTGGCAGATGTAGATCGAAGACCGGCAAGTGCTTCTACTTCACAGTCTACTGTCACAGATGGAGCTTCTTCTTTGAGTACAGTGGTTTCTCCTTCTCCACCTACATAGAAGTAGCTTAGATGGGATGGAAAAGATGCTCAAGCTCATGCTTTGATTGTGCTGTCAGTGAAGCGTCATATAGTTCTACACATTCGGTCATGTTCTACATCACGACAGGCATGGGACACTCTTGCTTCTTTATACGTCGTGCATAATGAAGCACGTGTTGCATACTTGAGGAAGCAACTTGAGGATGTATGTATGGCTAAAAATGAGTCAGTGGATGTGTATGTGACATGCATCAAGGACTTGAAAGAGCATTTGGAAAACATAGATGAGATCATTCCGGATGCATCACTCATTTCTACATTGTTGAAAGGATTACCGGAATCTTTTCAAAGCTTTGCTACTACACTTTGCTTGGTTGCAAAAGGAAATCCTAATATGTATGCATTTGATGAGGTTGTGTCTCTTCTTTTGCAAGAAGAGCAATCTAGAGTGAATAGGAGTGGTTTGATTGAGGGAACGCAAGCACTTGCTATCTCACAAAAGGGGAAAAGCAAGTATGGTTCAGCTTTGGGTTCATCAAAACCAAAGCCTCAAGCTTGCTCTTCCACTCATTGCTCTAATGATGGTGATTTGCAAAAGAAGAAGAGATGCAAATATTGTCGGAAGGCTGATCATACTATTGATGAGTGTAGAAAGCTTGCAAAACGCAATGAAAAGAAGAAGGAATCTGACATGTCTATTGCTGAAAATTCAGCAAATGCAAAAATGATGAAGCTAACATGGCTCAAGATTTTTGGGCATGTGTTGTTACATGTCATTATGATGCTTCTTTACATTCTAAATGTATGGTTGTGAAAGAGGCTGATTCGGATTGGTTCTTTGATAGTGGTGCTTCAAAGCACATAACATCATGCAAAAGAATTTTTGCCTCTTTGAAAGATGCACCTAAAGGAGGAAATGTGGTGTGTGCAAACAATGCCTCTTATCCTATCATTGGAGTAGGAGAAATTGAGCTTATTACGGCTGCAAGTGGAGGTGTGATTCTCTTGAAAAATGCATTATATGTGCCCGGTATCAAGAAGAACTTAATTTCAGTTCCGTTGATTGCCAAAGCTAGACTTCATGTACACTTTGTTGATGATAAGTGTATGGTTCATGATTTCAACAATGACGATGTTATTGTGATGTTCGATACATTATGTAATGGTTTGTATCGCATGGATACATATAAGAGGGCTAGCTCGAATGCCTTAGTTGCTCATACTTCTTCCATGGCTGAAATGGAGCTTTGGCACGCTCGTTTTGGTCATTTAAACTTCAATAGTTTGCTCTACTTGCAAAAGGACATGGTTATTGGGTTGCCTACACTTGAGTCCATTGAAAAGCATGCATGTGAAGGTTGCATTCTTGGAAAAATGCATCGTGCTTCTTTTCCAAAAGATATTCATACACACACTACAAGAAAATTGCAACTTGTTCATAGTGATGTATGTGGTCCGGTCAAGACTGCATCTTTTGGGAAGCACGTATATTTTGTTACCTTCATTGATGATGCTACTCGCCATACATGGGTGTATCCTATGAAAGCAAAGAATGAGGTATTTTCTTGCTTCAAAGCATTTTTAGCTATGGTTGAAAATTTTTCTTCACAAAAGCTTTTGACTCTATGCACAGATTGTGGTGGTGAATACATGTCACATGACTTTAATGCTTTTCTTTGTGAAAGAGGTATTTCACACCAATGTACAGTGCCATATACACCTCAACAAAATGGTATTGCCGAGCGTAAAAATAGAACTTTACTTGAAATGGCACGATGTATGGTTAAAGGAAAGCATCTTCCTCATAAGTTTTGGATGGAAGCGGTCATGTGTGCAAACTATGTGTCGAATCGCTGCCCTACAAAAGCATTGAAAGTCATCACTCCTTATGAGGCTTGGAATGGTCATAAGCCTATGGTTAGTCATATGTTTGTGTTTGGTTGTTTGGCATATGCTCTTGTGCCATCACAACAATGTCACAAACTTGATGACAAGGCAAAGAAATGTGTATTTGTTGTTTATAGTGTTAAAAGTAAGGGATATCAATTGTACCATCCATTGACGAACACAATTATTGTGAGTTGAGATGTGATATTTGCTGAAAATTCAGTTTTCCCTCTACTTGAGTGCAAAAAACTATCAACAGTTAGCTCACAAGATGTGTTCGATACACTCATGCCTTTGTTCCATACTGGTGCGCTTGACTATGGCCATGTAGACCAGCCAACTGAGGTTGAAAGGGCTGAAAATGCCAGCCAAATAGGGCTGAAAATGCAGAGAATTTCCAGCCAAACATAGCTGAAAAATTTCAGTCAAAAAATGTCCAAATTGCTGGAAATTTCCAGCTACATATGGTTGAACATTTGCGTCAAAATATGACTGAAACTGAGCATGAAATTCAGCCCACCCATGTACATATTTAAGATGTTTTACATAATGAACACATGTCTATCAAGAGTGCACAATCTATGCCAAAGTGGCTGAAACAAACTTCGTAGGATAGCAAATTGAGTGCACCTTTACTTGGTAGAACAAGATCAAGCTCTCACCATGCATCAAGTAATTTTGTGGATTATTCTCCTATTGCTACAACATGTAATGAAGAGCCACTTTCTTTTGAAGATGCATGTGACGATCCACAATGGATGAGTGCTATGCAATCATAAATGGATTCCATACATAGGAATGGTACTTGGGAGTTATGTGAATTGCCAAAAGGAAAGAATGCGATTGGTACAAAGTGGGTTTATAAGATTAAGAGAAAATCTAATGGCAGCATTGATCGCTACAAAGCTAGATTGGTTGCCAAAGGATATGCGTAACAATATGGCACTGACTATGAGGAAACTTTTGCACCTACTTCACGCATGACTACCATTCTTACCGTGGTTGCATTGGCTACCCATCAAGGTTGTAAAGTGCATCAATTGGACATAAAAACAGCCTTCTTGAATGGAGATTTGCAAGAAGAGGTCTATGTGAAGCAACCTCCTAGATTTGCTATGAAAAGGAAAGAGCATATGGTTTGTTGCTTGCATAAAGATTTGTATGGTCTCAAGCAAGCTCCACGTGCATGGTATGACAAAATACATAAGCACTTGATTGCTCTTGGCTTCACATGTAGTCCGATTAAAAGCACACTCTATGTACGCAAAAATGGGGCTGATCTTATAGTGCTTGTTCTTTATGTCGATGACATACTCTTGACTGGGTCATCTGATGCAAAACTAGACATTCTTATGGCTGATTTGCAGCATACTTTTGATGTCACTTATCTTGGTCTTTTGAGCTACTATCTTGGCATCCAGTTTGTATCCGTTGAGGGGGGAATTGTTATGCATCAAGCAAAGTATGTTGAAAAACTACTTCAACGTTTTGACTTTGAAGATTGTAAGCCAGTTTCCACACCAGTTGAGACGGGATTCAGGTTCTCAGTTTAGGATTCCAGTGATGCATTTGACACTTCTCTTTATCAGCAAGTTGTGGGATGTCTTATATATGCATGCAACACAAGGCCGGGTATACAATATGCAGTTTCCCAGTTGAGTCGATTCATGCATAACCCTAGCACTAAGCATTGGCAAGCAGTGAAACGTGTGTTGAGATATCTCCGAGGCACTTTGAGCTTAGGTCTCTTTTATGGTAGAGATGTTCAGCCATGCTTGCATGCTTTTACAGATAGTGATTGGGCTAGTTGTTATGATACTCGCATGTTGTTACAGATAGTGATTGGGCTAGTTGTTATGATTGGTAATTGCTTCTTCCTTGGAGACTCATGCATATCTTGGTTGAGTAAGAAGCAACCTACAGTGGCGACATCAAGTTGTGAAGCTGAGTAGAGGGAAATTTTCACAGCTACAATGGAGTGTATATGGCTGAGACACCTATTGATGGATCTTTGCATGGAGATTGATGCTACTACGCATATTCTCACAGATAGTCAGAGAGCTTTGGCTGTTGCACGAAACCCACTTTTTCATGCATGGACAAAACATATTGAGGTTAATTATCACTATGTGAGAGAGCATTGTCGGGAAGAAGGAGGTCGGGCAGGAAGTCGATGCTTGGGTTGGATCAGGCCCCTTACTGGTGTACCGTTCCTGCTGTCCTGCGAGCGGCGTCTGCGCATTGGGCACCTCGCCTAAACTCTCTGGAGTGTTTGCGATCCTCGTAGGGCCCCAGCCTCTTGGAAGTGGTGAGACGTGCGTGCGTGTGCATGAGACCGTAGGCGTCGGGAAAGAGACAATCGGATATAGCAGTAATACACGGGATGCAGACGAAACTCAATGATACGATCAAAAAGTAATGGCGGTCGACCAATAAAATCTGAATGATACAAAGACGCCCGCTACAGTGGGGGTCAGCGATACAAAAATCCGCTACAGTGCGGAACAGGTAAATACAAATAAATGCCACTTCTATAGTGCGGATCGGTTGGATAAGATAGGTAGGCCTCCCACCACAGTGCAGGAAGTCACCCTCGGAACTCTTCCTCAATCTTTGTCTTCTGGTCTTGAGGGTTGAATGTTTTCGTCACTCTAGGCCTTCGGCCTTCAATCTTTACTTCAAATCTTCATCAAAATGATTTTCTTCACGTCATAAATCACAATAGCCTCCAATCACGCAGTAACCTGGAAAGAAGATCGCAAGGAAGTTCGTCGGGAGCGGGGGGGGAACACATCATTAGAACATCAATATCTTGTGATATGAATTCACATTCTATAAAAACTATTTTTATTTAACCTTAGAAATTTTCAATTCCCGAAAGAATCATACACACGGATCAAAGTATTTGCTTTCATAGAAATGCTCATGTTTATGCTTAGAGTTTTGCAACTACTTTCAATCACATGCAAACACACATCCTCATGCTCATATGTAACTTGATACACACTCTTTCATATATAATGATGTACAGTTAAGCAATTTCCCAATTACATGGATTCTCATTTATTTATCTAGTTCTATATACATATTCATATCAAACTGCACCGTCAAGAGCTTTTCATAACAGTAAATCCACCCGCAAAACCCCTTTCTTTCTTCTTTTCTTCCCCTCTTCTTTCTCTTACTTACTTTCTTTTTATTTCTTTCTGTCTTTATTTTTCCTATTCTTTCTTTCTACTGTTTATTTCTTTCTTCCTACTGTTTATTTCTTTCTTCTATTTATTTCTTTCTTCTTCTCTCTGTCAATAGCCGTCCGTATTCGTCTCTCTCTCTCTCTCTCTCTCTCGTTTTCTTCCATCATCAGTAACCGCCAAGATGTGCGTCTCTCTCTCTCTCTCTCTCTCTCTCTCTCTCTCTCTCTCTCTCTCTTCCTCTCTCTCTCTCTCTTTCTCTATGCCACGGCAATCGAATCCTCCACATGGCTCTTTATCCAGCTATCTGCACCTCAGCTCAAACACTTCCAGGTGCACAGAGACTCTGGAGTTCTCTGCGTGTCCATGAGCTGCAGCCGACTCCCTCTCTCTCTCTCTTCAACCTTAATTCGTGCCGTCATCGGATCTCTGCAGCATGTGTCAGCCCGCATCTCTCTGTCTCTCTCTTCCATTCGGATTACTCAGCGCCGCCATTGCATCTCTCTCTCCGTGTCAAGGGACCACCAAGAATCTCTATGCATGATCGTCTTTCTCTCTCCAAGAAATAGCACCTCTCCTCTGTATCGGGTGCAACCTACCTACCTCTCTCATCTCCCTATGTCTCTGCGCAAGCATCCCAAGCACTCTCTCTCTTCACTGACATATTTGCAACAACGTCGACTAGAATCTCTCCATGTCACTGAATTATGTGACGCCACCAGGCCCTATATTTCACGGCCAAGGAAAAATGTCATATGACAGGCGAATTGCTTCTACCTATGCACATCTCTCTTCTAATCTGCGCACCCCATCCATGTGGCTCTGCGCGTGATGTCGCCCACCAGTTCTATCCATCTGTTAGACTCTTCCGGCAGGTTTTGTTGCCAGCAAAGCACATCCACGCATCCAAATTTTCTCTGTCGATGCGCGTTAGCCAGACCGAATTCCCAACCAACCTCTCTCTATCTCACCCTCTCTCTCTTATACAAATATCTCTCTCTTCTCTTTGACTCTCTCTCTCTAGCGCCAAACCCTCTCTCCTTGTCGGTGCATTCAGTGACCTCTCTGCCGCTCTTCATGTCTCAGAAGCCACGACAGCCTATCTCCTTCCTCTGTTGACTTCTAGGCATCGACTAGTCAGACACCTCTCAAAATTCTATCTCCCCTGATATGCGTAGCTAGCAGCCTTCTCGAGCTTCTCTCTTCGTGAGGTGTCTGCAATGGACTCTACACATCTGCTGCGTCCAGATTCCCTTACTCTCTCTTTTGCTCAATCTATACAGCCATTTGTCATCTCTAATCATCAACAATCTATTGCACAATAGTTCCTATCTCCTCTAAGAACCATATGATTCGCACTATAGAAGATACATTGCAATATGAAATTTACACTAACCAGAATCAAAATCATCCAAGGTTGCCTGTTCAAATGCATTCGGTGATCATTCTATCCAGAGGTCTTCAAGATGTCATAAGCTTGAACAAAGGGTTAATGCCTGGAGAAAGCATAGGAGATGAAAACTTCTCGCTCTCTCTCGGCATAGTATGACAAACAATCATGAACAAACTCCCTATCTCTCATGGGCATGGTAATGGAGAGCAAAAGCAAGAACATGAAAAGCATGGGTGAACAAAAATAGACAAGGAGCATACCTGGAGGAAAGATCCACCAAGAAGTTCGACGGGGAGAAATAAAAGATGTCTGGACACCTATTTATAGGTTTTCCCCTCTCTTAGACTTCTCTAGAATCTTCTAAGCTCCTTATCAAAATTTCTATTTTCAGATCACCTTGCATGTTCATTTACTATTTTTGGAAAATCCCATCTCTCAATTCTATTTTTGGTTTTTCCTCTTTTTATTTTTCAATTTTCCTTTTCTCTTTTTATTTTTCTTAAACTAAGATTTTCTTTCACACTTTATACACAAATTAAATAAATTCCAAGGGCTAGACTTATGATAAATGACAAAACTAAGGTTCCAACCTAGGGTTTCCATGGGGCTAGACTTAGTTGTATGGACTATTTACAGAAATCACATAGTTTCGCATGTCATAGTCAATGAAATCAGTCAGAACATGTACAATTTTTACCGCTTTCTCAATAAAACATGACACAAAACTCATAAAATCAATCAACTTTGGAGAAACTAATGCACACTCCCTGCGGGATTTCATCCCGACATTCGCCCCCGCTAAACCTGCACATTGTCCCGATGGGCCAACCTGCAAGATTCAACAGAAGCATATCAGGGTTCTTTAGAAAACTATTTTTACTTTTTTTATCTTTTTCTTTTCAAAAATCAAAGCATGATCTCATGCAGTACATGCACTTTTTATAAAGATTAGTACAAATTTTAGAAAATTAGGTAGATTCAAACTTCACAAACATCATATTATGTTTCTACGTCTGCTATCTGACAAGTAATCATATGAATAAACTGTTGGCTTTCTAGATCTTCTGTTCGTTCAACTGGTTTAGATCAAACTGCTCATTCTAAGTACTAGCATATACTTATGTTTTTACTAGCTTTGTTTGTAGAATATACCTCGATTCCTACTATTTATCTCCTACTCTCCAACCATCCATTAGATCTCTTTCTTTTTCTTTTCCTTTTTTATTTTTCTTTTCTTTTTCTTTTCTTTTTCACTTCATCTCAGCTCAACATTTATTCTTTTTATCTTTATTTCACAAATCGGTCTATGTCAAAATCGGGTGCGACTCATGGACTTGTCCGCCCGGCCAAGTTTACCCCACCTGTCTACCCACCCGACATAGCGCACGACATACACAACATCAGCCCTACATGAAATCGACGTCAGCTGGTGGCTCTGACCACCTGGCCAGAGTGACTCCACCCGCCTACCGACCCATGCAGGCACATGACAACAAATAGGTCAGGCCTACGATGAAACTAGCTACGGCTCGTGGCCTTGATCGCTCGACCAAGGTGGTTCCACCCGCCTACTAGCCCATTGTAGCGCGCTAACAACATACACACATATAAGTTGGCTTGAGTATGAATGTTTTTCATAAATCATGATACATATGGAGGTAAGATCTCGCAAGAAATAAATACTAGGATCCAAAGTTTCCCACTCACTAAGTGTTCAAATCAATCAGTATATACATGCACTCGGTTTAAGCATGCCATCACATTCCCAAGCTTTCACTCTCAAAAGTCTCTAGTCTGCTAACTGATCTCATTCATATAATTTCCTAGTCGTTTATGCTTCATGCAAATCCATAATAGATATTTGTTTTCTACATGATTTTCATAAATTCATACATATCTTTATCACACACATCAATGTCATGCATATGCTCTATCAAGAAGAAAACAAATTTCAAATTGGAAACATTTCACCTTGTCATTTTATTGCATCTTCTTCATTGATTGATCTAGCTTCTCTTTAATTTCACGGTCTATCATTCTTCATCAGTATCAGCCTCAGTATCATCAGCATCCTCCAGAATCATCATCATCATCATCAATCATTATTATTCATCATCATCAATCACTAATCATTCATCAATCATTAAGCATCATCAATCATTAATCATCATCAATCATCATCCATCAATCATAAACCATCTTCATTCATCAATCACTAATCATTCATCATCATCATAAACCATCAATCATAATCATTCGCTAATCATTCATCAATAATCAACAATCATCATCATCAATATCACTCATCATCATCATTTAATCATCATAAATCATCATTATTTATCATCATCATTCATCAATCATCAATCTTCATCATTCATCAATCATCATTTTTATCATCATCACAAATCACTAATCATCTTCATCATCATCCATCATGATAAACCATCATTATCATCAATCATTAATCGTTCATCAATCATCAATCACTATCATTCATCTTTATCAATCATCATCCGTCAATATCATTCATCATCATCAAACATCATCATAGTCAAACACTAATAATTCATCAATCATTTATCATCATGAATCATCAATCATCCTCATTCATTTTCATCAATCATCATCATGTATTATCATTAACCTTTATCATTCAATAGTTCTTGATCTCTCGCATATATTTTCGTTATGATTCTTCTTCAATCAGCATTCAAGATTTGCAAATATATCTTGAAAAGTTAGATTCTTAGCTCTCTTGTTCTTTTTCAAACTCCTAGAAGACTTTGAAGTCACCTTTACATTCCCCTCAATTTGCGCAATAATATCATCAAGCAACTCTTTTTCTGCCTTGTTAACTTGTTTATGAGATTTTATATATTCTTGAGTCTCTTCTTTACTCTTTTCTAGGTCAATTTGTTTGTCAAAGTTTATTTGGGATTGTAATTTCACAACTTTCTCTTGATCAAATAGATCCCCATTAGTCAAAATTTTGGGATCAAATGAAACATATACATTCTGATCTTTCTTTGATTTCTCTTGAATTTCTCTATTAGCGTCTCCTTTATGATCCATTTTCATTTGTTCTCTTAATATCTGCTCAATTTTTTGTTTTTCAACCTTTATCTGTGTACTTTTTGTTTCTTCAATTGGTTTCTCTTGACTCTCAATAGATGTCATACTCTTTTGTTCCTCAGGTCTATTATCTTTTTGAGTTTTTGGTCTCCAGATCCTTTGAATTGGCTTTGATCTAGTTTTGGTCTCTACGAAATATTCCTTCATCCCACCTTTTCCTACATTCAAATGCAAAGGTAATTGTTCTTGGTATTTGCAAATCTTTCCTTCATGCTCACTTACAAGTCTATGTCTGCATGCACTCTCATACGCTAGACAATCCCAGAACATATGTCCAAGTTGATCGCACCAAAAGCAACGTATAGATCTCTTCTCAATCCGACTTGATTTCCTAGGTATCACTCTAGGCGTGGGTCTTCTAAGACCTAAAGACTATTTGTGTGCAGATATGCCTTGGACTTTTACCTCATGCTCATTATCACATTTCAATACTTGTAGGTCATTAACTTGGTTTGTCAACAGGTCAACCTTATTTCTCAATTCAAAAATCTCAGAATCCATTTCATTTTTAATGTCTTTAATACTTATGCCCATTAGCTAGATAGTGTCAGATATTGCATTTGTTGTTTGCATTAGGGTCATCACAATGCCAAATTTTGATTTTATAGATTCATTTGTGTTTATTTCTATTTCTTTAATTCGCTCTTCATATCTTCTAAACTGTTCCTCAATCATTTCCTTCATTTTTATTTTCCCTCTTGTTATGTTCTAAGCTATGGACAATGTAGATTTCTAATCTATGAGTGAATGGAACAGTGCACACTCGTATGATCAAAATTTATGCAAAAAGTGGATGATCAAAGTCAGAGAGTCAAAAGCAATCTTTCTATTCAAGTGTGTGGAACAATGCAAATAATTCAAATAACTTAAAATGCTGGTACCTGGAATATCCGATCTGACACCGAGGTTCCTGTCTATCTTCTCAAGGAGTGGGTGATGCGTCGAGGATCATCGGGCAACCGCCTCGCTTCACGTCGGGTTCAGGTGTCAGGAAGAAGGAGGTCGGGCAGGAAGCCAGCGTTGGGGTTCGATCAGGCCCCTCTCTCTGGTACACGTCGTTTCCGCTGTCCTGCGAGTGGCATCTGCACGTTGGGTGCCTCGCCTGTACTCTCTGGAGCGTGTGCGATCCTCGTAGGGCCCTTTGCCCCTCAGAAGTGACAAGACGTGCGTGCGTGCACATGGGACTATGGGCATCGGAAAGAGACAATCGGGTACCGCAGTGATACACGGGATGCAGACGAAACTCAATGATACGATAAAAAAGTAACGGCGGTCGACCAATAAAATCTGAATGATACAAAGACGCCCGCTACAATGCGGGTCGGCGATACAAAAATCCGCTACAGTGCGGAACAGATAAATACAAATAAATGCCGCCGCTACAATGCGGATTGGTTGGATAAGATAGGTAGGCCTCCCGCTACGGTGCAGGAAGTCGCCCTTGGAACTCTTCCTCAATCTTCATCTTCTGGTCTTGAGGGTTGAATCTTTTCGTCACTTTAGGCCTTTGGTCTTCAATCTTTACTTCAAATCTTCTTCAAAATGATTTTCTTCACTTCATAAATCGCAATAGCCTCCAATCACGCAGTAACCTGGAAAGAAGATCGCAAGGAAGTTCGTCGGGGGCGGGGGGGAAACACATCATTAGAACATCAATATCTTGTGATATGAATTCACATTCTCTAAAAACTATTTTTATTTAACCTTAGAAGTTTTCACTTCCCGAAAGAATCATACACACGGATCAAAGTATTTGCTTTCATAAAAACGCTCATGTTTATGCTTAGAGTTTTGCAACTACATTCAATCACATGCAAACACACATTCTCATGCTCATATGTAACTTGGTACACACTCTTTCATATATAATGATGTACATTTAAGCAATTTCCCAATTACATGGATTCTCATTTATTTCTCTAGTTCTATAGACATATTCATATCAAACTGCACCGTCAAGAGCTTTTCATAACAATAAATCCACCCGCAAAACCCCTTTCTTTCTTCTTTTCTTCCCCTCTTCTTTCTCTTAGGCCCACTTCAGACTGAGCGGCGGCACTCACGTGCCGCGCGCTCAGTCCAATCATCTGTTAGTCGGCCGCCGGATTGACAGATGTAAAATAGAATCTTGTATTCGCACGCGCGAAAAGTAGTTACACAACAGTTGTAATTTCTTATATAAAGCAATGTAAAGAGATACGCAGGACGACAATTCTTGAAATCGCCAGACTGTTCGTCTGGGTGATTGTCGGAACGTTGTTGTGGTGTTGTTTACCAATATCTGAGTACTCTCTTGTGTCTTGTGCGCGTCAGTGTCTTACTTGCATGTTCATAGTTACTTTAGTGTGACGGTTCATCTGGGTGACCGACTTGTGATGTTACTGTGTGTCGGATTGTGTACTTTGGATCATCTGAATCGCTCTATTGGTTGTTATTAATACTGATATGGGTTGTTCGCTTCGTAAATGTTCAGTTTCATCCACCCGTTGTAGTCTGAGCGAGTTACTTTGTTGAGATTCTATTGTCTTGGAGCTGCTAGTTAAACGTGTTGTGATGTCATATGTGGAAACCTGGTGAATAAAGCCTGTGTAACTGCGTAGTATATTGAGAACTGGAGTCGTATTTTGTTGTCTCGATACTCTTGATTAGGAGCATATATATTCGGTGAAGTTGAAGTATCATCCCATTCTCTTGTAGTACAGTAAGATTGTGTGTAACAGCAGGGCATCTGAGTGTGTATGATGTCTGAGTAACAGAGCTAAGACGTGAACAGTGAATGTCTCCGTATAACGGAAGCTTACCAGAGTTTTGGTATCTCTCTGTATCCGAAGTGGTATTTGGGAACTAAGTAAAGGGCTTCTGTCTAACAGACCCCTACCACTCCCAAGAACCCACTTAGGTTGGTTAAACACACTTTTGATAGTTAGAACAAGCGTTTAGCATTTAACACTGGCGCCGTCTATGGGAAGGTGGCATCAAGATTGCCATTTACCTGTAGGAAAGTGGCATTTAGGATGTTCGTTGATTGCTTGTGGAAAAAGATCACAAAATTTTTTGGACAACCATAAAGAAGAATAGTACGCGTAGTATATGCCGGTTACTCGATCCGGCAAAACGTATCCTAAGAATAGACAACCTTGGGTACCTAACCTACTAAGGACGCCTCCAGGAGGTAGAAGCGCAGGAAGTACCAAACCAGTTGATAAGACAGCAAAAAATGTTTTTAGTGATTCCGGTCATATTCCGACAGAACGTACTGCATCTCTGATAGATTCCGATACTATTTCGGCACTGTCTGTCGAAAATATAGTAACTCCAGAATCCACTAGAACGCAGCCTGAAGTTAATTTGACAACATTGAGTAAAGATTCAAATTTGTTGATGAATAAGAAACCCTTAGCCAAAGAAACCAGTAAAGGAGAAGGAGTACTTTGTTTTGGTGAAAAGCTGACATCCTCCGGTGACATTTCGGTACAAGTCGCTGAGAATTTACGGTTCTTCGATAACGAGTTACCGTCTCTTGGTGAATCTTCAGCCCAGTCACCGCTATTAGGAGTAAGCCTTCGTACGATTGACATCAAGAAGGAAGGAAACTTGTTCGAAATCGGGATTCGAAATATACTGAACAAGATCATCGAACCGAAAAGTGCGTAGGCTGACACAGACTCCGACAGTTCAGATATTCAGCCTGAGTACATAGGAGATAATCGCCACGCAACCATCAGCACGATGAATGGACAACAACAACAGCAGCTATGTCCACCCAGGCCACCTCCAACAGGAGTAACGTACACTAAATTCGGTGGATTCCCAAGAGATGACCCAGATGCTCATGTATGCACTTTTGAGATTAGTTACGCAGTGCTCAATCATCCACCTGATCCGGCGTACAAGGCTATTGTCTTCCAATCTACATTGGTTAATGAAGCAGCTAGATGGCTTACATAATATGATATTAACCATTTTGGCACTTATGAAGCAGTGAGAGATGCATTTCTGCAAAGATTTAGGCTAAAGAAGAATCCCGCCGAAATTTTCAACTACCTGCAAAATAATAGACATAAGATAAATCAAACAGTGCAGGAATATGCCACTCTATTCAGAACGCATCTAAGGCAATTGCCACCAGCACATGCCAACCTGCCAGATGACGTTATCACTCAATGGTTTATCAATGGATTGACTCCGCAACTCAAACAAATTATGATCATACGCTGTGTCGGAGCTATGACATTAGATGGCGTGATTGCAATGGCTTTGCAGCTAGAAAACAAGGTTGGAGGATTTACAGAAGAACTGGAGTGGTTAAAAGCAAATAAAAATGTCGTCGAAGATTTGACCAGACAAGTGTACTGCACCATATGCAAGAATGTAGGTCATACTAGTGCCACTTGTGCACTTAATCAGCTGTTTTGTGCTATCTACAACACCACCGGACACACCACCGAAAACTGCGCATACAACGCCAAGGTACAGGGACCAACGACTGTCAATGCTATTATACAGGAACCAGGACAGCTAGCCAATCACTATGTACCACCACAAATGAGAAACAACGAGCAACAAGGCTACCGGAACTTCAGAGGAGAGAGAAATAACAACTACAACGCAAATCGCTGGCAGGCCGGACCAGCACCGGAAAATCCCAATTTGCCATCACCGCACTGTCATTTTTGTGGAGAATTTGGTCACATTAGAAGATTTTGTAAGGATGCAGTTGAGTATGATTAGAGGAAGAAAGAACAACAAAACCCGATGATGAATATGGTACAAATCACGCCTGTAGAAACACACGCTGTAGTAGTTCAGACCAGATCTGGGAGGCCATTGCAACCAGCAGCCGAAATATTCGAACCAGGCATTGGGGAACAATGAACAATGTATGATAAGGCTAGTCAATGGACCAACGTAGAACCCCCTGTTTTACCAGATCCTATTCCGGTGACCCAAACTCCGATAGCCTAAGAAGCAACACAGAAACAGGATTCTAATTCAACAGCAGGCACATCATCATCAGCAGAAACATCATCTTCGGCTATCGCATCATCTTCAGAATCTGTGGAAAATATAGTTCAAACACAAAAGGCCTGGGAGATTTTATCTAAAGCATCCATAACTCTTCCTCTAGGCCAATTGCTGGCACTAGTACCAGGAGTTCGGCAATAATTCCAACAACAGTTCAGTCCTATGCCGTCCTGCATTCCAGCAACAACAACAGTACAACCGAAACTTGATTCTACGGCCGATCATTCGGTCCCTCTGATTACGGTATGGTACAAAAATCATAAAATCACACAGGTATTAATTGATGGAGGATCTGGTGTCAACATTGCTACTGCCTCACTGTGTAAGAAATTAGGATGGATCGAAATCGAACCAGTCCAGTTTTTTGTTAGAATGGCTAACCAGTCTAGAGTCCATCCAGTAGGACTTGTTCGAAATGTACCAATAACTTTGCAGGGCATCATATTTAAGATGAAATTTGTCGTCTTAGAATTACCGGAATCCACCTTGGACTACAATCTTCTTTTTGGCCGACCTTGGCTGAAGCAAGCTAAGGTGATACAAGATTGGATAAGAAACGTAAATATGTTGTAAAATTAGACGCTATACAGCCCTGTGAATTGCATGCTAGACCGTATTTTGCAGAACCAGCTCATATGTTGGATGGGCTGTCAGATGATGAAGAAGAAGAGTTTTTGAAAAATAACATTGACTTGATCTCATTAGGAACTGTTGATCTACAGTCTGTTGTAGATAATTGGAATGCCGCAGTCTGTACAGTGACGCCTATAGCAAAAGAAGATAAGAAAGAGGACATTGTTGCTATACATGACGACGAACGGCAACAACTTTTTAAACCAGCGGACGATACAGAGAAACCCCGACAATTTTATGTTCCAGAGGATCAATTGGTCACTTATAATTTAGGAAAGGACGACCATCCGCATCATGTCAAGATAAAGGAAAATTTACAGGAATTATTTCAAGCGGACTTAATTCAGCTACTCCGAGAGTTCTCTGATGTATTTGCATGGGATTACAAGGATATGAAAGGTCTGGGCCCGCGTATCTATCAACACCGAGTCATGCTGAAGCTAGAAGCAAAACCGATCAAGCAACCTAGCTACCGGATGAATCCAAATTATGCATCACAGGTAAAAGCAGAACTTGATAGGCTATTGCAGGTTGGATTCATTGTACCAGTAGAGCACGCTGAGTGGATCTCACCAATTGTTATTGTGCCTAAAAAAAATAAGGAGCTACGAATATGTGTAGACTATCGGAAACTGAATGCAGCTACAGTGCCTGATCCCTTCCAGTTACATTTTCTTGACACCATGCTTGATAGAGTAGCAGGACATGAAATGTATTCATTCTTAGATGGATACAGTGGATATAATCAAGTTAGAATGGCTGAGCAGGATATACCGAAGACAGCATTCATTACTAACTAGGGTGTTTTCACGTGTACATGTGGTTTGGATTACGTAATGCCCCTAGTACTTTTCAAATATGCATGCAAGAAATATTTTCCCCTTGCCTTATCATGTTTATGCAAGTTTATCTCGATGACTTTTCGTTATTTGGCAAGATGATAGAACACTTGTTCCATTTACGGTGTTGCTTTGAAAAATGCAGAGAATACAGACTCTGTTTGAACCCAAACAAATCCATGTTTGCGGTTTCATGTGGAAAACTACTTGGACACAGTGTATCTGCACAAGGTATACAGGTGGATCCAGATAAAATTTTAGCTGTATTAAATGCACATGTGCCCACTACACCTAAGGAAGTAATGCGGTTCATGGGCCAAGTAAGATGGCATGGACGACACTTACAGTGGCTTGCTCATTTGGCAATACCACTGAACAAGCTAATCACCAAGAATCCTCGACAATTTGAGTGGACCCAGGAATGCCATATAGCATTTGATCATTTAAAGTGTTTATTAACACAAGTCCCCATCTTACAACACCCGACTGGGATCACCCTTTTCATGTATTTGTTGATGCTTCAGATATAGCCATTGGCAGCGATCTGATGCAACAAAAAGATAAATGGTTCAGACCAGTGTACTATGCAAGTCGAAGATTGGCCCCTGCTGAAAGAAATTACTCTGTCACAGAAAGAGAATGTCTAGGACTAGTATATTCTGTCAAGAAATTCAGGCATTATCTGCTGGGCCGTAAATTTACTTTTCATGTAGATCATGCTGCACTTGTTTATCTGGTTTGGAAACAGCATCTAGGAGGCCGATTAGCGCGATGGGTTCTGCTCTTACAAGAATTTGACTACGACGTTATTCATAGACCAGGAAGTTCACATGCCTTAGCAAATTTTTTGTCTCAGCTAGATTCCAGTGAAACTCCGGTCGGTGTAGATGACACCACACCAGCAATTTATACTTCTGAACCAACCCATGATGAAATTACAGACCCACCCATGCCATCTACTTATTATGATCAGATATTGACCTTTCTCACCAATGGATGCCTTCCATCTCAGGCTTCTACGGCTATACGCAAAAAAATTGCAGTTTTCAGCCGTCAATTTCGGTTGATTGCTGGGGAATTATACTATGTGGATCATACTGGAATTCTACTTCATTGTATTCCACCACACGAAGTCAACTCAGTCATTAATTTGGCTCACTTGATTCCTTCCGGTGGCCATTTTGCTGCAGATTTAACACACTGGAAAATTCTGCAGAGTGGACTCTGGTGGCCCACTATGTACAAGGATGTATTACAGTTTGTCAAGCAATGTGATAGTTGTCAGAGGACTGGACAACCCCTACAACGACATTTCTTCCCTCTATAACCGATCTTACCATTAGAACCTTTCCATAAGTGGGGTCCAGATTTTAACGGACCTATTACAACTTCGGCAATCCTTAGCAATAATCGTTATATCTTGACATGTACTGATTATGCTACCAGATGGGCAGAAGCCTGGGCTTTACGGTCTGCTACAGCAGTTGCGGTAGCAAAGTGTCTACTGACAGATGTTTTCCGACGATTTGGCTTACCGCTAGAACTTGTTTCAGATCAAGGCACTCATTTTGTCAACAACTTAATGAAAGTACTTACACAGTCATTCCAGGTCACGCATAAGTTTAGTTCTCCTTATTATCCTCATGCTAATGGTTTGGCCGAAAGTACAAACAAAACTTTGCTGAATATGATTCGGAAATTGATTATGGAAGCACCGGAAAGATGGGATCAACTGTTGCCTGCAGTGTTATGGGCATACCGTACCACATACAAGGTAACAAGAGGATTAACACCTTTCAAACTAACTTATGGATTAGAAGCAATAGCACCAATGGAGATACTTATACCAAGTTTACGAGTCGCAATCACTCAGAAACTGCTATCGAAAGACTCACTGTCATTACGGTTGGATACACTCAGAAGACTAGACGAGCATCGCTGGCACAAATTTTTAACTATGTAGGAAGTACAAGTAAGACAGGCTCGGACGCATGATCGACACTTAAAAACTCCAATTTTTACAGTGGGACAACTTGTCCTTTTTTATAACACAAAGTCGAATCGGTCTGCTGGTAAATTCAAATTACGATGGTATGGCCCTTCCCGGATTTCAGAGCAAGTTGGCCTAACAACTTTTTGGTTGACTATGTTGATCGAAAACCCTCTTCCGAAAGTCATTAACGGTTCGAAGCTATGGCCATATCAACACGCCTCTAACCCGCACTGAAACATTTTACGGTTGGCCGTGTTTTATTTTTTTTTGGAGTTCACTTTTCTTTTCTTTTAGATTTGCATGTTTAATAATACAAGTATTGTAAATATCTGCATTTTGAAATACATTTATGTCCACAGCCGCCCTACCCTTGCCAGCTACTCACGCATGCACACCAAAGTTAAAAAAAAGATTATCATTTCAACACCCCACGATGATCAATCATCCCTCATTACCCTCCACCGCGACGCCTCTACTTAAACTTTTTTGTTTCGCCAAAAATCGCTATTGTGTTTGTGTGCTTGTATGCTTGTGAAATCCCTGTGTATTTACGTCTATGCTTGCTCTCTCTATTTGCGCCATGGAAGCATTGGCAAATTATGCTGCTTTCCGTGATGGACTCCCTACCGAGGGAGGCGAGTTTTTGCGCGCTAGAGGGTTAGGAAATTTCACTGAAGTGCCTTGGCATTCAGTGGAATCCCATCCTTTCTTTGCCTCAATCATCTCCGCCATCGCCAACACGCCTGCTACAGAGCTGAGTTGGCCGATCACATCCTTGCCTACACGGACCGTAATAACCCTTCAGTCACTCGCTGAGTCATTTCGACTCCCTGCACAAGGTAGACAAAAAGGCCCTAACCTCCCCAAAGCAACCATGAGAGAATTATTCCCTAGGTATTCATCGAAGGAGTATGTGATTTTATGTCGACCAGAACCAGAAAGATCAACCCTGCAGTTCCTAGTAGCAATCCTGAATCTACAAAAGCGAACTTACGGCATATCTCGCCCTTTTTATTCTGCCATAGACTTAGCTGCAAGAGAAGCAATTAATTTTGCATCATACTTTTTCTTCCACATCCACAAGGAGTGCGTAGCTATAATCAAACAGGTGAACAAGGGAGCCACTCCATGATTCGCACTATAGAAGATACATTGCAATATGAAATTTACACTAACTAGAATCAAAATCATCCAAGGTTGCCTATTCAAATGCATTCGGTGATCATTCTATCTAGAGGTCTTGAAGAGGTCATCAGCTTGAACAAAGGGTTAACGCATGGAGAAAGCGTAGGAGATGAAAACTTCTCGCTCTCTCTCGGCATAGTATGACAAACAATCATGAACAAACTCCCTATCTCTCATGGGCATGGTAATGGAGAGCAAAAGCAAGAACATGAAAAGCATGGGTGAACAAAAATAGACAAGGAGCATACTTGGAGGAAAGATCCACCAAGAAGTTCGACGGGGAGAAATAAAAGATGTCTGGACACCTATTTATAGGTTTCACCCTCTCTTAGACTTCTCTAGAATCTTCTAACCTCCTTATCAAAATTTCTATTTTCAGATCACCTTGCATGTTCATTTACTATTTTTGGAAAATCCCATTTCTCAATTCTATTTTTGATTTTTCCTCTTTTTATTTTTCAATTTTCCTTTTCTATTTTTGGTTCTGTTTCTTTTTCTCTTTTTATTCTTCTTAAACTAAGATTTTCTTTCACACTTTATACACAAATTAAATAAATTCCAAGGGCTAGACTTATGATAAATGACAAAACTAAAATTCCAACCTAGGGTTTCCATGGGGCTAGACTTAGTTTCATGGACTATTTATAGAAATCACATAGTTTTGCATGTCATAGTCAATTAAATCGGTCAAAACATGTACAATTTTTACCGCTTTCTCAATAAAACATGACACAAAACTCATAAAATCAATCAACTTTGAAAAAAACAATGCACACTCCCTGCTGGATTTCATCCCGACAATGCCTTCATGCAGGAGATATTGATTTGGTATATGTGCCTACACAAGATAATGTGGCACACATATTCACCAAAGCTCTTCCACGAGAAAAGTTTGAAGCTTTTCGCAAAGCTTTAGGCTTGTTACCTTGTGGGGGCTGATCTGTCACTCCCTGTATGTGTTCACATCATTCGCTCAAGGGGGGTTTGTTACACTTATGTGTTCCTCGAGTAGCTTTGATTTGAACCTTTTCCCTATACATGGGCACTTTTTACTCTAGTGCTGGCTAGAGTTTTTTTCCCCATGTTACCACATACTTGATACTCTCATATGTGGTGGCACTTTGTACTTAGGGATATTATTTAGCTCTTACTTCAGTTCAGTTCATTGATCAATAGAGAGAGCTATTCTAGCCATCGTCTTCTTCGTGTGTCTCATTGCGTTTGTGCTCCTTGTGTGTGCTTCTTGTGTGTCTCTCGACTTCTACACACACCCAACAATAACATATTGTAGTGTATTATGCATTTTATGCTAAGTGCCAATTATCGAAAACAATGAATAACATAGATCAAAGAGTTGTGGATCAGCAAACTAGGTTAGGGTTACTAAAGAATTAGTTGAACGTATCCTCGATCTAAACAAATATTAAAAAATGAGTAAGATTGAAATAAAAATTCTTCACATAAAAAGTTATCAACTTCAGTTCTATTAGGACATACACTTTAGAGATGCATCAAAATGATCATCAAGTGTCACCCTTTTGGAAGGATGATTACTCAACTCTCTTGAGTAGAAAACAAGCTAAAAATGTTAAGAGGTACACATTTGGATTACGAAGAAAGGAAAAATAGTTTTGTATGATAATAAAGCTACATTTAAAGCTCAAACGCAATATGGAGCATATAAGAAAGATGAAAAATTCCTAATTTGATCAATTCTACTTAATTGGTGGTCAATGTGTGACTAATCATATAAATTATTGGCTACAGTAATTCAATGTTAAATTAAGGCAAAAGGGAAAATATTGAGGGAACATTTTAGTATTAGTGGGTCTATTTCGCTGGAGAAAGTGCCTATGACGTTAATGTGTTTCAAATTTTAAACTATAGTAAAACATACCTTAGTATTTCAAAGATAAACAAAATTAAAGATCTCGGCATTATATGGTTACTTTAAGTAGCCAATTTTGTTGGAGTTTGAGGTCTGCAGAAGCATGCGAACAACACAAGGAAGAAGAAGAAGCTTGGAGCACAACAAAAAATATTGAATGTATTACCCAAAAACCTCCAAGAGAGGGAAAAAGGTTCCCCGATAGTCGTAGTGTGTTCATACATATCACTACCTAAATATATCAACAAATCCCCCTTGGGAGTGATGCAGTGAACAAGGAGTTGGCACTCATGTATAAGGAAGTGCTAAGCTATGTGGAATCAATTCACAAAAGGAAGCAAGTCCAAAGCTCTGCGGAAAGCTTCAAATTTCTCTCTAGGCAGAGCCTTTGTGAAAAGGTCTGCAATGTTCTCCTCCCTAGGCACATATGCCAAGCTGATCTCTCCAACAGAGAACCTCTCCCTAACATCATGATAGTGCAACTCAGTGTGCTTAGTGTGAGCATGGAACACATGGTTCCTCGCAACTGTGAATGTGGTTTGACTATCAGTGAAGATGGTGGTGGTAGAAGACTGATCAACACCCAAATCAATCATAAGATATCTGAGCCACACACACTCAATGATCACTGTAAAAGATGCCCTATACTTAGCCTCACAACTAGAAGTGGCCACAATAGGCTGCTTCTTGCTTAACGAAGATATGCATGAGCTACCAAGCATGAAGAAAAAACCACTAGTGGACACACGAGCGTCATAGCAACCAGCCCAGTCAGAGTCAGAAAAAGTATGTAAATCTAGTGGTAGTGACCCCCTTGGGATAAAACAATCCAAGTATCCGGGTACCACTCAAGTAGCAAAAGATGCACCTTAACTACTTGTCAATGCTTGAAACCTAGGCAATGCATAAACTTACTCATCTATGAGACAACAAACTGAATATTTGGCCAAGTAATGTAGAAGTAAATCAAGCATCCAATAGCCTGCTGATAGAGAACAACATTAAATGCATCTCTAGCATCATGAAGTCTCAATCGTAAACCTGTCTCCATAGGAGTGGCAATAGGTTTGCAGTCTTCAAGGCCAAAATGCTACAATAATGTGTTGATATATTTGGTTTGACACAAAGCTATTCCACCATCAACTTGCATAAATTGAATGCCCAAATAATGATGCAAATGCCCCAAATCTTACATCTCAAATGAGGCATGTAGATCAAACTTAAAATCAACAATATGTTTCTCATGAGGACCACTAAGTAGCATGTCATCAACATACACAACAATGATTAGAAGCACATCATTTTCATGCTTAACATATAAGATGCTCTTAGTTGGTCTGTTCTCAAAACCATGTGCAATCAGATAGGCATGTATCTTTTCATACAAAGCACGTGGTGCTTGTGCCTTTTTCAACCTGCAAACTTGGTTTTCATGCCCTTTCTACACAAAGCCACGGGGATGAAAAACTTACACTTCTTCATGTAAGTCACCATTTAGAAATGCAATTTTGATGTCGAGCTGATGTACATTCCAACCATGATGAGTTGCATGTGCACATATTTTCTATGAATAGTAGTCATTTGGCAAGTAGGAGCAAAGGTCTGATCAAAATCAATGCCTCTTTCCTTTGTATAACCCTTTGCAACAAACCTAACCTTATACATGTCAACCATTCTAGGCTTACACTTAAGCTTGTATACCCACTTAGTGCCAATGGCCTTTTTGCATGGAGGCAAGTAACATAAAGTCTAGGTACCCTTCTTCATTATAGCATCATATTTAGATTGCATAGCAGCCATCCAATTTTCAAAATTTTGTGCTCCATCAAACCAAACAGGCTCATTCTCAATACAGAGACTAGAGGCAGCCATAGCATAGAAATCTGATGCAAAAGAAGCACTATGAGAGTTAGAACAAGTACAATATGACAGAGATCATCTAGTTTACTGTTACACAAAGTTTACACCGACCATTTTGGCATAGTTTTTATCTCCTCAATATCAGCTCTCTCATCAACAAGTGCATCATGTAAATCTGCATCAAAATAGAATGATCTGCATTATCACATGAAACTTGTAAAGGCTGAGAAGTTGCCTCATTAGGACCAGCACTAGACTATCCACCTATAAAAAGAGGCAGCAATGTATCATATATGTCTTTGGAGATAATTGATGTCTCCTTTGTATGATACACACAATAGCCTTTGCTTTCAGAACTGTACCAAACAAAAATACATTGCATTTCTTTATTATCCAATTTCTAGCATTATTGTTCATGCACTAATGCATATTCTAGACAAGAAAAAAAATGCACATGAGCAACAGATGGCTTACAATCATGTGAAGCCTCATATGGAGTGATAGACTGCAATGCTTTACTAGGACACTTGTTAGGTACATATGTTGCATACATAACAACCTCAAGCTAGAAACTATGTGGCAAAGCCTAACTCTTGACCATACACCTTGCCATCTCCATAAGTGACCTATTCTTCTGTCCAACAAATCCATTCTGTTGAGGTGTATATGGCACTGTACACTAATGTTTTATCCCACGGTCAGCCAGAAATGCATTAAATTCAAAAGACATATATTCCCCCCCTTGATCAAAATGAAGGGTGCCCATTTTACATTGAAACCAAAAACTGTTTGAAGCACATAAACACTTTCGACTTTGCTTTCAATGGGTATACCCATGCATGTGTGGAAAAACCATCAATAAAAGTCATGAAGTAAAGATAGTTTCCAAAAGAGGGTCTCTGCATAGGACCACAGACATCACTGTGAACAAGCTACAATTTTTGAGTAGCTTGAATTGAAACATCTTTTGGGAACGAGGAACGTTGCAATTTTGACCAAAATATAGCCTTCATAGACATGTTTACCAAGTGCCTCAAGTTTCAGTAGAGAGGACACCATTTCAGATTTTTGCATGTGTAGCAAACTAGCAAAATTCAAATGATGTAAGTGTGCATGCCAAAGCTTTGCATCTGACAAAGCCTGAGAATCATGTACTACGCATGCTGAATCATTCATAGATTTTTCATAATCTATGAGCTTATATAGCCCATGACATAAAATGCCAAAAGCAATAATGACATCGCCATTTGATAGATCATGAACTGTACATCTGTCCCATTTGGGGCTTTAGAATCAGGAGTGAGAGAGAACAATAGCTCTCTAATCATCTATCCCCAGAAAAAAAGATAATATTGATACGGTTGAGGTGACACAATTTCATCGCTTTGTGACTGTGCATTCTGTCCCATTGAGCATTGAGTATCGTAAACACACCATAAGAGGGAGGATTAGGAAGTAATCCTCAACCATGGCTTTTGGGGCAAGTGGTTAGCCCATCATACTCCTAGCCGGTAGGTCATGAGTTCAATTCCCACAATTGTTATTAGAGCTTAGGAAGTAGGCTTGGAAAAGGTAGATGGAAAGCATGGCATATCATGGTGTAGTGCATCACGTCATGGGGTACATCATGTTAGGGTACATCGCATCAAGGTATGATGTGGCTCATCAAATATTAGAGTGTATCTCCCAATCTGTAGGTCAGATTAAGATGTGTCAGGTACGCTTGGAAAGCTCTTAGAACAAGCTTTCCAATGGAAGCAGTAGATTGGGGATCCAAGATATCTAGCATGGGTGAGAACTAGGTTCAAGATATTGAGTTTGAGAATAAGGGGCTCAAGAAACCAATGTTCCGAACAAGGAAAGTCCGTAGGCAAGTGGCCTAGAAGTGGAAGGCAAGGTTCTATAGATCAAGGTTGAGAGAAAGGGTTCAAAAGAACAAGGTTGAGAACAAGATGGTTCAAGAGACTGTGCAAGGTTGAGGACATCAATTCAAGGGGAGATCAAGGATTGATTATTGAGGACAATGATCTCTAGAAGGGGAAGAGAGTGTTAGAGTCAAGATATGATAGGCAGGAGATGGTGGAACCACACCCTAAGAGGGAGGATTAGGAAGTAATCCTCAACCATGGCTTTTGGGGCAAGTGGTTAGCCCATCATACTCCTAGCTAGTAGGTCATGAGTTTGATTCCCACAATAATGGGCATATGTTTCAGAAAAGCAAACGAATTGGGATAGTTTCCTCCCATTAGTTGAGTTTGCTTATAATAGTTGGAAGCAGAAGACTATTAAGTTGTCACCTTTTGAGGTGAATTATGGATCTATTCCCCCACAGTCCAGCTACCATTGGGTTACCTAGGGAATCTTTGAGTGTTTCACAATTTCTTACGGATATGCAAGCTAACTTGAAAATAGCTCAGTTCAATTTACAGCAAGCTGCTGAAAGGATGAAAGCATCTGTAGATCGACATCTTACACCAAGAACATTTCAAGAGGGTGATCATGTGTTTTTACAGGTTCCACTTCATTCGTCATTGATACTGGGTTAGAAAACCTAATTAACCCCTATATTTTTTTGGACCTTGGACAGTAATCAAGAAGACTAGTGATGTCGCATATAAATTGCAACTGCCAGATAATTGCAAAGTTCACCTAGTTTTCCATGTTAGCGAGTTGAGACCATACATTTCTCAAGATGAGAATTGTGTAGATGGTTCAGTTGCTTTAGAAAAAAGAGCATCTCAACTAGATGTTCCATTTCAAGTTTTTGATAAGAGGGAGTGGAAATTATGGAATTGCTCCATACCAGAGTATTTAGAAGCATAGACTAGCCATCCACCCACATATGCTACTTGGAAATTAGAAGCTCTGATTTGAAAACAATTTCCTTCCTTGATCATTGAGGACAATGATCTCTAGAAGGGGGAGAGAGTGTTAGATTTATTTAGACCTCCATGGTCTACCATTGGTCTACTTGCATTTGGTCAAGGACCCTAGCCCGGTCAAGGATGAGAGCTCGGGGGAGCCAAGGCTCTAGCATGAGTCTTCAAGGTTATTCCATCTCCTGAGAATGTCAATATGAGGAGTTCTTGGACCTTAGAGAAGATTCTAGATGTGCCAAGGGAAGGGGCTATTTAGGGTTGGGAGGAGAGTGGCAGGTAGCTTCCACCTAACAATGTTAATTAAAGCACCACATATGTGACACATTATGGGCGTCACATATGCAATGCTTTTCAGCATTGCATATGTGATGTGAAAAAGTGTCGCATATGCAACATTAAAAAGCATCACATATGCTATGCCATACGTGATAGTTCTCACAATCACATATATGATGAGTCCACATTGCTTATACAATGCTGGATTTTAAGCAAAATAAAAAAATGCATGGCTCTTGGATCGTCAATTTGCCTACATCCAATCAAAGAGTGATCCAACATTCATATCTGCAATGCGCTTACAAGCCCAAGCTCTCCCTTTCTCTATCTCTCTCTCTTAGTCTCTATATTTCTCTCTCTCTCTCTCTCTCTTTGTATCTCCCTCTTTCTTTATCGATTTCTCTCTCTCTCTCTCTCTCCCTCCCTCTCTTTTTCTCTCTTTTGATTATTCTCTCTCTCTCTATCTCTCTCTCTCTCTCTCCCTTTATTGCACGTATTTAAGAAGCTCACCACGTGTTATATATGGCTAATTATTGTAAGTACACTTTGCATTGTTTGTATATCATTTAAACTATTTTGTTTTCATAAATTACATATTCACACTTACACATTCAAATGCACATATACACATATACATGTACATGCATGCGCACGTTGTGGTCGTGATACGACAACAAGCTTGAAGATTTGGAACGTAACATTCAACTCAAAAACTTAGTAGCATGAATGCAGATTGGTGATCTCTATCCCTCATTAACTTCTTCACCATGTTTTGATAACTTGCATAATTTGCTTGAGATAATGAATTATCGATGATATAGGTCATGTGGTACTTGCTCATATCATTCTCATGCATGGCTAAAAAGACTTGACAAATATTGTGTGCGGTTGTGTTATTAGGAGTGTAAGCATGTCATGAACACATGCATTTGTGTGATCATTTGTGCATAAGCATTTATATAAAGGCGTGCAAACTTTAATGTATATGTGCACTTTGTATGTGAATGAGAACATGTGTGTGTCTGCATTTAATCATGTATTTATGTATGTATTTTGGTTAGTGTGTGTATTGATGAACGTAAAAAATATGCATTTTGTGTGTGTTTGCTTGAGAATATGTGTGTACATGAGTGCTTTTGTGTATGTGCATATATTGATGTATTCATAATGAGCGTTAATACGAACAATATGAACTAGGAGGACTCGTGGGTATTTTTCTCTTTTCATTTTTAATATAGAAACTCATAGACGTGGAGGTGACGGGTTTTTCATTGGAGGAAAAGCATGTGAAGGAACATGGGGGTAGCCGCTCGGAGTGAAAAAGGCTATCGAGGTCTTCTGGGCGGGGGGGGGGGCAACATAGAAAAACAGAAGGAGACCAGAACATGCGATGGGCATTCAGATTTTCTCAGACGAATATTGAGTGGGAAATTCTCGGAGAGCAGTGCACAAAAAAAAAAGGGAAGGTCATCCATATACAGTGTTAGGATGGAGCTTCTTGAAGATGATGCTGAAGTTCAATAAACTAACAAATTCGATTAGAATTTCGGTTGATGTCAGAAGTGATATGGCCAGATACAGAAGAAATTCATCATTGTGAAGCTGGACTTGGAGCATTCTGTCCTTTAATGCTGCAACAGTAATCGAAAGCTCTGAGAATTTTCTATGCTCACCACCTTGCGTTCGATAACTTCTCAGTTGCTGATTCAACACGAGAAGGCCAATTTTCCAGACGATAAAAGCTAATGATGAAAGTTTTCAAGCTGTGGAGGATCAACTTGCTGCATACGTGTATGATGCTAAGGGTAAATACGTTTGCTTCTTTGTCTGTGTGAACTCTCTCTCACATATGAAGACTGCACGTTTTCGAGAACATATGGGCCAGATGGATGAAAGTTCTGATATCTGCTATGAAATAGCACATTACTTTGATGGTAATTAATTTCAAATTAGATGAAAGTTACTGCTCTTGATATTTTCTTGTAGGAGCTGACGTTCATGCAGTGCCAAACAACTTTGCAGGGCACAACACATATGAAAGTTCTACAGAGATGTTAAATTCGCAATGAGCAGAAGTTACGCATAAGTTTTGTTTAGAGAAAGGTTCTGGTCTGTTTGCGCGTTCTATCCTGGATGATGAATCTGTATGCTGGAGGCATGATGATTCTGTTAAGAGTCAATTAATCATTCCAATGCACCATTACTGTTGTGATAATATAGTTTTTTTTAAGACTGTGATAATATAGTTTTGTCATCTAAGGATGCTTGTGAGCAGAATGAATCAGGAGTCGTCTGATTGTACTTGACCTAACTGCGACTATCTGTTTATACACAGTTGTTTGTCAAAGTATTATGATCACTCTCTGCGTTAGTTCTTCTGATCACTTCTAATGAAGATACCTGTGAGTGTAAACATCGCTAGCATTTCTGCAGTTTTTTTTAACCTACGCATATATTAATGGATGCTCTGTTGGTAATTCATTGACAATAAACATCTGGTGAATGAACGAATGGTTTATGCTAAAGAATGTCATCAATCAACGAAGTGCATCATTGAAATTAGAGAAATTTTTAGTAACATGATAGACTACAAAGTCTTGTGAGCTATACATGTTAATGAATTTGCTTCACGAGGATTTCACTTGGATTAACATATCGTGCGATTTCACTTTCTGTAGTAATGCGATTAAAATCCTCTATTTCTTTCCGTAAGTATCGCAAAACTGTATAAAACTCAGTCAATTTCAAAGGAAAACCGTATATTGGTCGTTGAAGTATAGTGGTGAGTACGCAGAGCTTTCAGTCATTGAGACTAGTATATGTATGAAAAATTTGTGGTGAAATTATTCTACGCTATGTATGAAAGTAGGATTAAATACTAAAGAAGACATACCTTGTTTGTTTTCCTCTCTTTGTCACGAAAAACTTGGCCATGAGATGAAAAGAAAATGTTGAGTGTCAATGTTACCTATAGTGAAGGTGTATAAATTCAATGTCCATAGCTTTAAGGATCTAGTGAGAAAATTAATTAAGTACTTCTATGCCGACTTATCGAAAGACCGAGAATTACATTACGAATAAATGCTTATGGAGAAGCAGAACTAAATTGAATTGAATTTGGAAGTAATATCACTATTCTCGACCCTCCTTTGGCGAACGTGACGACATACCTGGTGAACCCGACGTGAAAGGAGGAGAGTGTAGAGATCCTGATCCTAGTTTAAAGAGTGGTGCAGTTGAGTGAGCTCATTGTGCTTGACCATTTATGGGCGACGCAACGATGGATGTTATAACCCAACTTCTGCGCTTTCAGCAGGACGAGAAAAGACGAAGTGCCATTCAGGCATTTCATGAGCGAGTAGTCAGAAGAAGTGGATATTTCAGTGGTAAAAATGTTACTCGTTTTTGCAAGGAATATGAATTGGAGGCACGATACCTTGGTACGGGTCTAACACCATTAAGTGATCAAGAATTAATTGACAATTTTGTATACGTTTCAGAATTACATTTGCGTGACCGACTAGTTATGGATGCACCTCGACTAGTTATAGAAGGGCAAATAAGATGGTCACAATACAAGATGATACTCATAAGGATGTTTGCACTGGATGATGAAGATAAAGTGACTAGATCCACATTTCTAAAGTGGATACATAAACCAAAAGATCAATCTGTTCTAGATATTAAAAGGGAGTTCGATCAGCAATTTGCAGATTTATCTGATTATGATAAGAGGGCTATGGATCAAGAAAAGGTATCCTTGTTTCTCCGGGCTATAGATTCGAAAGCCCGAGAAGAAATTTTCCCACAATTACAACAGATAGGAACTGAGTCTGGTCTTACTGAAGACTGGGGTAATGTAGATGAAGCTGTTAGGGGATATGTAGAAAAGCAAAGAACTTTGTCTAAGTTCATGCAAAGCTGGCATGATGATTTGCAAGAAGAACAAGCTCAGGCTGTTCAGCAACCTGTACAGAATCCTCAGGTAAACCTACCAATACCAAAGGATGTTGTGCCCACTAATACAATGGAAGATATGTTCAAAAAGTTTAGTGACCTTACGATTCAAAGTATGAAGCAGATGATTGAATCTCAATCTTTACAAGCACCGGCACCTAAAAATCCAAAAGCTCCAGAAATTAAAAGATGTATTTGGTGTGACTCTTTGGAGCATAACAGATACTCATGTGAGAGCTTCAAAGAAGCATTAGCAAAGAACTTGGTATTCGTTAAGGAAAAGATGATATATGATTCTAAGACTGGAGAAAAGGTAAACATTAATTTTGGTCAGGGAGGAATGAGAATATTCTTCCCTGGCACTTGTGAAAACGTTGCTTCAACATCGCATACGTATGCATGTCAGGTAGTTGACGAAAATAATGACTTAGAACCGTGGTCTAAAGTAATAAAGTCCTTAGACCGTGGGAAGATGCATCATGAAATTTTAAAGACAGCTAGTAATGAAATCCGAGGGGTAAGTGGATGGGATGATCCAGTAGACACTCTTTCGGTTGTTACATACCTATGCTCTTCGGTAGAGCATGAAGCAGTAGTGGAGGAGAAACGAAGAAGAACCAATGAAGGTGAAGAGGAGAAAAGGAGGACTAGGCGTCAAGTAGAAGCTTCACATGAACAACCTCAAATACCAAACCAAAGCCATCCAACACAAACAAACCAAATAGATCCACCATCACAACCAACAATAATCCAACCAAATAAAATTCCGACTCAAGTTCAAATTCCTACTTCTGCTGAGATGCCAGTCTCTACCCACGATAATATTCCTCCTCAAGATCAAGAAATGCAACCTGTGAAAAAAGGTCAAGGAAAAGTGAGAAATCCCTCATATATGCTAAAATCGCATATAGAGCAAGCCACAAATCTTAAACAAGTTCTCGAAAAAAGAGTGCTCGATAGTGTAATCGAATTTACACTCGGTGAGTTACTGGGAATAGCAAAAAGAGAATTTCTAGAAGTAATAATTGACCTCTTAAGAAGGAAACGACAACCAATAGCTGACATGCAAGAGATTGAAAGAATGGATGAAGAGACTCCCGATCATACTGTGCAAGCGCAAGTTCAAGAGCTAAAAAATATACTTGAACCAATTGAGACTAATGTTCAACCGTGCGTGCATGAGGAAATATCCTTGGAAAAGAATTCTTCCGACATAACCCCTTCGAGTTATTACACTAAAGATCATTGGGCCCGAGCCACAACTGAGACGTTGGTAAGATTAGAGAAAATTAGCACTCCAGTTGTCGCTCTTATTGATCATGGGTCTGAAGTTAACTTGATGTCCAAAGATCTCTATATGAAGGGGAAATGGCCAATAGACATGCAGCCTGGTTGGAGAATTAAGGCTGCGAACTCGATGCCAGGTGAGTTGTTTGGTGCATGCCCGCAGGTCCTAGTTACAATTGGAGATGTCAGTGATTATCAAAATTTTTTCGTACAAGATCATTCTAGTTACTCATTGATTCTAGGGCAGCCATATATTACTGCCTTAAGAATGGAAACAAGAGTCTTAGAAGATGGATCGGCTTATGCGCGAATCCGTAGTAAGGATGGGAAAAAGGCAGTTCAATTTATGACGGTATGTGTGGATCACATCAGGAATAGAACTTCTCTTCGGACAAGGCCTATTCCTGAAGAATACGAGGATCAAAGTTTTTAAAGGAAGCTTTCATAAGTTGGGACTATGAAAGCTTGAAAGGTGAAAAGATCCCGAATGTAAATATGTTTATATCAAGTTTTATCGCACTTTCTTCGACAAATTCATTTCAGTTTCGTGTTTTTTCTGAGTTAAAAAAGTGGGAAAAACAATACATAGTGGATCTTCAAAGAAATTTCCATGGGTGTAGAGTACTTAACTTCGACGAGGAAATCTCTGGAGTCTTTGATGAGATATCCTTTGCAGACACATTGTTTGATCTGCAAGAGTTAGTTCAAGGAAAAAGGAATGATTATGTGATTCAAACGCACTCTATTTCCATGTATAAGGAAATAGCAAAGTTTGAGCAAGATGAAATAGGTAAAGAAGTCTTCGTTGAAACAAAATACAAAACAATTGATAAAAAGATAAAGCCAGTCGCAGTTCCACTTCCTGAAGATAGTAATAAACTTATGGATGATGTAAAAAATCAGCCACCTCTCAGAGATAAGAGAAAAATAGGCCATGAATTCACTAAAGAAACTCTCGAGCAAATTCAATTAGGGAAAGATGGTTTCCTCAGCGATAAAGAGAAGGATGTATTCTCTCGGATGTTATTTAAGCATGGAAAAGCTTTTTCTTTCAATGCACAAGAAATTGGATGTGTAGATCCATCTGTGGTGACACCTATGATAATTTTCACAATTCCACATGTACCTTGGAATCTCAGACCGATTCCAGTACCAAAAGCTCATATTTCAAAGCTAATTGATCTGTTGAATGACAAAATTAGAATGGGGATTCTTGAGCCATCAAGTGCTCCTTATTCTAACCGTTGGTTTACTGTACCAAAAAAGAATGGGTCATTAAGATTTATCCAAGATCTACAGCCAGTGAATAAAGTGACAATTAGAAATATGGGAACTGGGCCTATTGTAGACGAATATGCAGAAGCTTTTGCAGGAAGATCTATTTATTCAATGGGAGATTTACACTCTGGATATGATCAATTCCAGCTAGCTCTCGAAAGCCGTGATTTGACGACTATGAGGACGCCACTTGGGCTTGTGCGCATGTGCACTTTGCCGCAAGGTGCCACGAACTCAGTGGCACACATGATGAATGGTATGCATAAAGTTCTTAGGGATTTTATTCCACATCTGACTATGCCATTCATTGATGATGTTCCTATTAAAGGCTGTGAAGAAAGAGATAGAGACGAGACTCTTGATGAGGATGGATGTAGGAATTTTGTTAAAAAGCACATAACTGATTGTGAATCCATTCTTAGTCGGCTGGAAGAGGTTCATTTGACATTGTCTGCTGAAAAATCAGTATTTGGAGTGCAAGAGGTTTTAATTGTAGGAAGTTTATGTGGACCTAAAGGAAGAAAGCCATGTCCAAAGAAAGTAGATGCCATCCAACACATGAAAGAGGTCTGCTCCTCGATCACTGAAGTGAGGAGATTTCTTGGGGCATGTGTTTTCTATGTTGTATGGATTCCCCATTTTGCCCATATTGCTGATCCACTTTATCAATTACTTAGAAAAGGGCAAAGATTTCAATGGAAAGATATCCATACTCAAGCAGTAAGAAAATTAAAGAAAGCACTTGCAGAAGCTCCATTGCTCAGAAAGGCTGATTATACTGATAATAAAGAAATTTATATCACCATAGATACAAGTCCGACAGGTATAGGTTGGGCGATTGGCCAAGAGGATGATGAAGGAAAAAGATATGCAATTCGTTTCGGGGCTAAAGTTCTAAATGTTCGTCAGAGAGGTTACCCTCAAATTAAGCGAGAGCTTTGGGGGATAGTAACTGCACTTAAAAATGATAAAGAATATCTGATTGGGGCAAATGTGGTAGTAGAAACAGATTGTTTACCATTGTTGGGAATGATCGTGAATTGTTCCACTGCAGATATTGCCATGTTAAGATGGATAGCATATATTAAGTCGCTAAACCCTGAGTTTGTTCATATAGCTGGAAGGAATAATGTGGTGGCTGACATGCTATCACGAGCTATATATGAAAATGAAGATTTGATGACTTCTAATGATGAAGAGATAGGTCTGGACTTCTATGCTTCACATGTACATAATCTAAGCCTAAATGAAGCATCTACTGAACTAAATAGAAAAGAGCCTAAGCGTCAAAATGAAAGGCTTGGAATTTGTACTGAGTCTTCAAAGGAAGTTCAAAATAGCCTAAAAAGAGGGGAAGATAACAGATGGGTAGAAGAAGAACCTTACAAGATTCAAATAGGAATAACAGAGAGATTCAATGAAGACGAATATGAAAATGAGTGGAAGGAGATCGGGGGATATTTAAGTATGAAGTGTCCTGATTTTAGTTGGAGCAAAGAGAAATTTCGTACCATTCGAAGAAAGTCAAGCAATTATTTCCTGAAAGATGGATTACTCTGGAAGCGAAGGATTGGAATGGGAAAGATGCCCCAGCGAGTTGTAGGTTGTGAAGAATCGAGAGGAAGGATTATGCGTGAAATGCATAGCTCACTATGGGCCGGTCATAAAGGCTTTCAAGGAACTTATGAAAAGATAAGGGAAAGATACTGGTGGCCTGGGATGTATGTGGATACCCAAAACTACGTAGCCACTTGTAAACCTTGCCAGATGTACTCCAATGTTAGACACAGAGATGAATTACATCCAACATATCCTCTTAATATTCACTATAAGTGGGTTGTTGATTTAGTTACAATGCCATTAGGGGTGCATCAGATGAGGTATATTGTATTAGCAAGGGAAGAACTAACAAATCATGTTGAAGGAAGAGCTCTAAGGACGAAAACTACAAGCAATGTATGCAAGTTTCTACTAGAAGACGTGTTTAGTAGATTTGGTTATGTGGAGAAAATAGTTGCCGATAGAGGTGAGCTTGATGCTCAGGAAGCTGAAGACTTCTTTAAAAAATATGGAATTCGATTATCACTCACCACCGCTTACAATCCTGAAGCTAATGGAAAAATTGAACGTGGTCATCCACCAATTATTAAAGCTTTGGCTAAGGCTTGTGAGGGGAAAATAAAGAATTGGCCAAATTACCTTCCATTTGCCCTTTGGGCAGATAGGATGACATATACTAGAACTACCGGATATATGCCAGCGGAATTGATGTATTGTCAGAAACCTATTTTGCCGACGGAGAGTCATGCTTTAGCGTGGACTTCCTTGCCTTGGGAAGATGAGGTGTCAAGAGAAGATCTTCTAGCAGTGCGGATTCTTCAACTAGAAAGAGGGAAAAATCTGGTAAAAGAAGCTGCATTTAAGCTTAGAGCTTCTAGAGAGAAAAATAAAATTGCATTTGACAAGTCCCACAGATTAAGGCCAAAAAGGTTGAAGGAAGGAGACTGGATACTTGTTTATGATAGCTCATTGAATACTCAATATGAGGCTCGAAGAAAACTGGTTAAGAGATGGTTTGGTCCCTATGTGGTATGTAAAGTTTTTGATAATGGGACATATTCACTTAGAGAATTAGATGGGACCAAGTTAAAGGAATTAATTGCTGGAAAGAGAGTTAAGCTCTTTAAAAGAAGAGAGAATGAGAATTATGAGACGGTAATAAATGAAGACGAAGAAGAGGAAAGTGAAGAGAAAGGATGTGAAGATGATAAAGATGAGGATATCAATAAGGAAAAATGATTAAATTAAATTACATCGTAAGATGATGTATATATACATATAAAAACATATATATATATATATGTATGTATATAATAAAACTATGTAGACAAATAACAAGATATGAATCCGTCTATATGTAATAAATAAGTAAAGCAACAATTAAATTAAATGTATGTGCTTTACTTAGTCATAAACTTCTATTAATACTAATTTTTGTTTCTTACAGGGTACTGACGAAGATTTGTGATCAGACCATTAATAGGAAGTTTTTTTTTTAGGTTTGATTGGACTGTTTGACTATCTTAGGATCTGAAATGGATAGTGAAGATTCCAATGATACATCCATTCCTGAGGGTAGCATTCCTGAAAGATTTAGAGAGACGTCAGGAAGTGTGCCTGAAGGGAGAACCTTAGATAGTTCTTTTATATCAACTTACTTGCTCCCTACACCTGAAAATGAAGAAAGAATTCCTATAGAAGAGTTTATTAAAGATCGTATCACTAGGGAGACCTTGATTCCATCATCAAATGAAAGAAGTATACTCAGGTATCGAAGGGCACGAACATATGGAGAAGATGATACTTCGGATAACCGTGAGTCATATATGGAAGTGGACCCAACAGCACTTCTTGTATATAGCCGTGACTTAGCAGAGTATGCAGAACTCTTACAACAGCTTGCCTTGTTCCGTAGGGAACGTGAAGGGGGTGAGACGTCCTAAAGATAGATTAAAATGTTGTATTAAAGATATGTGTAAATAATGTCTATTTTGAATCAAGTTAGGTTTTTTTTTTATGAAGAATAAAGTCAGGGAAGATCCTCGGAGATCGGCAAGAAAATAAATACCAATGTATATAAATAAAGCCAGGTAATACTTTCCTTCTTTTGAATAATTGTTTTTTATATAGATTCGTGTGAAATAAGCCTCTGATTTTTGCAGGATGACCAAGTTCAAGTTTTTTTTAAAGAAAGAATGATTAAAGGCGACAAGCTCGAGCGGCTTCTGATTGTATACTGGTGAGATGTTATTGTTTGAGTTTCTTTTCCTCTCATGTATATATGTGTATATATGTATATATATATATATCTATATGAAAAGACTACATGGGTTGGGCATATGATATGTAAATAAATGCATAATTAAGGAAAATTAAGTAGAACAAAAAAAATCTTGTGCCACTAATTAGATTACATGTAATGTATAAGGGCCAGGATTATATGAGTAAGGTTAGAGGATGGACTAGAACTTTCGAGAGCAAGACCTAGGAAGGTGAAGGGAAGACCTAGACTAAGTATCTGTATATAGTAGTGTTTACAAATACTTGATGAGTGAGACACTTCGACTTCTACTCTTGATCTCTCATCTGACCTGATCTTCAGACAGATTATATCTTGAGAAAGAATTCTTATACCAGCCAGCTTTCTATATGTATGTGTATGTGTTGTTGGGTGCTGCGATGAGCTAGTAGGCGGGTGGAACTACCCTGGTCGGGTGATCAGGGCCACGAGCTGACGCTAGTTGTGTCGTATGGCCTGACCTATATGTTGTTACGCGCTCATACGGGTTGATAGGCGGGTGGAGTCACTCTGACCGGGTGGTCAGAGCCACGAGCTGACGTTGATTTCGTATGAGGCTGACATTGTGAATCGTGCGCTATGTCGGGTCGGTAGATGGGTGGGCTAAACCTGGCCGGGTGGTCAGGACCACGAGTCGCATCCGATTTCGACATAGGCCGAAAAGTGTGGAAAAATAAATAAATAAAAATAAAAAGCAAAGATATAAAGGTTGAGCTGGATGAAGAATTAAAATAAAGAAAAACAGAATAAAAATATGAGAAAAATAAGAAAAGGGTCTGAAGGGGTTTCAGATGATAGAAGATCAAGAGGGAAGCCAGAAGCGAGTTTCATAAATCGAGTTAGTGAAGACTGGTATATGCAAATGCTTCGGATAGGCTACTAGATCTGACCGGGTCGAGTTAACGAGAGAGCTAAGAAGTTTTCGATTTACTCATATGATTTCTAGTCTAAGTACATTAGTGTAATCTGATATGTTGTATGAGGTGTTTTTGTCTACCTTCTTTTCTTAATTTATGCCAAGTTTAATGCATATTCAGATTTCATGCATCCAGTTGAAATTTCTTTAAGTAATGTTTATTTGCCATGACCACTTGATCCTCGCTTGTATTTAATGTTGTGTATGCAGGTTGGTGGTGCATCCGGAGGATGCACAGGTTCAGAGGGGGTGGATGTGGTCGTGATACGACAACAAGCTTGAAGATTTGGAACGTAACATTCAACTCAAAAACTTAGTAGCATGAATGCAGATTGGTGATCTCTATCCCTCATTAACTTCTTCACCATGTTTTGATAACTTGCATAATTTGCTTGAGATAATGAATTATCGATGATATAGGTCATGTGGTACTTGCTCATATCATTCTCATGCATGGCTAAAAAGACTTGACAAATATTGTGTGCGGTTGTGTTATTAGGAGTGTAAGCATGTCATGAACACATGCATTTGTGTGATCATTTGTGCATAAGCATTTATATAAAGGCGTGCAAACTTTAATGTATATGTGCACTTTGTATGTGAATGAGAACATGTGTGTGTCTGCATTTAATCATGTATTTATGTATGTATTTTGGTTAGTGTGTGTATTGATGAACGTAAAAAATATGCATTTTGTGTGTGTTTGCTTGAGAATATGTGTGTACATGAGTGCTTTTGTGTATGTGCATATATTGATGTATTCATAATGAGCGTTAATACGAACAATATGAACTAGGAGGACTCGTGGGTATTTTTCTCTTTTCATTTTTAATATAGAAACTCATAGACGTGGAGGTGACGGGTTTTTCATTGGAGGAAAAGCATGTGAAGGAACATGGGGGTAGCCGCTCGGAGTGAAAAAGGCTATCGAGGTCTTCTGGGCGGGGGGGGGGCAACATAGAAAAACAGAAGGAGACCAGAACATGCGATGGGCATTCAGATTTTCTCAGACGAATATTGAGTGGGAAATTCTCGGAGAGCAGTGCACAAAAAAAAAAGGGAAGGTCATCCATATACAGTGTTAGGATGGAGCTTCTTGAAGATGATGCTGAAGTTCAATAAACTAACAAATTCGATTAGAATTTCGGTTGATGTCAGAAGTGATATGGCCAGATACAGAAGAAATTCATCATTGTGAAGCTGGACTTGGAGCATTCTGTCCTTTAATGCTGCAACAGTAATCGAAAGCTCTGAGAATTTTCTATGCTCACCACCTTGCGTTCGATAACTTCTCAGTTGCTGATTCAACACGAGAAGGCCAATTTTCCAGACGATAAAAGCTAATGATGAAAGTTTTCAAGCTGTGGAGGATCAACTTGCTGCATACGTGTATGATGCTAAGGGTAAATACGTTTGCTTCTTTGTCTGTGTGAACTCTCTCTCACATATGAAGACTGCACGTTTTCGAGAACATATGGGCCAGATGGATGAAAGTTCTGATATCTGCTATGAAATAGCACATTACTTTGATGGTAATTAATTTCAAATTAGATGAAAGTTACTGCTCTTGATATTTTCTTGTAGGAGCTGACGTTCATGCAGTGCCAAACAACTTTGCAGGGCACAGCACATATGAAAGTTCTACAGAGATGTTAAATTCGCAATGAGCAGAAGTTACGCATAAGTTTTGTTTAGAGAAAGGTTCTGGTCTGTTTGCGCGTTCTATCCTGGATGATGAATCTGTATGCTGGAGGCATGATGATTCTGTTAAGAGTCAATTAATCATTCCAATGCACCATTACTGTTGTGATAATATAGTTTTTTTTAAGACTGTGATAATATAGTTTTGTCATCTAAGGATGCTTGTGAGCAGAATGAATCAGGAGTCGTCTGATTGTACTTGACCTAACTGCGACTATCTGTTTATACACAGTTGTTTGTCAAAGTATTATGATCACTCTCTGCGTTAGTTCTTCTGATCACTTCTAATGAAGATACCTGTGAGTGTAAACATCGCTAGCATTTCTGCAGTTTTTTTTAACCTACGCATATATTAATGGATGCTCTGTTGGTAATTCATTGACAATAAACATCTGGTGAATGAACGAATGGTTTATGCTAAAGAATGTCATCAATCAACGAAGTGCATCATTGAAATTAGAGAAATTTTTAGTAACATGATAGACTACAAAGTCTTGTGAGCTATACATGTTAATGAATTTGCTTCACGAGGATTTCACTTGGATTAACATATCGTGCGATTTCACTTTCTGTAGTAATGCGATTAAAATCCTCTATTTCTTTCCGTAAGTATCGCAAAACTGTATAAAACTCAGTCAATTTCAAAGGAAAACCGTATATTGGTCGTTGAAGTATAGTGGTGAGTACGCAGAGCTTTCAGTCATTGAGACTAGTATATGTATGAAAAACTTGTGGTGAAATTATTCTACGCTATGTATGAAAGTAGGATTAAATACTAAAGAAGACATACCTTGTTTGTTTTCCTCTCTTTGTCACGAAAAACTTGGCCATGAGATGAAAAGAAAATGTTGAGTGTCAATGTTACCTATAGTGAAGGTGTATAAATTCAATGTCCATAGCTTTAAGGATCTAGTGAGAAAATTAATTAAGTACTTCTATGCCGACTTATCGAAAGACCGAGAATTACATTACGAATAAATGCTTATGGAGAAGCAGAACTAAATTGAATTGAATTTGGAAGTAATATCACTATTCTCGACCCTCCTTTGGCGAACGTGACGACAACGTATGCACATACACATACACACACATACACATCATTATACACATACACACATATACTTACACATACACAAACATACACACACATACCTATTCACAAACATATCTACATGCACATGCATTCATGCACACACACATACACATAGACATACACACATAGACACATACATATGCACATACACACACATGCACATATATATACACATGCACATGCATGCATCACCCTGGACAAGGAAACCATCTTGAACCTGAGATTCCATGTGACTTATATATCTCATGATTTTCTGAGAATTTGGGGAAATCAATGCTTCCATTGCATTTGGAGCATATGAAAACCCTAAGATCGACTGTCTACTTGCCTCATTCGGATATCCAAAGCTCATGTTTTGAATTGATGACATCAGTGATGACATCATCAATGACAATCATGCAAGCTATTCAATGCAATAACTAACTTTTTGAAAGGAAACAAGAAAAACAAGTAGAACAAAGACCTCGCCAATTGAAATCCTTCCAGCCCACTCCAAAACATGAGCCTATGTCTGAACCTTTGCAAATAGATGTAACTAGGTTCCAGCCTGTAACACCACAAGAGAAACAAAGAAGGAGAGATAACAAGTTATGCCTCTATTGTGGAAACCCTGGGCATATTGCAGTTAATTGTCCCAGCAAGAGAACAAACTCCAGAGTTGCAACCACCCTTGTAGAGCAGGGAAATGAGGAAGTCCAATTGTAAAAGAGACCATACAATAGGACCATGATATAAGAAAGGGTCTCATAATTCCAACTACACCCATAGAAACATGTCTTGCACCTATCAAGTTAATCATGCCCAAGAAGACATTTTGTCTTATAACCCTAGGAGCCTCCTCATGTTTCATCGATGAAGGGCTGGTTAAGAAACATGGAATTCCTATACTTTGGAAGAACAAACCAGTAGTAGCTGAAGTAGTAGATGGATGACCTCTAGTATCAGGGAATATAACCATGGAAACCACACCATTAAGAGTACACCTTGGTGACCATGAATTCCACATATGTTTCAATGTAATATCAACCCTAGTACATCTAGTTGTCATTGGAATGCCCTATTTAAGGAAGCATAATCCAGACATTAACTCGGAAAAGAATGAAATCACCCATGGAGATATCCAGAAGAACCCAACATTTGGAGCCAAGGACTTCATAAATCTAGTAAGGAAGGAACCAACATATATTATCTATGCCATACCAGCTCAAGAATCCAAGAAAGATGATCCGGTGCAACTGCCCAATCCGTAAAAAGGCTTTGAAGATGCTTTTGAAAAGAAGAATGCAAATATCCTCCCAGAGCATAGACCTTATGATTGTCCCATAGATCTTCAAGAGGGAGCACAACCACCCTTTGGAACAATCTACAGACTATCCTCAAAGGAACTTACATAACTACACAAGAACATTGATGAGAATCTAGCAACGGGGTTTATCAAACACTCAAAGTCTCTAGCAAGAGCTCCTATTTTATTTGTAAAGAAGAAGGATGGGACTCTCTGGATGTGTGTAGACTATCGTGGATTGAATAAAGTCATTTTAAAGAACATATACTCTCTATCACTCATATCAAAGCTCTTGGAATGCCTTGGAAAAGCAAAGCTCTTCACAAAGATCAACCTTCGAGGAGCTTACAACCTTGTCAGGATTAGAGAAGGGGATGAATGGAAGACAGCATTTCGAACAGGGTATCGGCACTTTGAATATGTAGTTATGCCATTTGATCTCACAAATGCTCGAGTTGTCTTTCAACATATGATGAATGATATCTTTCGAGAGTATTTATATGACTTTGTGGTAATATATCTCAATGATATCCTCATATTCTCCAAAAATCTAGAAGATCATGAATATCACATAAAGATAGTCCTAGAGAAACTAAGAGAAAAAGGGTTATATGAAAAATTGGAGAAGTGCTCTTTCCATCAGGCATAAGTGGAGTTTTTAGGATACATATTATCATAGAAAGGAATCTTTATGGATGCTAAGAAGATCAACACAATCGTTGATTGGCAACCACCTTTTTGTGTTCAAGATGTGCAATGTTTTCTAGGGTTTACCAATTATTATAGGATATTCATTAGAGATTACTCCCAAATAGTGACACCTCTTACCAAGCTTACATGAAACTCGAAATCTTCATGGACCGCAGAAGGAGAAAAAGCCTTTCAGACCTTGAAATTAGCATTCACCACTACTCCAATTCTAGTCCATCTTGATTCTAGCAAGCCCTTCTTCCTAGAGACAGATGCATCAGAATTGGCCCTAGGGGCCATTCTATTCCAATAAGGAGATGATGGACACCTACATCTAGTTGCATATAATTCAAGGAAATTTTCCCTCCATAGATTAATTATGAAATCCATGATAAAGAACTTCTTGCCATAGTAGATGCGTTTGATACCTGTCATCACCATCTAGAAGGAGAAGCTCACAAAGTCACTGTGTATACATATCACAAGAACTTAGAGTATTTTATGACCACCCGCATCCTCAATGGAAGGCAATCGATGGAGTAACTTTCTATCCAAGTTTGACTTTGTTATCACCTACCATCCAGGACGTCAACAATGCCAGTTAGATGCCTTGTCTAGAAGATCTTACCTTGCACAAAAGAAGGGTGAAGAGGCCGTTTATCAACAAGAGAGTGTATTACTGAAGCTTGATCATCTCTAGTTAGCAGCTACCTCTTCAAGCCATCATGAAGATTCAACCTTGAATCATTTGATCCGTGATAATCTACCACAAGATGAATTGTTTTGTAATGTTAAAAAGAAAACTGAAGAAGGAAAAGCCCAAGAAGTAAACAAATTTTAGGAAAAGGATGGGTTACTATTCTATAAGAACCTATTGTATGTCCCTCTAGGAAATCCTAGGATCCAAGTACTTCAACAACGTCATGACAACCTTGCAGCATGACATTTTGGAGTAAATAAAACAATAGAACTCATATCAAGGGACTTTTGGTGGCCTCAAATGTGGAAGGAACTCAAAGAATATATCAGAACTTGTGACACTTGCAATAGATCTAAGGTACCATGACATAAACCTCATGGCCTCTTGCAACCTTTACCTATTCCAAAAAGGCCATGGGCTTCATTGTCTATGGATTTCATCATAGATCTACCAAAGTCAGATAAGTATGATGCCATTCTTGTTATTGTAGATAGATTTACAAATATGGCACACTTCATTCCAACTACCAAGGCAATCACAAGTGCAGCCACTGCTAGACTCTTTCTCAAATACATCTTTAGGCTTCATGGATTTCTTGATGATATTGTTAGTGATCGAGGTCCACAGTTCATATCCAGCGTTTGGAACAGTCTTTGGAAACTCCTTGGTGTTCAAGTTAAACTATCTATAGAAAATCATCCACATACTAATGGACAAATAGAACAGATGAATGAAGTCCTAGAGTAGTATCTCCATTACACCTGCAACTATCACCAAAATGATTGGTTCGAGTTGTTAGCCTTTGGAGATTTTTCCTATAACAATAGTATTCATGCATCATCTAAGCAAACTCCCTTCTTTGCAAATTATGGACAACATCCAAGGATGGATATACAACACTCAAATCATGTCAACAAAGCAACTGCTAGAGATAAGGCCCAATACCTCATGGAAATTCACAAAGAACTCAAGGAAGAGATCCATAAAGCTCAAGAACATTATAAGTACTATGCAAATCAAAATCATGTTGAAAATCCATCATATTAAATTGGGGATAAAGTATGGTTACTCAAAAACAATTTGCAAACTTCAAGGCCTTGTGCAAAGTTAGATCATCAAAGATTTGGTCCATTCACCATCTTGGCCAAGATTAATCTAGTCACCTTCAAGCTCCAACTACCAAGTACCATGAGAATACATCCAATTTTCCATGTGTCCATGTTGGAACCATATCAGATTTCACCATTGAGGGGAAAGAGATCTAGTCCTTTACCACCTATCGAGATTGATGATCACGAAGAATTTGAGCTCAAGCATCTCCTAGATTCAAGAATATCCCAAGGAAGATTGGAGTATCTTGTTCATTGGAAAGGGTATGGCATCAGTGATAGCACTTGGGAACCTGCAAAGAAACTTCACAGAGCACCAATCAAGGTTCGAGAATCTCATAAGAAAAATCCAATGAAGCTGAGACCAAAGATCATGAGCGCTCCTCATGGAACTCATCGTTTGAGGGGGAGGTGATGTCATGGACAAGGAAAACATCCTAAACCTCAGATTCCATGTGACTTCTATATCTCATGATTGGCTCAGAATTTGGGAAAACCAATGCTTCCATTGCATCTGCACCATGCAAAACCATAAGATTGATTGTCTACTTGCCTCATTTTGATCTCCAGAGCTCATGTTTCAAATTGATGATATCATTGATGACATCATCAATTCATAATAGTCTTTCATGAACCACCCTTGAAAACCTATATAAGGAGGGGTTGGCCACATTCATAATCAGTCTTGCCAATACCAGTCTTAGGAGCTCAAGGAGTCATGACCACCTAGTAAGTGCTCTCCAAGTTCGAGTTCTAGTTCTTGTCTTGTTCCTTGTTCTAGTCTTGTCTAGTCTAGTTCTTGGACATCATGTCTTGTTCTCTTGTAATCTTGTAGTACAAGATCTTCTCGAGTTCTTTCTTGTATTGAGTTCATCTCCCAGAAGTGAGATCTTTTAATCCACATATGTTGTTTCATACTTACGATTCCAGGTTGTGGGATCTCCTGTATCATCTCTAGTTGAGTTATTCATACCTATCAGTACCGGGCTTTGGGATGTCTTGTATCAGTTACGTATGCTTGTATCATTTTCCCTACATGGGTGTTCTTGTAATCAAAAGTGTATTTCCAAAATCTTGTCTACTGTAGTCAGAGAGCACAATCTAGTGCTCATCCAAAATGCATGTACAAATGCATGCACATGTAGATGGATGCACATGCACATGCACAGGCATGCTTATACATATACAAATGCATATACACACATACACACACATGCATATACACACATACACATACACATACACATACACATACATATACACATACACATACACACACATACACATACACCTATATATACACACACACATACATATACAAATATACACATACACATACATAAACATACACACATAAAAACACACACATACATGCACATGCACATACACAAATATAGATATATGGCTACATGTGAATACATACATATACACAACAACTACATGCACATACATACATACATATACACACTAACACATATATAATATGAATGAATTATAAAATTAAAGAAATAAAACAAATGTTAAATATAAACTACAATAAAAATCATTAGTACATGCTATTCATATAATTCGTACCATAGAAACTCTAAAATTATTGAGATTATGAACTCAAACCATAGAAACAATTAAAAGCATAACTAATATGAGAAACATATATACATACATACATACATACATACACACACACACACACACATATATATATATATATATATATATATGTGTGTGTGTGTGTGTGTGTGTGTATCAATGTACCTAATACATCCAATGTAAAGTCTCAATCATGTGAATCCCCCCCATGATCATGATCATCCACATCATCATGATCATTTGCATGATTTGAGTATCTAAAGAGGCATCATGGGTAGAGGGGTTGGTACTTGTGATAATTGATATCATCCCTCTTATATCTGTTTCTCCTCCTCATCCATATCATCTTCTCCATAATACTTTTGTATTACATATAACAAACATTAAAATAAATAAAATATATAAAACATCAATATAAATAAAATAGAGTATATCAAATTTAATAATACTCACAAAATCATCTAGATGATCTCTTATGTGCTCACTTAGACCTTGATATCCATAATATATAGTATATCCTATTTCCTTTTTTGTAGGATAAGAACTTGCTTCATTGAAACAAATAAAAAAGATTACTGCTTATAAATGTATCAACAAAACCGTGATGGCCCATTTGGCCTAAGAGCAATGTATGACCTAATTCAACTCTCATCTTTGCTGCACTGTGTTTATTAAGGAAACAAAAGTACATAGATTAAATGTAAATATTTATAAAACATGTGTGAATTATAACTCACAGTAATATAAACTATTTTGGATCCCTTTTGTTGAGGAAACACTTGCTTAAGACATAGTTGTCTATGAAAATACTACCATGTCTCAGGTGCTATGTCAGCTATACTCTTATTTCTTTCTAGCATACAACATCTCCTATTATTTTAATTCAAACAAAAGAAAAGGAATAATATGCAAAAAAAACTTTGAATTTATAAATATGCATGAACACACATACACAGATACATATACACACATACATACACTTACACATACATACATACACTTACACATAGATACATACACATACACATACACATACACATACATACACATACAACACATACACATACACACACATACAAATACACACACATACACACACATATATGAGCATGAAAGTAGTCATGAATCATCATACATGAGTAGAGATGTGAGAAGATACTTATTTGTCAAATTAATAGAGAGTAGTAGAAACAAGGAGTCTAGATCCACAATCACATCAATCAGATGTAAAATTTATATAATGTGAGTTTGGATCTAGAGCTCGTAATTTCTAATGTTTACTTCCATTTTAAGTGAAAAATTTTCAAGTAGGAGCCGCGTAAAGCTCTCATTTTGTTCTAGACTTGAAAATAAACAAATTAAAACAATAAAAACATTTATGTTATATTATTATAAAAAATTATAAATTATGATAAACACACACAAATACATGTGAGGAGGTGATGTGATATGTCTAGAGATGAGTTGGTGATACAAAAACCTGCTCTACACCACCCAATATAACTTTAGATATTATGAATAGAATTCCTTATCTTCCCAAGAATGCATATGGAAACACCAAGTCTTTTGGAGTATCATTCTCAAATTTTTGCATAAGGACAAATAACTTCTAGATGCAAGAAATGTGAGAAACCTTCTATTTGGGGAAGAGAAGGTCTTAGTGTTATGCTCAAAGTGCACAATCTTATATGAATTGAACAAAGAGCTTTTGCACACAGCTAATTGAAGTGTATAGTTAACCAATTCAATATATTTCACGATTTTAGGTGCACCATAAAAGGAGAAATAAGTTTAGCAAGTCAGAGGGTCATCTCGACTTTTTCAAGGTCTAGAAGGTATGCAGACATAGTCACATTCTCATCTCCATATCTCACGTTCTACAAAAACAAACATAATGAAGTTTCATACATAAATACTACACACTTTCTTCTAACTATCCCAAGCTAAAACATAGCAATTAGGTGCATATGCATAGCGAAATTGTCTGAACACGTTCAATGTAATAATGAAGATACTAAGACAGATAGTAGAGAGATACTTACTCAATGAACTTAATCAAAATATGAATGCCATTGCACATATGATAAAGAGAGAGTGTAGTGGACTACGCATAGATAGTGTGGGCACAATGTAAGCTCAAAGTTTTTTCTCAAATCCTCTCAGACATGCTCTACTCTCTCGTGACTAAAATCATGCGTATTTATACACATTGGATTTGAATTTTAAGCCTTCTTCACCTAAAAGTGTCCCTACATTTGAGGAGTGATTGAAATTTATTTCTAACCACTAGAGTCATGGAATGAAGCTCCTAATATTAGGAGATTCCATCATCCCCTTTTGACTTTTACATTTATCCAAGATAACTTCAAAGAAATTAACAAGTATGAGTTCATATATGAGTCTCTATGCGTAGAGACAAATGTGTCTGTAGTCCTTAAGCCTTTGCAAAGTTGTTATGCTTGCTAAATGCACCAAAAGCTCCCCCTCAAGCCTAAGAAGCTTAAGACCTCAATCCTTCATGATTTCTTACAATCCAATCATAGATTTTAACCTATTTAATTTGCTTCCATCCAATGCCTTTGTCATCATATCTGCACATTGTTGATGGGTTGCCACATACAAGAGTTGAATCTCTTTTCTTATAATCTTTTCTCTGACATAATGATAATGAACTTTTATATGTTTAGTTCTCGCATGATAGATTGGGTTAGCACCAAGATGTAATGAACTAACATTATCTCCAAATATATGTGGAGTGGAAGTGTTGAACCCTTAATCATAATATAGGGTCTTAATTTACATAGCTTCTTGTGTAGAGTTTGTAAGTCCTCTATAATCAACTTCTGTTAATGAAAGAGAAACTATGGGTTGCTTCTTTGAAGACCATGAGATCGATTTTGTACCTACAAAAGTAAGTATCCAGATGTGCTTCTCCTATCATCTTTAGAGCTTGCACAATCTACATTAGAGAAAAATTTTACATCTATATCAGATGTGCATAGATAGTATAACAATTCATTCATTGTGCCCTTCAAATACTTTAGGATTCTCTTGGCTGCTTCCACGTGAGGCTTCCTTGGAGTATGCATGAACACAGTCAACACACTTACTCCATAAAATATATCTACTCTAGTTAACATAACATAATGTAAACTTCCAACTAGACTTTCATAGCTAGCTATATCTTCAAGTAACTCACCTTCATGAGCACTCAACTTCAAATTTACTTCCATGGGAGTACATGAAAACTCTATGTTCTCAATGTTTGAATTTAGAGAGAATATCTTTAATGTATTTCCTCTGTATGAGAAACATACCTTTTTTTGTGTATACTACTTCCAAGCCTAGGAAATATGTGAGCAATCCAAGGCTACTAAATCTTGAATTCTTCCTTCATTTGAGCTTTTATCTTTCTGATTCCTTTTACATCATTACCTCTAATAATTATATCATCAACACATATGCAAAGGTATATGACCTCTGAATGAATCCTCTTAGTAAAGAGGGAAGGATCTATCTTGCTTTTTGTGAAACCTTTATCCTGCATGTAAATAACAAGTCTATGATTTCAAGCTCTAGGAGCTTGCTTCAAGCCATACAAGGCTTTCATTAATCTTCACACATGTTCACAACATGATTGATCTTTAAAACTACGAGGTTGAGACATATATACCTCCTCTAATATCCAACCATTTAGAAAATCATTTTGAACATCCATTTGATAAATCTTCCAATAATTGAGTCCTGTGCTTCATAAGTAGAAGGTTCTTTAGAGTTTTAGCCATGTTCTATATATATATATATATATATATATATATATATATATATATATATATATATATATATATATATATATATATATATATATATATATATATATAGTAGATCTTCTTATAGTTTGTTGACATGATTCTGGCACATCTCTTAACTCTTGCACTTTATCTTTGCCTTGAGAGTTCCAAGAGTTGATTTCCCTTCTTGGAGTCTTATGATCAAAATCACTTGATGCTTCAAGTGCATGCTCATTCATCTTTGATAATATTGGAAATTCTTCCTCTAGATCATAGGGAAGTTTGATTTTCTTGCAATCATCTTCAAATCAAGATTTGTTTTCATCAAACACAACATCTCTACTTACAATGCTCTACTTACAATGAAGCCTTTGTTTCTTGGATTTTATAGCTTATAACCATTTTGATTAAGGTCATAGCCAATGAAACTACATTTCTCTACCTTTGGATCCAATTTACCTCTGATTTGTGAAGGTATGTGTGCATACTCTATGAACCCAACGATTCTGCAATGATCAAGGCTAGTTCTTCCATTCCATGCTTCATATGGAGTCATGCCATCCAATGCATTTTATGGGAGTATGTTGATCAAGTATGGGGCTATAGATACAACCTCTGCCCATAAGTAGTTGGGTAATTTCTTCTCATTTAACATTGACCTTGCTGCCTGTACAATTCTTGTATTTCTTCTCTTTGCCAGTCCATTTTTCTCTAGTGTATACTTGGTAGTGATCTTGCTTTTGATTCCTCTCTTTTGGAGATAGGAATCAAATTCATGGGAGAAATACTCTCCACCTCCATCTGGCCTTAGTCTCTTCAGAGTTTCACCTATTTGATTTTCTATAAGAGGTAGATATCTTTTGAAACATAATAACACTTGATATTTATGCTTCATGAAGTACAATATGGTCCATCTGCTACAATCATCAATGCATGTTACATAATACCTGGATCAAGATATCGAAGGCTCCTTGCTTAATCCACACATCTGTATGGACTAGCTCAATAGATCTCCATGTAGCCTTTCTTTGTGAAGGGTTGCTTGTGTGCCTTTGCAAATTGACAAGCACTACATTTGCAAATCATGTGTTGTTTGGATATATTTGGTAGACCAAGTGCACTTTAATCCCTATTGATTTGCTTGAGAGCTCTTTCACCTATGTGAGCTAATCTCTTGTGCCAAATTTCTAATTCTTAAAGAGTTTGGTTACCATAATTGAACAATGCAATATTTTTAGTGAGTTAGAGATCAAATGTGAACAATCTACCTGATTTTTCTCCCCTTTCTATCCTTTTGAATAGCTGATGTGGATCTTCAAGGAATGCTCCATTCTTTGTGAATCGGACCTACGATCCCTTGTCAACAAGTTGACATATACTTATGAGGTTCTTGCTAATAGTTGGCACATACAATACCTTGCTCAATAGGTTCATATTACCATATGGAGTCTTTACATTACCTATCTTCTCAATTGGATGCCTTGTGTTATCTCCTATTTGGACTTCATATGTCTATTCCTTAGATCCTCCAAATCCTAGAGTAGAGCTACATTCCCTACCACATGATTTGAGCAACCTAATTCTATTTAGAATAAATGTTAATTTGCTCTACCTTCCTTCATGGTCATGTTCATCACCCTATTCCTCGAATAGATGATCTCTTAAATAAGTTGCAAGGACTTGTGTCTTTAGTAAAATTGATCTTAAATCAGGTTACCTTCACATATGTATGATGCAAAGTGATATTTTTAAAACTACATTTAGAACTCAAACCGGTCGTTATGAATTTATGGTAATACCCTTTGGACTTACTAATGCTCCTCCTACATTTGCACGAATAATGATCAATATTTTTCTTGATTACCAAGCTTTTGTTCTTGTATTCTTTGACGATATACTTGTTTGCAGTAAGAACGATAGTGAGCATGAGAAGCATCTTAAAATAGTTTTTCATTTGTTAGGAAAGAACACACTTTATGCTAATCCTGAAAGAGTCACTTCTTTCAACATAAACTAGAATATCTAGGACATATTATTTCAAGTGAAGGCATGCATGTGGACCCAAAAAAGATTAAAGTTATAGTAGAATAGAAACTACAAGAATAAAGGGGGTGTAGCGATGCCTCCAAATGAAAAAAAAAGTGGGGAAAGTTGCTTATGCGACAATGGTGTCAGATAGCATCGCATACATGATGCTCCAAGAGAGATAAAAAAATAAATCAACTGCATCAAATAAGCCACAAGGAGCATCGCATAAGCAATGCATATATTCTTCATTGCTATGTGCATCGACCCTTAGCGACTATCTTAGCAATGATTGCACACTAGATATGATGCTACAATGTTGCATAAGTGACGCTCTGCAAATTTGAAAAAAAAAAAGATTTCTCTTGGCAGATTCTTGTAGGGATCAAGTGAGAGAGCAAGAGCAAATGAGCGACCAAACGAGAAAACGTGAGCGAATGAGCAAAGAAGCGACCGAACGACCAAAGGTAGATGCACATACATACAAACATATGCATACACACCTGCATACACACACATGCATACACACATGTGCATACACACACATGCATATACATACATGCATATGCATACACACACATGCATACGCACACATGCGTACACACATGCACACATATATATACACATACATATACACACAAAATCATACAGACACATAGACATATATACATACACATACACATATAGATACTTGCACATATACATACACGTAAATGAGAATTCTTGTACAATGGATATAGATGATCCTTAGAATGATAAGGAATAATGTAATAGATGCAAGATGAGTCTAGAATCATATGTATATGAGTCAATAATGTAAAGAAATAGTAGAGAGAATCATTAGAAGTCAAGAGTTCATGTGATAGATGTGTACAGAGTCATCTTCTTGAGTTAGGATCGAATCTTTCTCTGCTTTCGCTCAACCTGATCAAGTGGATTAGGAAATCTTTTGTACAAATCTAATCTAGAAGCTAATCAAGCTATTTTCAAAGTTTCAAGGCCTAATTCTTTTCAGGTTGTGTGTATGATCAATAGGAACATGGGTAGACCTCTCAAAGTCGCACACTTTTTCATGTCAAAGTTTTTCTTGGATCTTAGTGCATAGTGCAAAGTTTTAAAGAAGCTATGGCTAAAAGCATTTAGCAAAATGGGATTTGTGCTGTGAGAAATCAACTTATAAATTTCACGATTTCAAAATTGCTTGTTCAAAAAGGTAGTTTCTGACATACCTTTGATCTTAATGATAAAATCAGAGTTTTAATGATTCTTTTGAGAATCTAATCAATGTTATAATTGCCGAAAAGTAGCGTGGAGGTATATACATCATTAGATTGAAGAAATTTGAAGCTATGTGCAAGTAATGAGCTCAAATTCTAAAGCAGAAGTCTTGAAGAAAAAGAAACTTCACACAGAGAAGTGTTTGTGAACGATTTTGTAAATCAAGGTAACATTTGTGTAAAGTTTGGTCTATGATTGATATAGAGGTGTTCTTAAATCAGTATAAATCAAGCATTTGGAGATTTAGACGTCTCCATCACTCAGTAGGCTGCTTCTTGCTTAAACCAGATATTCAGAAAAAGCATGTAAATCTGGCAGTAGTGATCCCTCCTTGGGATAAACAATCCAAGTAATCGGGTACCACTCAAGTAGCGAAAGATGCACTTAACTATCTACCAATGCTTGACACCTTGGCAATGCATAGACCTGCTTATCTGTGAGACAACAAACTGAATGTCTGGTCAAGTAATGCATAAGTAAATCAAGCATCCAACAACATGCTGATAGAGAACAACATCAAATGCATCTCAAGCATCATGAAGACTCAATCATAAATCTGTCTCCATAAGAGTCGCAATAGGCTTATAATCTTCAAGGCCAAAATGCTACAATAATGTTTCAATATATTTTGTTTGACACAAAACCATTCCACCATCAACTTGCATAAACTGAATGCCCAAATAGTGATGCAAATGCCCCAAATCACACATCTCAAAAGAGGCAAGCAATATGCATGTCATGAGGACCAATGAGCAGAATGTCATCAACATACACAACAATGATCAGAAGCACATCATTAGCACCCTTAACATATAAGGTGCTTTCAATTGGATTGTTCTCAAAACCATGTGCAATGAGATAGGCATGTATCTTTTCATATCAAGCATGTGGTGCTTGCTTTAAATTATATAATGCCTTCTTTAATCTCCACATCTTGTTTTCATGCCCTTTTTGGACAAAGCCAAAGGGCTGAAAAACATACACTTCTTCATGCAAGTCAGCATTCAGAAATGCTACTTTGATTTCCAACTGATCTACATTCCAACCATGATGTGATTCAAGTGCACAGATGCTATGAACAGTAGTCATTCGACATGTAGGAACAAAGGTCTCATCAAAATCAATGCCTCTTTTCGATGCATAACACTTTGCAACAAGCGTAGCCTTATACCTGTCAATTGTACCATCAGGCTTATGCTTAGCTTGTATACCCACTTAGTGCCAATGGCCTTCTTGCCAAGAGGCAAGTCACATAAAGACCAAGTACAATTCTTCATCATAACATCATATTCAGATCGCATAGCAGCCATCCAATTTTCTGAATTTGTGCTTCATCAAATAAAATAGGGTCATTCTCATCACAGAGACTAGATGCAGCCATAGAATAACAATCGGATGCAAAAGAGGCACTATGAGAGCTTGAACCAGTACAATATGATAGAGGTGTATCTAATTTTTTGTCACACAAAGTCTGCACGAGCCATTTTGGCATAGTTTTTGCCTGCTCAATATTAGCTCTCTCATCAACAAGTGCATCACGTAAATCTACATGAGAAATGGAATGATTTGCATCATCACATGAAACCTGCAAATCTTGAGAAGTTTCCACATTAGGACCAACACTAGACTGTCCACTTATAAAAAGAGGCAGCAAAGTATCATACATGTCTTTGGAGCTAACATATGTCTCCTTCGTACATGAAAGTAAGGGCTGAATAGCATTTTCCACAAAAATAACATCGCGGCTAACCAAAATGCATTTTGTCTATGGATGATACAAACAATAGCCTTTGCTTTCAGAACTGTACCCAACAAAAATACATTTTGCTGCTTTATTATCCAATTTTTTGCGATGCTATTTAGGCACTAATGTATATGCCAAACAATCCAAAACATGCAGATCAGCAACATATGTCTTGCAACCATGCCAAGCTTCATATGGAGTGATAGACTATAGCGCTTTAGTGGGACACATGTTAAGTACATATGCTGCACACATAACAACCTCAAGCCAGAAACTATGTGGTGAAGCCTGACTCTTGACCATACACCTCGCCATCTCCATGAGTGACCTATTCATCCATTTAGCAAATCCATTCTATTGAAGTGTATGCGACACTGTACATTGATGTTTTATCCTACATTAAGCCAGAAATGCATTAAAGTCAGAAGATATATATTCCCCCCCTCAATCAAAATGGAGAGTGCCCATTTTACATGCTGATAGATTTTTAGCCAAAACCAAAATCTTTTTGAAGCACATGAACACTTCAGAATTTTCTTTCAATGGATGTACCCATGCATGCGTGGAAAAATCATCAATGAAAGTCATGAAGTAAAGATAGTTTCCAAAAGAGGGTGTGTGCATAGGACCACAAACATCACTATTAACAAGCTGCAATTTCTATGTGGCTCGAACAAAACCATCTTTTGGGAATGAGGAACGCTGCATTTCACCCAAATTACACCTTCACATGCATGTTTAGGAGGTGCCTCAAGTTTGGGCAAAGAGGACACAATTTCAGATTTTTGCAGCTATAGCAAACTAGCAAAATTCAGATGACCAAAGCATGCATGCCAAAGCTTTGCATCTGACATAGCCTGAGAATCATGTACTACACATGGTCAATCATTCACAGATCTTTCATAGTCTATGATCTTATACAGCCCACGACATAAAATGAGAAGCAATAATCACATTGCCATTTGACCGATCATGAATTGTACACTTGTCATCAACAAATTTCACAACCAAGCCAATCTTGGCTAAAGTTGAAACTGATAACAGATTCTTCTTGATCCGTGGCACAAATAAAGCATCTGAGAAAGTGAAAGAACTACCATCAGTTGTAGTCAGAATGATCTTACCAATTTCCATCACAGGATAAGAGGACTTCTTGGTGCATGTGACAATATCCCCTATAGGGGCATGCTCGAGTGAAGAGAAGAAACTACGCTACGAGGTGATATGTTTGGTCGCCCCACTATCAAAGTACCAAACATCTGAGTCTACTACAGACATGGATTGCTCATGAGAAGATGGTTCAAAAGTGCAAATAGTAGTAAACACCCATTCTTCATCCTGCACAAGATTAGCAGACTCTGTTTTTAGTGTAGAGGCCTCTACGACAACCATTCTGACCTCTTTCTTCTTTGCCTCTTTAGCAGCTAGTTTTGGATAACTAATAATGACATGATCATTTGCTTTATAGTATTTGCAAGACAATTCCTGCTTTTTTTATTTCTTCTCATCTTTGTCTTACTTCTTCAATTGTGCAAAATTAGCAGATTTGTGCTTACTAATTGAAGAGCTCCATTTTCCTTTGCCCTTCTGACTAGCCAAGAAAGCTTGATATGCAACACACACAATAGACCTGTTCTACCTAGATTGATCTTCCTGCAACAAAACAGAAACTAAATCTTCAAATGTTAAGGCATTTGGATTGTCTTTCATCATTAAACAAAGAGTAGAAGCAAAACTCTGATATGATTCAGGAACACCATTTAGAACAGTCTACACAAGTGAACTCTCAGGAAGGGCTTCATCAGTAGAAATCAATTGTTCCTTCAAATCTTGAGTTTTTTCAGAAAACTATCCATATAATCACCATTCATGTGCTCACTCTTCAACTGTTTTTGGAGGTTAGCAACACGAACCTCATTCCTAGCCTGGTACAATGTGGTAAATGTACAAACATCCTTGGCTATTCTATAAGAGCGAATGTGAGGAATAATGGCATATTTGACAGACAAAGCTATCAATGCATGTGCCTCAACATCTCTACCATCCCAACAAATTTGCTTTATACTAGGTGCAATAGAAATAGCAACATGAACAGGAATCTACAAAATATCACCATCTTTGACACCATTTGCATTAGCTTGAGTACCTGTATTTGTAGTAGCTATGTTCACAGGTGTAATAGGAAATTTTTCAATACCTTGCACAATATTCCAGAGTCCTTTTGCAACCAATACATGATGCATCATATAAGCCCATAGACTTGTAGTAGACTTTGAGACACTTATACTGACAAACTAAAACTGGTATATATTTTTGGCACAAAAAGATGAAATAACATGCACAAGTGTTGTGATAGTATGTTCGGAGGCCGAAAGGAGCTCAGATCGTGATCTCGGCAAGCACACGAACAAGACAAGGAAGAAGAAGAAGAAGAAGAAGAAGAAGAAGAAGCTTGGAGCACAACACACAATACTGAATGTATTACCACTAGAATGTAAAAAGATAAGTAGCCCATTAGGGCAATAGGCATATATAGAAGCGAGGGGGAAAAAACCTCCTAAAGAGGGGCCCGGTGGTCCTAGTTTGTTCACACACATCACTACCTAAATATATCAACAACTTATACATACACATATTCAAATATACACAAATATACATCTTGAAGTATAAATACACATACAAAACTATACATGTATAATGTATGTATGTATTAAGTATAGGTGTGTATGTATATATAATATGTGTGGATATGTGTATGTGTGTGTATGTATGTATGCAAAGTGTAAATGTATGTATATATGTATGTGTAAGTGTATATCTATATGTATGTTTGTATGTATGTGTGTGTATGTGTGGATATGTATGTATGTGTATGTGTGGGTATGTATATATGTGTAAGTATATGAATATGTGTATTTGTATGCATGTATGTGTGTGTATATGTATGTATCTGTAAGTATTTGTATGTATATGTAAGTGTATGTATGTTTGTGTAAGTCTATGTATATGTGTATGTGTATGCATATATGTGTGTCTATGTGTAAGTACATATGTATAAGTGTAAGTATGTATGTGTGTATGTTATGCATGTTTATAAATTTAAAGTTTTTTTATATTATGATCTTTTTTTTGTTTGAGGTTAAAATAATAGGAGATATTGTATGGTAGAACAAAATAAGAGAAAACCTGACATACCACCTGAGACATGGCAATTTTTTCGGAGACAAGTACATCTTCAAGAATCATTTCCTTAGCAAAAGGTACACAAATTAATAGTTTATATTACTATGACTTATAATTATTATATATTTTATAAATGTTTTATATTTAATCTATATATTTTTGTTTCATTAAATAAATGCAAGCGGCTGCAAAGAAGAGAGTTGAGTCAGGTCATACGTCTCATTTAGGCCAAATGGGCCATCAAGGTTTTGTAGCTATATTTGTAAGTACATATATTATTGAAATCATATTTTTTATTTTAGTTAAAACACAAATCATTAATCTTTTTTATTTGTTTAAATGCAGCAAAAGGATTATGCTCTATATCCTATGAAAAAGGAAATCGATTTTGCTACACATTATGGATATCGATGTCTGAGCAAGTACATGCAAGCTCATTGAAATGCTTTTTGTAACTATTACTAAATTTCATATAATTATTTTATTTTTATTGATATTTTATAAGTTTTCTTTATTTATGTTGGTGGAGAGACAGACATAGGTAGGATGATTTGGATCATCATAGAGTGGTCACACGTCTACTCATGATGCCACTACAGATACATCAGATCATGTGGATGATCGTGATGATGAGGCTGATCATGATGATCATCACGATGATTAGGACTTACATGATGATGTGGATGATGTTGATTAGGTTGATTGATATATTACAATGGATATATATATTTTACATTGATATACATATTTCTTTTATATCTATATATTTTCTCATTCTAGTTATGTTTTGAATTGTGTTTATGGTACTAATTAATGAAAACTCTTGTTGGAGTGATTTTTATTACTATTTATATTTAACACACACACACACTATCAGCTCAAAAAATGGTTGGTTTTGATGCACTAATGTGGTTCTATTTGGCAGGAAAATATATTTGATTTCAGGTACTTGAAGAGTGGATTTGATGATTGTGCTGACTTCAAACTTTGTATCTGATCAGGAGTTTGGAGTGATATTGGTAATCGGCAGTACATGGAAGATGAGCATGTCCTTGTTGATGACTTAGAAGAATATTTTGGTCCGGAAGCTTTGATAACGACTTCTGGATCTTATTATGGGTTGAGGAAGCTGTTCAACATACATATCTGGAGACTGATGCTGCATTTGCCAACGCTTGTTCTTTGAACAATGCTTTGTCTTCTAGAACAACAACCATCACAGTTCTTATTCTTGCAAGGGAGATTTTTGTTGCTAATGCGGGTGATTGTAGAGCTGTTTTGTGTAGAAGAGGGAAAGCCATTGAGATGTCACGGGATCATAAGCCTCATATAGAAAGAAGTCACATTGAAGCACTTGGAGGATACATTTATAATGGGTACTTGAATGAATATCTAAGTGTAGTGAGAGCATTTGAAAATTGGCACATTGAAGGCCTTAAGGGGGTAAACTGCCCACTTATGCCCACCTCCAAGAATCGTCCCAAGGTTTATGGCTAGAAGATGCATGCACTTTGAGAAACAGTTGTAAGTACCCACATTGGCCATGAGGTCTCTACTTTTTGGCCATCAAAAGGCTTCCTTTTTCAAAACGGGTTTTGTTTTTTCCCCATGGTTCTGACAAAAAAAAAAACGGAAAAGAAGGCTGGGGGGGCACATTCTCTGTCCAGGGGGGTTACCTGTCTTTTTTTTTTTCCCCATTGTTCTGACAGGGGAGAAACGGAAAAGGAAGAGGAGTGCTACTGTTCGGGGGGGGCTGTCATTTTTTTTTGAGGGGGGCTCTCTCTGTTTTTATGGTGTGCAGGAAAGAGGTGAAGGGGGAGATCGGACGCAAACATTTCGAGAGGGGAAAGTCATTCGCTGAAGGAAGGGACAGGCGGTGGCGGCTAGCGCTGGCCATCAAGGGCAAGAAGAAACATCTCGGGACGCATTAGAGAGAGAGCTGGGCCAGCAGGAGAGGTCCTTGGTTCTGGGACCTGAGATCACACCAAAGAGGAGGGTATTCTACTGAAATCAGGGATTTGTGGTTACCCACATGTGGAAGACTATTAAAGTGAAGTTTGGAGTTACTACAAGGAATGGGAGACATAAGTATGCAATGGGCTGACGATGCAGGAGGGATCAGACCGGAAGGGCGAGATCGTCAGAGAGAGAAAATGGACAGAGGCTTCCCACGTACTAAGTTGCTCAAAAGCTATGGCCATGATGAACATATATTCGGTAAATTTTTTTGAATATATTCGCGAAATTCCATTATGCCTAATGTGGTTGATTTTGTCAAGGAATCACACTTTATAAGTTGCGTATTGCAAGCTTTTTCTGTTCTTCTCAGATCCCCTTTTCTTTAATTACTGTTGGGATTTGACATTGGCATTGTAATTTATGCTCGTTGGATTTGTTGTCTTTTGTAAGAATGGGCCATACTCAACTAGTGACCCTCCACAGCATAGCTATAACCTTGCGCTAATAAATCTGCAATGCAAAAGTGAATATGAGCTTCAAGAGAATCTTCCATAAGTAGACATCTGTGTACAACCTAGTTGTTTTTCTTTGTTTGAATATTTCTTTTTAGATAAGTTGCTTCATGCCCATAGATGCAGAAGGATCATCCCAATGCGGAGGCCTCTACAGTTCTGTTTTTGACAATTCTTCAAATTGCACATACCCGATGTGAGCGTCCATGGACAGGATTTTTGTAATGATTGTGGATAGATGGCAGCATCAATGTTTGTCCAGACTGTGATTAAATAGAATGATGATATTAATGTTGTTTAGCACTGGTTTCTACATGTATGATTGAGTCTATTGTTGTTTTTTTTAAAAGGCGTTCAGTAATCTGCTCATAAGCATAATATAAGCGCTTGACCTGTCAATCCGTCCATTAGTTTACCCAGCACATTCTTCTTTTTGATTGCCTGTAGTTCAGTTTGCATTCCCTTGATAATCTCGTGTGAATCGATGGCTATAATGAGTGATTCAGAAAAAGTGTTTCATAAGCCTTGTTCTCACATTGCAGGAACTTTCGTAAAACTCATCATGCGCAATGCTTTACAATCATTGTTCATATTTTGAGTTTTTTTTAAGTTAGAAGTTGAAGTGATCTGAGAGATTGTATTTAAACTCTATCTTGGTAAGTTTGATTGTGTTGTTGTTCTTCTGACGAGTGAATCAAGCAGACCTTGCGTGCATAAAGAAAGGCCATTGTACACATGTTGGTTTCAGTTGCTTAGCAAGGAGCATGGCTGGACTCTTACTGTAAATTATGACCAAATATAACAATCACAGTAAGGTACTCAAGACCACATTATGAATTAAAACTCGCATACACATACAAAGTCGGCAACTGTAGGAAAAACCGTAAGCTAAATGGTGTTTCGTGAAACCCAAGGTGCATGTCAATAGTGAGTTTTACTATAAATATTATTTTATAAGAACTAAACATTTTGGTGTGTTTGCCGAGAAAAGCTTGTCACGTCTCTATAAGAGAGTGCCATAGGTTCGCCTAGCGCCACATGTTGGCCGAGCTTGCGGACTCCAGATCTAGTACATGAGCAAGGGGAGCTCATCCTCGGGAGCAACACAGACTCAAAGAGAGGAACGCGCTCAGTGAAGAGCCATTGAAAGAGAAAGGAGAAGCTGGGAACCGCCAGGTGAGTGGACCTCGATTGGCTCGAAGAAATTAGCCAAAAACGTGTACTCCCATAGGAGAGTCGCGAATCAAGTGCGGAAGTTTGAAGGAGGGATCCTGAGGCCACGTGCACTAAATTTCTGGGATCGAAGTGATATTGACATCATACCTCTGTTCGAAATGGCTCAGCGAATTTCGGTTCACTTGGGGGACTTCACCAAGTTCTCAAGTACTTGGGATGAAGATCCAGATAGTTTTATCCAGCTATTTGAGGTTACCTGTGAGGCCAATGATGTAGTTGACCAGGATCAAAGGTTGAGAATTTTTCCGGCTATTCTCCGTGATGAGGCAGCCAACTGGTATGGGAATCTGACACCACAAGAGCGTGAAACTTATCAGATGCTCAAGGAAGCCTTCTTGGCAAAGTTTCGACGACAAGGCTTCCAAGATAGATTGGCCCAACAAATGGATTATTTGCGACAGGGAGTCAATGAGAGCATCGATAACTACATTCAGAGAATGGAGACCTTGGTAAGAAAGATGGGCGCAAATGCCCCGAACGATGAGACATTGAAGAGAAGATTCATTTCGGGATTGAGAGATCCTACGGCACAGCAGCATATCAGCCTGACAAGACCTGCAACTTTAATGGATGCTAAGGAACAGGCGAGGCTTTGGGAGGAAGTCCAATTATGCCAACAAAGGAAGATGGAGCTCTTATACAAGCCAATGGGAGGCCCAGGAAACATACCAATGAAAGATTCGGGCCAAGGAAGTCCTGCATTGACGACCCCAGCTTTTGTAGCTGCCACTAGCACGCCAGGCGAGGTAAAGCCTGCGCTAACTAAAGAACGAATATTGGAGTTGGTTACACAAGCTATAAAAGCAGCCACGATGACTCAGGAAACATACATAGTAAAACCAGAGGTAACTACAAACCCCAACTAAGTGTTTAGATCGAATACATGGTGTGGAAAGTGCCATGGTTACGGCCATTTGGCTTCAGAATGCCCTACAGTCTCGAGAGTATTCACAGATAGATCACCACCTAGAATGCGTTGCACTTTTTGTGGAAGAACAAATCACATGGAGGACCGATGTTACAACAAGAGAGCCTATGAAGAGAGGACCATGAAATCGGGAGATACAAGAGAAAGACCTTACACGGGATTGCCCGCTCAAAGTGTCCCACCTACATCTCGTTGGGAAAACAGACCGACTTATGGATATGGTGCTCAGGGTCAAGGAGGAGACTATCCAAGAGGAGCCGCACGCGATCAAAGAAGAGATGGTCCAATCCAGTGCTGGAGATGCCATGGCTTTGGCCATACTCAATCTAGATGTCCAAACGAAAAGAAACCAATTGATTATACCCCACTATGTAGGTACTGTAGTGGAGAGGGCCACTTTGATGAAGATTGTCCAAAACGAAGAGCTGCCGCCGGCAAGCAATTTCCTATGATCGGAGTAGTGTTCAAGACACCGAACCCTCAAGAAGGCTCTAGCTCGTCAATGCACTTTGTGGATGCTTACGAGGCCAAGAAATCGCATAAAGAGCCAACTGTGGCGGTAGTCACAAGAACTCAAGATTATTTGAAGAAAAGTCCAGAAGGTGAAAACGGAAAAGCAAGTCAAGAGAAGATACCCGAACAGGAAGAGGTAGAGAACCAACTTGGAGGATTTGCTGAGCAGCAAGAGTTTGAGGATGGGGAAGAAATTGAGATCCTTCCACCAGTGACCAAGGCGTTTGTGCCGGGCATAGCACCATTCCCTGAAAGATTGAAGGCTCCTAAGAGTAGGAAGGAAAGACAAAGTTTGGAGGAAGTGGACATTGTAAAGTTGCTCGCGCACACGGAAGTCACGCTGGACATTGGCACGTTGCTGAAATGTTCACCTGCTTATAGGAAACAATTCTACAACGAATATATTAAGAAGCCAAGGAAAGCTCGAGAGAAAAAGAGACAAGATAAAGACATCCAAGGGATCATTCAAAGCATTACGACGCAAATCGATTTGAATGCTCCAGCTGTGACAGTCAAGATTAAAGGGTATGCAGTCCCCGGTGCTCAGTTAGATAGTGGAGCCGCAGTCAACCTTATGACTGAGTTCATGATGAAAGCTTTGGGCCTCAACCACATGGAAGAAACTCCGATGTCCTTGAGAATGGAAGATCAAACACAAGTGAAGCCTACGGGTCTTTTAAAGAATGTAAGCACAGTTGTGGGCGGTCTAGAGTTTAAAATTGATTATCTGATAGTAAGACCAAGGACCTCAGAGGCTACCTTCTCAATCTTACTTGGACGGCCATGGCTGGTGCAAGCCGAATGTGTGCACGATTGGCACACAGGATTTATCACAATTGGACCAAAGGCTGATCGAATACAACTTCAAGTGTCTCCAAACTTGACCGGCAAGAGATCGACAACAGCTGAGGAAAGGGAGCAGAAAGCAAAGGAAAAAGTTAGACAAGAAATGGCACGGGTAAGATTTGCCCTGCGCACGGAGACTTCCAAGGACCTTTCACAAGATGGATTTAATCTGCAATTGGCCAACCTCCAACATGCGAAAGTGGGTGAGTACATAGATCCTCTATGTTACAAGGATGATTCAGACCAAGAGTTGCTGGGATGGTTGACACATACAAGTGAATTTGAGTGCTACATGTTGAGTATAGACGCAAAGGAAAATAAAGCTACTCAATCCCTGGGGAAGGGAACTTCAAAAGAAGAGTTGAAACTGGAGCTAGCTTCGACAATGGAAGTGCAACAGTTGAGAGAAAGGGTTAGAATCCTAGAAGAAGAGCTTCTAAGGAGAAGTCGACAATCAGACAGAGAAGCGGAAAGTAGAACTAAAGTGCGGGAAGCCATTGCAAAAGCCGAATTTAAGAAATTGGGTGCGGTTGAAAAAGAACAAAACAATGATTTACTGGCCAACCATGCACGCGTGATTGGAGAGCACGTTCCAATCACAGTGTCATCAAGGAATAAGGAATATTCACGAGAAGCTCAGTTGGAAAAATGGGAAGTTTTTCCAGAAAAGTTCTTGAGCGTGGGGTCAGAGCTACCAGATGGAGTACGAGATTGCATTAAGTTGGCACTCAAAAATTTCAGCAAGGCCTTTGCATGGTCATACAGTGATCTGAGAGGAATTGATCCCCGAATCTGCCAACATTATATAGATTTGGAAGAAGGCACTCGACCAATATGTCAACGACTCAGGCGGACGAATCCAGTCTACTCGGAATTGATCAAGCTGGAATTGACAAAGTTATTGGAAGCAGGATTCATATATCCCATCGCATCCAGCGAGTGGGTATCACCAATTGTAGTGGTTCCGAAGAAAATAAGAAAATCTGTATTTGCATAGATTATCGAAAGTTGAACGAGCGCACAAAAAAGGATCACTTCCCTTTGCCATTCACTGATCAAATCTTGGACAGAGTGGCTCGCCATAAATTGTACTGCTTTTTGGATGGTTTCAGTGGGTACAACCAGATCCAAATCCATGAAGAGGATCAATCAAAAACTACTTTCACCACAGAATGGGGTACGTATGCATATCGTGTGATGCCATTTGGATTATGCAATGCACTCGCCACATTCCAGAGAGCAATAATAGCTGCATATCAAGACTATTTGCAGGATTGGATGGAGATATTCCTCGATGATTTTGCAATCAGAGGCAATGATGAAAACATGATGGAGAGGATCGAAGCTATTTTAAGAAGAAGCATTGAAAAATGCATCACATTAAATCCTGAAAAGTGTACATTTGGAGTACGAAGAGGATTGCTTTTGGGACATGTTATTTCCGAAAAAGGAATCACGGTTGATGAGGATAAAGTGAAAAAAATTGGACAACTTCCACCTCCTCAGAACTTGCAGCAACTCAGAGGATTCTTGGGGCATGCTAATTATTATCGACGATTTATATTAAATTTTACATTCTTAGCGGCACCACTGACGAATCTTTTGAGGAAGGACCAACAATACCAATGGACTGGAGAGTGTCAAGTCGCATTCGACTCGATCAAAGAGAGATTGATAAATACACCGATTTTGGTAGCACCCGACTGGACGAAAGAATTCCATGTGCATACCGACGCTTCTCATACTGCGGTTGGAGCAGTACTATGCCAAGCCGATGAAAAGAATTTGGACCACCCTATTTATTATGCAAGTCGCAATTTGAATAGCACTGAGAGGAACTACACGACTACAGAGAAGGAATGCCTCTCGATGATCTTTGCGATAAACAAGTATCGGCATTACCTGATGGGAAAGCATTTCACGTTTTATGTGGATCATGAAGCCCTCAAGTATATCATTAATAAACCCGAGCTATCAGGGCGATTGATGAGGTGGATGCTACTCCTCCAAGAATTTCAGTTCACAGTGGTAACCAGACCAGGCAAAGCACATATATTGGCCAACCATTTATCTCGAATTGTTAATGAGGAGCTAATCTCTGGTGTGCCCGACGATGCTCCTGATGGGCATCTATTCCAGGTTGATGCTAAAGTACCTTGGTATGCCGACTTGGTGAACTTCTTATGCACCACTAAATATCCGCCAGGAGCAAGCAAGAGAGAGAAGCAAAAACTATTAGCACTCGCAAAGCACCATAGCATCATTGGTGGGCAGCTCTATCGATATTTTGTACATGAAAGCATTTATCGGAGGTGTCTCGAGGAAGAGGAAGCAACCCTAGTGTTGAGAGCATTACATGATGAACCCTGCGGTGGGCCTTTTGCTGGTGAACTGACGGCAAGAAAGGTTTTATTGGCTGGGTATTGGTGGCCAACGCTGTTCAAAGACTCGCACACATACTGTAAGAAATGCGAAAAATGCCAACAAATGGGCAAACTCACATTAGCACATGCTGCTCCTCTCACGCCGGTGCTTGCTCTTAAGCCCTTTGAGAAGTGGGGAATTGATTTTGTGGGGCCTATTGATCCTCCCTCACAACGAAGATCCAACAGGTATATTCTGGTCTGTACTGACTATGTTACCAAGTGGGTAGAAGCCAAAGCTCTGAAGACTGACCGAGCTGTTGATGTAGCTAAATTTTTGTATGAACAAATCATCACCCGATTCGGATGCCGGTTGGAAATAGTAAGTGATAGAGGAACACATTTTGTCAACGAATTGATCGAGGAATTAATGGAATTATATAAAATCAAACATAGGAAAAGCAGTCCATATTACCCGAGAGCGAATGGACAAGTGGAGGTCACCAACAAAGTTCTTGAACAAATTCTAACAAAGACAGTAGCTGTGCATAGGAGAGACTGGGATGAGAGACTTTTGGAAGCCTTGTGGGCATATTGAACATCCTATCGAGTGACGACTAAGAGCACTCCGTTCTCTCTAGTATATGGCAAGGAAGCCATCTTTCCCATCGAAAAAGAAGTGCCAACATTAAGAGTGGCCATCGAGGCTAGGCTGGGAGAGGAAGAGTCATTGAAGGGAAGGTACATACAATTGGTCAAGCTAGAAGAAAAGAGACTCATTGCACAACAAAGTCTGGAAGCCATTCAGAGAAGACGTAAAGAGAGGCATGATAAGAATCTCAGGACCTATGCGATTCAAGAAGGGGATTTGGTGCTAGTTTATGATAGTAAATATTATAAATTCCCAGGGAAGTTACAGACAAGATGGGCAGGACCGTTTAAAGTGGTGGAACTCAATTCCAATGGTTCCATGCAAATTCAAGATTTAGGAGAAGAATATGCTCCCGTGAATGTTAACGCGCTTCGAGTTAAACCATATTTCAAGTGATATTAAGACGGGAGAAGCCAGATGAGATCCAACGGAAGGACGTAGTAGACTCCTTGTACATAGATGTATAGTTATATATATATATATATATATATATATATATATATATATATATATATATATATATATATATATATATATATATATATATATATATATATATATATATATATATATATATATATATATATATATATATATATATATATATATATATATATATATATGCGCATATGTTAGCTATGATTTTTGTTGTCATAAATATTATTCCCTGCTAGTTCAAGAATTTTGGACTTCTGATTATTTTTTGTGTTGCGCAGAGACTGTTAGGAACTAAGTAACAAAATGGCAGATCAAATAACTCAACTCTATTTGTACGAGCTAAGGATATATTTCTCGGACCAAACATTCGCCCGCATGGACATAGATGTCGACGACTTTGAGACGGAATATGATGTGGAGGAAGCGCATTGGCTGGTATGCTTTATAAACCAGGGTTTGGATATTATGTTTTATATTGAATGTTTTGAGGAATACATGACCCGACATGTAGGATGGGCGGGGGATCGATATTACTATTTCGACCCTTCGAGGGAAATGCCTAACGAAGAGAACGATATCACTTGGGCTTGGGCAGATGTGTTGACGATAGGGAGTGATGACGGAGCTCCTGAAGTTGACCCTGACTCGCCCTAGGGAAGTTGTCGGGATGCGTGTACGAGTTGAGGCTATATAAGACATTCCAGAGACTCACATTCTAGATCGTCTAAGGATAGGTACAGGAGGGACTAAGGCATAGCTGGTTGTAGTTACCTAGTGAAAAGTCAAATCGATGAATACATATGTAGTGTCTGTAATTGAGAGAATGGAGTGAAGAGGTGGTTGATCTGTCAAAGGCTAGAGTGTATATGTTTGCATGCATGTGTGGGAAAAGTGGGGAAAAATCTCTTTCTTCCTCTCCCTAATTCTCAGGACTCGGGTAAATTAATTCACTACGAAAAAAAGAAAAAGAAAGGAAAAGAAAAAATTTGTGTTGCTGTGATCGTACCAATGCGCTATGGTGGGCTAGTAGGTGGGTGGATTTATCCTCGCCGGGTGGTTAGGACCATGAGCCGCAGCTAGTTTCGCCATAGGCTTGGGATGTATATGTTTATGTCTTAGCTACGCGCCATAACCGGTAGGTAGGTAGGTGGAGCCATCGTGGCTGGGTAGTCACGACCACGAGCCGCATCCAGCTTTGTTATGAGCTAGCTGATATCTGTTACTTGTCTCTCGTTATGTGTTTGTGTGTTGTGCGCTGCATTGCATTGGTAGATGGGCGGAATCAACCTGATCGGGTGGTCAGGTCCACGAATCGCATCCAATGTCAACGTAGGCCAACGTGTGATTAAAATAAAATTTACCTATGAAATTATTCCCCACTCCTGAGGGGGAGAGAGAGAGAGGAGAGGGCGATGATCGCCTGGAAGGGAACGTGATTTGCTTGTGTGATTGGTATGTGACGACTTTTGACAGATCAGCTCACCTTGAATCAACATTCTTGAAGGCACGGAGACTCTATATGTACTTATGGATGAGGCTTTAGCGAGGTAATGCAACGGGTTTGCTTTATAACTTGTGTGCTTATTCCAGGGTTTTCCAGTGTGTGGGGCACTCTAGGGTTTTTATGTAGTGCTCGACTTGTACTCGAATCTCGATGGCTTTTGTGGGACGACGATGGGGATTCTTGGGGAGTGTTTAGTCATAGAATAATTGTACATAGCAAATAGTAGGTCAATAAAAGGGGTATGCATTTTGGGTATGTTGCATCTCCAGTTGAATTCATTTCAGTCATTGTTGTTTATTTCGGTATTTCCGTTTCTGTTTGTTTGTAATGATAGTTGCATGTGTAAAACATAAAAAGGTATGAAAGTGATATTTTGGTTGAGACTAATTTCATAATGGAATGCATGAGCAAATTGATGCATGGTTGAAAGGGAATTGCATATATGTGCATGTTCTTGGATCATTTTGGAAGTGACTGATCTGTATGCATTCATAAGTGATTTTGTTCAGCACTAATAGCTTCAATGAGTGCAGGTCGACTCGGAATAATGGCTCGATAAAAAGGTATGCAAACAAGTTGCAAACAGATATGGTTATGACTATTTGGATTGTATTGTAGCAGGAATGGCTCGTCGAGGACGACTTTGCAAATAAGAAGACGGGAGTATGTCAGCTCAAAAAATGGTTGGTTTTGATGCACTAATGTGGTTCTATTTGGCAGGAAAATACATTTGATTTCAAGTACTTGAAGAGTGGATTTGATGATTGTGCTGACTTCAAACTTTGTATCCGATCAGGAGTTTGGAGTGATATTGGTAATCGGCAGTACATGGAAGATGAGCATGTCCTTGTTGATGACTTAGAAGAATATTTGGGTCCGGAAGCTTTGATAACGACTTCTGGATCTTATTATGGGTTGAGGAAGCTGTTCAACATGCATATCTGGAGACTGATGCTGCATTTGCCAACGCTTGTTCTTTGAACAATGCTTTGTCTTCTGGAACAACAACCATCACAGTTCTTATTCTTGCAAGGGAGATTTTTGTTGCTAATGCGGGTGGTTGTAGAGTTGTTTTGTGTAGAAGAGGGAAAGCCATTGAGATGTCACGGGATCATAAGCCTCATATAGAAAGAAGTCACATTGAAGCACTTGGAGGATACATTTATAATGGGTACTTGAATGGATATCTAAGTGTAGCGAGAGCATTTGAAAATTGGCACATTGAAGGCCTTAAGGGGGTAAACTGCCCACTTATTGCTGAGCCAGAAGTGAGACGGGCAGTGCTCATACCAGATGATGAGTTTATGATCATTGGTTGTGATGGTTTTTGGGATGTTTTTACAAATGAAAGTGCAGTTGCTTTTGCACGAAAAAGGTTGCAGCAACATAATGATCATGAGCAGTGTTCACACGATCTTGTTGATGAAGCTTTGAGAAGATGCTCGTCAGACAATCTTACAGTAGTTACTGTGTGTTTTCAGAAAAGCCCACCTCCAAGACTCGTCCCAAGGTTTATGGCTAGAAGATGCATGCACTTTGAGAAACAGTTGTAAGTATCCACTTTGGCCATGAGGTCTCTACTTTTTGGCCATCAAAAGGCTTCCTTTTTCAAAACGGGTTTTGTTTTTTCCCCATGGTTCTGACAAAAAAAAAACAGAAAAGAAGGCTGGGGGGGCACATTCTCTGTCCAGGGGGGTTACCTGTCTTTTGTTTTTTCCCCGTTGTTCTGACAGGGGAGAAACGGAAAAGGAAGAGGAGTGCTGCTGTTCGGGGGGGGGGCTGTCATTTTTTTTTGAGGGAGGCTCTCTCTATTTTTATGGTGTGCAGGAAAGAGGTGAAGGGGGAGATCGGACGCAAACATTTCGAGAGGGGAAAGTCATTCGCTGAAGGAAGGGACAGGCGGTGGCAGCTAGCGCTGGCCATCAAGGGCAAGAAGAAACATCTCGAGATGCATTAGAGAGAGAGCTGGGCCAGCAAGAGAGGTCCTTGGTTCTGGGACCTGAGATCACACACCGAAGAGAAAGGTATTCTACTGAAATCAGGGATTTGTGGTTACCCACATGTGGAAGACTATTAAAGTGAAGTATGGAGTCACTACAGGGAATGGGAGACATAAGTATGAAATGGGCTGACGATGCAGGAGGGATCAGACCGGAAGGGCGAGATCGTCAGAGAGAGAAAATGGACAGAGGCTTCCCACGTACTAAGTTGCTCAAAAGCTATGGCCATGATGAACATATATTCGGTAAATTTTTTTGAATATATTCGGGAAATTCCATTATGCCTAATGTGGTTGATTCTGTCAAGGAATCACACTTTATAAGTTGCGTATTGCAAGCTTTTTCTGTTCTTCTCAGATCCCCTTTTCTTTAATTACTATTGGGATTTGACATTGGCATTGTAATTTATGCTCGTTGGATTTGCTGTCTTTTGTAAGAATGGGCCATACTCAACTAGTGACCCTCCATAGCATAGCTATAACCTTGCGCTAATAAATCCGCAATGCAAAAGTGAATATGAACTTCAAGAGAATCTTCCATAGTAGACATCTGTGTACAACCTAGTTGTTTTTCTTTGTTTGAATATTTCTTTTTAGATAAGTTGCTTCATGCCCGTAGATGCAGAAGGATCATCCCAATGCGGAGGCCTCTACAGTTCTATTTTTGACAATTCTTCAAATTGCACATACCCGATGTGAGCGTCCGTCGACAGGATTTTCGTAATGATTGTGGATAGATGGCGGCATCAGTGTTTGTCCAGACTGTGATTAAATAGAATGATGATATTAATGTTGTTTAGCACTGGTTTCTACATGTATGATTGAGTCTATTGTTGTTTTTTTTTAAGGCGTTCAGTAATCTGCTCATAAGCATAATATAAGTGCTTGACCTATCAATCCGTCCATTATTTTACCTAGCACATTCTTTTTGATTGCCTGTAGTTCAGTCGCATTCCCTTGATAATCTCGTGTGAATCGATGGCTATAATGAGTGATTCAGAAAAAGTGTTTCATAAGCCTTGTTCTCACATTGCAAGAACTTTCGTAAAACTCATCATGCGCAATGCTTTACAATCATTGTTCATATTTTGAGTTTTTGTTAAGTTAGAAGTTGAAGTGATCTGAGAGATTGTATTTAAACTCTATCTTGGTAAGTTTGATTGTGTTGTTGTTCTTCTGACGAGTGAATCAAGCAGACCTTGCATGCATAAAGAAAGGCCATTGTACACATGTTGGTTTCAGTTGCTTAGCAAGGAGCATGGCTGGACTCTTACTGTAAATTATGACCAAATATAACAATCACAGTAAGGTACTCAAGACCACATTATGAATTAAAACTCGCATACACATACAAAGTCGGCAACTGTAGGAAAAATCGTAAGCTAAATGGTGTTTCATGAAACCCAAGGTGCATGTCAATAGTGAGTTTTACTATAAATATTATTTTATAAGAACTAAACACACACACACACACACATATATACATATATATATATATATATATATATATATATATATATATATATATATATATATATATATATATATATATATATATGTGTGTGTGTGTGTGTGTGTGTGTGTGTGTGTATGTATGTGCATGCATGTGAATATGCATATGCATGTGTGTAAGTATGTGTTAATGTGTGTATGAGTATGTGTATATGAAATAATACATGCATGCATGTACTTTTATGTGTTTGTAGATATGTTTGTGCATATGCACGTATATATGTGTGTATGTGTATGTGTAAGTGTATGTGCATGTATAGTGTAAGTGTATGTGTAAGTCTATGTGTATGTATATATGTGTGTATGTGCACGTGTATGTGTATAGATATGCGTGTGTGTATGTGCATGTGTATGTGTGTGTATATGTGTGAGCGTGCATGGTCATGTATATGTGTATATGATTGAATAAGTGTGAATATGTTAATTAACGAGAATAAAAACAATTTAAATGATATACATCCAATGAAAATTACACTTACAATAATTAGCCATATTTTATGCTTGGTGAACTTTTTGAATAACATATATATATATATATGTAGAGAGAGAGAGAGAGAGAGAGAGAGAGAGAGAGAGAGGATATCCTAGGAATAAGGAAATCAATTTTTCTACACATTGTGGATATGGATGTCTGAGTGAGTACATGCAAGCTCATTCAAATGCTTTTGTAAGTATTACTAAATTTCATATAATCATTTTATCTTTATTGATATTTTATATGTTTTATTTATTATGTTTGTTATATGTATTACAAGAGTATTATGGAGAGGCAGATATGGATGAGGTGGAGAGATAGACACAGGTAGGATGATTTGGATAGTCATAGAGTGCTCACACCTCTACCCATGATGCCACTATAGATACATGAGATCATGCAGATGATCATGATGATGGGGATGATCATGATGATGGGGATGATCATGATGATGACCATGATGATTAGGACTTAAATGATGATGTGGATGAGGATGATCAAGATGATTGATAGATATGTGTATGTGTATAGATATGTGTATGTGCATGTGTATGTGTTATGTGTGAGCATGCATGGTCATGTATATGTGTATTTTAATGAATAAGTGTGAGTATATTAATTGATGAAAATAAAAAAATTTAAATGATATACATCCAATGAAAATTACACTTACAATAATTAGCCATATTTTATGCTTGGTGAACTTTTTGAATAACCTGTGATAGAGAGAGAGAGACAGAGAGAGAGAGGACAGAGAGATCAAAAGAGATGAACAAAAATGTGAAAGAGAGAGAGATAGAAATTAAAAGAGAAAGAGTTAAAATGAAGGAGAGAGAGAGAGAGAGAGAAAGTGAGACAATAAGAGAGGGATTAGAAAAGAGAGAGATCCAAATAGATCCCATAACTACAGTGCATATATGAACGTTGGAGATGTCTTCGATCAGATGCATGTAAATGAGGATCAAAGAGCAGTTTAACATTTATTGTTTTCTATAAACATCACATAAGTGATGAAAAAATATCATTTCCAGATACTCGGTTGCATATAAGTGACACCTAAGCATCAGACAAGCGACATTAAGTAGCGTCGCATAAGTGACGCTAGTGGACATATCATATAAATGATGCTTATGATGAAATCATATAAGCAACATGAAATTAGTGATGGTAATGTTTACGTTTCTCTTAACATTGATAAAAACATAAAAAATAACATCGAGGTTAATGTCATTTAGACAATGGTATGCTCTCGATGACCAGTCTGACGAAATGCTCGATCGACGAGAATGTGTCGCGTTAACCATCGCTATGCCCCCCATTATTCTTGTAGTGAGCCTACATCACAATCAATCAATGATTTTCGTTCTTTTCTTAGGTTGGCTAGTTTATATAGGAAGTTTCTTCAAAACTTTTCTTATTTAGCACTGCCTGTTACCTTATTATTGAAAAAGAAAATAAAATTTTCATGGGGACTTACCCAACGACAATCCTTTGAAAAACTCAAACATGCACTTTCACATGCACCTGTTTTACAAATACCTGCTTTTTCATAACCATTTCATGTCATTATTGATCGAGTGGTTCAGGAATAGGTGCTCTTTTAATGCAAAATGATCATCCCATTGCATTTGAGAGTAGGAAACTTAAGCCTTCAGAAAAGAATTATAGGACATTATGATAAAGAATTGATAGCAGTTATGCATGCTTTGCGAATTTGGAAACACTATCTTATGGGATCTAAGATATTAATCAAAACCAATCAATGGGATATTAAGCATTTATTAAATCAACCCTTAATCTCTGATTGACATCTTAAATGGGTTTCATTCATTCAAAACCTAATGTTGTAGCCAATGCTCTCAGCTGTTTTCCTTCATATTTTGTTGTTTTGCATAATATTTTTTCCATCCAAATTCATTCCTTTCAAGAAATGGTTTCCAATTATGCATTAGATTTGTATTTCTCACATGCATGGCATGACCTCAACAATGGTTCACCTTTATCTGATGACCATTATACATTTCATCATGGTTTACTTTATTTTCAATAGAGATTGTGCATAACCTAAGTTTTTGAAGATTTTCTTATCAAAGAAATGCATGAACCATCTTACATGGGTCATAGAAGCATATAGAGCACCATTTGTGCTTGCAAAGATTTCTTCTTTTGGGTGCACATGGAAAAAGATATTGCACATTATGTTTCTCAATGCATTGTATGTCAGTATGTAAAACATCATCATGGTAAACCATTTGGATTATTAATGCCACTTCCCATTCTAAATAAACCATGGAAACAAGTCTCTATGGATTTTATCACAGGTCTTCCTATCACTTCATCACATAATGATATGATTTGGACAATAGCTAATAGGTTTAGTAAATATGCATATTTCATTTTGTGTAGAAAAACTTTGTCTGCACCTCAAGCTGCAAAATTATTCATCAAATTCATTTTCCCACATCATGGATTTCCTAAAGTAATGTTATTTGATCGTGATGTTTGTTTCTGCTATCATTTTTGGGTTACCTTATTTCATCATTTTAATTCTAAAATAGAGTTTAGCCCTGCATTTCATCTCAAAAGTAATGGACAAAGTGAGGCTACAAAAAATGCTATTCTTGAGTTTGCATTGTTATTCATTAGATAGTCCCACTAACTGGGATGAAAAGTTGCCATTGCTTCAATTTGCTTACAATAACACCACACACACCACTATTGGACGTGCACCTTTTGAAATTGTTTATGGTAAAGAGCTTCCCACTCCCATGGAACTCACCCAAACTGATATTCTGATGGCTAATTCTATTGCTCAACATCACATTTCTATACTTCATGATGTTCACAAGCACATTAGGAAACATCATGAATGTTATACACGTAATATCAATACAAAAAGATTAGCCAAGGAATTCAAGGAAAATGATCTTTTATGGTTATGTATTATTAAAATATGTCTAAAAAATATTTTGCAGCATCCCAAAATTAAACTTGCACCATGCTATTATGGACCATTTCGCATTATACAAAAAATTGATGATAAATCATTCATATTAGATATATCATCACAATGGAGTATACATAACTCCTTTTCATATTAGTTTACTTAAACCGTTTAAGGAAACTTTACCACTCATTCCACTTCTTGATGACCCTCCTTTAAGTGAAGAACAATAAAAAATCTTAGTTTCTCAAAAAATCATTGATCATGGCATCACTACTACATGCACAAGTACTCAATACCATCGATATTTAGTTAAGTACAAAAATCACTCTATTGAAGAATGTCAATGGATACATTAAACACAATTAACATCCCATTATGATCACATAATTTCTACATATCGTAAATATACACATTAATGAAAATCTTTCATGAATATTTCCATGCATGTGTTTTTACATGGAACATGCTTATTCTTGTTCAGTGAATGGAACATGTGATTGGCCATCCATGTTTTTTATTTTACCAACTGAGGTCAATTACTTTTTCAATTGAGGGGCATGTTATGAGTTATGGAATGTGTTGAACAAGGAATTATTGGAGTGTTAATTTATTAATGTATTAATGTGCTTTGATATTGTTGATATAGCAGCTAAAGGTTTGTGAGGGCATGAAAGGCGTGAAAGGACGGACATCAATAATCAGGTTTATATTTTATATACTTTGTAAATAAACCCACGTAGAGGGTTCAATTTTTAGAAATAGTTAGTAAAATTAGTGGTTAGGATATGGATTGCTGAAGAATGCAATTTTTGTTATTAAAAGCAAAGGCCCTCTACAAAAGAGACCAACTTTTACTTTCATGCATGCTTTTCAAAGCCGCTCTCATTTAACCACTATTTTTTACATAATCAAAAAATTCTATAAATACATGCACTCTATGGATTGTCGAAACAAAGTGCATGGGGGAAGATTGCACCCAATACTGTGTTCTATCTCGTCTCCTTGTGTATCTATTTTTTATGTGTTTTCAACATTCATAACCTTTGTGTGCACATGAATTAACATCCAGATAACATAATGTTAGAAAAGAAAATTTTGTTAAAAAAAGCAAAATCAATGAAGCACATGGTTGATATGGAAGAAATGGCATGGAGATTAAAGATAGATCATGTGTTGAAAAATGCTATAATTAGTTTTTTTATGGATTTATTAATAGAGCTTTTGAATTGGGAAAAGTCCTCTCAGAGATATAATATAACAGATATACAATATGTGAAAACTAGAAGTTGTAGTGAGACATTTGTGAAAGATTCATTAAATAGGGCAAAGAAATCTCCTCCTCTACCAAAGGCTGCCATAACTTTTCTTAGTCATTTGTACAGAGTTGCAATGGGAATAAAGATAAAAAAAATGTTACTGCATAGTCAATCTATGGATTTGATTTTGATTTAAACAAGGTGGAAAGTTTTTGTTCAGAGGAAATTCTTCCATTCAACATTGTTTTCTTTAGCTTTGACTCAGAACTGTACAGTCTACATGCTCGGGAATGTATTTCAGCAACCTTTTTCTCCAGATTGGGTTTTGTGCTTGATGGGATGAACTATGGGACATAATATATTTTGATATCTTTTATTGATTTTCTCTATGTTCATATGCTTGTCAAAGGAGTTCAATAGACACATTGTAGTTGTAGTGAAACATTTGTGAAAGATTCATTAAATAGGGCAAAGAAATCTCCTCCTCTACCAAAGGCTACCATAACTTTTCTTAGTCATTTGTGTTGTAGAAAAATAGAATTTGTAGGGAGATATTTGTGAAAGATTCATTAAATAGGCCAAAGAAATCTCCTCCTCTACCAAAGGCTACCATAACTTTTCTTAGTCATTTGTACAAAGTTGCAATGGGAATAAACATAAAAAAAATGTTATTCCATGGTCAATGTATGGATTTGATTTTGATTTAAAAAAGGTGGAATTTTTTTGTTCATAGCAAGTTCTTCCATTCAACATTGTTTTCTTTAGCCTTGACTCAGAACTGTACAGTCTACATGCTCTGGAATGTATTTCAGCAACCTTTTTCTCCATATTGGTTTTTGTGCTCGATGGGATGAACTATGAGACATAATATATTCTGATATCTTTTATTGATTTTCTCTATGTTCATATGCTTGTTAAAGGAGTTCAATAGACAGCTAAAAAAATTACTTTTAAAATTGGAGCAATTCAAAGTAGTAATCCTTCGATTAAAGGAGAGTTGTATTTTGCAATAGTGCTTATGTACATTACCAAAAGAAAATTATCAAATGATTGATAAAATAGGTCAAGCAAATCTAAATATGTTTGCTCAAAAAGGCCATGATGAATTCATAGATAAAAAATTCATTGATGATTTCATCAAGAGTTTTTCTCATGAAGATATTTATGCTATAGAGTTGTATTATTGAGGAATTGTTCTTCAGAGAAGTTTATCCAAAAAAATGCATATGTTTTGGTATATGATTAGAGGTTGAAGAAAAACAATTAGAATCAAGTTGTTCTTCACTTTTTGAGAATGATCCTTCTTTGCATCAATGGTGTGATATCACTAATCAAGATGCAAATAATACAAACGATATGTTTTGAAATGTTGATGCTGAGATTGATGTACAACCCAAAGGGGAATCATCTAAAAGTAATATAGAGGATACAAAATCGAAAGAAGATATTGTTACAATGGATGAAGATATTGCAAGTACTTCAAATATAGGAGAAGGAAATATAGCTTTAGAAAAAATTGATTCAATGTAATATAATAAATGCCATAATTTTCAAAGTATGAATTTTTTTATGTGCTATTGATGATTGTATTCATCGAACAATAGAATCTTATTTTGAATAAAGTGATATGAGTCGTTTATGTTTACATCTTTTTATTTATTTATAATATCATATATTTATGATTTGAACTTAGACATCTCATATATTTATAATTGAATAAAGGGATATGATTCGTTTATTTTTACATCTTTTTATTTATTTATAATATCATATATTTGTGATTTGAACTTAGATATCTCTTATCTATTTGAGTAATCTAAAAATTATTGTTTTCGGATCAATGATGCATAAATTCATTGATTAGTTTTTTTTTAATCAATGATGCATGATTCATCTAGACATGTTTCGTGAGTTGAAAATAAAAATCTTTTATCTAAGTAAATCTGAATCTTATTATTTCTAAAAGTATGATGCATTTGATTAAATTCAATATTAAAATGTAGGCTTAAGGTGCGAAGGAAGTAGTAAGATGAGGTTCAAACTTAACATGGAGATTGAAAAATAAGCTTTTTAAAATAAAAAATCTATTATTTTCTTAAGTAATAACTTGTTGTTTAAATGTAGATGCATAGAGAATTAATTGAGAAGATAGTAATTGAGAAAGAGAAATTTATATATCTTTTGAATTTCCTTTTTCTTTATATAGATGTTAACAAAAATAAACATTTCGTAAGTGATGATGGTATTGGAAAGCTTTTTGGCCATTTGGAGGGTGAAACAAGTACTCTAAACATCAGCAAAGCTCTTTTTAAACATCAAATAAGCTATGTAATGTTATCGAGAAACAACATGGTAGGCCTTTATGGATTCTACCAAGTATATTGTGTAATATTATAATAATTTCATTTGAATTTTAACTCATTTTTTGACTACTTTCTTTCATGTAGAATTAGATATTATTGCAAAACAAAATCATCAAATAGAAAGAATATGTAAGTAACAAGTATATTATATTCATATCAATAAGTACTCTTAAAGTTTTTTTAATTTATTTATTGTGTATTTATTTATCCTTATTGTTTGCTATATGCAAAGAATATACATCATCCACTTCATACAAGGAAGCATGTACTCCTTGATCTAAATGGCCTTTTGTTAAGCCAAGATATAATAATCTTCCTTGGGATATTCTCGAATCTAGGACATGTTTTACTTTGAATTCTTCATGATCATCAATCTCAATAGGTGGTGAAAGACTGGGTCTCTCCCTCCTCAATGGTGAAATCTAATATGGTTCCAACATGGACACATGGAAAACTAGATGCATTCTCATGGTACTTGGTAGTTGGAGCTTGAAGGTGATTGGATTGATCTTGGCTAAGATGGTAAATGGACCAAATCTTTGATGGTCTAGCTTTGCACAAGGCCTTGAAGTTTGCAAATTATTTCTGAGTTACCACACTTTATTCCTGATTTGATAGGATGGATTTTGAACATGATGTTGATCTATATAATACGTATACTACTCTTGAGCTTTATGGATCTCTTCCTTGAGTTTTTTGTGAAAGTCCACGAGGTATTGGGCCTTATCTCTGGTAGCTAGGTTCTTGACATGATTTGAGAGTCGTATATCCATCCTAGGATGTTGTCCATAATTTGCAAAGAAGGGAGTGTGCTTGGTAGATGTATGAACATTGTTATTATAGGCAAACTCTACAAAGGGTGAAAGCTCGAACCAATCATTTTGATTATAGTTTATGGTGCAAAAGAGATACTATTCTAGGACTTGATTCACCCGTTCTGATTGTCCATCAGTCTGTGGATGATTGGTTGTAGATAATTTGACTTGAACACCAAGGAGCTTGCATAGACTGTTCCAGAAGATGGATATGAACTGTGGACCTCAATCACTGACAATGTCATTAGGCATTCCGTGAATCCTAAATATGTATCTGAGAAAAAGTCTCATAGTGGTTGCACCTAATATTCTCTTGGTAGTTGGAATGAAGTGTACCATCTTTGTAAATCTATCCACTATAACAAGAATGGCATCATATTTATCTGACCTTGGTAGATCTGTGATGAAGTCAATAGATAATGAAGAACATGCCCTTTTTGGAATAGGTAAAGATTGCAAGAGGCCATGAGGTTTATGTCGTAGTACCTTAGATCTATTGCAATGTCACAAGTTCGGATATATTCTTTGACTTCCTTCCACATTTGTGGCCACCAAAAATCTCTAGATATGATTTCTATTGTTTTATGCACTCCAAAATGTCCTATTACAAGGTTATCATGACATTGCTGAAGTACTTGGATCTTGGGCTTTCTTGGAGGGATGTACAATAGATTCTTATAGAATAGTAACCCATTATTTTCTTGAAACTCATTTAGTTCATGAAGTTTCCCTTCTTGAATTTTTTGCCTGATGTTACAAAACGATTCATCATGTGGTAAAGTCTCACGAGCCAAATGGATCAAAGCTAAATCTTCTTTATGGTTTGAAGAGATAGCCACTAGTTGGAGATATTCAAGCTTGAGTAAAACACTCTCTTGTTGATCAAAAGCCTCTTCACCTTTCTTCAATGCAAGATAAGATCTTCTCAACAAGGCATCTGTTAAATGGAACTCGAGCATGGTTCTCTCTTAACAGGTACATAACATTACAGCCACATACTCTCACTATTGACATACACAGACCAACATGAATATAACAACAAGAAGGTAGAGAGAGAAGAAACCATACCCAACAAACAGACTTGCTCCAAGAAAACGTGTGTGCTCTTTTCATTCATTAAAGCTACATATATATACAATTGCATGTACCCATTCGTATGGGACTTCATGACTTTTCATTACAACCCTTCATAGACCCTTCAAATTGAGACTTAATAAAACCATAAAATGCCAACACGTACGTGCCACTTTAACACTGCCACGCATGGTGGACTCGAATCCCACACCATGCTTACCAATGTGCTAGGTGTTCTATATGCAACTACCCTATGAAACATTATCCACCAACCAAAGTGCATGGGCCAAATCCATGGTATGGAAGGTAAGATAATGCCCATAACAGTCTAGAACTAGGAGAAATGTGTAATGCAAAGCAAAGTGCCTGGAACTGAATCCAAGATATGCAAGTACACTACACACAACCCATAGTCTGCCCACCTATATGTATGAACAAGAGTGACATAATTACATTGCTTCATCTTATACATCAATTACATCATTGTCATATGTCTTCTTTCAATACATCATTTTGATACACAATCTATGCAAATCGATAAGAGGGCTAGATCATCCAATTATAGCTTTATCATCAGCAAGCTTTACTTGTATTTGGCATATTCCTCTCTCCATAAGCACCACAATATAAATCATTAAATCATGATCAAGCATAGCTTGTCTTTGTGGATTAGTACCAGTACTATCAAAGAACAATGAATATATGAAAACTCAAACCACCATGAAGGCATGTATCCCATAGTCCCACATCATCCACTAGTCAAATCATACACACAAAAGAAAAAGAAAATCAGTGAATGCTTTCGCCATATTCATGCTACCTCACATTCACAATCCACATGGAGTGTTTCTGCCGACTTAACGCTACCTCACACTCTCTCATTACAGAAAACAAAGCAAATGAGTGCTTATGCCGAGTTAACGCTACCTCGCACTCATGTCACATGCATACTCTCAGCACCATGCAACATGCTAGCCCATAGGATACAAACTTTCATGTGATAGGGTTTCCATAACTCATGCCTTCCCCTCAAAAGGAACAACTATCCCGAATCCTGATATGCAATATGTAAAAAACATTCCTCAAAGCCAACAAATCCCATGAAGCATAACATAGATGATAATCTCTATAAACATCAAGTAGCGGGGAAAATAATTTATGTCGGACATAATCATAGGGCATGCCAATGAGATCAATAAATTTAAAAGTAAACAATGAAGAAGTACAAACAAAATAAAATATTCAAACTAGGACAAAAACTTATTTCTTTCGCTCTTTCTCTCACTCCCTCTTTGTTGTGTTTTTAGTACAATGATGAATTTTTGCTTATGCTGTCATTCTCTTGCATCAGTTTGTCGAACGCAGTGGGGAAACACCAGGTAGCACCGGACAATATGGGAATTGGGGCCTGGGCGATGACGTTTGATGCAAGGACGGTATCACAGAGCAAGGACCCAATAATTGTGTTGGCTGATTAGATCACATTCAGTGGCAACAAATGAGGAGAAACTAGAGAGTAGTCTAGACATAATCAGAAGGGCCCCATTCATGCATGCTTGCCATTCGATAATCAGCGAGATACAAAACCCGAGACTCATGCCCCCAATCATACCATCTGTGATTGAAATGATGAGGGCCCTATGCACCGACACACAAGGACTACCGTGCGCGTAGTGGAGAGTCGAGATATCCATCATATAACACTCAAAAACCCTATTGGGACATTGGCGGAGATGCACGGAAGGACCGGAATTTACCCAGAATAAGCACCATATTAACACCGGAGAACCGAAAACTCATTGGAATAAGCAATCAACAGAGAGCATAGTCGGGAATCACCCCGAGGAGATGTCTTCGCCCAGAATTAAGCCTGAAAATGAGTGAGCAAAGCACAGCTATGGCCAAACTATGCTCTGTCAGCATCGTATGGTGACGACCGCATCGAAAAGAGTAAACCCTTCACACCGGAATCATTCGGTTATCACCGGACTCCAGCACCGCAACCACCAGACTAGAGCAATCACGGGCTAGACTGGAGATTGGCAACCACCGGACCAGATCACCGGAATGGTCTACGGTCATCATCAGACTGAAGCACACCTATCGCCTGGCAAAATGAAATCATTACCAGGCAGACGTGCGGTCATCCCCGGACTGGAGGGCAGATATCACAGGAGGATAATAGTTGATGATGGAATGTTTGTCGTGTCCATTCCGAAATTGGAAACGTACGCAAGATCTTTCTAAAATCTGGATTTCTTATGGAAGGAGATTCCTCACATGGTTATCGCCATGCTATTCAACAACCTGTAGTTTTGCTTTGGACGTAGGAAAGTTCAAAAACAGATTACAGTCCAAACTATTTGGAACATTTCCTGTCGATTATGGATGTCGTCGCTAAGCATCCGATGACCACATGCTAACACACAGCCCTTGCGTCAACTTTCATATGCACAATGCGTTACACAATAGCTGAACAAATATGCGTGCGCTGCGAACCAAAATGAAAGGAATGAGATGGTATTATGGTATGCATGCATGTGCAATGTCCACAAAAGACAGAAACCTGGGAAGCAAACAGCAACAGTCTCACAATCGTACAATTTTCATGCTCAAATATGCAGAACAGGTGTAGCAGATGACATGCGATGAGACGGCATTCAAACAATAAAGGTCTGAAGCTTTCTTCAATAGTAGACGACAAGGGAGGTAATTGGCGATGATTGAGGCACAAAAAAATGTTGACAGATTATGTGCCACAATTTGCGGCAGGCATTACGTGAAGAGAAAATGGAACTCGAGCCGGTAGAGCCAAGGGGGGGGGTAAGTCCAGATGGCGCCAATGTTAAACGGAACTCAAGCATGGTTCTCTCTTAACAGGTACATAACATTACAGCCACATACTCTCACTATTGACGTATGCAGACCGACATGAATATAACGGCAAGAAGGTAGAGAGAGAAGAAGCCATATCCAACAAACAGACTTGCTCCAAGAAAATGTGTGCGCTCTTTTCATTCATTAAAGCTACATATATATACAATTGCATGTACCCATTCGTATGGGTCTTCATGACTTTTCATTACAACCCTTCATAGACCCTTCAAATTGAGCCTTAATAAAACCATAAAATGCCAACACGTACATGCCACTTTAACAATGACTAATGGAGGATATGCAGTCCTTGTTCTAGGGATTTTCTCCTCACTACCAAGTTTTGAGTTTTTCTACTGCAACTCCTTTCTCTTCTATTCCCTGTGAAAGTTAGAATGGTAAACATCATGCTTGGGAGGGTGGAGTATTCGTGACTTTTCCTCCTTAGGGATCCATCCAACATGGTAAAATTATTTGAGAATATTGGTCCTTGAAAGGATCATGCGACTGCTCACCAACTTGTGCAACTTGATTTTATGCATGTGTACATCTGAAATACCATGCATAATAAGTTCCTCTTTTATTTTCTTTGATTCAGGTGTTGACTTGAGGGTTGGTGGTTTAATGCAAACATGTGCTTCATAAATTTATATACCTCATAGCTATGTATGAAGGGCACAAGTACGTGATCAAACTCACTCTGTAATCACTTATGAAGCATTCCAAAGAGCTACATCCACCTTACATTTCACATTGCATTTGGTCACACCTACTTCTGCTTCATGATTTGGACCTAGACCACATTGTTTGGGTCACCAACATTTGAACATGATGAATGCTTAGGGAAATGACAGTATTTCTTCACTATGCGTTTGAGATCTTTTTAGGTGTTGGGGATCCTTTGGAGCTACCTCAAGCACAAGCTATTGTGAATACCCATAGGTGGGATTGCTTCCAGAGCCTGCACCTCACTAACCATGTTGTGGAAATCTTCTTGATCATAAAGTGGACCCACACTTGTGCACAAACACAATGATGGATGATTAAATCTGCTCTTTCCTTTTGTCTAGTTGGAAATTTTCCAAAGCTTGTTGGTGCCTATGGGACCCATGTGCATCGTAGGTCTACCCTTCAGGTTGCAGATAAAACACGTTTCTGTCCCTGAGGGATGTGTCTGATGTAGAATACTCAGGTTTTTTAAGGTAAGGTGCTCTGATAGTTGTTGAAAAAGCAATATCTGTTTCATTGCAGTATCATTTCTCCATGCATCCATAGCTCACGGACATTTCCATTCATGTTAGCTCTTCCTCATTGAGGCATCCTTTATGACCCCTATTATGGCTAATAAAAGGAAATTAGTTGACTAAGGAACACTGATCCATTTTTCCTGATGAAAGATGAACTACGAGGAGAATGCATCTACTAGACCACTTGAAGACTAGAATGTATCTTAATGCTTGTGGCTTTTTAGAAAAGGCAGTTGTGAGTGTGGGTGTTTTAGTCCCTGCTTCATAGGATACACGGGATGGAGTGAGTGGTGGATGGTTGGGAAGAAACTCAGGATTCATAGGTTGAGATGCACTGGTGTTGATTGATGAGTTTCTGTGATTGCCATATAGCAATAATGTGTAAATTTCCATCTTGAATACTGGGCAACATTTATTTTATGATCTACATTGAAAATGTCACACTCGGACTTGTTTGATTAGACATCAAGGTTAATTGTGGCATACTTAAAATGGACGAGGTATGGTTAAATACAAGGTTGTTGTTTATGAGCTCCTTGGGGCTGTTTTTCATTGATTTGCAAGAATATGGTGCTACATGATCTTTTGGTTTACTTCCAAAATATTCACGTAGTATTGTTCTTCAAACGAGAATTCTCTAAAAGGTTGACAATTGGAGAAGATACGCTTGGGGTGTTAAAAATGTCTAAAGTACTTGAGGTTGTGTCCTTGGTTTATGGTTCACCTGGCTGCACATATCATTCCAATATGAATAAGTCTTGACAAAATTTTTGAAGCATCTGGTTCATCTTTTATATCTTTTGATTAAAAAGAATTTTTGCATGATCACTTTCAGTTTGTCTAAAGATCTTCACAACCAGTGTAGCAAGGGAGTTGTCTCTGTGTGATTAAACCCACTAATGAGGAACTCTACCTAAACTTGGCCACAGTCTAATTCTGATTTGTATGATCGGGCAATGATCAAATGATTTACTTTATGCTATGACATTATGAATGAATGCACAATCATCAGAAGCACTACAAAAGCAATGTTTACTTATGTTTTTTGTTGTTTATATGCTAACACAATTAGGATTTTATCATGGAAAAGAATATGAAGAATATCTGGAGGTCATTTTGTTCTAGTAAAGTTGTTAATTAGAGGGAAACATTGTGTGGATTCAGACCTGTTCTATACTATTTAGGTGTGAAAGTCCCTATTATCCTTGTTTTCAAGCATGTGGCATAGTATGTGTGTGATGTCAATGGCTTGAACATGTTGGAGGTAGGGGTGGATGAGAGGAGAGTCACTCTTGAGCTTTCCTTCTGCTTCCATGCAAGGTGGTGAGGGTTTTGGTCTTTCCTTGCTACAACCTCAACACCCCCCCACCCACCCCCCACCACCTCCCACCCCCCACCCACACCTCACTGCCCCCGACCTCCCACTGCCCCCCAAACCCCCACCCACCCCCCACACCCCACACCGCCCCCCACCCACCCCCCACTGTCCCCTAGCCCTCACCGCCCCCCTCCCATCCCCCACCGCCCCGCCTCCCACCCCCACCCACCCCCTATCGCCCCCCCCCACTGCCCCCCTCCCCCCCAACCCCCCACCGCCCCCCATCGCCCCACCCCCCCACTACCCACCACCCCCTTCCCCACCCCCCATCCACCCCCCACTGCCCCCCCAACCCCCCACCCAACCCCCACCACCCCCCCACCCACCCATCCCCCCCCCCCCACCTCCCACCCCCCCATTGCCCCCCCCTCCACCCCCCACCCCCAACCCCCCCCCCCCACCCCGCCATCCCCCACCCACCCCCACCTCGGTCTAATGCTTTTTAATTTTTATTTTTCATGGTCCAATGCTTGTGGATTTGACTTGCACCTTGGATGGCCATTTTTTTTTAACTTCGATAATTTTCATGTATTTTGACACCTGTTGACTCTTTTTTTCCCTTAAATTTTCCAAAATCCCACCTTTTCTCTAACTTTTGGTCAAAACCCACATATTTTGAGCACATTTCTCACGTGGTTTTCATTACACACATGGTCCACATGGTCTATTCTCACTTTATTTTACCATATGTTTCATAATTTCCCATGTACGCCCTCTGTAGCTTTACTATTTTATCATTTTTTCCCTATCCAGAGCCCATAATCCTACTCCCTCACCCTGCCTTTACCCTTCTACCCAGCCCCATCCTTACCACCTCCCTGGCCTATCCATCTCAGCCCCTCTGCCCTCAATTCCCACTCCTTCCTACCCTCCATTCGCCATCCTTTGCTTTTCTGTGAAAATTTTCCACTTTTGGTTCCTCTCTAGTATTGTATCGTTCTTTTCTGCTCCTGGTGGACTTGGTTGCTACCATGCTCCATATTATCACTTGTCTCAGCACACCCTTTGTCCTAAGGAACCTACAAACTAGTGATCATATCTATGATACATGACATGTGGCTACTACAACCACTATCTATGTACCACTTTTCATGTTGACCTGCAAATGATCCCTGTAGGCATGGTGCATGGCTAACACTTGGTCATTACCTTCATTAGAAGCATAGTTACCTTGATTCTTCTTTGAAGGCCCTTCATTAGCCATATGGCCTTGATTTCTATATGAATAGCACTCACCTCTCTTGCCTTGATTGTTGTAACCACCTCTACCTCTACCTCTTTGGTTCTTTCCTTTGCCTTTTCCATAAGATGTGCTAGCTTCATCTTCATTCTTGTTTTTGGACTGATTTTTCCTTTGCATCTTCCCTTGCTTGTAATTTTCCTTATATTTCTTGCATATAGCATAGATTGACATCCTTTACCTTTGTGTCCTCCTTGAAGTATCTCCTCATTGATCATGAATGTGATAAGTTGACCAAGGTTAGGCATGTTTCTTTCTAACATACAAAGAAGAAGTGAATAACCTCCATTTGTCATCTTCTTTGAGACCATTCAAACAATAGACCACCATGTCATCATCATCCACTTGGGTACCTATTGCTGCAAGGGAATCCCTAATGTTCTTGGCTTGCATAATGTACTCATAGACTCATAGATTATTCGACTTCTTGATGTTGTTAAACTCATTCTTGAATTGCACATTCCTAGATTTGGTGTTAGTTGTAAACATCCTCTCCAAGTAATCCCACATGTCCTTAGCTGTCTCCATTGATTGAATATGTCCAATTATGGTATTACTTACAATTTGTGAGATCATAAACATTACCTTTCTCTTTTTATCTCTTGATCTTTCATGGCCTTCAACTCAATTGTGGTAGGTGCCATAGGATCCAATGGTGCTACTTGGATATCTGATCCACAAATGATACAACCTAAATCCATATTTAGTATAAAATTGAGCATCCTCAACCTCAAATTTTGGCAGTTGTCCTTTTGAAGCTTCTAAATAGAATTGGAATTATTAGCCATGATAAAAGTAGGTGTGTTTTACCTTTGTAGGATACTTAGATAGCTTTACTCCTTTGATGGTGAGCACTCCTCTAGATGCTCCCCCTTGATATAGCCTTTAAGTACTTTTCACCTTGTTGACTTGCTTCACCTCAAGTATTCTTGCATGTATCTTGATGTCTTCAAGCTGCTCTGATATCGCTGATGGAAGATTTCTCCTCCAAATGCACAACAAGAAGCTTGGACCCTACCCAAGGCATACCTGCTCTAAGACCAATACTCACTAAAACTAACGTAACTCCGAATTCCTCAATCAAATTAACAAAACCTTTTCGCTACATAGACTATATAATAAGCACTTTCGAATGGGCTATTCAATCACTAGAATTGGACATGTATAGACTAGTCAACTTAGTCACACAATATAGAATAGTTTTCCTTTCAAATATCGAGACAAACCAACAGAGAAACAAAAAAGAAGAATTTTGCAAACCCTTTTGGATATATAATCCTTGCTTTATAATCTTTTCAAAAATTATAAGAACTCTAAAAATGGAGCTTCCTATAACAGAAAATGAATTCCTAATAGACTACTATAAACATTCAACACCTTTTGGAAAGGGTAGGAGAGATATACAAGAGAATATGAACTCTTATGATAGACAATGGCTCAAGAGCACATGTATAAATAGCACCTTGACTTCCTACCATTCACACCCACTTAGAATGAGCTTGGATGGTGCTTAAATAGGCACGCGAGCCTTCCATGAATCTTCATATGTCCTCCATGACTCTTCACATGCCCTCCTTGGCTCTTCAACTACCTTGTGAATTTGTCGCTTCATTGGAGTGACGTTTGGTGGTTCAATGCCTCCTTTTGGATAAGATTGCACACTCAAAAATGTGCTTTCTTTCATAAGGTCCAAAATCCTTCAAATGAAGTTATTTAGTGAAAAAATATATGCCTGAGCTTACCCTAGAATACACATGGATATTAACATATATTCCTAAACTGAACTTGATGTAGTAGTTGAAAACACGTCAAGATGGTGTTTTTGTGAGCTAGACCAAATGTATTGTATTGAGTGAACAATTCATCTACTTGTTCAACTCTTAGTACTTGTCTAAACTCTATTGTATGGTCGTATGGGTCTCTAGTACCATCGAGGGAATTCTTCATGGATTTCACCAATTGGGATACACTCAAGATTCTAGGGTGTTCTCTCGGCCTAGGCAAGGGAAACTTATCCATGCTCCTTTAATGTCTTGGATTTCTATGCCTAGCTTGATCTATTTGTTCTGTCTCTAATCCTAACTATCCTTTGCCTAAGGGGTTTGCAAAGCTGACCTCAAGTCTTTCCCTAGGCCTTTCTTTCGAGCTTCCAAATACATGCAAGAATCCTACTCCTTGTAGGACCTAAGGCACATGGTGTCTACTAGAGGGAAATATCAACTCACCCTTCCATGTATATGCATGTCTACTATGCTTCAATACCACAAACATTCTTTCCAAAGAGTTATCTAAATAGATTAGCTTTCTTGGGGCATCAGGGTGCTTGAACTCATAGATTGTTACTTCACTTACAATACTAGGTTTATCTAGCTTGAACCTCTAGAAGGCTTTGTTAGTATCTGTATTGAGGAAAAAGTTCTATGCTTTTGTTGTCTTGAGGAATCCACTCAGGTGTGATTATCCTAGATAAGATAGATTTCCCATGCAGAATTCTTGGCTTTTTTCCTATATCTTCGTGACCTATATCCACTAATCTCCTCAGACCATCCTCATATATGCATGCACCTAATTAATTGGTCCGAATGTATTCCACCTGTATCTTATAGGGTCCTTCAAAAGTGAGCCATTCTTGAGCTCATTGCAGATCTATCCATGCCAAACGACATCTCTGAGTCACTTGTTTTTTAGCTCAACACATAAGGATAATGGCAAAGTTGTTGAGCCATGATCTTGCTATGTGATTAACACTAGCCTCATATGATCTAATGCTTGGTCAGTCTCTCCCTAGGTGTCTGCCTGATCTAAGGTTCATATACCTTATTGAGTATCCCAATTACCCATATACAACCACATTTCTGATTCCTTTGATACCAATCACTTGTTCCTTTTAACTTATTTAGGATGTATTTCCTTGTCGTAAAACATGCATCATCAAGAACACTTAGGTTTGTCGTGCTTGATGTTCATCCAATCAGATTAAATGCTTCACCCTTAAGTTGTCCCTTGAATGCAATTAACGTCTTCTTAAACTTGAGAAATTAAAGGCTCTTTGAACTTGAGTGTTCCTATCATGCCCTAGTCAATCACAACTACTAATTTCACTTAGACTATACTAGAAATTGAGTGAGGGGGTTGAGAGTTCTTCCAGCCTTGATTATGGTGCTCTAGAAGGCGCTTTGATATCCAATAAGCATTTCCATAACCTTTCTTTGTTCTACATTTTACCTTGCCATGGAAACCCTTGAATGTCTCTTAATGGAACTAAAAAGGTCCCAAGTTTAAAACAAGCTTTAAATTCAATTTATTTGAAAAACAATTTCGATTCATGCATTTTCTAGATACCCATTCCCCCCTTGTATTGCAAAAATCCTATAGAGCTCCTCTAGCTTCCTAATACCACTCTAAATTCAACTCCAAATTACCCTATCTAAAACTCAACACATGATTTTCTCGCAAACTCTAGAGCTCAAAAAATAGATTTTGGAGGAGAAACATATGTCACTTCTATGTGTTGCAATGGATGGTGTCTATTGCAATAGATGGGGTCTATCATGGAGTCCTATCTATCATGATAGATGGGTGTCTGTCATGATAGACGATGTCCATCATCTATTGTCTATCGTAGATTTTGGGGTGTCACGGTAGATGTTGTATATTGTGATAGATGGTCTTTGTGGTGGGGGGTTGTCTATCACGATAGATGGTGTCTATCATGATAGATGTGTATGTTGCCATAGGTGGTGTCTATCACAATAGATGGGTGTCTATCATGAAATCTATCTATCGTGATAGATGGTGTCTATTGTGATAGAGAAAAAAATGCCTATTTTGCAAAAATTTATAGTGTTTTGGGATGCTCTAGTGGTGCAGTTTTCATGCAACGCATGAAAACATGAAATAACAACTTTTTTTGTCTATTGTGATAGATAGAGGTCATCATCTCAGAAACCATGTAGAGATTTGTTGCACCTACATAAGGTGCTATAGATGGTGATACAGTTGAAACTTGTGGGAAATGCTCACAAAGCACAAAAAACTGAATGCATTAAAACTCTCTCTTGTCTCTCTCACAAATGGAATGAGGAGAATGAGGCAGGGAAGGGAATATGACCAAAAAATAAAAATTCAATGAAGAAGGAGATGGAGGTGGGAGATAGTGAGGATGATGATGGTGATGAAGGAAGTAAGAAAAAATGAAAAGTAAGGAAATTATCTATGATTCCAACATCACAACTCTAGGTCTTACCATCACATGCTCATCCTTGAAGCTTTCTCTCTGACAATGTCACCAAATTTGGTGTCACTCTAGCAAAATGATAAGCATCAATGTGAGGAGATCCACCTATTAATTATCAATCCACAAAGATGTGAGAATTGATATGACAACCATGAGCAAGCAGACTGCACAAGTGAGTGAGTGAGAAGCACACAAACATGCACACACATACACACACACAAGGCAAGAACAAAGAGTGGAGCAATGGAATCTTTGATTAACTAGAAAAAATTTACAACACTCATGAGAAGCTCCTATCTCCAACAAGCTAACCCCAAAAATGAGCTTTCTAGCTCTTTTTATATTTTTGACTAGCTTTTTCCACGTTCATACCTAGTGTCTAGCCTAGTTAAAAAATAGGTTTCCACACCTATTTAGAGGTTCAAACAAGCTCAAAAAAATACAAAATTTGATACGTAGGTTCTTCTAGTATCCTCAAGCTTGAGCACTCCTTGGCTTGAAAAAACTGGAGTTTAAACCATCAAAAATGACATTTACAATGTTGGTGTAGTGATAAAAATCACTCTTGATTGAAAATAATTTTTGAAATCGTGATTGGGCCTATTCCTTGCCTGATCTACATGATTGTTCTATCTTTTTGATCCTTCGAATCCCTTTCTTTGGCCTCCTTGTTCTTTGATACTTCTAACATTCTTTCACATCTATTTGTTCATTTTCCAAACTTAGTTAGCAGGCTTATGCTAATGTTTTTATGTGCATGCTAGATGCATGGTTATGTGATAGATGGTTCATATGGTTTCTTCTCTAGTGAGACATTTGTTATGTGAGTTATGCATATGGATATGCATGTCTGATCCTATTGATGATAGAGTATTAGTTCTACTCTCTTGTTACATTGCTAGTATCTTGGATGGCAAGCATGGTATCTTCTCCATTTGATGGGATTGGCTTTTTGACATGTAAAGCTCATATGTGGGATACGTTGGTCCATACAAAGGTTACATATGTATGTGCATAGAGATGCATAGGAGCCTAATGACATGTTGGACCATGTATGGATGGATATGGATGCATTGGCCAGATCCACTATTTGGTTACAAGTTGTGGATTCTATATATGTCTCGGATGTATGAAGAGAATAGTAGTGCATTATGTCATATACTACATGATATGTACATGGGCTCCTTGAATCATGTGAGATCTAGATTGCATTGAAAACTTTTATGGTAGCACTATGGATGTGTTAGGCCGCGGTATTGGCATAATGTAATCTTATTTTCATACATCGCACACACCGAAAGGGCGTAGCGAATAGTTGTAACCTTTTTATCAATTAATGAAAAGGCATTACGGTGTTCTTTAGCGAGAGGAGAGGGTTCACCAGACTGTCTATCTGGGCGATTGCACTGGAGACGCCGTGTTTCAGTTTGAAGATATTTGGAGTACTGTCAGTCTGTTCTTGTTGAATTGCCATTGTTTACTATTAATACTGTAACATTGTATTAACATCAATAAGTCTATACGACTGTGTGAATATTAATTGCGCGATAACCTGCTGTGTAAAGATAACTGTAATCGAAGAATCATAACTGTGTAACAGAAGTTATTGCATTGACGTATAATTACTGTTTGGATAAGTGGTTAAATTGGGAAAATTAAATAAAGGGCCTCTGCACTGTCAGACCCCTACCATCCCCAAGAACCCGAAAAGAGATTAAAAGTGACTTGACGGAAGTCCCTTTTAACACTGGCACCATCTACGGGAAGATGGAAATTGATTGGGAATAACCAGTAAGGAAAGAGCAATACGCCAGGCAAGTAGTGGAGAATAGAAACCGCTAGTTGAAGAAGTGTGAATCCTATCCAAAGTATAGGAGAGATCAACATCCCTGGGAAGTTCCGAATCTTGGGGACACCCTCAGGTGGTAGAAGTGTAGGCCAATTAAGCCCCGTTGCAGAAGGATCGGAGCCAATCAGTAGTGATTCCGGTGCTAGTTCGGTGACGCATGATGAGATTTCGGTGAATTCCGGTGTGAATCCGATACTATCTGCAGAAGGTACAGTGATGTCTGGTTGTACAGAGATGCAGTGCGGAGTTGGTCCAACACTATTTGATCAAAATTTGACCCTCTTCAGTGATAAAGTTGCGGTACCAAGTGAGGCCGTGTCCGGTGATAGGGTAACTCGATCCGGTGAGGTTTCAGTGAGTTCCAATGGAAGTTCGATACCATTTGGTGGGAATTTGAACTTTTTTGGTGACACTGTGGTGCTGCCTGGTGGACACTTATTGCATTCACCCCTTTTTAGTACAAGTTTACCTACCTTCGATACCAAAGCTGAGGACAGGCTATTTGATTTGGAGATAAGTAAGAGATTCAACGATATTTTTGAATTGGAAAGTGAGCAGGCTGATAATACAGATTTTGAAGGACAAGAGACACCCCCTCAAAACTCACGAAACAACAACATTACCAACAATAGCACCATGAGTGGTCAACAGCAACAACAACAGCAGCAACAACAACAGCAACAACAACAATAGCAGCAGCCACAGCCAATCATTCCACCCCGACCAGTTTCGATCGGAGTCACATATACAAAATTTGGTGGATTTTCGGGGGATGACCCCGATGCACATGTTGGTACATTCAAGATAAGTTATGCAGTGTTGAATCATCCACCGGATCTGGTGTACAAGGCCATTGTATTTCAGACCACATTGGTTAACGAAGCAGGCAAGTGGTTGACTGAATATGATATTAATCATTTCGGTAACTATAATGATGTGAGAGACGTGTTCTTACAGAGGTTCTGGTTGAAGAAGAACCCTACAGAAATCTTTGACTGCTTGCAGAACAACCGACAGAAACCACACCAGAGTGTTCAGGAGTATGTGACATTGTTCAGAACTCATTTGCGACAGCTACCTCCGGCACATGCCAATCTGCTCGATGATATCATAACCCAATGGTTCATTAACAGACTGCATCCACAGCTAAGACAAGTCATAATCATTCGTTGTGTGGGTGGAATGACACTAGACACAGTAATTGCGATGGCCTTACAGTTGGAGCATAAAGTTGGAGGCTTTACGGAGGACTTGGAATGGCTGAAAGCAAGTAAGAACATACCTAACGATCCATCCAAATAGGCGTATTGTACTAAATGTAAGAATCCAGGTCATACCAGTTCTACATGCACCCTCAACTAGATGTATTGTGCCATTTGTAATACGACGGGTCACTCAACGGACACTTGTGCATACAATGCAAAGGTGCAGGGCAGAGCGGTCATAAATGCTATAATACAGGAACCAGGTCAGCCAGCGACCCATTATGTGCCACCACAGTTGCAAACCAATCAGCAGCGAGGATATAGGGACTATCGAGGACCGCGAAGCAATAACTTTAATCAAAATCGATGGCAGGCAGGTACATCGGCGGAAGGTACCTCTCTTCCACCCCCTCGGTGCCATTTTTGTGGTGAGGTTGGCCATATCCGTAGATTTTGCAAGGAAGCAGTAGAGTACGACCAGAGGAAGAAGGAACGACAAAATCCGATGACTAACATGGTTTATATTTCTCTTGTTGAGTCACAAGCAGCGGTAGTTGAGACAAGATCAGGTAAACAGTTGCAACCAGTAGCTGAACTTTTCAAACCTGGAATTCATGAGCAGCAACGGATGTTTGCGAAGGCGGGTCAATGGACCGCTAAGGAGCCGACTGTGTTTCCTGATCCCATTCCAGTAACAGAGGTCCCTGTGCCACAGGCAAGGATGAATGCACAGAGTTCAACCCCAACAACGTTTGAATTGCCACCGGAATCAGTGATAACCACAGCCCAAACAGGTCAGATATGGGATGTCCTATCTAAGGCTTCAATCACACTCCCTTTGGGACAGTTGCTCGCCCTAGTTCCTAGTGTCAGACAAAAATTTCAACAGCAGGTTAGCCCCGGACCTTCTTGTACTCCGGCGATAGCAACTATACAACCCAAGTTGGACCCTGTAGTGGATCACTCAATACCATTGATCGTAGTCTGGTATAAAAACCAAAAAATTGCCCAAGTTTTAATTGATGGTGGGTCCGGTGTGAATATTGCAACAGCTGCACTCTGCAAGGGTTGGAACCAAATTGAACCAGTGCAATTCTTTGTGAGAATGGCAGACCAATCTAGAATCCATCCGGTGGGCTTAGTACATAACATCCCGATCACCCTACAAGGAACCACATTTAAAATGACTTTTGTAGTCCTGGAATTACCCGAGTCTAGCCTCGATTACAACCTACTTTTCAGACGACCATGGCTAAGGCAAGCCAAAGTCATACGGGATTGACCTGCTCAAGAATTAAGTTTCAAAGACAATCACCAGAAGTATGTAGTTACATTGGATGTTATGCAACCCTGCGAGCTACACAAACGACCATATGTAGCAGAGCCAGTACACATGTTGGATGGGCTATCTGACGATGAGGAGGAGGCCTTCCTTAAAATCAATAAGGACCTTATCTCCTTAGGCACTGTAGACTTACAGTCGGTAGAAGATAACTGGAGTCCGACAGTTTGTACAGTCGTACCAATGACCGAAGAAGCAGAAGCAGATGATGATATAACAATGGATGAAGCGACCTTACAACTGTTGTAGCTAGCTGATGATTTAGTGAGGCCACATCAATTTTATGTATCGGAGGATCAAACGGTAACGTATAACCTGGGAGATATGGTTAACCCGAGACTCGTTTAACTTAAGGTTGGCTTAGTAGAGAGGTTTCAAGAAGATTTGGTGCAACTCTTGTGCGAGTTCTCAGATGTCTTTGCTTGAGATTACAAGGACATGAAGGGTCTTGACCCAAGAATCTATCAACACTGGGTGGTGCTGAAGCCAGATGTGCGACCCTTCAAACAAGCCAACTACCAGATGAATCCGCATTATGCTGCACAAGTGAAAGCCAAGTTAGATCACCTTCTGAAGGTTGGATTCATTGTTCCCATCGAACATGTAGAGTGGATCTCCCCTATAGTGATCGTGCCAAAGAAAAATAAACAGTTACACATCTGTGTTGATTACCGGAAGCTTAACGCCGCCACCATACCGGATCCGTTCCCTCTTTCCTTCCTAGATACAATGCTTGACAGGGTAGCAGGTCACAAAATGTATTCTTTCCTGGATGGGTAGAGTGGATACAATCAAGTAAGAATGGCAGAACAGGATATACCAAAGATAGCATTCATCACTAATTGGGGTGTGTATGCCTGCATCGTAATGTGGTTCGGTCTACGGAATGCCCCGAGCACCTTCCAATGTTGTATGCAGGAAGTGTTTTCCCCTTACTTGACCTCGTTTATGAAAGTTTATTTAGATGATTTTTCCTTGTTTGGCGATACTTCAGCGCACCTGTATCATTTACGGTGTTGCTTTGACAAATGTCGGGAGTACCGACTTTGTTTGAATCTGAACAAATTGGTTTTTGCGGTCTCTTGTGGCGAGCTGCTCGGACATATCGTCTCCAAACAAGGCATACAAGTCGATCCCGATAAAGTCACCGCTGTGTTGGAGGCACCAACCCAAAGATGCCAAAAGAAGTGATGAGGTTCTTTGGTCAAATTCGGTGGCATGGCATGCATTTACGATGGCTAGCTCATTTAGCAACCCCACTTAACCACCTTATGACCAATCCTCCATGGCAGTATGAATGGACTGATGAGTGCCAAGTGGCCTTTGGTTGTCTGAAAGTGTTGTTGACGCAGGCACCGATCCTGCAACTACCTGATTGGGAACGACCATTCCATGTATTTGTGGATGTGTCGGATATAGCAATTGGTAGTATACTAATGTGACGAATAGACAAATGGTTTTGGCCAGTGTACTATGCAAGCCGCCGGCTAGCTTCTCCTGAGAAGAATTATTCGGTGACCGAACGAGAGTGCCTCGGTTTAGTATATTCTGTGAAGAAGTTTCGACACTACTTGATGGGCCGCAAATTTACTTTTCATGTGGATCATGCTGCATTGGTGTACTCGGTGCGCCAACAACATTTAGGTGGAAGATTGGCATGATGGGTTCTACTGCTCCAAGAGTTCGATTATGAAGTGATTCATCGATCGGGCACAGCACATGTCTTGGCAGATTTCTTATCTCGACTAGATTTTGGTGAGTCCCCGGCAGGTGTTGATGACACGACTCTAGCTATTTACGTTACTGAGACAACTTCGGTCGAATCTGTAGAACCTCCTGTTGCTCCTACATATTATGATATGTTAACAAGTTTCCTTACTGATGGTTGTCTTCCTCCTAATACTCCGACTGCTCTGCGCCGAAAAATTGCAGTTTACAGTCGCAGATTTCGGTTGATAGTAGGTCAACTATATTTTACAGATCATACTGGTGTTTTACTTTGATGCATTCCCCCACATGAATCCGCATCCGTGATGGCCATGGCGCATTCATCGCCTACTAGAGGACACTTTGCTGTTGATCTTACCCACCAAAAAATTCTGCAAAGTGGGCTTTAGTGGCCTACTATGTATGGAGATGTTGTTCAATATGTGTTGAAATGTGATGGGTGTCAACGGAATGGATAGCCTTTGCAGCGACACTTCTTCCCACTTCAATCTATTTTACCTATGGAGCAGTTTCAAAAATGGGGTTTAGACTTCATTGTTCCACTAACACCCCCAGCTACACTCACCCACAACCGCTATAGTTTAACTTGTACAGACTATGCCACTCGGTGGGCGGAGGCTTGGGCATTATGGTCTGCCACAACAGTTTCGGTGGCCAAATGCCTGATGACGGACGTCTTTCCTCGTTATGGTTTGCCTTTGGAAATTGTAACGAACCAAGGTACATATTTTGCCAGCCACTTAATGCAAGTACTGACCCAGACTTTTCAGCTTGTCCACAAATTCAGATCGCCTTATTATCCCCGTGCCAATGGTCTGGCAGAGAATACCAATAAGACTTTGTTGAATATACTTGGAAAATTGATCTTGGAATGTCTAGAGCGCTGGGACCAGTTCTTACCTGCAGTTTTGTGGGCTTACCGGACCACGTACAAAGTGGCAACTGGATCAACTCTGTTCAAACTTGTCTATGGATTGGAAGCTATTGCGCCAATGGAGGTAGTGGTACCGAGTCTGTGCGTTGCATTATCTCAGAAATTGCTGCCAGAAGAATCTTTTCCATTTTGGTTCGATACGCTTTGCTCATTAGATGAGCAATGTCGAGAAAGTTTTTTGCTTCTTTAAGAAGTTCATTTATGACAAGCTCACACTCATGATTGTTTTTTAAAGACCCCTGTCTTTACGGTGGACCAGCTTGTTTTATTCTATAATGCGAAGCCAATAGATCTACGGGTAAATTTAAATTACGATGGTTCAGTCCTTACCGGATTACTAAGAAAGTGGGACCCGCTACTTTTTGGTTGGCAACCTTAACTGGCGTTCCCCTTCCCAAAGTGATTAATGGTTCTAAGCTACACCCATATCACCAACCGGCCGATAACCGATGATGTGTACTTCGTCTTTTTTGCGTGTCACTTGTTTTCTTTTTATCCTCCTATTTCGGTTGACCACAGACCATAATCTACTCGTTTTCTTATCTAAATATGATTAATCGTTGCCCTATGTTATTGTTTTTGCTCCTGCATGCATGTTGTAATTATGAAGGATATCTCTCCAATACGCTGATATGATTAGGTTTTTCCTGCATGATGTTTCTCGTGTTCTTACTTAATTTTGTTTTTTCCACTGATAATCGCTATTGTGTTTGTGTGATTGTGTGTTCATTGTCTACTGTGTTCTTGTGCTTACTTGTGCACTATGGAAGCTCTCGCTAATGTTGCAATCTTCCGTGCAGGTCTCACTCCCGAAGTGAGTGAGTATTTGCGCACTCATGGTTTGTTGGGCTTCGCAGAATTGCCCTGGCATTTAGTGGAGTGTCAACCATTCCATGTGCAGATCATTTCTGCCATCGGCGCCACAGCTACTACAGAGCAGTGTTGGCCAGTAGCTTGTTTATCCTCAAGATTCGTCATTACTTTAGCTTCGTTTGCTGAAGCTTTTCGACTTCCTAGGGAGGGATTGGAGAATGGTCCACTCCTTCCTCTAGCTACAATGACTGAATTATTTCCCAAGCACTCCTCTAATGAGTTCGCCATTCTCTGTAGACCTGAACCAGAGCGCACAACTCTACAGTTTTTAGTAGCCACCGTGAATCTCCAGAAATGAACATATGGTATTGCTCAACCATTTTATTCAATGATCGATACCGCTTCCCGTGAACCTGTCAACTTCACATCCTTCTATTTTCGACGCATTCACCGCGAATGTGTAACTATCATGAATCAAATAGCCAAGAATGATATTCCTTGTACAAGACTTCCCCATATCCTCACCTTCCTCTTTTCGGTGATTTACGCTGAACAACCTCCAAACGTCCCTTTGCTGTTCGAGGAAGAGTCTACCCAGATGATCGAAGATGATGATGATGATGAGGATCTACTTCAACTCCTTCGCCAGAAATGTAGATGCATTAGTCCCTCTGGAAGCCAGATGCAGGGATCAACTGTTGGCCATGAAGATGAAGCCTTCCATGACACTGCTACATCCATTCATGTCGATTCCTCCATTCCTTCTTCTCCAATTAAGCAACAGGAGCAAGGTGTACACATGGAAGACTCCGAAGAAGTTTCTTCTCAGGCGGTGAGGCGACCAATCAGCATACAACCAGCGTAAACTTGATGCTGGATACCCTTATTCCCCTTCCTCCACCAATGAACCCCATTGAGCCCGTTGTTCGCGACGCACCCACTACTCCATCCTCTTCTCCCGACTACTCTCCACCACCCTCCCCTCATCTATTATTAGTTTCTTCATCCCAGCCTCTTCCTGCTCTTCCGCTTCTGACAGTTCTGTTCAACGAGTTAGAATCTATGGGTCGACTTTTGATTCAATGCTCATAGCAATTACCCCATCAGATGAAGATGGCAACCACAAATATTCGGCAAGAATTGCAAGTAAAGTGGCTATATTAGAAGCAGATATTGCTCCTTTACAGGAAGAAGCTCATGCAGCCAAAGCCAAAAACCATGCTCTGCAAGTTCAGTTGCAATAGTACCAAGCACAATTAGCAGACCAGGAATTACTGATTGCTCAGCGAGATGTAGCCCTTGCTGAGTTAACAGCTAAGGATGTTCTGTTAGCCATGCGTGATGAAGAAATCAAGAATTTAAAACAATTAGTGGAGGATAAGGATGATTCTCGGATTGCTCTCGACAATCTTTTAGAAGAAACATGTGCAGCCTTTGAGTTTGTAACACAAAAAGGACAAGCAATGGTAGATCTAGCTATGCAGAACACTGCGGAATTGAAGCAGGTGTCTGAAGAGCTGTTTCAAAAGAGTCATGAATTAGAAGTAGATGAAGTTATTGCCTTGACGTATAATTACTGTTTGGATAAGTGGTTAAATTGGGAAAATTAAATAAAGGGCCTCTACACTGTTAGACCTCTACCATCCCGAAGAACCTAAAAAGAGATTAAAAGTGACTTGATGGAAGTCCCTTTTAACAGGATGTGAGGGCCATACTCAACAATGGTTCTTTATTTAGATGAGAAATTAACATCAAAGACATGCACATGATGAAGGTCAAGTAGTGGTTTATGAAGAGCACAAGGCAATCATAGTCAACTAAGTTCACATTCTTTATTAGATCACTTTCAAGTTCACGATCAAATCTAGCTCTCAATAACATACCAGCAACTCAATTTGACTTACCTAAAATATGAACTAACTCAAGATTTATGAACTTAATATATGAGATCCATCTAAGCATGGCTATATCAAGAGATTATTAATTGTCTATCATTCCAATGAGAGGCAAACAATCAGTCTCAACTTTGACATTTGCACCAATGAAATATTCTTTGTTTGTTTTCAAACTTGTTACCATACCCATAGTTTTCGTTTGACTTATGGATACTTTTGTTATGTTTCATGTAAAATTTTAGCCCAAAACCTAATTGCATATCTATTCCCTTCACTATCATCTTGACTTATGACCCAACCTATACCAATAGGACTATTATCAATAGTCAATATAATAGGTTTGTTAATAGAATAGTCTACACGCTTAAGGATGGGAGCTTCAAACAACAATTTCTTCAATTTACACATAGCTTGTGTGTGTTTGCCAGTCCAAATAAATTTTTGTTTCTTCCTCAACAAGTCATAGAGATAATCAACAACATGAGCAGAGTGTGGGATCCAAATAACATAAAAGATGCAAGCACTAAGAAATTTATGTATCTTGCTCACGTTGTTACATGTTTCAAAAATCTTTCTAATGGCATAACTTTTTGTGGGTATGGCTTCCGAGCATAATGACCACATAAATTTCAAATAATAAGAACCTTGTTGACACCAAAAATATACTTTTCTATGGAAAATATGAGATCAAATTTATGACATCCAGATGAATCTAAAGTAATGTCCTTTACATGTTCCTCACTCCCTTTAATTGGAATATCATCAATGAATGGCACAGTTCTATGAGGGATAAAATCATGTAAGACCATATTCATAGCACTCATCATATGAGCCACATAATTAGTCACTCCTTGAGGTAAATTACACATTCGCACTAAGCCTAAAGGAGTTTTCATTGTGGTTATGTCACAACCATCAATTGCTAATTGGAATTGTTCATACCCACAATATAAATCACCCATTGAATAGATAGAGTGTCCTAAAAATGATTCAACAACCTCATCTACAATGGGCCTTGTTCCTAGATTCCTTATGGTGACTTTATTGATGGGTTGGAGATTTTGAATAAAACATAGTTTCCCATTCTTTTTAGGCACAGTGAACCATCTATTTGAGTATGGCGCAAAAGATGGCTCTAAAATTCTCATATTTATCTTCTCCTCATTAGGGGAAAAAGTGAGCCTTGCATGGGCCTTGTAAGGATTCCTAATTTGAAGGAATTAAAATGGCTAATCAAGGCGATTAAGAGGTTTGGAAATACCACAAGTGATATTGTCAATTAAAATAAAGAATAAAAAAGAAGAATCATTAAACAAATAATTTGTGTGCATTTTAAGCCATTGGATTTGTTTATTGTATGGCCATGATCAAATGGGAAAAAAGGCACTAGAAGAAAAAATAAGACCATAGTCTCTGTCAAAAAACGACAAAATAGCAAACTCCCACACTAAGAGAGAGAAGATAATATCGTGATTTTGTCTATTGGCAGCCGTCCAATCTCATTCAATTTTGATGGTGGAGATTGAGAGCCAATCTATTGTACTAAAAGACAAAATAGCTCCATAGGCTATCACTAAAAGACAAAACCACGAATATTTGTGGGAAGAGAGAGAAAGAACTTCGGGGTCTGCATAGCTTTTTGACCATTGGATGTGAGAGAGGATGGATGGTGTGGATTGAATAGGATGTGATCCATGTAAGGATCAAATCTTGTCCATTCATTTTTCTTAAGATCTAATGGCCCAAATTCAAGGCGCCTTTAATCCTTTTGGGAGCAACCACATCCATTAGATGTAAGCAACATCTAAGGACTATAATTTAAAGCAGCCCATTTCTTAAGAAATAATCTTAGCCATTGAATCTTGAAGGGAATCCAAGGGTTGAGTTTGAATCCCATGTCTTTCAAAAACTACTTGAGGAAAAAACCATGAATTTTAGCTTGGTTATGTGGTCTTGACTAGCCCAAACCAAGGGAAGCCTATACCTAGCCTAGTTGATTAAGAGCCTAGACTATGGCCACCACCCTCTTCTCATTGGTCCATCACTAATCACTCTCTAATCTAAAAGGCCCATGCAAGGTCCATTCTTTCCCCTAATGTTAAGTAGTTTCATTAGCTCAAGTAAGTGAGCCTTTGGAACTGGTATAGGGTGAAGATTCCATGGAATATGTGGAATAGTAAAGATTATCATGGGTGCAACTAGCTTAGGATATGCACAACCAATCTCATGAGGATACATTGTAAAGGCTTTTCCATGGCTGTGTATGACTCTGTCAAATTTATCTCTCTATGTTGGCAAAAGAAAGTCATCATCTCTACCAATTTTCACATGTTTGATTGTCTCATCCATGAATGTATGTCCTAGGTTTTTCTTATCCTGAAGAATTGGATCGTTTTTCACATCAATAAGTTTTTTGTTACTTCCTTGGGGTAATGGTTGAGCTATGGGTTTGATTTTTTTGTCTACAATTTTGAACTTTGTTTCAACTTAGGCATCATGTGTTTGGTTAAATTTTGAGCACTTGTCAACATTGAGAGCATACTCTTGGATTAGAGCATACTCATCAAGGGAAGAAAGAAGAATAATATGGGAATTAGAATTTTGCTGAAGACATAACTCTAAATCCTCAAGAGTAGAAAAACAATGAGATGTCTCAATCACATGCTCAATGTTCTCATCATCTTCCATGATTTTGTTGGTTTTATAAATTTTTTGGGTTTTTTGGATAAAAGACTTGGATAATTGACTCTTATGAAGAAAATCTAATCTATAATTTGGAAAACAAAATGACAAACTATTGTACAGGTTGGTTGGTTGCGAGATGTCAAATCAATGTCCACTATTGTCTTACTCAACAATGGATTCTATCCAAAATTTCGGTCATATGTAGCTCCAAACATGAATCGAGGTTTCTTTCTAATTAAAAATCGATTCATAGGATGATTCACTCCTACCGTCATGACTTGTGATTGCATTCCATCCTTAAACTTAATTCTAGCATAGGTAGACCATCATCCATGGCTTTTGTTTCCGTACGACTCTCACAAATAAAGGGCTGACCTAAGAGAACTTCATAGGAGCCATGTTCTTGTGTTTGGTCTTGAATTTGTTTTGATTGTTCTTGTTTCTCGAAAGGCTTTGATTTTGTTTTTTTTCTGCTTTGTCTTCTTACCTTTTTGTTTCTCCTTTTGTTTTTGTTCATTGGATTGTGATTCTTGTTTTTTATCTTTGGGTTGTGATGTTTCCCATTTCTCTATGATGGTTTCTATTCCCACTGACGTTTGTTTTTTAGTTCACTCTTCTTTCACTAGGCTCAGTTTCATCTCTTTTTTGTTTTTCTTCTACATTGGATATGTGAGAAATAAGAGATTGATCTTCTATCGATGACTCCCAAGCTGTTATTCTCATAATCTCATCTCGTGCTCTTACTAAAGTGTCTACGAAAAAGTCAACTTCCTTAGTGGGTTTACTTGATTCTACTTCTTATTCATCAAGAGCTTCTAGTTTCGCCCCTCTAGTTCCTGCATCTGTTATGGTTATATTTTCATAGTGCTTTTCATGCCTCCCTTACCATAATTTCCTTGCAAAGGTAGCCTAGATTGATAGTCACTGATGCTCTTGTCTATGTCTATTACTAGTCATTGGTCCTTGGCAGCCATCAATAGTTCACAATCTCTCAAAAAGTGCTCTAAAGAACCACACCAAGGACACCTACAAGGACCATGTACAAAACCAATTAGATTTTGAGGATTTTGATTAACTTGTGGTGGGAAATTTTGAAATTGAGGATTTTCTTGGTAAGGTATTGCTTCAGTAGGATAATTAAGATTTTGATAAGGCAATTGATGTATTTGAGGAGCTTGGGGAGTAGCATATGGTACTTGAGGTGCAAGAGGAGCTTCCATAGTATACGGTTGATGATTTTGAAAATTTTGATTTTGAGGATTTTCAAAAGTTGTTTCGAGAAGCTTGAGGATACATGTTTTGATACATTTGAGGATTTTGCACATGAGGATGAGGATTTTTCATTGAAGTATTATGCATTGGAGGAACTTGATATGCTTGAGTAGGAGCCACTTGTGAATTTTGATTGGGAGCTATAAGATGTTGATTAGGATCTTGAAAAGACATTGGGTTCATTTGATTTTGGAAAGTTTTGATGTAATTCGACTGTAAAGCATCTAAAGTCTTGGCCAAATTGGATTGTTTAGCAATAAGACTTTCCATTTGCTTAGTGAAAATTTCCACTTGAGATTGTTCAACTACACTTTTATTTTACTCTACTTTAAACCTTGACTAGGCTCCATCATTTGAGGAAAAGGAGTAGAGTTAAAAAGCATAGCATGGGATTGTTCTCTAACTTGTTCGTTAGCTTGTGGAAGGCTAGCTTGAGGAAGACTAGTTTGCTCATAAAGCATGGATTTTCTTTGATGTCTATGGGCTACAACCTCAACTACTTTACACACTTTTTGCCAATTGTCAGTAAGACCATAGCATTTATCGAGCTCTTCTAGTCGTTGTTCAAATTCCCTATGAGTTTCAAGATGAAGAAGATTAAGAAAATTGATCACAAGATCAGGTTCCAAAGTTATCTTATCCTCATCAAGCAGTTGTTCATAGCTTCTAATATACTCATTTTGTAAGTGAGTAATAGAGCTAATAGGCTTTGGGGAATTGACCCATCGTAAGAATCCATCCCGATTATGTTGGCTATAATCCTCAAGATAGAATTATTTGCACATCTCCTTTCTGAAATCACTCCAAGGAATACTATCATATTGAGTGACATTTTTTATGATAGAGCTATCAACAATTCGTTCAAAGAATGTTATCAAAAGATCTTCGGGAAGACAAAAAATCATAACTTGCTCTTCAAACAAATCTAAGTAGTTAGTGGGATTATAATGTCTATATCCCTTTTGATTTTTATCATACCTAATGAATATGCATTTCTCAACCTTAGGGTCACGTTTCCCTCTCATTTGTGATGGGATGTGTGCATAGGTAATGCACCCAAATATCTTGCAATGATCCAATGAGGCCTCTTGCCATTCTAAGCTTCATATAGTATCATACCATCCAATGACTTGGATGGAATCCTATTAAACATATAGGTAGCTATAGAAACAACCTCTACCCATAAATAATTAGGTAATTTTTTCTCATTTAACATAGACCTAGCTACCTCAACAATTAACATGTTCCTTCTCTCTGCCAGTCCATTCAATTCAGGAGTATACCTAGTTGATACTTCCCTCTTTATGCCTGCATCCTATAGAAATAGATCAAACTCATGTGAAAAATACTCACCACCTCCATCATACCTGATTCTCTTCAAGCTTCTTTCTATTTTGTTTTCAACTAATGCCAAGTATTTCTTGAAACATGTAAACACCTCATCCTTATGCTTCAATAAATAGAGAATTGTCCACCTACTATAATCATCAATAAAAGAGACATAGTACCTTGAGCCTGAGATGGATGGATCTTTGCTAGGACCTCACACATCAGTGTGTACTAGTTCCAAATAATCTTCATGGATGTATCCTTTCCTTTTGAATGGTTTCCTATGAGCTTTGTCAAATTGGCAAGCTCCACATTTGTAGATCATATGTTGATTGGTCACATTAGGAATACCAAGCACACTTTGATCCCTGCAAATTTTCTTAAGACAAAAGGTTCATACTACCATCAGATGTCTTAACATTTCCAATTTCTTGACTAAATGCTTGGTGTCATCACCTGTTTGTACCTCATGCTTTCCCTTTGGTTCTTCAAGATCAAATAAGAATGCTACATTCTCTGCCACATGATTTGAACAACCTGAGTCAATGTAAAAGAGATGCTCATCATCTTTACCTTGCTTGGATGTCATTTTCATAATGAGTAGAGAATCCTCTTGATCTTCAATCTAGTTATTGAAGTCTCTTCTTCCTCTAAAGCCTCCTTGATAGTTGTTTTTTTTGTTGTAGCTTTGATGTATTTATGGTTGTAGTTGCCTCCACCATTGTTGTACCTACCTCTTGTTTGTCCATAGCCTCCTCTATGGAAGCCTCTTCCGCTTTGGTTCCTTCTATTTGTGTAACATTCTTCAGTAGTGTGGTTGTTGAGACCATATATGTTGCATGGTGAACTATTGTAGGGTCTCCCCCTACCTTTGTTACCTGCTCTACGTCTACCTCTAGCACCTCTTCCTCTTCTTGCATAATTGGCTTGAGAGACACTATCCTCTTCATCTTGTTTCATACTTTTACCCATGTGTTGAGTTTTGCTTCATGGGTGAAGAGTTGTCCCATCAAGGTGTTGCGGTTAGGTATTTTCATATCCATTTAGAGATCCATTGTAGTGGTGAAGGATTCCCACTTATCATCAGCATTAATCCCATTGATAACCTGCCTCACTATGGGCTCTTCCTCTATCTCTTCTCCAATACTTGCAAGTTGGTCTACAACATCCTTCATTTTGGTTACATAGTCGTCCACTCCTTGCTTTGATTGCTTCTTGAGAGTTGTGAATTCCATCCACAAGTGATTCTTCCTAGCTCTTGTGTTGGAGGAGAAGTATGATGAAAGCACTTCCCAAGTCTCTTGGGAGGTTTTATAGTTTCTAACATGAGGTAACAAGAAATCAGACATTGAGTTTAGTAAATATGACCTTGCAAGGGCATCCTTTGCACACCATGTGGTTAGCCTCTCCTGCTCTTCCCTTGTTGGTTGATTCTTGCTTCTGAAGATTGGCATATCTTCATCTCCTAAGATGTATTCATAAAAGCTTCTCCCTTGAAGGTATGCTTGAATCCTTAGGGACCATGTTGAGTAGTTGTTCCTGTCCAATTTGTCAATGAAGGATGGAAAACCATCTCCCATTTTGATTGTGCTTGCTCCTATACCACTATTGGAGGAGATGGTGGATAATCACAAGAGATGAGTTAGTGTAGCTATAACGTGCTTCACACCTGCTATAAGTGATGGTTGGAGAGTGTTGTGGACCTCTATAGCTAGCTAATAAGCATAAATGATCATATATGTTGCTTGGAAGATGATGCACAAATGATAGAATCAAAACAGATAGGTAGGCATATGATCCAATGCACAAAACTCAGTATTTTGGTTGAGACACCTGCTTAGTGTTTTACTCAATTCTCTGAGTACATAAGCAATTAGTAAAATTCCTTTTGGGGAACTTCAATTCACTTAACAAGCTAACATTAATGAGTAGAATCATCTAAAATGATAGACTCTATGCAGAGAATTATGTTTAGCAAGTAAAGCAACTCCCCCAACTTTTATGGGCATTGATAGTCATAGACTAGTGAGCATTAATCGAAAGATATCAAATGATTGCAAGAACCAAATTCAATGAAACTTTGTAGGATCAAAGTAGACACTATGATTAATATTTCATGCATTGAATCATGCAAAATGATGCACTACATAATGAGAAATAGCTTGGACAAAGTCAATGTTATGATAGAGTGTGATAGAGATATGAGAGTATGAAGTAATGAACATGTGTTGATTGAATAATGTAAAATTACAAGGTCATTGGCAGTAAGACATTTCTCGATGAGTGTAGGATGAGAGAGCTATACGGTGAGCTCCTCTTCTCAAAGAAGGTACATGAAAATGATCTCAAAATCTCATGATACACGCGGGATTTTCTTTTCTACTTTTATAGCTTTGTGTTGGAGCCAAGGAACCTCACCTAAAATTAATCCTAAAGTATAGGATTTATTCTCTCTTGACTTTAACTACCAAATGATACAAGATTTCAAGCTTCCTAACTCCTCATGGGTCTACATCACTTTTACAATGAGTAATTAGACTCAAAGTTACAAGAGGTTGTACATATGAAGCTTCTCAAGTTGATATCCTAATACATCAAGATTATGTGTATTCATCAAGTACGTAGGCTTGGGCTTAATTGCACCAACAACAATCAAGTTGCTATAGCTCGTGAAGACCAACATAAAGCTACTTTTGCAATAGAATGGGGGGTATTTGCATTTAGGTTTATGCCATATGGTTTAACGAATGTGTCATGTATTCAAGGAATTTCTAAGGAAAACAATGGAAGAGTATGCTGATGACCAATGTGCTTTTTCTTTAATCTCATCAATTCATGTGGTGGACCTTAGATAATTTTTTCAAAAATGCAAAATCTATAGAGTTTGTCTAAACCCTAATAAGTGTATATTGTATCCAAGAATGGTATTTCTATTGATGAGGAGAAAACCAAAAAGATAGTCAAGATGCCAAGACCTAGACTAGTCAAACAACTTTGAGCATTTATGGGTCATTGTGGGTACTATAGAAGGTGAGTGGACTTAATCACAATATTTGAATGGACTTAGTCACAAAATTTGAGTGGTCTGATGAGTGTGTAGAAGCCTTTGAAAAGTTGAAAACATGGCTAAGTTCAAGACCAATACTAAAACCTCCAAATTGGGAGAAAGTTTTTCATGTTCATGTAGATGCTTCTAACTTTGCATTGGGATGCATCTTAGCTTAGCTAGTAGAGGATAGAAAATTGGACTTTCCCATTGCTTGTGCAAGTAGATAACTTAATTGGGTAGAGAAAATTATACAAACACTAAAAGAGAGGGATTATGCATGGTTTGCAGTCAAGAAAATAAAAAATTATCTTTTGGCAAATAAGTTCAAATTCTTTGTAGATCATTAGGATTTGTTGTACTTGGTAAACAAGACTTTTAATAGAAGGAGAATAGTCATATGGTTCTTGTTGTTGATGGAGCTTGATTTTGAATTGATAATAAACAAGGGAAAACTCACATTAGGATAGACCATCTATTTAGACCAAACAATGGAGACAAAGGGAGTAGATGATGAACTACCATATATTTATCTCTTCAAAGTTGAAGCAATTCCTAATTGGGTTAATGACATAATTCCAATTTGAGTTTTATATTCCAATTTAAGAAGCAAGATATGAGAAAAGAGATAAGTAAAACTAAAAATTATGTATTGTACTCTATAAATTTGTATTACCTTCGTTCATTGGGAGTTTTATTAAATTGCATATGAGAAGAGGAACACAGATGTTACTTCAAGAATGCACATCACTCTCAAGGTCTATTCCATGCATTTAAGTCTCAAATTCTTACAAATTTGCACAAATTAGGGGTGTATTGGCATGATCAAAAAAGGGATGTACATTAGTTTGTTGAAAAATGTAATGTTTGTCAAGGAAAGAAGATGGTAGAGAATACAACTTTGTTCATATTACAAAAGAATCTTTGATAGAGTGAAGAAATCCTAAAGTTTTTGAAAAGGAACAAAAATCAAGAGAAGAATATTTTCCATGATCAAGTAATGAAACTAGAATGTCAAGATTATTCATGAGTAGGGGAATAGTTGTATAAAAGGGGCAAGGATGGCTATTTGAGAATATGCATTCATGAAGATGCGTTTGTAAAAATTCTCCAACTAGCACATGGTGGATCAGCATCAGGACACTTTTCAGCTGAAAGAACTACACAATTAGTCAGATATGCTAGATTGTGGTGGCCAACTCTATATCAAGATGCAAAGATATTTGTGAAACTATGTGATATTTCTCAAAGGACAAGAAATACTATAAGAAGAGATGACATGACTCTTAGACCAATAATGCATTTTTGAGCTTCTTCAAAATGGGGAATAGATTTCACTCAACCTATTTTGCCTCCTTCTAAAATTACTCGTGCTGAGTATATAATTGTGGCAAGTGACTAGTTAACAAAGTGGCCAAAAGCTAAGGGAACAAGAAGGAATGATGCATAGAAAATTAAAAAATTTCTCTTTGAAAAGATTTTTGTGAGATTTAGGTTACCAATTGAAATAGTGAGAGATAGGGGAACTCATTTTGTGAATGAAGTAACAAAACATTTATTGGAAGAATTTCTAGTAATTCACAGATTGTAAGTTCTTATCATCCTCAAGCTAATGGTCTAGTAGAGAGTACAAATAAAATACTTTGTGGAATTTTGCAAAATATAGTGAATAACAAAAGAATAGATTGGGATAAGCAATTACATCATGCTCTTTGGGCATATAGATTTGCTTATAAAATTAGCATTGGAACAACACCTTTGAACATGGTGTATGGCCAAAATGCTATCTTACCCATGGAATTCTTAATTTGAACATTGAGAATAGCACAAACCCTAGAATGGAAAGGTCATAAATTGGTAGATAGGGTTACAAAACTAGAAAAATTGGGATCCACTAGACTTCAAGCCAATAATTCTTTGTATTCAAATAAAAGGAGACAAAAAGAATTTATTGACATGCATATCAAAGACAAAGGCTTGAAAGAAGGAGATTGTGTTGGCATTCACTATCAAGGAAATGGGTAAAAATTTGCACAAAAGATGCCTTGGACCATATATCCTGCATAAGATGAGTCCTAATGGTGCAATACAATTTGCAACCCTAGAAGGAATAATCATGCCTAATTACATAAATGGCTACAAATTCACGAAATATATAGAACCACTTACAAAAAAACAATGGCATAAACTACAAATTGTAACACATAGGAAAGAGGATTTAGAAAGAATCAAGGAAGAGTCACAATAAGAGGCATAAGAGAGGATAGAAAGAAAAAGAAAAAATCAGGAAAAATAAGAAAACAAATGTAACTTATTTTTAATTTATTGTATTTTCTTTATTGCTATTTTTTATTTGTCATATCACTGCTCTTATAAATACCTTAGTATTTTATTTATTTTGTAATAAAATTGCTCTTCAAAAATGTTGAGTTCTCATAAAAATTATAGAATGTTCATGTGACTATGAAGAAGCATATGGAGCAGCTAAGTAAATACCAAATGCACCAATCCATAATAAATCACTGAGAGAAAATATTTGAGCACTTGAGATGTTCATTTTTTACACACATAAGATGTACACAATTCAATACAAAGCAGATCTTCAACAAACCTATATAAATTCTCATTATCAAAGAGAATTAAGAGGGGGAGGAATAAACAATAGAAAAAAATAGAAGGAGTGAATAAACAATAGGAGCAATTCAAATGAAAGCAGTACGAAAGAAAACAAATCGACATAAAAAATAGAAGAGTTTTATTTTTAATTTTTGTAGATTGTAAATATTCTCTTTCTACTTAAAAATTGTGGAAAAAACACATACAACCCAAGGCTTATCTTTTTTAGATAAATGTTTGCATAAAATAACTAAAAAATGATAAAAAATATTTTACAAAATTATTTTAAGGTAATAAGTTTTACTTATTCTTTTAAGGTAATAAATTTTAAGAGTTTTATTTATCTAAGGAGTTCACATGTATATTGAATATTTTTCTTTCATTAGTGTGATGTTTAATTGGAATCTTGTCTTTTCGAAAAGCAAAAGACGAAAAAATAATGGACACTAATCACATATAAATTGGAGTGATTTGCAGATGGCACAAGAGATGGTCAAAGGAATGGCTATCACTCCAACACGGGGACACTCATTATTGGATGCACGAGACACATCTAAAGAGGCTAAGCAGCACTTAGCCAAGGTGTCCAAGTACATTTACTTGGTGAAATTAGGCAATTTCAAGTTCACGTCAGAACCAAAGGCTTCTATGTACTCCCAAATGCATTGAAGTGATGGATTCAGTAGAGAAGCATGCTTAGAGTGAGCATGCACAAAGGGAATACGTCAAATGTAATGTCGTAGATTTTGAAGGAGTAAATAGAGGGATGCACATGGCTCAACAACTAGTAAGAAAAACATTATAGCTTGAAGAAGGGGTAAAAATATCAAGAAGTTCACAAACTTTGAGCTAGAAGCAATAAACATAGCAGTAATGCTTTATCATCAGCACTTCTATTTGATTCAAATGGCAAGATACAATCAATCCCACAAGCAAGTAATACTGGACTTCATGAAGAGACGAGGATCAAAGATAATGGATATGTCATGATATGTTATCAAGTATATCTATGAAGAAGCTACACACTGGAAGGAAAAGAAGTTCTTGGGAGGTGGAAATTTTCTAACCAAGATTATATATGCTGATGTGGACGAGGGGTTGCAACCCATGTTATGTTATAGGTGATGGGGGATGATCCTAACACCCCAATGCAGCAATTGAAGATGGTTGCCCTCCACTAGTCACATAAGCAATGATATATGCTCACTTTCTAAACGTTTCTCTACACCTTTACAAAGACTTAAATTGACACTTTACCGACTCAATCTAGAATCTAAGAGCTATCTTAAAATCTTTAAATAATCCCAAATGGATATTCTAGCTCTGAGAACCATCCACTAGAAAATAGGATACCTATTTACAATAGTCTGCCTATGTGCAAAGATACAACTTCATAGAAACTTATCAATTTCTCACAACTCACTCAAGTAAAGAGCTTGAAACATTGGCACTCTTTGGGGCACTGCATGGGAGAACAAATGAAGCTTAAAATAACTAAAAATGAGTACAATGATAGGACAAACAATGTTCTATAATCTAGTAAAATCAGATTTGGAAAAGCCTCACCACACCTTTGGATAGAGAGGAGCAAAATCATGATAAAATGAGCTAAGAAAGCAAGGGAAATGCTTGCTGGACTTTATGAATTCAGTAAACTAAGTGGGAAACTTGTGGAATGCATACAACTCAAGAAATTTTTTGGTGGGTGATTGATGAGATTTGAAGTTGATTGCATTTGGTGGAGTTTCTAACTTGATTCTATGACTTTGGGTCCTGTTGTTTGATTGATCCACTTGCAAAGCTTGTGGATGAGTCCTTTTGCATGGTTGAGACTTGATTTTCAACACTCCCTCTCAAGTGTAAATGCCTAGGTCCTTCATTCCAATGCATGCCTTGAAGTGTTGTAGCTTTACTCCATCCAAAGCTTTGGTAAAAATATCTACATATTCTTCCTTTGTATTGACATGCTCCACCTTGAAATCCTTTGACATGATCTTCTCTCTAATAAAGTGGTAACGCACTTCTATATGCTTCAACCTTGCATGGAACATTGGATTTTGAGCCAAGCATATGCTACTTATATTGTCACAAAAAATAGATACGTTCTTAATCTGCAAATCAAGATCAACAAACAACTTCTTGAGACACGTAAGCTCACATGGAACTTGTGCTAAGCCTCTATACTCAGCTTCGATCAAGGAGAGATCCACTATTGGTTGTTTCTTTGAGATCCATGAGATGGTTTTCTTCCCTAGCATGATAACATATCCACTAGTGCTTTTCTCGTCATCTTTGGAACCTACCCAACCAACATCCCAATAAGCTTGTATATTTAATCCATTATCAAATGGGTAATATAGCCCTTCCTTCACTGATACTTTGAGGTATCTAAGTACCCATTTGGCTACAACAAGATGAGGTACTCTTGGTGCCTACAAAAATTGAGACACTCCAACTGCAATATTTGGTATTATCACAATAGCATACAAGAGACAACCAATTATTGACCTATACATGGTCACATCCTTTGCTTCTTCACGAGCACTTATTTTAACATTTACTTCTAATGGATTTGAAAGGGTCTTGCAATCACACAAGCCAAACGTCTTCAAAAGATCTAGAATCTATTTCCTTTGCATCAAGTATATACCTTCCTCTTTATATAGTACTTCAATCCCAAGGGGGTACCTTAAAATCTCTAAATCAGAGATTTCTAACTCACATCCAAGATTCCTTTATGTTGGCTCCATCATCCCATGTAATGATCAAATCATCAACATATATACAAATAAAAACAGTTTTGCTACCTTCCTTCTTCACAAAGAGTGATGGGTCTGCATGACTGTGATTGTATCCCCATTTTACCAAGTAATCCACAAGTCCTTGGTTCCAAGCCCTTGGGGCTTGCTTGAATGCGTAAAGAGCCTTCTTAAGCGTACATACATGATGTAGAAACCTCTCATCTTCAAAGCCTTGGGGCTAATCCATGAATACATGTTCAAGCTCTCCATTTAGGAAAGCATTCTTCACATCCAACTGGTACATTTTCCAACCTTTTGAAGCTAAAATTGCAATCAAACTTCTTATGGTGGACATCTTAGCTACTTGATTGAATGTTTCCTCAAATTATATGCCATAGGTTTGAGCAAAACCTTTGGCAGTCAATCTCACTTTATACCTAGAGACCGATTCATAATGTATATGGTTGTATTTGCTGCATCAACCCATTAAGAATTAGGAAATCATTTCATTTAACAAAGCTCTAGCGACTTCTGTTATATGTTTGTTCTTTCTCTCTACCACCCCATTTTGTTGCGGTGTATACCTGCAAGTGGATTGCCTTTTGATGTCATTTTCATGTAGAAAATCTAAAAATTCATTTGAAAAATACTCTCCCCCTTCATCCGATCTAAGAGTCTTTGTATACCTCCCTGTCTCCTTCTCCACTAGGTTCTTGAACCTCTTGAATTAATAAAACACCTCTGACTTTTACTTCATGCAATACATCCAAGAAAACCTTGAATGATCTTCTATAAATGTGACAAAATATCCATTACCTCCAATGGATGGCTCCCTAGTAGGTCCCCATACATTTGTGTTTATGAGATTCAACACGTCATTGCTCACATGTGCTCCCTTCTTGAATGTAAATCTTCTTTCTTTCCCTAATTGACAAGCATGGCACAAATTTTTCAGATTTTGATATTTAAGATCGAGTAGAACACTCCCAAGCCCTTCCTTTGCATTTCCTTCATCCTTTGTAAGTTTATGTGCCCAATTCTTTTATGCCATAAGTCAATTTTTCCAATCTGTTTATTTCTAATTGACAAGTAGACAATGTGAGGGGTTGATGGCTTTACCTCCATGGTGAAGAATCTTCTTTGCTTATTTCTTTTTCTTATGAGCTTGTATTCATGTATGGCATCTTCAAAAAACATCCTTGATCATTGAACCTCACCTGATAACCTCTTTCAACCATTTGACCTATCAAAACCAAGTTCTTGGTGATGGTTGGCACATGGAACACATCCTTCAACACATTGGAGCTTTGAGATCCATTCAATGCAACATCTCCCACATGTGTAATCTTGTGCTCAGTGTTATCCTCTATCTCTACATGCCCTTGAGTGATGGGTGAGTGTAAATTAAATAAAACATCTTTATTCCAACTCATATGGTTGCTACAACCACTATCAATGTACCATGTAAAATTAGAATTGACTCTTTCACTTGACCCATACATCATAAGAAAGTTCTCATTTTTTGAATTTGTTGAAGTACTAGCATAATTACCTAGGTTCCTTTTATATCCTTTATTGCCTCCTCCATTGGACCAACAATCTCTTGCATAATGGTCCATTTTTCCACAATTGTAGCATTCTCCATTGGATGCTTCTCTTCCATAAGCATACTGACAAATAATAAGCCAATCAATGATCATATGCTAATAACCAATCAAGGTGATAAACAAGTGTGCAATTGAGGCTCCAACTTTGATCACATACCTACGAAGAAAATAAGAAAATGCAAGTACCAACCAAAGATCCAATCAATCTCTCTTAGATAACTATGGGGAATCAATAAACAAAGTCATATCTAAAGTGGTATAAAACAAAATATGACCACAATGCCACTATACCATGATCTCAATTCAAAGATGAAATGACATAAGTAGAAATTGGTACACAATGCCATCATATATGTCAAAATATGACATGACGCACTCTATTCTCATATGGAAGAGCATCCACATGAATGATACATAGACAAAGCCCTAGATATTTAAACCAAGAGTTCGTTCACAAGAAATTTCTCTCATGGAAGTTCCAAGTCAAAATGAAACTCCAAAAGCTATTAGGGGTTTTGTAGTACAAATTAGCTACTCTATATATTTATATTTTAGTGCTCATAAGCTATGAATCTCAAATTTCCATCTTTATCAAACTTGAAGGATTTTCTATTGGCAACACAACGACACTCAAAAAACCTCAATCAAAGGTCTATAGCTCATGATACAAAGCAAAATATGCATAAGCTTGCATTATCATCTTAACCTACAACATTGTCTCTTTGTGTTTTGGACTTTTGGTGATCTACATCTATTAATTTGGACTTGTCTTTGTTACAAAATTATACGTCTTTATTGGACTACACAAAATATTTTGAATCACTTCAATCTAACATGTATAACTCAAGTTCTTCCTAAAACATTGATCCATTGTCAAAGTCATCATAGAGCTCACGTTTAAATCATTCCATGTTTCTTGAATCTTTGGAAAAGTAGAAGTACAAACCAATTTATGTGTCCTATAAAGTTGTAATTCCTTATAAGCTATGCATAAAACTTTAAAACACCTCAATTTGGGCTTCATAGCTCAAGTTATGAACAAAATACTAACCAACTATCAATAATATGCAGGCTTACAAGTTCATCTCTTGTGTGCTAGTCTTCCATTGAAGCTTCTTGCACATAAGACTTCAACATGATGTAATACCAATGAAGGCCTTTCATAGGATCAACACGAGGATCAAGTAGGAGATGGAAGGGGAAAGAGAGCGAGAGAAAGAGAGAAAGAGAGAGAGAGAGAGAGAGAGAGACGAAGGAGAGGAAAGATGCACGAACTTGCATGGAAGCCTTTAAACCCACATAATGATCTTCTGAGGCAATACTCTATAAAAAATACAAGCATATGAATAAAGCATTGACGTTACATTATTGTTACATTTCCCTCAAGCATCTCATCCAAAAGCTATTTACATACCATGGCTTGACTTGAGAGAAACTCTAGATGGCATCAATGATACTTTTTCAGGTGTCGACTTCTTCACAATATTAAAAAATCTAGGGATCAAAAATATCTTCCTCAAAATCTATAAACAACTATACCTAGTATGAATTATTGTATAATTTATTGGGGTTTGCCTTTGGACTTTAGCATGAAGACAAATCAAAGGTTAGCTTTATGCATTCACTGCTTCCAAATTTTATTTGTGTGATTATATTATAAGGACATCACAAGAGCATGGCATTGATTTGTACAACCTTATGAAATGCTAGTAGTAATTCTAGAAGCCTATTGCCACCCTAAAAATGTGCATTTTGAAAATAACATGACTAGGGAAAACATTATTCATTATGACCTATGGTGGCCTATGATTCAAAAGGACATTTGGTGCCATATTTCTACTTGCAACATTTCCAAGATTGGGAGAGCCCCTAAAAGATCACTCATTTCCATAGCAACCTATCTTGCAACTCGGGCCTTTCCAAACATGGGGTCTAGATGTTGTTGATCCATTCACTTTGTCTCTTATTAATATTGGAAATATGTATATTTTGACTTGTATAGACTATGCTACTAAACGGCCTAAAGTTTGGTCACTTAAACATGCAAATGCATTAAAAATGCACATGTCTTAACTTAGGAGTTGTTCTCATGATTTTGATTACCATTAGAACTAGTTCCAAATTGAGGAACCCATTTTATGAACCAAATCACAAAAAGAATTACTAGTCACTTTAAAAATTGGCTTAAATTTAGTTCTCTATATTATCCCAAAGCAAATGGACTAAACTGGGAGTTCTTTGGTCTTATCACACCACATATAAGGTAGAAATAGGGTTACCATCTTTCAAATTAGCATTCAGTCTAGAAGCTATTTTACCCTTGGAATTAATAGTCCCCAGAATCAAAAGAGAAATACAACATCGGCTCTTGCCTCATTAGTGGACATTGTTTGGATACACTTCAGAATCTAAAAGTTGAGAGGCAAGAAAGTTTTTTGCTACTTCAATTAATGGAAGATTGGTAGAAAAGATGGCATGATTACAACCTCAAGACCCCTATTTCTAATATCCATGATATGGGTTCTTTTTACTCTAAGTTAAAAAGGAAGGTAGGTAGAAAATTACATGGATTGATCCCTTTTACATTGCTTCAAAAATTAGCCCAGCCACATTCACGTTACAAATCCTAACCAGATAAATCACTAAAATTTATTTGAATAGATCCAAGTTATGCATGTATCAATAATGACATTGTCATTTCATATATACCTTCACTTTATCTTTTAGACGATTACATTTTAGCACATTGCCTTTTCTAGCACCTTAGCATAATATCAGCAATGGTGAGTTACTTAACCTACATCTATGTGCCCCACAATGCCTTACCAATAGAAGTAAGTAAATATTCAGAAGAATTTTTTCTTCTATGATTCACTCACATAGATTGGTGTTGCATCTCCCACCCTCACGCTCTTGAGATAATCAACTAGGCATTGCAATATCACTTAGAAAAAAAAACGTGGGTCTTAAACCTTAATGGCACCACCCTACATGTAATGATAGAGACTATTGATGCTAGGTTATGTGTATCACACCATAAAAGCTTGAATCCACACTAGAAGGTTTCTATGCAAGAAATGACCCTTCAATTTGGAGAAGTCGCTAGACACGAATACTCCCTCTTTGATAAATAAGGATGGGAGGGGAAAATTCTCAAGTTTCTAATTGAAGCTCTAAACTCACATGAAAAGCGCTTTATGATTAACCAAAAGCTCTATACTTGCCTCTTTGCACTAATAAGAATACTTGTTAGTTGTGTGACTCTCAATATCAAAAAATCACATGTGAATGCCATCGATCAATTGAAGGAAATACTAGTAGAGTTAAGCACGGTGTTCCAACTGAGTAGTCCATATGTTATCTTTGACTATACCACCTCCTTGTGATCCTCCTATTCATAGAGACCCATTCCCACCATTGGAAGTAGTACCTTAATAATCACAAGTAAACCCTTCTACTATTGTTGACGAGTCCAAAAAAGTGGATGAATTGATCAAAACTTTATATCACCAATTAGACCAAAGATAAGGCCAACAATTGAAGCAGTAAACCCATTCATGTTGGTGTGTATAGAACTACGAGAGACACACAAGAAGCACACACAAGGAGCACAAACACATTAAGAAACACAAAGAAGACGGATGGCTGGAATAGCTCTCTCTATTGACGATGAAGTGAATTGAAGTAAGAGCTGAATAATATCCCTAAGTACAAAATACCACAAGATATGAGTGTATCAAGTATGTGGTAACATGAGGAAAAAACCTCTATCCAACACTAGAGTAAAAAGTGCCCATGTAGAGGGAAAAGGTTCACATCAAAGCTACTCGAGGAACACATAAGTGTAACAAACGCCCCTAGAGCGAATGATGTGAACACATACAGGGAATGATAGATCAGCCCCCACAAGGTAATAAGCCTAAAGCTTTGCGAAAAGCTTCAAAATTTTATGTGCAAGAGCTTTGGTGAATATGTCTGCCACGTTATCTTGTGTAGGCACATAATGCACCTCAATATGTTTATTTCATGCATGAAACGCTGGGTTTCATGCAACAACCAATGCACTCTGATTATCAGTGAGAATATTCATAGTAGTATCAATCTCCATGCAAAGATCCATCAATAGGCATCTCCGCCATATAGAATCCATTGTAGATGTGAAAATTGCCTTGTACTCAACTTCACAAATCGATGTTGCCAATATAGGTTGCTTCTTATTCAAGCAAGATATGCATGAGTCTCCAAGGAAAAATCAATTACCACTAGTGGACATGCAAGTATCATAACAACCAGCCTAATCACTATCTATAAGAGCATGCAAGCATGGCTGAATATCTCTACCATAAAAGAGACCTAAGCTCAAGGTTCCTCTGAGATATCTAAATGCACGTTTCATCGCTTGCCAATTCTTAATGCCATGGCTATGCATGAATCGACTCAACTAGGAAATTGCATACTATATATCCCGCCTTGTGTTGCGTGCATATATAAGATATCCCACAAATTGATAATAAAGAGAAGTGTCAAATGCATCAGTGGAATCCTCAATTGAGAACCTAAATCTTGTCTCAATTGGTATGGAAACTATCTTGCAATCCAAAAAGTCAAAACATTGAAGTAGTTTTTCAACATACTTTGCTTGATGCATAACAATTCCCCCCTCAACGGATACAAACTGGATGCCAAGATAGTATCTCAAAAGATGAAGATAAGTGATATCAAAAATATGCTGCAAATCAGCCATAAGAATGTCAAGTTTTGCATCACATGACCCACTCAAGAGTATTTCATCAACATAAATAACAAGCACTATAAGATCAGCTCCATCTTTGCATACATAGAGTGTGCTTTCAATTAGACTACATGTGAAGCCAAGAACAATCAAAATCTTATGGATTTTTTCATACCATGCATGTGGAGCTTGTTTAAGACCATACAAAGCTTTATGCAAGCGACAAACCATATGCTCTTGTCCTTTCATGGAAAATCTAGGAGGTTGCTTCACAAAAACCTCTTCTTGCAAATCACCATTCAAGAAATCCATTTTTATGTCCAACTGATGAACTTTCCAACCTTGATGGGCAGCCAATGCAACCATGGAAGGAATGATAGTCATGGATGAACTAGGTGCAAAATTTTCCCCATAGTCTATGCTACTCTTTGGTGGAATGCATTTCGACCATCTATACCTAGAAGTAATAATTGACATGTGGTTTTGAAGTTTGCTATGACTTCTTTGTTTGACGCTTGACCATTCAGTTGAAATGTTGGATCCAAAACGAATGTTCTTCCATGCAAATGAGTATGCATTTGCATCCATCTCTTCTCTGCTAATGATACAATTTGTGTTTTCTCTTGTAATGAAAATTGATTAAAGTCTTTTACTTTTTGAATAGCCTCTGACATAATCCAATAAACTTTTCTAATCATAAATTTATTAGTATCAACCATTCGTAAAAGTTCCACAAAAGGTTTAGTGATACCAACATTTTTTTCAAGATTATGCCAAAAATTTTGTGATTGTATTAGACACGTACATTTGGATGCTGCAACTCGATAAGAAGGATATTTCTCTAGACACGTCTCCCATCTTCGATCAGCAATCATTTCTACAAGAGCTAGCTTAACTTCTAATAATCCACTGAGCACAATGTAAGCAGTTGCAAATTGTGTGGCACAAAAAATCTGAAGTGTTTTATTGAGAGATTTTGATCGAAAGACCGAATATGAAAATTGATGCTCTCTAAGAAATTTGACCACATTATTTGCATCTAATAAGCTTTGTTTAATGAAAGATAATCTACCTATATCTTTCAATAATAAATTTAATGTAAGAGCTGCACATGGAACCCAAATAATGTCTTCATACTTGTTTTGAATTGTAATTCCAACACTTCAAAAATTAGAGGCATTATCTGTCACTATCGCAGTCACATTCTTTGGACCACCCACGCACGATATAGCATGTTCATATACCTTTACAAGAAAAGCCAAAATTTTCTCTTTAAGAGAAGTATCAATAGCTTCTAAAAACATGTCTCCTTTTGGACATATAACCATGACATTAATCAATGGTTTCTTTTGACAACTTGTCCATCCATCCAATGCTATTGTGCATCCATACATGGATACATAATCAAGTATTGTTCTCTTTAAAATAGCTTCAGTACTTTTTGTCACTTTTTGTCACTTTTTGTCACTTTTTGTCACTTTATGTCACTTTATGTACATACTCTATTCGTATTTTAATATAATTTGGCATGGTGAAACCTTTTCGTGTAGTTGACATCAAAGCATATTTGAAAATGGAATTACGAATAACATTGAAAGGAATCCCACATGCTAAGAATGCTTGAGTCCATTTAAGATGAAGCTCGAGACAATCTTGCTTTTCAAAAGCTACATGTATAGTATTTTGTGATTTATTATGGACAATGCATGGTGACAAAGTATTAGATCCACCATTTTTACTACATTCACCAACTCCACTCTTTTTTGATGCAGTTGGAGAAAATGGAGTACATGTATCTTGGTTATTCTCAAAGAAAGTTTGAGAGACTTGAGTACAAATATCTTTATGATCCTCTACTGTCATCGATGCATCTACTCGTTCTTGCTCTACACTTGGGCTACTTCGGAAGTGCTATGAACTACTCATGCTTCTGAATCTTTTTGATGTGATACCTAGAGATTTACATTTATTTTCATAACTTGCAAAATGTACCCATATATCACTATCTGGATTAGAGCATCCTGCCACATTTTTACCTGTACTAAAAAGATGCTCTTTTATTCGAGTTGCATTTCATACATAACGATGCCCACAACATTAGCATTGTATTGTGGATATTGTTTTACCCTCTTGATGAACAATCACATATGAACATTCTTTTCCCTTTCCCATAGTGCTTGCAAATTGCTTTATGAAGACTATACCTACAAAAAAAACAATATAAATCAATATCAAATAAGATATTTCGATCAACGTTGAGTCAGACAATTACAATATACTTTAATTCTCAATCATACACTCATACAAAATTACACATACTATTGTGAAGTAAAAATCATTGTTGAGTTAAACAATCACAATAGATTTTAATTCTCAATCATACACACATATACGTTTACACATACATATATTTACACATACTATTGTGAAATACGAATCAATATTGAGTCAAACAATCACAATATATTTTGAATTCTTGATCATATGCACATGCACTTACACATACTAATGTGAATTAAGAATCAATATTGAGTCAAACAATCACAATAGAGTTTTCATTCACAATTATACATTCATAAGCATACACATACATGCATATACTATTATGAAGTAATTCTCAATGTTGATTCAAACATAATCATAAATTTAATGTACCACAATAGATTTTAAATTCCTAATCATATGCACATACACTTACACATACTATTGTGAAGTAACAATGAATGTTGTATCAGACAATCATAATAGATTCTTAATTCCTAATCATATGCACAAACATTTACACAAATTATTGTGAAGTAAGAATCAATAGAGTCAAACAATCACAATAGATTTGTCATTCATAATTATACACTCATATGCATACACATACTCATACACACACATACATGTACTATTATGAAGTAAGAATCAATGTTGAGTCAAACATAATCTACCTACATCTTTCAATAATAAATTTAATGTATCACAATAGATTTTAAACTCCTAATCATATGCACATACACTTCCACATATCCTAGTGAAGTAAGAATCAATGTTGTATCAGACAATCACAATAGATTCTAAATTCCTAATCATATGCACATACATTTACACATACTATTGTGAAGTAAGAATCAATATTGAGCCAAACAATCACAATGGTTTAAATTATTTAATATTTCTAGCAAAAGCTTATACCTTGTTCTCTTTACGACACTTTAAGTTCATAAAGAACAAAATAGCTTTTATGAAAAATGAGTAAGAATCAGTCATAATAGATTTTAAAGTCACATACATATACTATTGTGAAGTAAGAATCAATGTTGAGTCAAACAATCACAATAGTTTCAATTATTTAATATAGCAACTATACCTTGTTCTCTCTACGACACTTTAAGTTCATAAAGAACAAAGTAGTTTTTATGAAAATATGAGTATAGTTCTACTCTTTTATAAAATATTATTCGATCGAATTTTTTTTATTGAAACTTTCGCGATCGAAAAAAACTTCGATCGAAAAATTATCGATCAAAAGTATTTTTGATCGAAAACTACCGAATTCCCGTGCAAAAACTATTTGGGCTTACGTTCCCTCAATCAAACCACTCCGATTCACTCTAGTTTGCTCCTCTTGCAAAAGAAGAGATACAACCTCATCAAATGCATACATAATAGGATTCTCTTTTGCAACCAAACAGAGTGTAGTAGCAAAGCATTGAAAAGATTCTAATAATCATTTCAACAATGTAGAGATGAGTGATGCATCCAAAATAATCTCATACATGTTTGTAAATTTCTCTTTCAAGTCCTTGATGCATGTCACATAGACATCCACTCACTCATTTTCATCCATACATACATCCTCAAGTATGCAATATGTGTTTCGTTATGCATGACATAGAAAGAAGCAAGAGTATCCCATACATGTCTTGATGTAGAACATGATCGAATGTGTGGAACTATATGATGCTTCATAGAAAGCACAATCAATGCATGAGCTTGAGCATCTTTTCCATCCCATCTAAGTTGCTTCTGTGTAGATGGAGAAGGAGAAACCAATATACTTGAAGAAGAAGCTCCATCTATGACAATAGACTGTTAAGTAGAAGAACCTACGGGTCTTTGATCTACATCTACCACTATGTTCCAAAGTTGTTTTGCAACAAGAACGTGCTTCATCATGTAAGACCACATTGGATAGTTGGTGCCATCAAGATTATCTTCAGCTTGAAGTATGCCAAATAATCATTGCTATCGATCATTTCATTAAAGAACAAGAATGTGACAAAATATTTATTTCGACAAAAGCTGAAATGAATGTTGAAATTTCAGCTCACAAACCATCACTCGGATGGCAATTTTGATTGCACAAATGACTTTGAAATGGGGGTAAAACCCCAGTGCATTTGATGGAAATGCTTCTTGGCTACTGAAATACATTGTTATTTGCTTTGAAGTCGATTTACATTGTTAAAAGTGTGCATGCATCATGACACAAAAAACCAAAACTTGAGAAGGAGTTGAACCTACTCTGATACCACTATTGGGTGTGTGTAGAAGTGCAAGAGGCAGACAAGAAGCACACACAGGGGGCACAAGTGTAGCAAGACACATAAAGAAGACAAATGGTTGGAATAGCTCTCACTATTGATGACGAACTGAACTTAAGTAAGAGCTGAATAATATCCCTAAGTACAAAGTACCACCACATATGAGTGTATCAAGTATATGGTAACATGGGGAAAAAACCTTTAGCCAGCACTAGAGTAAAAGTTTCCATGTATAGGAAAAGGTTCACATCAAAGCTACTTGAGGAAGACATAAGTGTAAGAATTCAAACCAAACTATTGACTCCTCTTCTGACAACAAGATGAAGAAACTAGCTAGAAGCAACACAAACAACAATAACAAGAGCAAAAGACTATATAGAAATAATAACAATAGCAACAACAAGCAAAAGCATAGACTAATCAACAACAACAAGTGCAATTTGAACAATAGTTGAAGCACACACATTACAAAATTCAATAGAAAAAATAATCCACTCATTAGCCATCTTTTGGAAAAAATCATAATTTTACCCATTTTCCTACTCACCACTACCATCTCTTCCCTACAACAAGCATCCTCCTTCAATAATTTTCTTGCCTATAATGAACATTTGAGGGAGACTGCTTGCTATCTATTTTTGGTTGCAAATACTATAGCGGATTATGAGCAACAACACCAACACATAGTGCAACAATATGAGTTAGAAATCTAACAACTTTGAATCACCATTCATGAATTAGAAATATATTTCGACAAGATGTTTTAGTATCAACAATGCACATAAACAATGCAACATCAATTTGAAGAAATCTAAGATGAGATGCAAAAGTTGTACCCTATTGTGGATACCCTCAAAAATGAAGTCAAAGCAAAGGAAGTTAATTCAACCAGCTACACCAACATGCTAATTAGTGGAAAGAAAAGAATCACAATTTCCAAGTTCAAAGAAATATTGTAGCAGATCAAGTCCAATAGTCTAAGAAAACTGTTTATGGATTAGAATCTCAAATCACATATTCATAGAACAACATCCAAGAAAGAGGGAGAACATTACATGATGTGCAAGTGGTAGGGCGGGATCTCAAACACCAAATTCACAAGTTAAATGAAGTATCCAAAGACAAAGAGCAAGGAGCTGCATGCATGCAAAGACAAATGAATAGATTCACCCTACACAGTGTGAAGATGGTAGCTAAACTCTAGGAGAGACTTGTTGAAGCTAAAGCAAAAGTTATACTATATGAAGCATCTCAACTAACATCTAATTCAGAATAAGGTACCCTACTAGATAAATTAATAGTCAAAATATTGGTTTACAATATCCAAAGGAAACTGAAGCCAATGTATTATGAATATTAAACTAGATTAAAGGGTCATATTCCTTATGAACTTTTTAGAAAACTCATAGATGAAGAGGAGGTAGAAGGTTCGATTCCACCACAGCTTATCAATCTAAGGCCACTTTGAAATACTTGTAAAATATTATGATTAAGGTTTATGAACCCTTTCTTATAAATTGAATTGTTTGGTAAAATTCTTGTTATATGCTTCTCCTTTTGGCCCATTAGATTATTGTATGTACTTATTCACTACCAAAAGCTAACCCTTCTACCAACATTAATCCCAAAAATATTACTCTATCCATAGTTGTAATCCTTTAACAAAGTACCAAAGAAGAGATTAACACACACTCCAAAATTGAGATCATGTATAAAAAGAACAAAAGAAGTGCAAAGAAGAAGGGGAGAGAAAAGATAGGGAAGGAAAGGAATCAAGAGTGTAGATTCTAGAAGCAAAAGTAGAAGTAGGATACCTCAGTCATAGTAACCTTATAAGCAAAAGTAGAAGTAGGATACCTCAGTCATAGTAACCTTATATATCAATTGTAGAACTTTGCCACACTCATGTTTGAACCCATAGGTATAAAATTCTTTTTGTAATTTGAGATTTATAATCCAACATTATAGTTTGTGAATCACTAGAGTCATTTTTGTAATATCTTTTCACTTCTATTCAATATTGTGCAAATATTGAATGGTTTCTATTGGGTAAATGTATGGTAGGAGGTAGAAATTGGCACCACAAATATTAGGCTAGAAACTTTAATGTTACTTAAGAATTTGGTAGATGTTCAAAACTTGAAGTTGCAATTGAAAGCTTTTGATAGAATAGTATACATTTATATTTTATGTTTGTTGGTAATATAGTCACTATATTTGTATTTGGCTAAGCTGTTGGATCAAGATTTAGTCCCATCCTTAGGAGTCTCGAGTTCTATACAAGAAAGTAGTTCGTCCATTCTGGCAGGCATTCCCACTTAAGAACTTCATTACCTCCCCCATCCCAAGGAAAAGAGTCTAATGTGATCATAGTAGTTAGGATTACGGATTGTTTTTTATTTCTTATCTCTATTGGAAGTTAGACTCCCCTAGGTGTTACTCATGTTCCTCTCAATAGATTTTGAGTAATTCTAGTGCAGGCTACGAGAGACTTGTAAATATTTGTATCGAAGTTTATGAACTTTTGGCAAACCCCTTTTTTGTCAACCACATTTTAGGTGAAATCCTTGTAATGTATTTCCTTTTTTGGTCCATTAACTTTCTGGCGTATACTTATTCAATACTCAAAAATACCCCTACCACTAATAGTGGTTTCAAAAATGTTACTCTCTCCACAATCATAATAATTAAGCAAAGCACCAAAGAATACATCAATGCATAGTTTAGAGTTAGTTTCGTTTATAAAAAAAGCAATAGAAAGTGCAAAAAAGAAGAGGGAGAAGAGACAGGGAAGGAAAGGAAGCCAGGGGGTAGAGTTCCAAAGCAAAAGTAGAAATAGGATAGATTGATCATAGTAACTAGATATATAAATTGTAGAAATTTGTTGCATTGATGGTAGAACCCATAGGTTGGTCTCCTTTTATAATTTGAGATTTATAGCCAAATGTTATGGTTTCTAATTCGCTACATTCATTTTTTTACTCTTTTTTTTCTTCTATTTAGCATTGTGCATTTATAAATGGTGTCTACTGAGTAAATCTATGGTAGGAGATGTAAGTTGGCACTAGAAATATCAGTCCATAACTTTTAATGTAACTCATCAATTAGATAGATGTTCAGAAATTGAAGTGGTAGTTGAATGTTTTTGCTAGAATATTATACAATTAACTTTGATAGTTGCGTGTACTATAGTTGTTATATTTGAATTTGGCTAAGTTGTACAATCAACTCCATTTCCATCCTTAGGAGTATGTAGCTATCTAGAAGGACTCTCTTATGAAGTTCTTTACCTATGAGATCCACTGCTTATTTCCATTTGGCTTTTATTTTCCTACAAGGGTTGCTTGGTTGTTCCAATGGGTAGCTTTAAATGTCAAAATTGATTTGAAAAATGGTATTTTTTTGTTGTTCAAGGTAAAAAATTAGATAAAGAAGTCTATAGTTAAATAATAAAAAATTAATGTAAAATCCCACTTTTGGATTTCACGCTGAGAATTGTGAAAGTGGATTTTGGTTTTCAAATCAATAGGAAGTTATCATATATAAAGAGATGGCCTATAGCACAAGATACAATCGGTTGGAGCTGATTTGAAGCTTGTGAAGATCTTGCAGGGTGATCCCTATCACTTGAGGATTAGTTGTGGTTCTTCATCCTCCTCAAGAAGTTCAACAACTTGAAGCTTACCAATTTGGAGGAGATCATCTTTTGTTGTTTGGAGATTGTGGAGCTATGGGCAGCTTGTATCTCATGCATACTATATATGCTACCCTGTAACTTCATGCAGTTCATTTTGCAGCATCTCGAATATATATATATATGGATCATGGCTTCTTTTGCCTCTCTCATGTCTTGCATATTATCCATCTTGTATGCATTTTTCTCCTTGTCTATATATTAACTGTGGACCTAAAAAACAACATTCCTTTAAAAATTCTAATATCACCTTTGAACATGCTTCTTTAATCACATTATGCATTTCATATTTTTGATATTGTATATTTTCTCATCATAATTGTCAATATGAAGGAACCATCAAATTTTTTTTCACTTTTTCTCTTCACATGATAACTTATGGTTCATAAATGTTTTTCCATTTTTTTTACTTTCTCCATGCTTATATTATCATGATCATGGAAGGTGACATAATAGTCTACAAAACTCTTCAAATGTTCCTTTATGTCATATGCACTATCCATTCAGAAATGTTTGGGGTCTTAAAGGTCCCCTTTATTTACCACATTATGGGAGATGCCTTATTTTCAATCATGCTTTGAATTTGGCTTAAGCGAGTGTGATAAAAAAATACAATGTGAATTGTAGATCTAAAAGTGAATAAGTACTATTCTCTCTCTTTTATATCGTTCTCTCTTGATTTATGTTTTTGTACTCGAAGAGTGACTTAAGATCAGCTTTTCAAGTTTTGTGGAAAAATCGGTAAGAGAACTCAGTATCACTATAGTACCATCATGTACTATCCTCAATCATGCTATTTGAAATTTAAAAAGAAAATGTCACTAATGTTTAATCAAAAAATAAATAAATTTCAATAAAAAACTTTTAATAAATGTGCAACCTTAGCTAATAAATAATAAAACACTATCTCTATTTGAGCTCAAGCTATCCGCCCAAGATTTCAGTATTACTTTGTAGTCCAAGGTACATCCATTCTCATCCCCACTCTTCTCGTTTCAATTGTTCTCACATCCCCACATTACTTTGTTGTCAGTCTTGACTTACGACTCACATTCTCGCTCCCCCATCCATAGCTGAAATGAGATGAGTGTGGATAAGGAAGGGTGTAGTAGCACTACAAAGTAATATTGAAACTGAAGCTGATAACTTTCCTACCCTAAAATCTTAAATTTTATACATTTAACTATAAATACTAATGTTTGTCCTAAAATCTATTTTCTATATATTTAACCATATATACTAATATTGATGCTAAAACCCTAATTTCTTATATATTTAAGTATATATAATAATTTTTATCCTAAAACCATAATTTCTAATATATTTAATTATATATACTAAAATTAATCCTAAAACCACATTTTTTGTAAATTTAATCATATAAACTAATATTTATCATAAAGCCCTATTTTCTTATACATATATTATATACTAACATCAATCCTAAAACACTAATTTTTTATATATTTAAGTATACATACTAATAACTATTCTAAAATCCTATTTTTTAATATATGTAATTATATATATACAAATCCTAAAACACTAATTTGTTTATATATTTAATTATATATATTATTATTTATCTTAAAATCCTATTTTATTATATATCTAATTATACTAATACTAATCCCAAAACCCTATTCTTTTATATATTTAATTTTATATACTAATATTCATCATATAAGCCTACTTTTTTATATATTTAATTATATGTACTAATTTTGCTTTTAAAACCCTAATTCTCTATACATTTTATTAAATATATTAGTATTTTTTCTAAAACCTAGTTTTTTAGGTTTCAAGTATATTTAGTATTATAAATCCTAAAATCTTAATTTTGAAATATTTAATTATATATACTTATATTTATTCTGTAAGCATACTTTTTTAAGTTAATTTTTTATATTTCAATTATATATACTATTATTTATCCTAAAACTATTTTTTTTTATATATTTAATTATATGTAATAATATAAAACACTAATTTTTAAATATTTAAGTATATAGACCAACATTAATCCTAAAACTAGTTTTTCTTTTCTTTAATTATATATACTAATATAGTTCCTATGTATATACTAATATTCATCCTATAAGCTCAATTTTTTATATATTTAATTATATATACTAATTTTGCTTCGAAAACCCCAATTCTCTATACATTTAATTAAATATATAAATATTTTTCTAAAACCTAGTTTTTTAGATTTCAAGTATATTTACTATTATAAATCTAAAATCCTAATTTTTTTAATATTTAATTATATATACTTATATTTATTCTATAAGCGTACTTTTTTAAGTTAATTTTTTATGTATTTAAGCATGTACACTAATATTTATCCTAAAACCTGGGTTCTTTATATATTCAATTATATATGCGATTATTTATCCTAAAAATATTTCTTTTTATAAATTTAATTATATGTAATAATATAAAATACTAATTTTTAAATATTTAACTATATAAAGTAACATTAATCCTAGAACTAGTTTTTCTTTTCTTAAATTATATATACTAATATAATTCCTATTTATATACTAATATTCATCCTACAAGCCTACGTTTTTCTATATTTAATTATATATACTAATTTTGCTTCTAAAACCCTAATTCTCTATACACTTAATTAATTATATTAATATTTTTTCTAAAACCTACCTTTTTAGATTTCAAGTATATTTACTATTATAAATCCTAAAATCTTAATTTTTAAATATTTAATTATATATACTTATATTTATTCTATAAGTTTTCTTTTCTTTAATTATATATACTAATATAATTCCTAGAACCATAAATTTTTATGCATTTAATCATATATATTAATATTTATTATAAAACCTTAGTATTTAAGGTTTCAAGTATAATTACTATTATAAATCTTAATATATATATATATATATATGTGTGTGTGTGTGTGTGTGTGAGTGTGTGTGTATGTGTGTGTGTGTGTGTGTGTAAATATGCATACATGCTGATTTTTGTTTCTTGTATATAATGCCTTATGGCAAAATCATTTTGGCAACATTTTTCCTAAATATAGAACTAAAAACAATTTGATATAAAAGCACATAGGTGTTGATATATTTAGGTAGTGAAGTGTGTGAATGCTTTAGGACCGCCGGGGTACTTTTTTCCCTCTTTAGGAGGTTTTTTCCCCCGGCTTGTATATACGCCTATTGCCCTAATGGGCTACTTATCTTTGTACATTCTTGTGGTAATACATTTAGTATTATGTTATACTCCAAACTTCTTCTTCTTCCTTGTGTTGTTCGCGTGCTTCCGTAGATGTTTAACTCCAACAATTGGTATGAGAGCAGGTCGCCGCTTCATCTAGGGCATCATTGTCACCTCTCTAGTTGTAGTCTCAGAATCGTATGAAGTTTGGTGAGCATACTCAGGGTGTTTCTGAGATCAAAATATCTTCACTCTGTGGTGCCAAAATCATGATTTGAGCTCGTTTCAGTCATCGAACGCACTATCATAATGCTTGTGCAGGTTATTTTATCTTTTTGTTCCAAAGGTTTATACTAGTTTCGATTTGCAGTGTAAGCGTCTCAAAGTCTGCTACAAGTTTAGTAGAATTCATCTCGGCAGTTTTGTTCAACTTTTTGAGATAGAGTCACTTTTTTGCATCAAGGTATTTTAGTCAATAGCCATGGCTGAAAGCAGTGATGTATTCTATATGTTGGCTATTGAGGATGAGTTAGATGGTACCAACTACCCATTGTAGGCTTATATGATGCGACATGTATTGGTTGCAAAAGGATTGTGGAACATTATGCAAGGCGTTGAAAAATATCTTATCACACCCGCAACTATTACAACAGTAGGTACTCATGCTGATGTAGAAGGTGTCAAGGATGATGATATTCTACAAATTCCTATTCGTGCTGCATTTTTTGCTGCACCTACTGCAGAGCAAATTTTTTGGGATGGCAGAGATGCCTAGGCACGTGCATTGATAGCTTTGTCTATCAAACGTGCCATTATTCCTAACATTCGCTCTTGGAGAACAATTAAGGATGCTTGGGATACACTTACCACATTGTACCAAGCTAGGAATAAGGTTTGTGTTGCTTACCTCCAAAAACAGTTGGAGAGTGAGCACATGAATGGAGGTGATTCTATGGATAATTTTTTCTGACAAATATCAAAGATTTGAAGGAACAATTGATTTCTATTGATGAAGTCCTCCCTGATAGTTCACTTGTGCAAATTGTTTTGAATGGTCTTCCTGACTCATATCAGAGTTTTGCATCTACTCTTCATTTGATGATGAAAGGCAATCCAAATGCCTTGTCATTTGAGGATTAGTCTCTATTCTGTTGCAGGAAGATCAGTCTAGGCAGAAGAGGTCCATTATGTGTGTTGCAGATCAAGCTTTCCTGGCTAGTCAGAAGGGCAAAGGAAAATCGAGCTCTTCAACTAGTAAGCAGAAATCTGCTAATTCTGCACAATTAAAGAGGGAAGACAAATATGAAAAGAAATCAGAAAAGCAGAAATTATTTTGTAAATATTGTAAAGCAAATGATCATGTCATTAAGAGCTGTCCAAAACTAGTTGCTAGAGAGACAAAGAAGAAAGAGGCGAGAATGGTTGTTGTAGACGCCTCTACACCAAAAACAGAGTCTACTAATCTTGTGCAAGAGGAAGAATGGGCATTTACTACTGTTTGTAGTTTTGACCCATCTTCTCATGAGTAGTGCAAATATACATTAGACTCAGATGTTTGGTACTTTGATAGTGGGGTGACCAAACATATCACCTGATAATGCAGTTTCTTCACTTCACTCGAGCCTGCCCCTACAGGGAGTACTGTCACATGCGCTAGCAACTCCTCTTATCCTATCATGGGAGTTGCTAAGATCACTTTGACTACTATTGATGGTAGTTCTTTCACTTTGTCAGATGCTTTATTTGTGTCAGGGATCAAGAAGAATCTGTTATCAATTTCGGATTTAGACAAGATTGGCTTGATTGTGAAATTTATTGATGATAGGTGTACAGTTCATGATCTGTCAAATGGCAACGTGATTATTACTTCTGGCATTTTATGTCATGGGCTATATAAGCTCATAGACTATGAAAGATCTGTGAATGATTTAGCATGTGCAGTACATGATTCTCAGGCTATGTGAGATGCAAAGCTTTGACATGCATGTTGTGGTCGAGATTCAAAACCAAGCTTGAAGATCTAGAGAGAAACATTCAACTCGGTCAAAATGTTGCTAGCATGAATACAAATTGATTCACATATCCAGATGATGCAGACATCTAGAGGACAAGAAGGGGAATGGCCACATATGCTATCAGAACCAAGATGTTTTTCATACTTCTATACTCTGAAAGTTTTCATACAGTTTTTGTGCTCCTATTTGATGGCTACATCAATTACATTGCGACCGTAGAGGAAAGATTGTCTCCTTGTGAATGAGGTGATAATACCTAGGGGATCACATCTTTTATCCCAGCTCATGGAACATGGGTTTTTTTTCCCAAAGGATGTTCCTGTCAAGTCTGTAATGGTCTGAGATAATATACATTATTAATGTGGCATCATGTTTATGAATATTAATCCCAAATGCAGTTCTTCACATTTTAGTGAAGTTTATCCTGAACATGATGCTTTGGGGTTTATTTATTTGTGACGAGATCAAAATTCAGAAAAGTAATTCTATAGAAATCAAATGGAAAAATATAGAATGCTTACAAAGATCCGCGCATGGTAGAGAGAGAGAAATCTAAAAAAGGAAATACTAGGCAGATGAGCAGCTTCTTCGAGAGGGGCACGGGAATAAGGATCGGTGGAGGAACTGGTCCTGAACTCCGTAGAGGGGGGCAGCACTATTCTTTTGCCATCTGTGTCAAACAAGGATTCAGCCGAGCAGTTTTGCTTCATGATTCAAGGGCGTCAGGGCGCTAATGAATTGAAATCTGCGGCATCATCTAGAAAGAAATAGATGAACCTATGGATGTCTGCAAGTAACCTCCTTGAGAATTTTTTAACTCAAAAACGTGAATGGAGAAAATCCATGCAGGTTGACTGGTATAGACGATTATTGCAAAGGGGGAGTTTCTTGTGACTCACAGTTCTAAGAGTTCAGAATGATTATTCAATTTTTGTCAATGACAATTGCTCAGCATCTGCGTCGAATTACATGGGAAAGCTATGCCAAGCTTCTAGGACACACCTCAAGGACGGAGAACTTTTCCAGTGAGCCATTTCAGGAGTCACTGAAGCAAATGGATGGACGAAGAGAGCTGAAGAATATGTAGAAAAATTGGTGTATTTCAAGAAGAAAAACATGAGATGAGAGCGCTAAAGGTAGGAAGGAAAAAAAATAGAGGGAATATGTGGATATGCGAAGGTGGCGAATTGAACATGGTTGTACTCTCTGTGAGAAGTTTTTTTTTCAGGTTCCATTGAAGCCTTCTTTGTGCTGTTGAAAAGAAGGGCTCTTGTGATGGCTGGAACCGAAGAAGGAAACCTGTGCAGACACTTGGAGAGAGAGATTATGTTTGTTTTTTGGTCCTCTCTTGGCTGTTTCCACATGATCTAATAGGATTGTCTGGTTGTGCAATTCATTCTCAGGAGTGCTTAGAGGCATCCTTTTACTTCAACTTTGTAGCAGATATCCAATTTGGGAATTTTCTTCTATAGGCAGGTGGGCCAAGGTGAGCAACTTTATGCTTTCCATCGAAGTGCTCGTCGATCACATCATTTGATGCAATCAAACCAGGATATATGCAACCTACAGTCATTTATACAAGTACTGCTCTCATGGGCTAGCTCATGAAGGGAAGGAGCTAATGGAAGGATCGAAAAGAAGATGATAGGGACGCAGGGAGGTCATAGCTCTTGGAGGGAGTCTCTCCTTGAGATTTGGCAGAGATTGCAGGTTCCGAAGGAGAAAACGAGGAGATATATGCCTCATTTTCCTTATCAAGGAACTTCGCCGTTTGTTAGTGAACCCCGTGATATAAGAGAAATTCCAATTGGTTGCAAAGATGAGCAGCTAAAATCATCACAATTCCATCCACATATTTTCTCTGACGAAGATGATTTTAGCATGTCCAGGAGTAACAATACCAAGCCATGGTCCCTTGCTTCAAATATGGATCTCAATGGTAAATATCGAAGTGTTGATGGACCCTAGATTGATGACATTACAGATGCAAAGTTTAAGAGTGAGGATGCAGATCTAGAAGACAAAATATTAAGATCCGTCATTGAAGAGTCCAAAAAAGGAAACATCTAGAAAGGTTTTCTCAAAGAATTCAGGTGATGTCCGAGTCCTTGAGAGTCCGTTGGATGCTGAGGATACTGATCTTGCACAAGCTATTTCGCTTTCTCTGAAGACTGCAGAGCAAGAAAGGGCATGTCGTGAAACTGGGAATTGTCTTTTTTTTTTTTTGCAGAATCTGATGGACTTCAAGATGACACTGAAAGTGATGCACATTTGAGGAGGAGAAACACACACTTGATGAGACAGAGTTCATGTGGAAACCTAGAAACATCAACAAACTTGCTGGCATCAGATGGTATGATACCAGGTACATCAGTAAATAGTGTGGATGTTGTAGTACGAGATTCTACAGAGAAAGCAGAGGGAAAAGAAAATGCATCATTTTACTTTGTGAATATCTATTATGTTTTCAAACCTTTAATGCGCGCGTAAGTTGTCCTATGCATTTTTCTCCTTATTTCTTCTGCAATCGTTTCGAGTTTACTGAATAGTGATTTACTTTATGGTTCACTTTATAAGAGCACAAGAAATATACATGGGCTGGCGTTATTGGTATTTCAATTGAGTTGATTATTCTACATATAAGAACCTTGAGAAGTGGTGCGCCTTACGTCAGTGTCTATAATAGGAATTTCTTGAAACATTGTTAAACGTAGTACTCCTTATGAATGGTATATCATGGAAGATTTGTATATAAACCAAGCATAACAAGTAAATTGAACTATTTTTCATGGTGTATTAAAAACGATACCCAGCATCTCCACACAAAAAGGTGATGATTGTTTGTGGAAAAGTGATGATTGGATGCGACCATCTTTTCACTATAATTAAGAACAAATTTATCTATTTATAAATCCATAGTTTTTTAGTAGCATCTAGCTTTCAAGTAAAACTGCCACGTATTTGATCGGATCCGTACGATACTATGTGGAGACCCAAGTATCTAAATTCCATTTCTTTTTTTCCGAAAACTTCAGGACATACCTAATGAACCCGACGTGAAAGGAGGGGGTAAGTGATTTATATAGTGGAGGACCTAAGACCTAGCGAAATAAAAAATGGAAGATCTTATAGCCTGATTCGTCCGCTTTCTCTTCTCCTGATTCGTCCGCTTTCAAGAAGAGAATAGATGACAAAAAGCTATCCAATCCCTTAATGATCGATTAATCAAGCGGTGCAGATTTTTCAGTGGAACGAACATATCTAGGTTCTATAAAGAGTAGGAACTCGATTCAAAGTACCTAGGTGTCAGTTTGACTCCGATGACGGATATGGAATTATGCGAAAACTTTGTCTATGTGTGTGAATACAGTTTACGCGATCAATTTATGCAAATAAACCAAACGATATGGTCGCAATACAAATCAGTGCTCCTCAAGTAGTTCATGCTAGAGGACATAGATAAACTGACTCACAAGTCCTTCCTAAGGTAGGTTCATATACCTAAGAACCAACCGATCCGAGAAGTTAAAAAAGAGTTCGAGAAACAATTCAAAGATATGTCCAAGTATGACCAAAGATGTATAATGCATGAAAGGATGTCATTATTCTTACAGGCAATAGATGTTAGAGCCCGAGAGGAACTAATTTCATTTTTGCAAGACCTAGACTCCGAATCGGGGCTCAGAGAGGATTGAAGACTTATTCATGATGTTGTAATAAGATATGTTAAAAAGCAGCAAATGTTTGAGAAATTTTGAAATGATTGGAAATTGGATCTTCATGCGGATATTGTCATAGACAAAGGAAACCATCCTGAACCTTAGATTCCATGTGAATCTTGTATCTCATGATAAGCCAATGCTTCCATTGCGTTCGGAACGTACCAAAATCCTAAGATTGACTCTCTACTTGCCTGATTCAGATATCCAGAGCTCATGTTTCGAATTGATGACATCATCGATGACATCATCGATGACATCATCAATTCGTAACCGCCTTTCATGAACCGCCCTTGAAAACCTATATAAGGAGGGGTTGGCCACATTCATAATTATTCTTGCCAATACCAGTCTTGGGAGCTCGAGGAGTCGTGACCACCAAGTAAGTACTCTCCAAGTTCCAGTTCCTGTTCTTGTCTTGTTCCTTGTTCCAGTCCTCTCTAGTCTTGTATCCTGGACATCTAGTCTTGTCCTCTTGTAATCTGGTCGTACGAGATCTTGTCGAGTTCTTTCTTGTATCTAGTCCATCTCCCAGAGGGGAGTTCTTGTAATCCAGATATCTTATCTCATACTTACGATCTCGAGTTGTGGGATCTCTTGTATCATCCCTAGTCTAGTTTTCCATTCCTATTGGTCCCGGGTTGTGGGATGTCTTGTATCGGCTACATCTTCTTGTATTATTTTTCCTACGTGGAGGTTCTTGTAATCATAAGTGTATTTCAAAATCTTGTCTACTATAGTCAGAGAGCACAATCTAGTGCTCCCCTGATATTTTGGCAAGACTACCTTCCATCCAAGACCAGTCATCATGGAGAATGCTTATGAACAGATTGTAGCATCACTTCAGAGTCTCCAACAACAAGTCGAAGTCCTAACTCATCGACAGACACAAATCGAGATGGGGCATCCAAGGCATATATGTGCACTCCTCCAAGAATTACAAGAACGAATCGGGAGTCTTCAGACAAATCAAGGGAGTATGCAAGTAAATGAACGACCTAGTACATCCTTCATGAGGGAACCTAAGATCTGCATGCCACAAAAGTTCGATGGTGATCGCACAAAGTTCCGAGGATTCTTGCAACAAGTCAAATTGTACATCCGTATGCAGCCTAATAGATACCCTGATGATCCAAGTTCGGTTTTATTGGAACCTTGCTCTACGGTCAAGCATTATCATGGATCGCCCCAATCTTGGAGAAGGATCTGGCCATACTTCATGACTATGAGGGATTTCTTAGAGAGCTCATTGCCACATTTGGAGATGCAGACACGAGTCGAGTGGCAGAAACAAAACTTCGGAAGCTATGTCAAGGTAACCGCCCTCCCTCTACCTACGCATCAGAATTTAGGCAGTTGATATGTGACCTCACTTGGCATGAAGATTATTTTATAAGCCAATTTAGATGGGGCTTAAGAGATGATGTGAAGGACCTTCTACTCACGATGCCACAGGTAAAGACATTGAATGAATACATCAACCAAGCCATTCAATGTGATAACCGCCTTTTTGAAAGAAAACAAGAAAAACAAGTAGAAGGAAGACCTCGCCAATGAAAACCTTTCCAGCCTACTCCTAGAGATGAGTCTATGTCCGAACCTATGCAAATAGATGTAACTAGATTCCAGCCTCTAACACCACAAGAGAAACAAAGAAGGAGGGATAACAAATTATATCTATATTATGGAAACCCTAGCCACATTGCAGTTAATTGTCCCAACAAGAGAACGAACTCCAAAGTCGCAGCCACCCTTGTAGAGAAGGGAAATGAGGAAGTCCAGTTGTAAAAGAGACCATACAGTCGGACCGTGATATAAGAAAGGGTCTCATAATTCCATCCACACCCATAGAAACATATCTTGTCCCTGTCAAGTTAATCATGTCTAAGAAGACCCTTTTCCTTATAGCTATGATAGATTCAAGAGCATCCTCATGTTTCATTGATGAAGGAATCGTTAATAAACATGGAATTCCAATACTTCGGAAGAACAAGTAGTAGCTAAAGTAGTAGATGGACGGCCTCTAGCATCGGGGAATATAACCATGGAAACCATACCACTAAGAGTACACCTTGGTGACCATGATTCATACATATGTTTCAATGTAATATCGAGTCCAGTAAATATGGTTATCATCGGAATGTCATGGTTAAAGAAATATAACCCAAAAATTAATTGGGAGAATAATAAAATCACCCCTCGAGATATCCAGAAGAACCCAACATATGTCGGAGCCAAAGCCTTCATACATGCAGTAAGGAAGGAATCGAAACATATGATCTATGCCATACCAGCTCAAGAATCCAAGAAAGATGATCCAGTGCAGCTACCCAATCAGTACAAAGGCTTTGAAGATGTTTTTGAAAAGAAGAATACAGACATCCTTCTAGAGCATAGACCCTATGATTGTGCCATAGAACTTCAAGAGGGAGCACAACTGCCCTTTGGACCAATCTACAGGCTATCCTCAGAGGAACTTACAGAACTATGCAAGAACATTGATGAGAATCTAGTGAAGGGGTTTATCAAACACTCAAAGTCTCCAGCCGGAGCTCTTATTTTATTTGTAAAAAAGAAGGATGGGACTCTCCGGATGTGTGTAGACTATCGTGGATTGAATAAAGTCGCTATAAAGAACAAATACCCTCTACCACTCATATCCGAGCTCTTGGAACGCCTTGGAAAAGAAAAATTCTTCACGAAGATTGACCTTCGAGGAGTTTACAACCTTGTCAGGATCAGAGAAGGAGACGAATGGAAGACAGTATTTCGGACAAGGTATGGCCATTTTGAATATGTAGTTATGCCAGTTGGTCTCACAAACGCTCCAACTGTCTTCCAACATATGATGAATGATATCTTTCGAGAATATTTAGATGATTTTGTTGTAATATATCTTGACGATATCTTGATATTTTCTAAAAATCTAGAGGATCATGAATGTCATGTAAAGATAGTCCTAGAGAAACCAAGAGAAAAAGGATTATATGCAAAATTAGAGAAGTGCTCCTTCCATAAGACAAAAGTGGAATTTTATGAGTACATTGTATCAGATAAAGAAATTTTTATGGATCCTAAGAAGATTGAGACAATCCTTGATTGGCAACCACCTTCATATATTCGAGATGTACAATGTATTTTGGGGTTTGCCAATTTCTACTGGATATTCATCAGAGATTACTCCAAGATAGTGACACCTCTTACCAAGCTTACAGGGAACTTTAAATTCTCATGGACTGAAGAAGCAAAAAAGACCTTTCAGACCTTGAAATGATCATTTACTACCGCGCCAATTCTAGATCATCTTGTTTCCAGTAAGTCATTCTTCCTTGAGACAGATGCATCATACTTTGCTAGGGACCATTCTTTCCCAATATGGAGATGATGGACACCTACATCCAGTTGCATATCGTTCAAGGAAGTTTTCCCCTCCATAAATTAGTTATGATATTCATGATAAAGAACTTCTTGCCATAGTAGACGCGTTTGATACATGGCATCACCATCTCAAAGGAGCAGCTCATAAAGTCACTGTGTATTCAGATCACAAGAACCTAGAGTATTTTATGACCACCCGGATTCTCAATAGAAGGCAATCTCGATGGAGTAACTTTTTATCCAGATTTGGCTTTGTCATCACATATCGTCCAGGACGTCAACAATGTCATTCAGATGCCCTGTCAAGAAGATCTTACCTTGCACCAAAGAAGGGTGAAGATGCCTTTGATCAACAAGAGAGTGTATTACTCAAGCCTGAGCATCTTCAGTTAGCAGCTATCTCTTCAAGCCATCATGAAGATTCAGCCTTGAATCAATTGATCCGTGAGAATCTACCATACGATGAATTGTTTTGTAACGTTAAGCAGAAAGCTCAAGAAGAAAAATTCCAAGAAGTAAATGAATTTCAGGAAAAGGATGGGTTACTACTCTATAAGAACCTATTGTATGTCCCTCCACGAAAGCCCAGGATCCAAGTACTTCAACAACGCTATGACAACCTTGCAGCAGGATATTTTGGAGTGAATAAAATAATAGAACTCATATCAAGGGACTTTTGGTGGCCTCAGATGTGGAAGGAAGTCAAAGAATACATTCGAACCTGTGATACTTGCAATAGATCTAAGGTACCCTGACATAAACCTCATGGCCACTTGCAACCTCTACCTATTCCAGAAAGGCCATGGGCTTCATTGTCTATGGATTTCATCACAGATCTACCAAAGTCAGACAAGTATAATGTCATTCTTGTTAATGTGGATAGAGTTACAAAGATGGCACACTTCATTCCAACTACCAAGGCAATCACAAGTGCAACCATTGCTAGACTTTTTCTCAGGTATATATTTAGGCTTCATGGATTGCCTGATGACATTGTCAGTGATCGAGGTCCACAGTTCATATCCAGCTTTTGGAACAGTCTTTGCAAGCTCCTTGGTGTTCAAATTAAACTATCCAAAGCAAATCATCCACAAACTGATGGACAAACAGAACAGGTGAATCAAGTCCTAGAGCAATATCTATGTTACACTAGCAACTATCATCAAAATGATTGGTTTGAGCTTTTACCCTTTGCAGAGTCTGCTTATAACAATAGTGTTCATGCATCTACCAAGCAGACTCCCTTCTTTGCAAATTATGGACAACATCCAAGGATGGATATACAACTCTCAAATCATGTCAAGAACCCGGCTGCTAGAGACAAGGCCCAGTACCTGATGGACATTCACAAAGAACTCAACGAAGCAATCCATAAAGATCAAGAACAATATAAGTACTATGTAGATCAACATCATGTCCAAAATCCATCGTATCAAATTGCGGATAAAGTATGGTTACTCAGAAACAATTTTCAAATCTCAAGATCTTACGCAAAGTTAGATCATCAAAGATTTGGTCCATTTACCATCTTGGCCAAGATTAATCCAGTCACCTTCAAGCTCCAGCTACCAAGTACTATGAGAATACATCCAGTTTTCCATGCATCCATGTTGGAACCATATCAAATTTTACCATTGAGGGGGGAGAGACCTAGTCCTTCACCACCTATCGAGATTCATGATCATGAAGAATTTGAAGTCGAGCATGTCCTAGATTCCAGAATATCCCGAGGAAGATTGGAATACCTTATTCATTAGAAAGGGTATGACATCAGTGATCGGGAACCTGCAGAAAACCTTCAGAGGCACCAATCAAGGTTTGAGAATTCCATAAGAGAATTCCAACGAAGCTGAGATCAGATAACATGACCGCTCCTCGTGGAACTCGTTGCTTGAGGGGGAGGTGATGTCATGGACATAGGAAACCATCCTGAACCTTAGATTCCATGTGAATCATGTATCTCATGATTGGCTCAAAATTAGGAGAAGCCAATGCTTCCATTGTGTCCGGAACATGCCAAAATGCTAAGATTGACTGTCTACTTGCCTGATTCGGATATCTAGAGCTCATGTTTTGAATTGATGATATCATCAATGACATCATCAATTCGTAACCGCCTTTCATGAACCGCCCTTGAAAACCTATATAAGGAGGGGTTGGCCACATTAATAATCAGTCTTGCCAATGCCAGTCTTGGGAGCTCGAGGAATCATGACCACCAAGTAAGCACTCTCCAAGTTCCAGTTCCTGTTCTTGTCTTGTTCCTTGTTCCAGTCCTGTCTAGTCTTGTATCTTGGACATCTAGTCTTATCCTCTTGTAATCTGGTAGTACAAGTTCTTTCTTGTATCTAGTCCATCTCCCAAAGGGGAGTTCTTGTAATCCAGATATCTTGTCTCATACTTACGATCCCGGGTTGTGGGATCTCCTATATCATCCCTAGTCCAGTTTTGCATACCTATTGGTCCTAGGTTGTGGGAGGTCTTGTATCAGCTACATCTTCTTGTATTATTTTCCCTACGTGGGGGTTCTTGTAATCATAAGTGTATTTCAAAAATCTTGTCTACCGTAGTCAGAGAGCACAATCTAGTGCTCCCCTGAGAGATATAGCCGATGCACATATTTCATGCGGGCCAAACTTTGAGAATAATGTGCAAACTGAGAAAATCTGATTGAAAAAGAAAGAAGTATGACTAGAAACCACATATATAATCATATTGAGGTTGGTCAAGAAGAACCAATAATAATAAATGATACAAACCATAAACCTTTAAGATCAAAAGTACAAATCCTAATGAGGGAAGGAGTAAAGGAGTTGGAAGAAGCTAGCAAATACCAATTAATTCAAAAAAAAATCAAACAAAAATCAAGATACTCAAACAAGAAATCAATATGAAGCTTCTTCTGGTCCAACAAACTCCTCACATCTCATAGGAAGTAATTATATCAATATTAAACCAAGATATACAATAAGCCAAAAGCCAGATTTCTACAATGTCTCAAGATGAACATGAAGAAATTGCCAATAGAAATGATGTCAAGAGAAATGATGTCAAGATCAAGGAGATGTCAATAAGTAGTTCTCTAAAAAGTGATATGCATGCCAAACATGATGAGTGTGATGTTCGTCATGAGGATAACTCAATTACAGACCAAGTTTTTGATATTCCTCTGAGTGACACTACATTAGATATATATCCTGAGATGCAAGACAATGATCCTACTTATACAATAGAGGATGCACCACTAATTGGAGTTCTAGAGAGTGATATATATATAGATCACAGCATATTCCACAAAGAGGGGTATGAGAATGATCATGAGAAAGATGAAAATAAGTCGTCGATTGACCATTCATTCAGTGATATGTATACCAATAACAATTATGTTGAGTTGAGTTCCTATGAGGATGAGATTGATCATGAAATATCAAATGAAACACTCATAGAAATGCATGATAAATCTGATGAAGAATCTATACCGAGTGAGGGTGAGTATGAAAAGATAGAAATTTATGACTCCACTAGAGAGGCTAGATTTAGCCGCTATGAATCAAATGAAGAATTGGTTGATTCAACTATAGTTATAGAAGGATTCGTATGTGAGGATGAACTTGACCAAGAGTCGACGATCGATAAGATGGATGAAGAATGTGATCTAAGCATATCCTCTGAAGAGAATAGGCAAGAGAGAATTGCAGTAGGTATAGAACACTATAGTGAGCCTTTGAATGAAAAATTTCAATTGACATCGAATGACATCTAAAGCCCTTAAAAGGTTTTTGAAGATGAATATAAAGTCTATAAAGATTCTTACATAAAAGAGGAGTTCAGTGATTCAGATGAATAGGACATTCTTAATTTTGATGACATTGAGTCACTCCATGAGGAAGCGCGAGTGGATTTGGAAAGTGATGATGATGGAGAGTTCTTGGAAAGATTGGAGAAAGAAGCAGACTTCATAATTTCTAAAACTCAGTCAGAAAGGAATGATTGTACTATGGAAAACAAAGATGACTGTGTTTTGATGTTTGAGCATGATGAACACTTCCATTTGAAGTGGGATTCAAATGATTCTATTCAAAAACCTCATTTTAATAAAGATAGAAACATGATAGAAGATAATGAAAGGGATAAAATTTCTATAAATGATCTCAAGCATGAAATAAAAGAAAATACATGCTTGTAAGAAAATTTTGATTATGAATCACACATACGCACATTTCAAACTTCATGGCATGTGTTCCTGACTCTACATAAATAAATAAAGATACTTATGCTTAGATAATTGGAACATGGATGTCCAAGTTCTCTGAGAGTTATAAAAACCAAACAAGTCACCAAGACATAGATAAGCAAATAAGGTGGCTTATATACATAGCCACCATATTTATGAATGTGACTATGATTTATACGATTCAAAGATGGCTTTTTTTAAACATAGTTTTTTCGGAGAAAACCTAGCCATGATGATGTATTGGGAAGGAAACCCTAGATTTTGTAAAAGTAAATTTTATAAATATAAATATGCAAATACTTCATAATTAAATTTTGATTTTTTGAGATGGAGAAAGATAAATATATAAATACTTAAATAAATAAAGAAATAAATAAATACATAAATGAAATAAATAAGTAAATATAAATAAAATATAAATAAATAAATATAAATAAATAAATATAAATAAATATATAAATAAATAAAATAAATATATAAATATATAAATAAATAGATAAATAAATAAATATATAAACAAACAAAATAAATACATAATTAAATAAATAAATATATAAATAAATAGAGCAAGATAATATATCTAGTTTTCAAGAAAATGAAATTTTTCCAAATAATCTTTTTGAATATGATGTTACTGATGTGTTTTCTGAGTTTATGAGTACAAGTGAAGATTTGGAGCCAATTGTGAATCAGGAATTTGAATGGATTATAAGAAGAGCAACAGTTTTTGAATAGTCTATACATACTATATCAAAAATAGATATTTATGAAGTGTTATCGTAGATTTCATGTGTACATATGAATATTTTGATTCGATATTTCTTATCACGTGTTCAGTGTTTGAATACAGGAGAAGATCGAAGGAAGGCGATGGAAATGGGAAGTGAAGTGAAGATCAGAAAGCGTTGTCTTTTTTCTTAGCTCTCGTATTAACCAAAATCCTTTTTTTGCATCCATTTTTGAGTTGCATTGCATATAAAGTATGCATATTTTAAGTTGAAAAGAACACAATTTTGGGTACCAAACTAGATCATTTGCAGCATCTCTACCTTTGTTTTTTTAAGTATCGAGACTATCGGCTTTGTCTGAATCCTGCCAAATCCATTTTTACTATAACATGTGGTAAATTGCGTGGATATATTATTTTGCACCAAGATATACAAATTGAATTGGATAAGGTGCACGCCATACTTTGCACCCCACTACCAAAATCATCAAAGGAAGTTCTCCACTTTGTGGGATTGGTCAGTTGGTATGGTCATCATCTTTGTTGGCTTGTGCATCTCACTATCCCACTTACTCAGTTGATAATAGTCCCTCCTCATGAATTTCATTAGACTTATGAGTGTAATACTAGTTTTCTTTACATGTAGCAGTTACTCACACAAGCTCCTATTCTCTAGGCTCCTCAATGGGACTTACCATTCCATGTCTTTGTTCATGCATTGATTTCCATTTCTATGAAGAAACATATTGTTCCACACATCCAATCAAGCTTGGGATACAATTTCTTCTTTTTATGCCGTGTGTAATGAAGCATGCATTGCTTCCATGAGAAAGCAACTTGAAGATGTATGTATGAATGAAAATGAGTCAGTGGATGTATATGTTATATGCATCAAGAATTTGAAAGAGCAATTGATAAACATTGATACGATCATTCTAGATGCATCACTCATTTCTACACTACTCAAAGGATTGTCAGAATCTTTTCAAAGCTTTGCTACTAAAATTTGTTGGTTGCAAAAGAAAATTAGAATAGAAATCAAAAGTGAATAGAAGTGTTTGATTGAGAGAACACAAGCACTTGCTATTACATGAAAGGGAAAAAGCAAGTATGGTTCAACTTTGGATTCATCAAAACCAAAGCCTCACTCCAATTTCCTCCTCTCTTGGTGGTGATATGAAAAAGAAGAAGAGATGCAAATATTTTCACAAAGTTGGACATACCATTGATAAATGTAAAAAGCTTGTAGAGCATGATGAAAAGAAGAAAGAGTATGGCATGTCTATTCTTGAGAATAGATCTAATGCAAAGAATAATGAAGCTAATTTTTCTCAAGATGTTTGTGCATGTGTTTTAAGATTTCATTACAATTTTTCATCACTTTCTACGTGTATAATTGTGAATGAGGCTGATTCATATTGGTTTTTTGATAGTGGTGCTTCAAAGCATATCATTTCATGCAAAAGATTGTTTGGAAGATTCTCCCAAGGAAGAACATGTTGTATGTGCAAAAAATGTTTCTTATCTTATATTGGAATTGGATAAATTCAGCTTATGGTTAAATGCAATGGCTTTTATCGCTCATATAAGAGAGTTTCCTCAAATGCCTTTCTTACATATACTTCTTCTATGGATGAAATGGAGTTATGGCATGCTCATTTTGATAATTTTTTAGCTTCAATAGTTTGCTTTACTTGCAAAAGAAAGATATGATGATTGGTTTTCTGCATGTGGTTGTATACTTGAAAACATGCATCATAGTATTTTTCCCAAAGATATGTTGCACATGCTACACAAAGATTGCAACTTGTTCATAGTGATGTATGTGTGGCTTGGTCAAGGTTTCATCTTCTAAAAAGAATATCTACTTTGTTAACTTCATTGATGATGCATCACACCATACTTGGCCTAACTATGTTTATCTACATTCACTCCCCTTGTAAAAGTTATATAAGAATGGCCCATGTGTAGCTTTACATAGCATTGCACACTAGTAAGCCCTTCATCTAGAGTCTTTCTAGATAGCCATCTAAGCTCCACAATGGGAGTGCATGGGTGGACAACACCATCTTTGTATTTGCATTACTCTTGGCAATTTGAGAATTTGACTTCTCTATCTCTTAGTTTGTGTCTCTCTTTGTCTGTGCTATTTTCTCAAGTCCATCAACTGGTCTATTCCGGTATGCTATTATTTCTTACATGGTATTGGATAAAAAGAGGCTCAGAGTCATGCATAAGTAAAAATGCAAAGGGTGTAGATGCTTTGACAATAAAAGAGAGAAGATTTCAAGCATGGCATCACCATCTATGACTAGGAATCAAGGTGGTTCATCAATAGGAGTAGGTGGAGCAGAAGTAGGAGCAGCAATGATGCGAGTCATCCCAATGTTATGGATAGAGCCACTAGCCTTCACAGAAGGTAAGCATCATGGTATGACTTAAACCTTCTAGAAATTTAAATTAATTTCTATACTTGATTCATATGAACTTCTGGAGAATGTTTTTGGGACTAATCATGAGCCCCAAGAAACACCTGATCCAAATAATCTTGGTCGAATGATTCCTCTTGATGTTGATCTTCTACGTGCTTGGAAATGTAGAAATGCAGATGCACTTTGTGCTCTAGTTACAAGTACTAATAGTTATATGAATCTCATTCAACATACTGCCAAGGCTTATGAAGCATTGACCACATTGAGAAATCAATATAAAACTCATAATGAGACATGAATTCAAAACTTGGAGAATCAGCTAGTAGTAGAGTTGATGGGGAGACTATAGAGGTGTTTATCACTTCCATAAAGACTCTATCGAATCAAATGGCGGGAGCAGATGTACAAAATTCAAGCAAGGATCTATCTTGGTGTTATCTTTGAATCTTTCCACCAAAGTTTCATGGTTTGATAATTGCTCTTAATACTCAAATTAGACCTCAACATTTAGATTTTGAAGAATTCAGTGTTTTAGTCATGGAGAAGGAGTTATAGCTCATGGCAAGGAGTGGTAGCAACAAAGGAGATGTTGTATTCACAACAAATGCCAAAGGAGACAAATGAACTCTTCAAAAGATAGAGACAAAAAGAAGAATGACAAAAACAAGTTCAAGGGAGAGTGTTTCCAGTGCAATAAGAAATGCCACACAATTCAAGACTATCGCATAAGGCAGAGGAAAACAATGGCTCTTCAAAAGATGGCAATGGCGGGATGTTTAGGACAGCACCTATTTAAGGATTGACCTAAGAAGAAAAAGGTAGCAGCTACCATATTCATCAATCCTACACAGGCAGGGAGTGATGGAGATGGGGATTTTAGAGATTCCCTATCTCAGATATCATCCCCCATAGTGGCCATGACGATCATGAAGAAGGTTCCTAATGTGTCAGATAATTTCACCAATGGCACATAAAGGATACAGATTCCCAGACACAGAGTTCATTGTCATGAGAGGAGTTGTGGCAAGACAGCATGTCAAGGTACACTTTGATACTAGGTCTATACACAATGTGATTAGTTCGTGACTACTCATGAGGCTACACTTAGAGACTATGCAATCAGAGTATCCCTACATAGTAGAGTTAGCCAATGGGAAGGGAACTCAGACATGAGATTGATGAGTGGTAGGTTTGCCCATTGAGATCTAGTCCTATGAAGATGGATAGGATTTTGTGATAGCTCTACTTGCATATTTTGATGTAGTCCTAAGTAAAAAGTGGCATGCTAGGAAATGATCAGTCATAGACTTTGCTTTGCATGTGTACAAGTTTGAGCATGAGGGGAGGTGACTATTGATTTGTGGAGAGCTAGACCTTCAATAGGTGTGATTGATAACTGCTATCAAGTTGCTCAAGATCGATTGTAAGTATATTTACTTTCTTTATTTTGTGTATTCATCATGTGTAGTTATGGATTCATGCCGTCAAGAAAACTCTAGTGGAATTTTCAAGTACTTTCAGATAAACTAAGAGCAAAATTCCAAGAGTTATTTTTGAAAGAATTACCTTCGGGTTCATCTCCTTGCATGAACATTGAGCATAGAATCAAATTGGTAGGACCGAGTCCGATCTCTTGACCACCATTCTGAATGATTCTATAGGAGGAGAATGAAATCCGCAAGGTCATGGACAAGTATTTGCAAAAAGGTCTAATCAGACCCAAGTATTTGGCCTTTGCAGCACCAGTTCTTCTCGTGAAGAAGAACGATGGATCTTATAGGACATGTGTTGACTATTGAGAACTCAATAAGATTACCATCAAGCACAGATATCCCATGTCCATGATAGATGATCCTTTAGATGCTCTAGGTGGAACTATTGTATATAGTAAAATAGATTTGAAAAGCGGCTACCATTAGATTAGGATAAAAGATCAAGATGTATATAAAACAGCTTTCAAGATCCGTTTCGGACATTATGAGTATTTAATCATGCCATTTGGTTTGACTAATGCACCTACTACTTTCATGATGCTAATGAATGATATTCTATGACCCAACCATGATGTTCCTTGTGCAGGTCATCTTGGTGTTGACAAGATAATTCAGCTTGCTAGAAGAATATTTTGGTGACCTAGATTAGCCAAAGATGTACACACATATATTCAACTATGCTTTATGTGTCAAGCCAACAAAGAAAAAAGGGTAAAGACACCAAGTACTTTACATCTTTTACCGATTCCAAAGCATAACAAGGACAGTGTATCCATGGACTTCATAGTGGGGTTACCATGGACCCAAATGAAGTAGGATACTAATCTAATTGTGGTAGATAGATTGAGCAAGATGGCTCACTTCATACCCATGCAAGAGATGATAGAATCTATGTAGGTAGCGGAGTTATTTATCCAACATATCTTCATCTTGCATGGGTTACCGACATCCATAGTTTTAGATAGGGATGTCAGATTCACAAGACACTTCAGGAAGTTTGTAGTTGACAAACTAAAAGTATCATTGAAAATGAGTAGTGGTAATCATCCACAGATAGATGGTCAAATCGAGAGGGTCAACCAGGTTCTAGAGGACATGTTGAGGATATATGTGTCGGAGAGGCTAACATATTGGGATAGTTACTTGCCATTAGTAGAGTTTTCTTATAGCAATAGACCTCATAAAGTGACAAGACTCTCTCCTTTTGAGATGAACTATGGCATGAATCCCACTACTCCCTGTACCATAGGAATGCCAAGAAAATGTCCTAATGCTTCGAAGTTTTTAGCGAAACTGCAAGCAATCGAGGACAATGATCTTTAGAAGGGGGAGAGAGTGTTAGACATTGGTCCACAGAGACCACTCCATGTGTGTGTGGAACAAGAACCAACCATAGCCAAGGTCCCAAGCTCGGGGGATATTCTAAGGTATTCAATGATAATGGGGATGAGTGTTGCATGATGGCCACATGGCAGAACTAGATCATTCCAGATCACTATTATTTTGAATGCAAGAGGATATATTGGATGGGAGGAGAGTGGCACACACATCATTCACAAGTCTCATAATTAATGAGAGATTTTAGTTATCACACAGAGATGCACCATCACCACTTGGACAGCATGCTTTCAAGAGGGAGTTCGACCGCCACCGATGTACCATATACTCCACCCACCTCTACCTACCATCAATGCTTAGGGTATACACATCTCACCCTCACATGGATACTCCCTATATTAGGTGGCCATTATCTGCAGAGTCAGAGCCACACTTCCCTCCACACACCACTACACTATCCCCACTACCCCTTCATTAGCGGATGCATCATCCTTGAGTTTTTTTTTTCACCTTGCATAGTTCTGGGTAGTGAGTATTTTTTATATATTACTCTGAGGATCCTCCCATTTTGTTATCGAACTCAGCTCTGCACAATTCCCAACATGGTTTCGTCCTTGTTCGAGGCTCTCAATCACAGAGATCAATGGATTCCTTGTTCTACCCAGCCGCGGGCATCTAATATATAATCTTCTCTCACTAAAATACCCACAATGGATATTTTCTCATGGCCTCTCACATGAGTGACATTTGGCACTCATGTGAGTATCCTACTCAAGGTATCTAAGAGATGTTTCACACCTCTTACTCAGAACCAATGAGTAGTACTCCATGTTATATTTCCTTCCCCTTAACTCCATTTTTGTCCTCAAAAATGGTATTGGAAGGTCTAAGAGAAAGAGAGAATATATAAAAGCAACACTCCCACTATATCCCCATGCACCTCATGTATATGGTCATATCTCTATGTTGTTTCCCCATATCCTTCCCCTTAAGAAGACCCTTGGGAAGGTAATCTAAAGCTGGGAAACCGTCTCTAAAGGGTGCTAACCCGCTCCCATGTGGCACTATATTATGAACTATCTTTCCACTTTACTAGACACTCTTTATACAAGTGACTTCTCGTCTGTTTCTCTCGAGTGCTTAGTATGCTTTCAGGCTCATGTGGAATAGATTGAACAGAAATAGGCTCTACTACCTCACTATCTAGAATGAGGTTATCAGATTCACCCAGTCTTTTCTTAAGCCGGCTAACATGAAAAACTGGATGGATTTGGCTATTCTCTGGAAGTTGCAGTTGGTAAGCCATCTTTCCTATTCTCTTAAGTATTTGGAAAGGTCCACAATACCTAGGAGATAGTTTTGGACAAGGTCCCATCTTCATAGTTTCAGAACTAGATGGAACTCGAAGGTAAAATTGCTCTCCTGCCTCAAAGTTGATGTCTCTCCTTTGAGGGTCAGCATAGGCTCTAGATCTATCCTGAGCTCTCCTAATGTTGTCCTTAGCAAGTCTAAGCATATCTTTCATCTCTTCCAAAAAATCCTTTGCAGGTTGAACTTGTTCATTCTGCAATCCTACTGCAGGGGAGCTCTTGGCTGAAACCCATACATAAGCATAAATGGACTATGCCCGGTGGAAAGGTGCTTGGCACTATTATATGCAAACTTTACTATAGGTAAGTACTCTTCCCAATTAGTTTTCCTTTCATTCACATATGCTCAAAGCATATCCTCTAGGATTTGGTTAACCCTTTCTGTTTGCCCATCCGAATGTGGATGTTCGACAGTACTCGTGCTAAGTTTCATATCTAACCTTTTGAAGACCGCTCTCCAAAAGTGGCTAGTAAACTTCCTATCCCAATTGGAAACTATGTCTAAAGGAAGACCATATAACCGGTATAGGTTTTCCACAAAGAGTCTAGCCAACTCTGGTGTCTTCACTGTGGCATGTGTCGGAATAAACCTAGCCATTTTGGTTAACCTATCCACAATTACCCAGATCGACTCGTGCCCTCTCTGTGTCTTAGGTAATCCGATTATGAAGTCCATGGATTTACTCTCCCACTTCCCATAAGGAATATCCAATGGGTGGACTAGTCCTCCAATCCTCAATCTTTCAGCTTTGTTGGCCTGGAATTTAGTGCACTTAAGCACATACTCTAGGATGTCCTTATGAAGTCCAGGCCAATAAAATTGCCTCTTAACAAGATCATAAGTCTTGTTAACTCCTGGGTGCCCTGCACTAGGTAGTCATGAAACTCATACAAAATATCCCGTCTCATCTCAATATCTCTACGGACACACACCTTACCTTCATATAATAGATATCCATCATGGACACTATAATTCTTCCACTTGAATCCTTCTTGAGTACCCATTGATACTCCATCCTCACTGGAAACCCGTATACCACGATCCCCATTCTCTATGGCTTCCCAAATCTCGGAATTTGTAGGATCAAGCCTACATTTTCCTCTAATGGACTCAAGTAGCTCACTAGTGATCTGAGTAAAACTCAGTCCATTGAGCATAGGCGTATGGCTAAGTGAATCAGCCACTACATTAAACTTTCCCTTCCTATACCTAAGCTCATAATCAAACTCCTAAAGGGTCTCTGCCCATCGGGCCTTCCTACCTTTAAGGTCTGTTTGATTAGAGAGCCACTTAATGCTCTCTTGATCAAACAATATCGTGACTTTGGCACCATATAAATAATGATGCCACTTCTTCAAAGCATGGACAATTGTATACAACTCCTTCTCATAGATGGAGTAATTCTTCTGAGCTGGTTCTAGTTTCTTACTATCAAAAGCTACTAGCCGACCATCCTCAACTAGAACCGCTCCTATGGCAAAATCACTCGTATCAGTCTCAACCACAAATGGTTTATTGGGATGTGCTATATGTAAAAGTGGAGTTGTAGCAATTGCTACTTTCAATTTCTCCATACTTTTCTTCTGTTCATCTCCCCAATGAAAAGCTTTGCCTTTCTCTTTAAGCTATTCCATCATCGGGACAGCAATTTTGGCATAATTCTTGATGAATCTTTCATAGAAACCTGATAAATCTAGGAAGATTTGTAGCTCTTCCAAGTTCCTTGGATCTGTCCATTCCATAATAGCCGTTACTTTTTCAGGATCCATCTGGATTCCATCCTGGGAGACTATATGCCCAAGGTATCTAACCTCTGTTTTGAAAAATTCACACTTTGACTCCTTAGCAAAGAGTGAATTTTCCCTTAGCACTTGAAATACCTTTCTTAAGTGTTCCAAGTGCTCCTCTTCTGATGCACTATAGATCAGAATGTCATCCAAAGAGTCTACTACAAAGTTTCCTAGATAGGTCTGTAAAACACTATTCATGAGTTTCATGAAAGTGGCAGGAGCATTGGTGAGACCAAAAGGCATCACCAAAAACTCATAGTGTCCATATCTAGTCCTAAATGCAGTCTTAGGGACATCCTCTATCCTAATCCTGATCTGATGATATCCTGATCTAAGATCAAGCTTGGTAAAATACCTAGCTTGATGTAATTGATCAAATAGATCTTCCAATCTAGGCATTGGAAATCTATTTTTGATAGTTACCTTATTAAGTGCTCTATAGTCTATACATTGTCTCATAGATCCATCTTTCTTTTTAACTAGGAGCATTGGTGATGCCCAAGGTCAGTTAGTAGGTTTAATGAAGCCTTTATTTAAATAATCATGTAGTGCTTCTCAACCTCCTCATGCTATGAAGCACTAAGCCTATAAGGTGGCATACAAATAGGGTTAGTGTTAGTAACAACCTCAATGGCATGGTCAATGTCCCCTCTCTTAGGTGGTAGCCCTCTAGGTAAGTCAATGGGAAAAACATCTCTATACTCAAACATAAGATCCTTAAAACTCTTAACCACACACTCTTGCAAAAAATAATAGTAGAAAGTCATCTCCATATTTACATTCCTAGCATGAAAATATACATCAGATGAGTTGTCTATACAATGCTCCATATCATGACTATACAATAAAAACATCTCCTGTACATGTTGAGAATAACAAAGACTATACAACTCTAATGATGAAATGAGAGGTGCACTAGGTACATCTCTCTCTCCCTGAATACAAACTTTACTTCCATTCTTTTCAAATTCAAGTGTGTTGTTTTGATAGTTATGTTTAACTGTGTCTCCCAATCCCCATAGCCACTCTCTTCCTAACACAAGGTCTGTCCTCTCCATATTCATAATTTGGAAGTCCATATAATTTATATAGCCCGTCATCTTGACTTCCAAATTGGATACCATAGTATCCCATATCCTCTTATCTTGCCCTTGCATCATAGATACTATGTATTTATGTATACTAGGCTGCTCGGGAATCTTTAATTTCTTGACCAAAGCATAGTTTATAAATTTATGAGTGGCAGAGTCATCTATCATGACTCACACCATGGTCCCGTATACACTACCATGCAGTTTAACTAGGTCATGTGGTCCAAACTGCGGTGACCACAATGATTGAGTCAAACATTAAGTGTGTTGTATATCCTCGTGCATCACCTCCACTCCCTTGCAGCTAGAGCTTCCATGAATAGGAAGAGTCTGCACTAGGTGGACCTCCTTTTTCCCCTTTTCGGGGGCCGTACTAGTCTCTGGACCCTTCTTCTTTTCTTCCCCCTTTTTGAGTGGACAGTTCCACTGTGAATGGCTAGAAGACAAACACATAAAGCACAGGTTCTCTCTTTTGGCCCTCTCAAACTGATCTTTAGATAACCTAGGCCCTTGTGATCTTTGTTTTTTAATAAAAACTTTGTTTTTCCCAAAAGGAAACTTCTTCTTGAATTTAGTCGTACGAAGAGGCTTGAGGGGCTGATCCGTCTCCATAGGAGTATATTGAGGACGGTTATGGTCCTCATAGATCTATGCATACTTGATCGCCTCCTCAAACGTCTTAGGTGCATTCCTTCTGACTTCCCTCTTTATGGCTTTATCTAAGCATCTAACAAACCCTCTGGTCTTCTGGAAATCATCTAAGCCCTTAAGTTTCAAATGATCTCTCTATAGTGCGATAAGTAGACCGTAAGAGACCTAGCTCTCTGAGTAATCCTATCCCACTCATCCCAATTCCTCTCCTCCTCATTCTCAGGAAGAAACTCTTTTAGAAAAAGAGTCTCAAACTGAGTCCAATCATAAGGGATAGAGTTCGCCTCCTTAAGACTCATCCACCACTTATAAGCACGTGGGTCGAGCAAGAAATTCACCTCCAATACACGGTACTCTAGTGGGGTGCCCTTCAATTGATGCAAATCATGCCACTTTTGTAAAAAAGTGTAGATTGCATCCTTGTTCCTATCTTGATCATCCCTCATAAAGGTAGGTGGCTTCAAGTCTTTCAGGAGGGGAGCTTCCCTAGAGCTCTCTCCTTTGTGTTTACTAGGAAGAGAAGTATCTTTACTATTAATCTCTAGAGGAATAGGAGGGGTTTCTCTTTCCTTCCTAGCTAGGAAAGAGGTAACACTAGTCTCAAGTGAGATCATCTGAGACTTTAGCTGCTGTATGAGAGAGGTGATGCTACCAAGATCTCTCTCTAATTTAAGGGTTTTCTCTTTCAAGTCCACGAATTGATCATGAGTGACAAACTCATCTAAAAGTTCCTCATATGTATACTCTTCTTGATGAGGCTCTTTCTCTTCTAAGTTTTCTTCTACTTCTTGCCCTAATTCTACTTCTTCAATTCTAGAATCAAGATCATCTAGTTGTTCTTTAGATGGAGAAGTATGTTCAACTACTTGTTTTCCTTTAGAGTCCATGTTTTACTTCCCTTCCCCCGTTTTCTAACTAGAGTATGTGAAAATGAATGGAAGTAAAGCTTAAATATGCAAGAAGAAGAGAAATATATCACAAGAGCACTTCCTGTTATAAAATGAAGCTGCAAAAGCGAAATCCAAGTGATCCTTGAAGCTTTGGGTCATTGATTTTGAATCCTCGCTAGGTCCAAACAAAAATTGGAAATGTCCGGTTGGTCTGGAGTGGTTCTAATCACCAAAAACCAACAAGAACAATGCCAAAATCACATAGCAATGGCCCCAACTGGGCAAACTGAGTGAAACTGAATAACTTTTGAGATTTGACAGTGCTTGCCAATCCAAGAAATGTAGCCTAGCACCTGTACTTCAAAGATATAAAGCTATCCCAAGTGAAAATAGTGAATTTGGACACCGGATGATAAAAAACTAGGACCGGAAGTGGCCAACTAGTTCCTGCTGAAGTGCTGCAGAGAGATTTTGGTTGACCAAATCTCGTCCAAATCCAACATTGATGGTCTCTGAGCAAAGCTTAGGAGTACATCTTTGTAACCTAACCAATAATTTTGAAATCCAATATCATATGAGCAATCTATGGTGCAGAGAAGCCAGGTATAGCACGAGTAGGAAGTGGAAAAGCTAATCTTCATGGAAGGGTGACTTTGGAAGATCACAACTGAGAAATTGAAGCTTTTCAAGACAAACCCATATCCCATATCTGCAGCCCGCATTACATGTGTGTATCATGACTTAGCCAAAATCTTGATCCATAGCATCAATTTTGTGCTCCAAAGTTCTAAAAAATTTCAATCTTTTCCTAGCCTTCAGTTTGAGCTTACTGTAAATTCAAAGGAAAAGCTAGAAATGACTGCCAAAAAGCTCTCTTATCCCACATATGGTCATTTAAAACCTCTCTCTTGAGTATAAAAGGAGGAGCATGCCCTCATTGGTTGCATCTCAGAGGGGAGGTGAGGAGAAAAAGGATCTAAGCTTCTTCAATGGACAGTCAGCTTCCTTTGTCCCTGTGTTGATCACAGTAGCGTTGTCCTCTGTGTGCTCCATCTGCAGCCATCCCTTGGCCTCTGATACCAATGATATATTACTCTGAGGACCCTCCCATTTTCTTATCGAACTCAGCTCTGCACAATTCCCAAGACGGGTTCGTCCTTGTTCGAGGCTCTTAGTGATGGAGATTAATGGATTCCTTTTTCTGCCCAGTCGTGTGCGTCTAATATATAATCTTCTCTCATTAAAATACCCACAACTTTATTTTCTCATGGCCTCTCACATGAGTGCCACTTAGCACCCATGTGAGTATCCTACTCAATGTATCTAAGAGGTGGTTCACACCTCTTACTCAGAACCAATGAGTAGTACTCCATGTTACAATTTTCCTTTTTCATTTCTACATAGAGATGACCAAAGTTGTACATGTTTTTGTCTCATAGGCCAATTTTGACCTTTGGAAAACGTTAATAAAACTTCTTCTTCTTCCTCTTCTTCTTCTTCTTCTTCTTCTTCTTCTTCTTCTTCTTCTTCTTGTGTGGTTCTCTACAAATGCAAAATGCAGAGAACTCTTCTCAGGAAAATGTTTCTGCAGTTTGAGTTTGTGAGTAGACCAATAGATAGCCCCATCAGTAGACCAAAAAAAAAAATTAAAATAAAAATCTTTGAAAAATCTGGAGAGTTTCATGGCTCCATATGCATTGTGGTACAGTGGGTTCAGTCACTAGCGTAATTCGCAACCTAATTGATAGTCGAGAAAGAAAATAAAAATAAAAATAGAATTTTGAAAATTTGCCAATTGGTAGACCTGTTTAGATCCAAGTTAGAGAGTGCATCAGTAGTTATGAAACAAAAAATCACGCATGATAAATTTTGATGATTGGATCGTTCTATCGATGCATGCATTTTCCCTCATACTTTTTTTAACATCGATCGGATTTTGTTGAAATGCAATTGAGCCTTCAACCACTCAAAAGAGGTAGTCACACTTTGTAAAATGGATTCCAGTTTATTAGTCCTATTGACAAGCTTGCTATATTGTTTATGAGTAATGAATTCATCATAAAGCTCTATATCTTGGACTAGATCCTTCATCATAATTTCATCTTCAACATGTTGTGTATTTTTAGCTTTTGAATTGGGATAAATTTGCATAGTGTCTTCTACTTAGAGTCAAATTGAATATTGACTTAATATGTACATATTGTTCTTATAAAGATGGAAACCAATTTTACAAACAAGATGAAGTAGAAAGAATACAAGTACACTTTCCTATTGGAAATGCTTTCCAAAATCAATCAAAACTCTTGATGAAGTTTCCGAGAGCTAATTAGATCCTTTCTAGTCTTCATCAGAGGATAAAAATATCCCATTTGTGTTGAACACTTCAAGGAAGGAAAATACGTGCAAGAACTCTTTAAATGTGGTTTAAAAAATATCCAAAAACAAAGTCATCTTTGATTTTTTTTTAATGGATTTCTTGTCAATCCTCACTAGAACTACAGAAGTTCAGAAACCCCTAGAAAAGACCTCCAATAAACCATAGATAGTGAGAGAATGAAATTGGCTCAAGCACAAGTCAGTAGCCCCTCGCTAGTACTCATGGAGTTGAATTGAGAATGATTTCTAGATGGAACCTAAATTCTTTATATTTTTTGAACGCCACAAAACAAGAATCATCCATTACAAAAAAGGAGGATCAACGATGATGTTCTAGTGTTAAGATTCAATCTTTCGAAGGTAGATGGATCCCCAGAGATTCTTGTTATGGATATCTTTTCTCCTTGACCCAAGGTTTTGATAGAGGCTTAATCCTTGATTATAGATGGAATTTTCTTATGCATTTTTTATGGCTTAGAGAAGTCTTGTAATGAACTATAGGAGATTTGAACTCACAACCTCCCAGCTAGGAGTGTGATGGGCTAACCACTTGCCCCAAAAGTCATGGTTCAAGATTAGTTCCTAATCCTCCCTCTTAGGGTGTGGTTTAACCATCTCCTTCCTATCATTTCTTCAGTCTAATGTCAGGGGAGCACTAGATTGTGCTCTCTAACTACACTAGATGAGATTTTGGAAATATACTTCTGATTACAAAAACACCCACTATCACTCCAGCACAATGGCAAGTACCAAAGTGAGGAGCTTCACCTCATAAATGTCAATCCGTGGAGACGTAAAGACCGGTATGAAAATCATGAGCAAGTGATGGCATAAGTGTGTGAGTGAAAGCACACAAGCATGCACACACATACACACACGAACACAAAGTAAGAGCAAAGAGTGGAACAATGGAAGGACTTCAATTACAAAAGAGTTCTCTTACAAAGTTGAAATCTACAACAAGATAACCTCAAAAATGATCTCTCCAGACCTTTTTATAGTTTTTGAAGTGGTTTTGGCCCTGTTCAGACCTAGTGTCTGGCCTAGTTAAAAAATAGGTTCCAAGACTTATTTGGGGGCCCAAATGGAGTCTAAAAATTATGAAAATTGGTAGGGTGATACTTCTAATACTCCTCAAGCTCAAGGACTCCTCGGCTTGAAAAAATTGGAGTTGCAAATATGAAAAATGGTATTTACAATGGTTTTTAGTGATAAAAATCACTATTTTTATAGGGATTTCTTTTGAAAATTTGATATGTGCTTCTTGTAGCTCCCTACATTCTCCTTCTTCTTGTGTGTCCACTTCCTTGATGTGCTTCCATGCTTGTGCTTGACCTTGAGTGTCAACACTCCCCCCCTCTAGAGTCTGTCGTCCCTGACAGTCCCTTGTTGTAGTGGTTGTTCCATATTGAGAGGTAGTGTATGTCCCATATCAACAAGAGTAGTCCATCTTCCAACTGTAGCGTGGTCGATTGTCTGGTTCTTCATTTTGCCACTGCTAGCTCTTGCAAGTTGTAGTCCCTTTTTATGTACGTCTTCCTTATATTTGAGCTGGATGGTGCATTTGTGAGCTTTCCAAAACTCCTAGTTGCTCAAAGGAGGTGGGCAATGTTGATTATGAGCAACTCTCGATGGTGGATTGCTTCCTTGCTCTTGTTGTTGTCACCTTGATGTCATGTGGTTCTTCCAAAGATGGCTTTCATCGTTTTCATGCCAAGTACTTGTAGCCCATAATGGATGATGGGTAAGTGCATTAGTGCATGGGTTGAACAAAATATGTGCCTTGTGCATGGCCTTGTAACCTGGCCCTATGTATGCATACTTGGAAAACGCATGGGAAGAAGTATGGTGCAAGAGATTGGGTCTTGAGCAAAGTGCTCAAGGGTACACTGACAAAGAGGTTTCCTAATCTATCATGGTTATAGTGTTGTTGAAGCATACACGTCTTACCAAGGTGAAAGGTCTGTCGATCTTCACCTCTTTGTGTTGTACTTCCATCATAGTGTTTGACCATTGTCTTGTCATTTTTGTTGATGGATGTCCTTGCAGATGGTCCACTGATGAGCTTCTTCAAGCACACAGTCTTGTTCATTTTTCTTTCCTTTTTTTTGGAACAATGGCAGAAAACAAGAAGAAAGAGGTTAGTATCAAGAAAATCTTTTACATGTGGAAATTGTGTCTCATGTGCCTGGGGTTCTCAATTGTGTCTATGCATGGCCGTGTAATGTGGCCCTATATTGATGCATACTTTGGAAATGCATGACTTGGATGGTGCAAAAGACAAGCTTATGCCAAAGGCACATCGTTGCTGCACATCGAGGCTTTAAATGTTGTTGGTGGACATTGATGCATTCTTTCTTGGAGGTAGCCAGTGGATCTTGAAATGATGTGATAAGTCGATGGTTAAATGAAAACTTACCATTCCTCCCTGTAGGGATCCATTTGAAACCAAGGTTGTTCTACATAGAGATTTTCTTGGGCTTCGTCATCTTTGGATGTTTACTTGAATTTTTTATCCCTTATGGTTGGCTCTTTGATTTGGGGGGTGCTACTGATGGTTTTGGCTTCCAAACCCATATCCTTGTTGTCTGTCTTCTTACTATTGTTGGAGAGTCGAGTTTATCTTCTTGTGGTCTTTGTGCTCGATTCTTATCGTTTTCTCTTCTTGGCTTCTTTGGTGAGACCTTTTGCATGGTGGAGAGCATAGGCCTTTGCACGTGTAAGAGTGTCTTGGGCACCCACATATGTGATTGTCCTTGTTGAACTGCAACTAATTTCTTAGGCACACAAATTTGTCGGAGGCCTTCTCATTGAGCTGGTCGTGGTTGCTTGGTTCTTGGCTTCGCATGATTGGCTTTCTTGGGTGGGAATTGTGTTGGCAAGGTAGGGGGTTGCTCTCCTTTTCATACCTAGATTTGCTTTATGCTCGGAACTACTTTACTCTTGAAGGCTCTTTGTATATTTGATATACCGGTTGTCTTGTGTTGTTTCGCTTGCTTCTGAGGTTGAACTACTATGGATGCTTTACTCTTCAAAAAAGAAGGAGGGCCTGCTTGCCTTTGCAACTATCCTTCCATGATTGAATCCTTCTAGATCATAGAGCTTTTGACACATAAAACATCTTGTTCGTGAAGATTAGTCTTAGAGGAACTACGAGAGTGTGTGGTGCCATGATCTGTGAGCATGCAGTTCTTTAATTCTAATGCAATGCATTGTTCATGTACCCAAACTTGAAGAAGATGACTTCTTAGGTTCAACTTGACTGCATGGTCATAAATCCAATCTTGACCCAAGACAAGGGGTTGTGTAAGGTCCTCATCGTGACACACTAGCATGTTGGCTTTTATTGGGACATCTTGAAGGTAGATAGGAGGTCCACCTCGCCCAAACAAGGGGTTTCCACACCTCCCAAACCTATGAGATAGGCTTCTATGGGCTTGATGTTCAATTATAGGTCTTGGTAGTATGAAAGTCTAACTGCACTAGTTGTTGCACCTGAGTTAACCAATGCTCTCACAGTCCTTACACTCTTTCCTTGTCCTACCTCTATAGTCACAAAGGGGTGTCGGTCAATTATTTGAGAAGTAGGTATGCCCGATTTTTGGCACATGTCCATGTGATATTTTGGGGCTTTCGGGTTGACATCTAGGCCTAGTCGCCTTAACTTATTTCTCCTGATGCGCTCTCTCGCCTCGGCTTGTGCTTCTTCTCTAACCCTCAACTCTTCTTCTTTTCGCGTCTTAGATGTGTTGAGTGTCATTAAAATATCCTCTGTAAGAGGTTCTTGATAGAGCTTGACTCGACATCCACTAATATAGTTCGGCAAGATGTCACCTTCTAGAGTGGCCAATTGAATCGCACTGATAGTGGAAATTCTATTAATGATCATGGGTCCATATCCTCGTTTCTCCAATTTGCAGGCATGCTGCTTTAGTGTATAAACCAACACTAGATCTCCTTCTTTCAATCCTTTATCCTTGATGTGTGCATCAAAGTATGCCTTTTGTCTTTTCTTTGCAACATAGATGCCTGTTGCTGCTCGTAGCCTCATCTCACCTACGCATTCTAGTATCCTAGGAGACAATTCATGTCCATTCCACTCATGCTCTTGTCCTACTCTTAATGCAGGGATTAGGAAGTCCAATGGTAGCACACCATTCTATCCGAAGACCATCTGAAATGGGGTAGCATTGAGCATTGTTTTGTAAGCAACTCGGTAAGCCCAAACAACATGATGGAGTTGTTTGTCCCAATCAGAGTGTTTATTATTTACCAATTTTGTCAATACATTACATAGGATCTTATTCATGCTCACGACTTGTCTGTTAGCTTGTGGATGATAGGGGGTAGACTTCTTATGTATCACCATGAATTCTTGAAGGAGATTTTCAATGACTTCGTTCAAGAAGTGCGCACCTCTATCACTACCTAACTCTATTGGTAATCCATATCTGGTGAACACATTCTCGAATAAGAACTTAGTCGTCATGTGAGCATCATTCTTTGTCTTGGCTTTTACTTCTACCCACTTGGTAAGGTAATTGGTGGCTATAATAATGTATTCTGCATGGGAGTTTCTAGCTAGGGGATTAATAGGACCTACAAAGTCTATACCCCACTTTGAGAATGTGTGTCCTCCCATCATTGGTCTCAAAGGCATCTCATCTTTTCTTATCAGATATTGTGCATGTTGGCATGTGTCACATTTCTTCACATAAGTATGTGCATCCATATGAAGAGTGGGCCACCATAGTCCTGAGAATAGAATGGTCTTGATTACTCTGTCAGGCCCAAAGTGTCCACCTACAACACTGCTATGTGCAGTTTCTAAGACTTTCAAATAATCTGATTCATGAACGCACAATCTTAAATAGCCATCTTTGCCTCTTCGGTATAGGTTATCGCCTACTAAGGCATATTCTTTAACCTCTTGCTCCATGCTTCGTCTTCTTGCTAGACTAGCCTCATTTGGTAATGTTCCTGATCTCATTAATTCTACCAATGGAGCACTCCAATCTGGAATTAATGACACATGATAAAGGGTGGCATGCTCCACTAGGGGTCTCTCCTGGCACACTGGACAATTCTTAATCCACTCGTGTATTTCTTTGTCCATGCTAGGCCAATACACCCCTAAGCATTTTAGATTTTGCAATATTTGTTGTTTATTAGAATAGTGATTCCCTAGCAATCCCTCGTGGGCTTGTTGCATCCAACTACTATGTTCATCATCCTCGACACAACAAGATAATACACCCTCCGTATCTTGTTTATACATGCTTCCTGTCACTATTTGATATTTTTGTGATCTTAAAAGTTCTTCTTTGTTTGTTTTCACATTCTTATTTGCTAGTCTGAAGGTTAGGACAGGTACCAACTTATTTGCCCACTTAGGAAAAACTTCTAAATTGAAGATATAAGCATCGGGGCTCTTCGTTCTCCTCAATGGTTACTACAATTTTTTTGGTCTTTTCTTTGTTATCATATGATTCTCCTATGATGGCCTCTCTCTCAGGCATTCGTACCAAAATTTTCCAGTCTTCACCTTCATATTTCTTGAAATTTTCTGGTACCTCAAACAATGGTTCCTCCTCTTCTTGTTTTTCTCCTTTTCTTTTCTTTTTCCTTTGACCTCCACTTCCATCTTTTGAATTTATAGTTTTAATGCTTGTGAGAGGTTCTTCTTCTTGTTGGTTAAATACTCCTAGATCTTCTAGATAGTGCTTTTCTGAATTAAAGCAACTATCCATTACAATGGACTCCAGATCATCATCATTTTCTTCTTCTTCTATGACATCACTAGGATCACATTCTTCCAACAAGGGCAGACACATGAACACTGAGATGTCATAACCCTCCTCATCACAATGAGGTGTCCATTGTTCTTCATTGACTACAATGTCCATGGTAGCTAAGATTTCTGCCCAATCGTGAGGCTCAAATTCCTCATCTGGAAATATCATCGATGTATAGGCTGGGTCTTCAACTGGTCTATCTCTTGGGAGATTTCCTTCTTCTCTTGCTTTTAGGTGCTTTTCCTCTTTGTCTGCGACCTTGCACATCCACAAGTGAGTATCTTCATGCAGCCATGATAGATTAGGTGAACTTCCAGAATGCACAGAGATAGAATCTTCTTTCGCTTTGTGGATAGGATTCCATTGTAGGGGTGGTACATCTTTGAAGGTGTAATCCTTCAAATTGACCTTGGTGGTGACCCCTAAGTGTTGTAAGTACAAGGAGTTGGTTCCCCAATCCTGTACTATTTGCAATTGTCCTAGGAAGGGTCTTCCTAGGATCATCTCGTAGACATTATTTTTCTCAAAGTCACATATAGCAAATGTGTGTTCAAACTCTACACCACAAGTGGTTAGAGTTATCCCTTCGAGCAATCCTAGAGGTCTTTCAAAATGACCATCTACCATTTGAAGCTTCATTCTAGTTGGCCTTAATGTGGGTTTGCCCCATCGCTTCCACAAGGAGGTGGTTGTAATAGCAACACCAGCACCTGAATCTCCGATTGCTTTGGTTGTGTAACCATGGTAGGTGATCAGAAGATACGTATTACCTTCTTCACCTTCACTCATGTCCCCTATCTTGTCTAGAGGTATCTCTGGTACTTTCTGCTTCAAGCCTACTTTTGCCATATTGGAATGAAGTTGTGGAACCTAATCCTTCACATGATTCCATAGCTCAGGTTTTGCTTTGAGCAGCTCTTCTACAGTGAGATGACATTGAACCTTAGTGTTCTTCATGACGTCAGTGTTTCTTGGAACCATTGAGTCTTCATTTCTTACCAATATTGTGGGAGCTTTGATCTGAAGAGATTCAGATTCCCATGGGCCTGTGAATTGAGGCAACTCTTGTAAAGAATTAGATTCAAAATCTAATCTATCATCTTCTTGTTGCTCTACTTGGTCTCCATAAATAGATGGAATGTCTTGGGGAAATTGATTGTGAAGATCATCAATTTCAAGAATAGGAGGGGGATTACCCTTCTCCTTGGCCCATTTTTCTTCTTGTATTTCCCACAAAAACTCTTGAGAGTATTGTTGAATTGAAAGAGGTGCGCCCTCATCCACGGAATCAGGAACATAAGCTTTCATTGGTGGTAAGCCTTCTCTTTCAATAATTGGTAGAGCCTGTGGAGGTAAAGAAACCTGGGGCTTGTTTACCAACTGCTCTAATCTTTCTAGTAAGAACTGGAAATGTAAATCTGGCTTGAGAGAGTTTGTCTGATTGAACTTTTGACTAGTCTCGAGCATAGATTGAGCTACTTCTACCATTTTCATGCACATTTTTGTCCGTTCAATCTCTAAATCTACTCTAGGGTAACTCTTGTCCAAGTTTGCAGTTTTTGGCCCTTCTTGAAGACGAGCTTGGTAAGCCTTGAACATCATGTCCAAGCCTTCTGGGGTTGGATCTGCAAGAACAAACCCTCGTTGTGGTCTATTTACAATGGGTGGTGGGATGGGATGAGGTGGTGTGGATGGAGCTTCGACATGTGAGGGGCTTTGAGATGCAATGTCTTCTATTTTTGTTTTCGTATCCTTTAAGCTTTCTTCTAATTTGGATAGCTTTTTATTCCGCTTGCGATTGGTTCTTTCCCTGGTATCCTTCCAAGTTCTTGTTTTCCTCTTACTAGGCTCTCCTGATTCGCTTGACTCTGATTGTTCAGATGGTTTTGCTTGTTGTACGGCTTCTGCCCTAGTAACTGCCTGTACAGGAGCCACATTACTGCTACTTGAACATGAATTTGCCACTAAGCCTACCACATTGATGGGTGTAACCTTGGGTTCACTAGAGGGATTCTTGGGACACTCTCTCGAAAGATGTTTCTTGCCGCACGCAGGACAAAAGCCTTGTATTGTGATGTTTTGTCCTTGTCCCAGAATCGGTGATTGGGGACATTCACGAATGAAATGTTCACCCTGACATCTAAAACATGGTCCTCTAGGGGCTTGTGGTCTTACTTGTCTCACTTGGGGCCTGGGTATGGAATTCGTATACGTGACATTGGAGTATTCTGGCTCCCAGTTTTGTTCCATAGATGGTGCCTCATATTGATAAGAATAAGCCTCACTATGCCCTGGTGACTCTGTGTAATAAGCTTGTGGACTATCTTCATGGGAGTAGTCTGAACTATGAGCATGAGAGTCATTTTCTTAGACAAATGCGGTTAGTGGTACCAATGCTCTATTAAGGTTCTCCTCTACCATTGCATACTTAACTGGAATCACATTATCAAGAGCTAGTGGTTGGTTTCCTAGGATTGGTTGTGGCCTATATGGTGCCTGATATTGTTGTTGCGGCCTATAATATGGTTGTTGGTATTGATTCTGATACCTGCCCTGATGGTATGGTTGTTGATAATTTTGTTTGATAGCATGCCTATTGTAGGGACAATCTTGAGCTGTGTGGTTCGTGTATTTTCTCTCAATAGTGCAATATGGAGCCTTAGGGTTCCCTTGGGGTTGAGCAATCATCGGGCAAACATTTCTCCTCCATAGTTGTAACATCTCTTCAATGAGGTGACCCTTGGTGGTTGTCTATTTTGAACTCCTAGCTTTTTGGCAACCTGCTTGGCTATCTCATCTATCTCATTGGAGGCTCTAGAGGTATGACTAGTAGAACTATCAGAATCCTTGTAGAGTTTGGATAGTCCAAACTCCTCACCCAAGTTGTCTTCTATGGCAATACATATCCGCACACACTCTTCTATGGATCTAGGCTCTTTCAAGTACACATATGACCTTATCTTGGTGCTTAGCAAGCCATCTAAAAACAAGGCCACTTGTTTGGCTAGTGTGGGTAACTCTGGCATAGGGCATCTTTCTAAGTACTATCTAAACCTTCTTCCTGCAAGTCGCACTATTTCCTGGGGGGTATGCTTGAAGCTATGGATCAAGGATGATGTGTTATGCCTGATGCCACTCCTGGAAAATTCTACAATAAATTCTTCTAATAGTTGCCCTATGTTTCGATAATTGCAACTATTCAGGGGTTGGAACCAAGCTAAAGCAGTGCCCTTGAGAGTCAAACCAAATGCCTCGAACTGAGTGAACAAGTCCTCAACCTGTTCAGCAATTAGCACTTGTTTGAATTCAGCCACATGATCAGAAGGGTCTCCAAATCCATCAAAATATTTCTTCATTGCCTTAACCACTTGAGAACTTCTAAGGGTTCTTGAGTGCTCTCGGGGTCTAGGCAATGGAAAATCATGTTCATCTCTTTGATGTTTATGTGCTCGGTGTCTCTCTCTTTCTAGTCTTTCACCCTCATGTCCTGATCTGAGTTGATTTGTCTCTACCCCTAGTGTGTGCAAAGCTTACCTCAGGTCTCTCTCTGGTTCTTTCCCTCTTTGTTTCATGATCCTTGGATGATGCATCTCCTTGGATACCATGGGAAACACTAGATCTTAGTGGAGGGAAAATTGATTCACCCTGCCAATTGTATGCATGCTTATCATGCTCTGTTACCAAGAATATTTTCTCCAATGTGTTATCTAGATAGAAAACATTGCCTGGTATCTCAGGATCTTTGAATTCATAGATGGTAACTATTGGGCTAGGATGATCTGGCTTGAATCTCCAAATCGCTTCGTCCTTTTCTCCATTCAAGAATAGTTCTATGCTTTTGTTATCTTGAGGAATCCACTCTAGAGCGAGCACTCTGGTCAAAACAAATTTTCCTCTAGGATTCTTGGGTTCTTGTCCTAGGTCTCCTTGCTCTAGGTCTCCTAGCTCGTCCTCAAGAATGATATTTCCACACTCATCTGTCACGTCAAGTAAGATGGTGACCACATACATGGTTCCTTCCTTATCAATGTATGACCCCGCTTCGAACTTGACCACTGGGTGTTCAAGTCCAAAGGGTTGGTCTGGATTTTTGAGTTGGACCACTGATCGTCTCAGCCACCCTCATAGATACGTGCACCTAATTGGTTGGTCCTGACATACTCCAATTGTGTCTTATAAGGACCTTCTGATGTATGTAAATAGGCAGTGCCTGAACTATGTGTGGGTCTTTCCATGCTAAAAGACATTTCTGAGTCACTTGTTTATGAACTTAGTGTCTAGGGATAACCACTTAGTTGTTGTGCCCAAGACTTATTTGTATGGTTGACACTAGCCTCAGAAGATCTAATGCTTTGTCTATCCTTGCATAAGTGTCTGCCAGATCTCAGGTTCATAAGCCTTGTCTTCTAGTCCCAAGGTTCTCTTGTGTTGCTCAAAATCCTTTGGAACTCTTTGGTTTCCTAGTCCACCTGAGGGTCAACTTCAAAATACTATATCCCCACAAGCTTTCCAACAAACCCAAAATCACAGCAAATGGATTTCTTATGAGAAAGTTATGCCAATTCAAGGTTCTAGGGGTTAAAACAGAGAAATAGGATCTATTTGGGAGCTCAAAATAGGCGATACGATACCAAATTTTCATGATATGATACGTTTGTTTTACATGATACCACTACAGACGATACCACCTTAGACGATACAATACCACTGAGGTGACTGCGATCGTGATACCAACTTCCACGATATGATACTACTATCTGCATGATACGATACCAAGATAGCTAACGATATGATACTTGATTGGCTCACGATACGATGTCGAAAAGAAGGAGGTCGTGGCGGGAAGCCGGCGCGTGGGGTTGGATCAGGCCCCGCTCTGGTGCGTCGTTCCCGCTGTCCTGCGAGCGGCGTCTGCGCGCTGGGCGCCTCACCTGTGCTCTCCGGAGCGTGCGCGATCCTCGTAGGGCCCCTTGCCCCTCGGAAGTGTCGTGACGTGGGATCGTGGGCGTCGAAAAGAGACGATGGGGGTACCGCAGTGATACACGGAACGCAAAGGAAGCTCAACGATACGACAGAAATGAAATGAAGTCTACCAATAAAAATGAATGATACAATACAGGCCGCTACAGTGCGGGCCGACGGTACAATAAAAGCCGCTATAGTGCGGTGCAATGATACAATATGAAAAGCCGCCGCTACAGTGCGGGCCGGCTAGTATCTACTCTAGATCCCTCGCTACAATGCGAGAAATCACCCACGGGATTCCGCTTCGGTCTTCACAGTCCAAGCTTTTCTTCAGGTCTTCGATCCGCTCTTTATTTCAGGTACCCTCAGCAGTAGCCTCCCTTCTCTTTACTTCAGATAATCAGAAACCGCAATAACCTGGAGGTGACAATCCACGAGCAAGATCCACGGGGTAGGGTACTCTTTTCTTCAATCCTCAATCACTTAATATGCTTCATAGACCTGCGTGAACCTGTAGGAAGTTCCACAAGAAAGACCACGGGGCAGTCATGTTAGTATAATCAAACATACTTAGAAAAAAATCATCTCTTTAATAAATTAATGTTCATCTTATGAAATTAATTAACAAAACAATAGTACTCATTAAAAAAAATGGAATCTCTTTGTCTTTGAGTATTTATAAGTTTACAGCAACTCAGATGATGGTTTTTCCATGTGAAAATTGCATGTCTACTGGTATGACAATCATATTTACTAGAATGATTTAAAGCTTTAATGGAATTGCTCAATCTCCATGAAAGAATGGTAATCATATCATAATGTGAAACTCTCCATATATCCTCATAATACCCTATCATTTTGAACTCACCATATGCAATGGAAATTTTTGTAACTAGTTTTTTCATATTCCCTTAGCATTTTGCCACATATTCTAGAACCTTTGAATTTAGTACGGATGCCATACATAACTATAAATCTATGTGGCATATTTTCAATTCGATAATCAAAATAATGATGGACTCTTTTTACGTTCATTGCTCTGACATAGGTTCGTTTAATCACATCTTTATTTCTCTCATGTGCCTCCTTATTGAGTTATCGCCTCTTCTCCCATCTCTCTGTTTCTCTCTCCGGCTTTTTCTATGCCATTTTGACGCCTCAAATTGTGCATCTCTCTCTCTCGAACTTCCCTCTCTCTCTCTCTCTCTATTTCTTTCTTCTCTCTCTCTCTCTATATCTGTCTTCTCTTTCTCTCTCTATTTCTTTCTTCTCTCCCTCTCTCTCTTCCACCGACTCTCTCTCTCTCTCTTTCCACCGACTGTCTCTCTCTCTTTCTCTCTCTCTCTCTCTCTCTCTCTCTCTCTCTCTCTCTCTCTCTCTCTCTCTCTCTCTCTCTCTCTCTCTCTCTCTCTCTCTCTCTCTCTCTCTCTCTCTCTCTCTCTCTCTCTCTCTCTCTCTCTCTCTCTCTCTCTCTCTCTCTCTCTCTCTCTCTCTCTCTCTCTCTCTCTCTCTCTCTCTCTCTCCCCTCCAGCGGCGCGCGTGCTGCTGCCGTGGGAGGAGGGAGAGAGAATCTCTCCCTCTCTCTCTCTCCTCTAGCGGCGCGCGTGCGCGTAGCCGTGGGAGGGGGGAGAGAGAGTGTCTCTCCCTCTCTCTGACTCTCTCAATTCCACACAGCACCCCGCACGTGAAGTGCCAGCCGCTCATCTCTCTCTCTCTCTAGCGACGTATGTGGCGGGCACACTCTCTCTCCTACGCCGATATTGTGCAGGATGCAACCAGCATTCAAAAACACCATGGGCATACTCACAGGCATCATCTCTTCTACAACTACCCTTTCGAAAATCAGGACATGGAACACAGCTATAATGGAACCTTCTGGGGTCTCTCCGGCGTGCCGATCCTGCTACCTCTCAAAAGGTTTTTCTCTAAGATCGTAGGATAGATCAATGTTCAGGAGCCCAAAAGGGCGGGAGGAGCAAGAAAATTGTCCCCAACGTACATTCACAGGAGTACCTCGCTCCCTTTCTCTCCACCGCAACATCGTAAAGTATGTGCAAGATGATAAAACATAAATGATCAAAAATGAACGAGGAGCATACCTGTAGGAAGTTCCACAAGAAAGACCACGGGGAGGAACAAATGAGTTTGGGCACCTATTTATAGGCCCCTCCCTAGGACTTCCTTCTAGAATGTTCCCACCTCCTCAATTAACTTTCTAATTTCGGCGGTATTTTAATTTTCCCATAAACTATGGTTTCGGTTTCACACTGGATATTTACAATTTAATGGTTTTTTAGGGTTTGGCCTACCGAAACCGCTATTTCCAAGGGTCCCGCCTAGGGTTTTTGGCTGGGAAAATTTAGCGTTTACTCACAATTATCTCAGACTTGCCGATTCACGAGTTTATTTACAAATTCAACTTAAATTACAAGGGTTTCCAAGGGTTCAAGTCCGGTTTTCATGGGGTAAACTCAGGTTTTCAGGGGTTTTGAAGGATCAAGCCTAAGTTTTTATGGATCTAATATCAGTTATTTATATACAGGGGTCTAACACACATCTCAAACTTATTTCTGCATCACACAATCAATTAATTCGGCCAAAATATGTACAAAATATACCACTCTCTCGATCAAAACATCACACAAATCTCATAAAATCTATGAACTTTGAAAAAAAAACTAGTGCACACTCCCTGCGGGATTTCATCCCGACATTCGCCCCCGCTAAACCTGCACATCGTCCCGATGGGCCAACCTGCAAGATCCAACAGAAGAGTATCAGGGTTCTTTTAAAGTCTCTTTACACTTTTTATGCCTTTGTTAAATCATGATCTCATGCAATCATGCAATCTTTTATAAAGATTAGTATGAATTTCAAAAAATTAAGTAGATTCAAGCTTCACAAACATCATACTATGTTTTTGCGTCTGTAATCTGACAAGTAATCACATGAATAAATCGTAGGCTTTCTAGATCTTTTGTTTGTTCAACTGGTTCAGATTCAACTGCTCATTCTAAGTACTAGCATATACATATGTTTCTACTAACTCAGTTTGTAGAATATACCTTGATCCCCACTATTTATCTCCTACTTGTCCAAATCTCCATTAGATCTTTCTTTCTTTTTCTCTTTCTTTTTCATTTTTCTTTTTCTTTTTCTTTTCCTCTTCATCTCAGCTCAGCATTTCTTTTTCCCTTTTAATTTTTCACAAATCGGCCTATGTCGAAATCGGGTGTGACTCATGGACTTGTCCACCCGGCCAAGTTTGTTCCACCTGTCTACCGACCCGGCATAGTGCACGACATACACAACGTCAGCCCTGCATGAAATCGACGTCAACTCGTGGCTCTGACCACCCGATCAGAGTGACTCCACCCGCCTACCGACCCATACAGGTGCATGACAACAGATAGGTCAGGCCTATGACGAAACTAGCTACGGCTCGTGGCCTTGATCACCCGACCAAGGTGGTTCCACCCGCCTACTAGCCCATCGTAGCGCACCAACAACATACACGCACATATAGGCTGGCATGAGTATGAATGTTTCTTTATAAATCATGATCCATATGGAGGTAAGATCTCGCAAGAAATAAATACTATGATCCAAAGTTTCCCACTCACTAAGTGTTCAAATCAATCAGCATATACATGCACTCGGTCTAAGCATGTCATCACATTCCCAAGCTTTCACTCCCAAAAGTCTCTAGTCCACTAACTGAACCTATTCATATAATTCCTAGTCGCTCATGCTTCATGCAAACCCATAATAGATATTTGGTATCTTCATTCTACATGATTTTCATAAACTCATACATATCTCTATCACACGAATCAATGCAATGCATATGCTTCTATCAGAAAGAAAACAAAACTTAAATCAGAAACGTTTCACCTGGTCATTTTTCTTCGTTTTGATCCAGCTTTTCTTTATCTTCATGGTCTATCATTCTTCATCAATATCAGCCTTAACGTCATCAGTTCCCTCCAGAAGTTCTTGCTCAATCTCATAATCCGCTTCATTTCTTTTCTTGAATAATTTTACCCTCTTTCCTGCAATCAAAGATCTCAAAGGAGTATTGTCTAACTCACGAAGTGCATACGTACCATTTTCAAACACAGACGTAACCACATATGGCCCAAACCATCGTTTGGTCAATTTCTTCTTAGCATCGTACTGAGTATCGAATGTACTGTCGTACACCAATACCCAATCATCTATCTCAATCCTACGTGGTCTCAGTCGATGGGTTTTGTCAAAATAGATCTTATTCTTTAGTCTTGACTCCTTTAACTTTTGGACTGCTTCTTTCAACTTTTCATTTCCTTGTTCTAACTGCTTTATTCTTAATGATAATAACTCTTCTCTTGTCATACCATCATTCCATGAGAGCGTCAACCATGTCACTATCTGAGTCTGGATGGGGAAGACTGGTTTCTGACAATACATCAATTCAGCAGGCATGAAACCTGTGGATCGAGTGTAAGTCATCCTATCAGCCCATAACGCGAATGGAAGAAACCTAGGCCACTGCTTGATGTCATCGCTGCAAGCCTTAGAGATCGCCTTCACAATGGAAGGGTGACCTCTCTCGATTTTTCCATTTGCCTCTAGATTATAGGCAGTGGTGAGAGACAATCGAATTCCATGACGATCAAAGAACTCTTTTGCCTCTCTCGCATCCAACTCTCCCCTGTCCGCAACCACTTTCTCAACATATCCGAATCTTGAGATCACTTCTTCTAAAAGGAATTTGCATACATTATAAGTAGTCTTCGTACGAAGAGCTCGACCTTCCACATGGTTGGTCAAGTCCTCTCTAGCAAGTACAATGTATCTCATCTTATCTATCCCTTTGGGCATGGTTACAAGGTCGACCACCCACTTGTAATGGATACAAGGAGGGTAAGTCGGATGTAACGGGTCTCTGTGCCTAACTGATGAATGCACTTGGCATGTAGCACAAGTGTCTACAAAACCTCTCACACTTACATAAATCCCTGGCCACCAGTAAGCTTCCCTAATCTTCTCATATGTGGCATAAAATCCTTTGTGACCTGCCCATAAGGTCTCATGCATCTCTCTCATAACTTTGCTCTGAAGACTCCTTGAACTCAATACTCTCTGTGGACACTTCACCTTGCCTTTAGCGTGTCGCCAAATAAGCCCATCCTTCAAGAAAAAGTTGTAAGACTTTTTCCTGATGGATCTATACTTATTTGTGGACCAACTGGGGGAAGGTTTCAGAGTACTCAGATATCTTCCAATATCTCTCCACTCGCCATCACACTCACTCTCACGGAACTGCTCATAAACATACACCAATGGATCATATCTTATCATATGTATATCCTTTTCTACCTCATCATCATCATCAGACTCATCATCGAATTTTGCTCTTGAAAGCATATCGGCCACTGTATTCAACTTCCCAGCTATGTGTACAAATGCAGGGTTTATAAACTTTATATAAGAGATCCATCTAAGCATAGCAATGTCCGGAGATGAACAATTTGCAATCATACCAATCAGTGGAAGACAGTCGGTCTCAACTATCACATTTGCCCCAATGAAATACTCTTTATCGCTCTTTAAAGCAGTCACTAATCCCCATAACTCTCTCTTAATCTGTGGATATTTTCTTTGGGTATCATGTAGGATCTTAGCACCAAAGCGCACTGCATATATCTGCCCCTCATCATCATCTTGCCCTATGACCCAGCCTATGCCAATAGGACTGGTATCAACGGTCAAAATGATAGGTCTCTGACCTGAATAGTCAACACGCTTCAGAATCGGAGCTTCAATTAGCAGTTGCTTTAGTTTACGCATAGCTCTCGACTGTTTCTCTGTCCATACAAACTTCTTTCTCTTTCTCAAGAGATCATATAAGGGGTTCGCAACGTGAGCAAAGTGAGGAATCCATATCACATAGAATACACAAGCTCCTAGAAACCTTCTCACCTCACTGACATTACGACACACTTCAGAGATCCTGCTAATGGCCTCAACTTTCTACGGGTACGGCTTGCGGCCATAATGTCCACACAGATGTCCTACAATGAGGACCTCATCGATGCCAAAAACGGATTTCTCTAAAGAAAGTGTTAGCCCCACATCTTCAAACCTCTCAAAGATCTTCTCACACTCAGCAATATGGTCACTCACAAACTTTCTACATCCTGAAGCATCTAAACTCACATCTTTCACTCTTTCCTCACATCCCTTTATTGGAACATCATCAATGAATGGCATAGTCACAGATGGTATAAAGTCTCGTAAAACCAGATTCATGGCATTCATCATGTGAGCCACAGAATTCGTCGCTCCCTGCAGCAATGTACACATACGTACAAGGCCCAGTGGAGTCCTCATGGTCGTAATGTCTCTACTCTCCATAGCCAACTGAAACTGGTCATAACTTGAATACAGGTCTCCCATAGAGTAGATGGAATGCCCAGCAAACGCCTCAGCAAACTCATCCACTATGGGTCCTGTTCCTACATTTCTAATTGTGACTTTATTGATAGGTTGCAGATCCTGAATGAAACGAAGCTTCCCATTTTTCTTAGGCACAGTAAACCACCTATTTGAATATGGAGCCGAAGAGGGTTCCAATATCCGCATGGAAATCTTTTCCTTTAGCAGCCTCATCAGCTCAGGTAAGTGAGCTTTTGGGACTGGTATAGGCCGGATATTCCATGGTATATGTGGCACTGTAAAGATAATCATGGGAGGTACTTGTTTCGGGTCTGCGCACCCTATCTCATGTGGGAAAAGTGCAAACCCTTTTTCGTGTTTCTTGATGACTTCAATAAATTTTTGTTTCTCTTCTTCTCTCAGGAATGGTTTCTCTCCAAACTTGATCTCTTTAATAGTTTCATCAGTAAAATGATGCCCTATGAGCTCTCTTCGTCTCAGCATAGGGTCATCTGACACTCGTAGGTATTTCTCATGACTATCTTCAGGCAATGGCTGAGCTATAGGCTTCACTTTCTTATCCACAGTCGTATACTTTGTATTTACATTTACTTCATGCTCTCTCATAAACTCTTTAATCATCTCATACTCTTGGATAGAGCTGAGCATAATCATTTTTGATTTCTCATTTCTCTCAAATGCCTTCTCAAGCTCTTCCAGAGTAGTCGAACTTCTCTCTAACTGGATCACATCTTCAATCTTCTCATCAGGTAACATCATTCCTAAATGCTTATAGTGTCTCTCATGAAATTTTCTGAATTTATTTGAAACATTTTCTTTTTGTAAGCATAGCAACTTGAATGCAGATGAATAAACAGAAAAACTTTCAAAAGTATGTACAAAGTCATGCGAGACATCAAACCAACTCCCACTGTTGTCCCGCTCAACAATGGATCCTAACAGAAATTTTGCTCAGCAGAAGCTCCATACTCTCCAACAGGCATACACTCATCATGGTCATGTGAGTTGATAGGTTTCTTCCTTATATTCTTTCTATTCCTGGAGTGATTTGGACACACAATCATCACTTGCAAAGAATGTAGACCATATCTAGAACGGATTCGTGCATAAGCAAATCCATCATCCATGGCCTTAGTCTCCATTCTTACCTCAGCTATAAAGGGCTGCCCAAGGATAGCCTCATATGAACATTGGTCCTGGACAAAGAAGTGAAATTCCTCAGAAATCCCACCTATGGTCACAGGCACAAAGGCACATGCCCCAAGCAGTGCTCCTGAACCATTATCCGCTGTCCTCATCCTCCATCCATGATCTTTATCAATCGGCCACCTAAACTTATCATAGAGCTTCTTAGAAATCACATTTATCTCTGACCCTGAGTCAATCAAGGCCAGAGCAAAACATGACTCCTCGTTGCTCCCTAACTTCACCTTTATCTCTGGAGTTCCTCTTGCCCAAAAGGTCCTGCTAAACTCACTTTCTGTCTTCCTCATTTCATCATCAGGTATGATAGGACCTAGAGAATTCTTATGACACCTAGCAACCTCATCATCATCATCATCAGATGTATCACTCAATGTAACTGCTTCATTTGTCACTTGAATATCTTCAGGTGCTTCTTCCATCTCTACATCTTTAGGTAGTGGAAACCTCTTTCTCTTAACCAGCTTTATAAAACTATCCTTGAACTCAGGCTTTGCTATGGAGAAGACCTGCTCCAAGGACATGGTCACTTGGCTCTTCAGTAAAATGTCATTTAATATCTCTCTTGCATCATTTTTCCTTTCCAACTCAGAAATTAATACAGCCTTTGGAGTTCTCTTCTTTTTCTTCTTCTTTTCTTTGTCAGCCTCTTGAATACTTTCTTGAATTTGATCGGTCTTTTGAACAGGCTCTGGTTCTTTCTCCTTCTCTTTAGTCAGTTCTTGAATCTTAGTTGGCCCAGCCGGCCTCTTTCCCTCTCTTATCTCTTTCTTCTTTGCCTCTTCCTTTGAAACAACAGGCTCTTTAAACTGAACTTTCTTTTCTGGCTCTTTAGCCCTTTCTTCCGCCTCTTGGCTTTGCTTTCTGGTCACTCTTCTTTCAGGCTCAGTCTCTTCCTGACTCTCATCCCTTTTCCTCTTTTCTTCTACATTTGCTATGTGCGAATAGACCGAGGATTCATCAACAGGAGACTTCCAGGCAGTCTTCTGCATAATGGCATCCCTAGCTCTCACTAAAGCTTCTATGGAATAATTTCTTTGGGGTCGAGGTCTAGGCACTTTTTCATCTTCCTCCTCAACAGGTTCTAATCGTGCAGCTGATGTACTTGCATTATTGCCAGATAAATCTTCATAAAACTATTTCATTCTCCCCTTTCCCCAATTCACAGGTAGAGGAAGGCGGGTCCTGAAGTCACATAACTTCTTATCGATATCTATCACCAGTTGATGCTCTTTTGCTAGCTTAAGCTCTTCACAGGCATATGAAAAATGCTCTTGTGCATCACACCATACGCATCTCTTAGCCCCTCCAAACCCACCAGTCGCTCGTCTCTCAAAAGGTCTAGTGTTTCTTTGGAATGTAGTTTGCACTGGTGGCGTAGGTATCTGTTGGGCAACCGGCTACACTGGAGGTGCAGGCTGTGGCATCACATATCCTTGCATATTTGGAATGGGCATAGTGCCTCTCTGTAATGTATCTGCATAACTCATATTCACCTGAGGAGGAGTGGGATCGTGATATCCCATAGAATTAACTTTATTGTGAATACTGGCCATTTCTTTTGACATAGATGCCTGCATTGTAATAAGATTCTCTATCTGTCGACTGAGAATCTCAACCTGTAGCTCGATTGGCGATCGCAAAGTGGATGCAACATTAGCAAAAGCTGACGCTGCAGGCACATTCGGAATTGTCGGAAGTGGAGCTTCCCTAGGCGGTTGTGGTATTACCGCTGCAGGTCTATCGTATAACACCGCCTGGCGTTGCCTCATTTGGGCAACTGCTTCTACCTCTCTCCTCACTACACCCCAATCTTCAGTCAATCCAAATCTCTTCCCAGGCTCTTCAATCCTCCTTTCGACCTCAGTCCTGTCTTCAGGACTTAAGATCCTAAGGAAAGATATAACTAGATCAGGTCTTAAAGCATCTAAATCGGCATGTGGAAGTTGTTCATATCTTCTCAAGAACTCATTCAAAAGTTGAGTGAGGGATGCAGTGGGCTTCGGAGAGCTTATCCACCGCAAGAACCCTTCTCTACTGTGTTGGGAAAAATCTTCCAAATAAAACAACTTATGCAATTCTTTTCTGAATTCGGCCCAAGGCTTTGCTATATGTGTTGTAATAGGGACTAAAATGGATCCTGATACTACCCGTGTGAAGTAATGTGTAAACACATCCTCGGGTAGACCATAAATCCGTGCCTGTTCCTCAAAAACATCTAGGTACTCGGTTACGTTCAAGCCTGTAAACTTCCCTTTTTCTCTCAATACCGCTTGGACTACGCGAGCCCCCTGTTTCTCTATTACTAACTCTTTGAATATATCATCCATCTCTCTTCTCTGCTCTGTCCTAGAACGTAGCACAAAGTCCAACGTAAGTGGCTCAATTATCTCTCTAAGCTCTGAGTAGAGATCAGAGAAGAAGTTTGATGAGTCACGAGCCAGAGGGTAAACTCAGTCAATGCTCCTTTCTAGGCCAAAGTCAGGTGTATCTCTTCTTTCCTTAAATCTCAGAAACTTCAATGTATTTTTCCCCTTTTCAATGAAAATTTTCTAATGTTTTCTATCGTTTTGTCTAAGCTAGAAAATCAGCAAATCCCTAATCTAAGCGGGGAAAAGAATCACACACGTATGAACTAAACTAATGCAAAGTGTGGATGCTCAAACTCAAGCAGCAAGACAATCTTTCTGTTCAATGTGTGTGTGAAACAATGCAAAATTCAAATAACTTGAAATGCTGGTACCTGAAATCTCTGTCCGATGCCGAGGTTCTTGTCTGTTTTCTCAAGGAGTGGGTGACGCGATGAGGATCACCGGGCAACCACCTCGCTTCACGTCGGGTTCAGGTGTCAGAAAGAAGGAGGTCGTGGCGGGAAGCCGGCGCGTGGGGTTGGATCAGGCCCCGCTCTGGTGCGCCGTTCCCGCTGTCCTGCGAGCGACGTCTGCGCGCTGGGTGCCTCGCCTGTGCTCTCCGGAGCGTGCGCGATCCTCGTAGGGCCCCTTGCCCCTCGGAAGTGTCATGACGTGGGACCGTGGGCGTCGGAAAGAGACGATGGGGGTACCGCAGTGATACATGGAACGCAAAGGAAGCTCAACGATACGACAGAAATGAAATGAAGTCTACCAATAAAAATGAATGATACAATACAGGCCGCTACAGTGCGGGCCGACGGTACAATAAAAGCCGCTACAGTGCGGTGCAATGATACAATATGAAAAGCCGCCGCTACAGTGCGGGCCGGCTAGTATCTACTCTAGATCCCTCGCTACAGTGCGAGAAATCGCCCACGGGATTCCGCTTCGGTCTTCACAGTCCAAGCTTTTCTTCAGGTCTTCGATCCGCTCTTTATTTCAGGTACCCTCAGCAGTAGCCTCCCTTCTCTTTACTTCAGATAATCAGAAACCGCAATAACCTGGAGGTGACAATCCACGAGCAAGATCCACGGGGTAGGGTACTCTTTTCTTCAATCTTCAATCACTTAATATGCTTCATAAACCTGCGTGAACCTGTAGGAAGTTCCACAAGAAAGACCACGGGGCAGTCATGTTAGTATAATCAAACATACTTAGAAAAAAATCATCTCTTTAATAAATTAATGTTCATCTTATGAAATTAATTAACAAAACAATAGTACTCATTAAAAAAAACGGAATCTCTTTGTCTTTGAGTATTTATAAGTTTACAGCAACTCAGATGATGGTTTTTCCATGTGAAAATTGCATGTCTACTGGTATGACAATCATATTTACTAGAATGATTTAAAGCTTTAATGGAATTGCTCAATCTCCATGAAAGAATGGTAATCATATCATAATGTGAAACCCTCCATATATCCTCATAATACCCTATCATTTTGAACTCACCATATGCAATGGAAATTTTTGTAACTAGTTTTTTCATATTCCCTTAGCATTTTGCCACATATTCTAGAACCTTTGAATTTAGTACGGATGCCATACATAACTATAAATCTATGTGGCATATTTTCAATTCGATAATCAAAATAATGATGGACTCTTTTTACGTTCATTGCTCTGACATAGGTTCGTTTAATCACATCTTTATTTCTCTCATGTGCCTCCTTATTGAGTTATCGCCTCTTCTCCCATCTCTCTGTTTCTCTCTCCGGCTTTTTCTATGCCATTTTGACGCCTCAAATTGTGCATCTCTCTCTCTCGAACTTCCCTCTCTCTCTCTCTCTATTTCTTTCTTCTCTCTCTCTCTATTTCTTTCTTCTCTTTCTCTCTCTATTTCTTTCTTCTCTCCCTCTCTCTCTTCCACCGACTCTCTCTCTCTCTCTTTCCACCGACTCTCTCTCTCTCTCTCTCTCTCTCTCTCTCTCTCTCTCTCTCTCTCTCTCTCTCTCTCTCTCTCTCTCTCTCTCTCTCTCTCTCTCTCTCTCTCTCTCTCTCTCTCTCTCTCTCTCTCTCTCTCTCTCTCTCTCTCTCTCTCTCTCTCTCTCTCTCTCTCTCTCTCTCTCTCTCTCTCTCTCTCTCCTCCAGCTGTCTCTCTCTCTTTCTCTCTCTCTCTCTCTCTCTCTCTCTCTCTCTCTCTCCTCCAGCGGCGCGCGTGCTACCGCCGTGGGATGAGGGAGAGAGAATCTCTCCCTCTCTCTCTCCTCCAACGGCGCGCGTGCGCGCAGCCGTGGGAGGCGGGAGAGAGAGTGTCTCTCCCTCTCTCTGACTCTCTCAATTCCACACAGCACCCGGCACGTGAAGTGCCAGCCGCTCATCTCTCTCTCTCTCTAGCGACGTATGTGGCGGGCACACTCTCTCTCCTACGCCGATATTGTGCAGGATGCAGCCAGCATTCAAAAACACCATGGGCATACTCACAGGCATCAGCTCTTCTACAACTACCCTTTCGAAAATCAGGACATGGAACACAGCTATAATGGAACCTTCTGGGGTCTCTCCGGCGTCCCGATCCTGCTACCTCTCAAAAGGTTTTTCTCTAAGATCGTAGGATAGATCAACGTTCAGGAGCCCAAAAGGGCTGGAGGAGCAAGAAAATTGTCCCCAACATACATTCACAGGAGTACCTCGCTCCCTTTCTCTCCACCGCAACATCGTAAAGTATGTGCAAGATGATAAAACATAAATGATAAAAAATGAATGAGGAGCATACCTGTAGGAAGTTCCACAAGAAAGACCACGGGGAGGAACAAATGAGTTTGGGCACCTATTTATAGGCCCCTCCCTAGGACTTCCTTCTAGAATGTTCCCACCTCCTCAATTAACTTTCTAATTTCGGCGGTATTTTAATTTTCCCATAAACTATGGTTTCGGTTTCACACTGGATATTTACAATTTAATGGTTTTTTAGGGTTTGGCCTACCGAAACCGCTATTTCCAGGGGTCCGGCCTAGGGTTTTTGGCTGGGAAAATTTAGTGTTTACTCACAATTATCTCAGACTTGCCGATTCACGAGTTTATTTACAAATTCGACTTAAATTCCAAGGGTTTCCAAGGGTTCAAGTCCGGTTTTCATGGGGTAAACTCAGGTTTTCAGGGGTTTTGAAGGGTCAAGCCTAAGTTTTTATGGATCTAATATCAGTTATTTCCGCATCACACAATCAATTAATTCGGCCAAAATATGTACAAAATATACCACTCTCTCGATCAAAACATCACACAAATCTCATAAAATCTATGAACTTTGAAAAAAAAACTAGTGCACACTCCCTGCGGGATTTCATCCCGACAACGATACTAGTGAACTCTCGAGACGATACGATACCAATCTATAAACGATATGATACCACTCCAACCGTGATATGATACTGCTTGTGCTATGCGATATGATACCACAAGGTGCACGATATGATACTAAAATAAGAGTCGATACGATACTAAGTGCACGATACAATACCAGTCATGCACACGATATGATACCACTCAAACAGCGATACCATATCGTGACCGACATGATACGATACCACTTGACCTCTTGATATGATACCACTAGGTGGGCGATACGATACCAAAACTGGAAGTGATGCGATACCAACTTGGTCGACAATACGATACCGCTCGATCGACGATACGATACCAGGACCGACACGATACGATACCACTGGGATGACTGCAATCGTGATACCAGCACTTGACGATATGATTGTTGGAGTTAGACGTCTGCGGAAGCACGCGAACAGCACAAGGAAGAAGAAGAAGCTTGGAGCACAACACACAAGACTGAATGTATTACTAGAGAATGTACAAAGATAAGTAGCCTATTAGGGCAATAGGCGTATATACAAGCCGGGGGAAAAAAACCTCCTAAAGAGGGAAAAAAGTGCCCCGGCAGTCCTAGAGTGTTCACACACATCACTACCTAAATATATCAACAAATCCCCCCTGGGAGTGATGCGGTGAACAAGGAGCTGGCACTCATGTATAAGGAAGTGCCCAGCTATGTGGAAATCACTCCACAAAAGGAAGTAAGCCCAAAGCTTTGCGGAAAGCTTCAAACTTCTCCCTAGGCAGAGCCTTCGTGAAAAGGTCTGCAATGTTCTCCTGCGTGGGCACATATGCCAAGCTGATCTCCCCAGCAGAGAACCTCTCCCTGACATAGTGATAATGCACCTCAATGTGCTTAGTGCAAGCATGGAACACAGGGTTCCTCGCAACTGCCAATGCGCTCTGACTGTCAGTGAAGATCGTGGTGGCAGAAGACTGGCCAACACCCAAATCAGCCATAAGGCGTCTGAGCCACACACACTCAACAGTCGCTGTGAAAGCTGCCCTATACTCAGCCTCACAACTGGAAGTGGCCACAGTAGGCTGCTTCTTGCTCAACCAAGATATACATGAGCTACCAAGCATGAAGCAAAAACCACTGGTGGACACACGAGTGTCATAGCAACCAGCCCAATCTGAGTCAGAAAAAGCATGCAAATCTGGCGGTAGTGATCCCCCCTTGGGATAAAACAACCCAAGTAGCCGAGTACCACTCAAGTAGCGAAAGATGCGCTTAACCGCTTTCCAATGCGTGACTCCTGGGCAATGCATAAACCTGCTCATCTGTGAGACAGCAAACTGAATATCTAGCCGAGTAATGCATAAGTAAATCAAGCATCCAACAGCCTGCTGATAGAGAACAGCGTCAAATGCATCTCCAGCATCATGAAGACTCAATCGTAAACCTGTCTCCATAGGAGTGGCAATAGGCTTACAGTCTTCAAGGCCAAAACGCTGCAATAATGTGTCAATATATTTCGTTTGACACAAAGCCATTCCACCATCAACGTGCATAAACTGAATGCCCAAATAGTGATGCAAATGCCCCAAATCAGACATCTCAAATGAGGCATGCAAATCAGCCTTAAAATCAGCAATATGTGTCTCAATAGGACCAGTGAGCAGCATGTCATCAACATAGACAACAATGATCAGAAGCACATCATTAGCACGCTTAACATATAAGGTGCTTTCAGTTGGACTGTTCTCAAAACCATGTGCAATCAGATAGGCATGTATCTTCTCATACCAAGCACGTGGTGCTTGCTTTAAACCATATAACGCCTTCTTTAACCTGCACACCTGGTTTTCATGCCCTTTCTGCACAAAGCCACGGGGCTGAAAAACATACACTTCTTCATGCAAGTCATCATTCAGAAATGCTGTTTTAATGTCCAACTGATGTACATTCCAACCATGATGGGCTGCAAGTGCACAAATGCTCCGAACAGTACTCATACGGCATGTAGGTGCAAAGGTCTCATCAAAATCAATGCCTCTTTCCTGCGCATAACCCTTTGCAACAAGCCTAGCCTTATACCTGTCAACTGTACCATCAGGTTTACGCTTCAGCTTGTATACCCACTTAGTGCCAATGGCCTTCTTGCCAGGAGGCAAGTCACATAAAGACCATGTACCATTCTTCATTATAGCATCATATTCAGATTGCATAGCAGCCATCCAATTTTCTGAATTTTGTGCTTCATCAAAAGAAACAGGCTCATTCTCATCACAGAGACTAGATGCAGCCATAGCATAGCAATCTGATGCAAAGGAGGCACTATGAGAGCCTGAACGAGTACGATATGACAAAGGTGCATCTAATTTGCTGTCACGCAAAGTCTGCACCAGCCATTTTGGCATAGTTTTTGCCTGCTCAATATCAGCTCTCTCATCAACAAGTGCATCATGTAAATCTGCATCAGAAATGGAATGATCTGCATCATCATATGAAACCTGCAAAGGCTGAGAAGTTGCCTCATTAGGACCAGTACTAGCCTGTCCACCTGTAAAGAGAGGCATCAAAGTATCATACATGTCTTTGGAGCTAACAGATGTCTCCTTAGTACATGAAAGCAATGGCTGAATAGCATCTTCCACAAAGACAACATCACGGCTAACCAGAATGCGTTTAGTCTGTGGATGATACAGACGATAGCCTTTACTTTCAGAACTGTACCCAACAAAAATACATTTTACTGCCTTATCATCCAATTTTCTGCGATGTTGTTCAGGCACTAATGCATATGCCAAACAACCAAAAACACGCAGATGAGCAACAGATGGCTTGCGGTCATGCCAAGCCTCATATGGAGTGATAGACTGCAACGCTTTAGTGGGACACCTGTTCAGTACATATGCTGCACACATGACAGCCTCAAGCCAGAAACTATGTGGTAAAGCCTGACTTTTGACCATGCACCTCGCCATCTCCATGAGTGACCTGTTCTTTCGTTCAGCAACTCCATTCTGTTGAGGTGTATACGGCACTGTACACTGGTGTTTTATCCCACGTTTAGCCAGAAATGCATTAAAATCTGAAGACATATATTCCCCCCCTCGATCAGAACGGAGGGTGCCCATTTTACATGCTGACAGATTTTCAGCTAAAATCAAAAACTGTTTGAAGCACATGAACACTTCGGACTTTGCTTTGAGTGGATATACCCATGCATGCCTGGAAAAATCATCAATGAAAGTCACAAAGTAAAGGTAATTTCCAAAAGAGGGTGTCTGCATAGGACCACAGACATCACTATGTACAAGCTGCAATTTCTGCGTAGCCCAAACTGAACCATCTTTTGGAAAGGAAGAACGCTGCATTTTGCCCAAAATACAGCCTTCACAAACATGTTTTCCAGGTGCCTCAAGTTTGGGCAAAGAGGACACCATTTCAGATTTCTGCAGGCGTAACAAACTAGCAAAATTCAGATGACCAAAGCGTGCATGCCAAAGCTTTGCATCTGAGATAGCCTGAGAATCATGAACTGCACATGCCGAATCATTCACAGATCTTTCATAGTCTATGAGCTTATACAGTCCACGACATAAAATGCCAGATGCAATAATCACATCGCCATTTGAGAGATCATGGACTGTACACCTGTCATCAACAAATTTCACAACCAAGCCAATCTTGGCTAATGCAGAAACTGATAACAGATTCTTTTTTATCCCTGGCACAAATAAAGCATCTGACAAAGTGAAAGAACTACCATCAGTAGTAGTCAGAATGATCTTACCAACTCCCATAACAGGATAAGAGGAGTTATTGGCGCATGTGACAGTATTCCCTGTAGGAGCAGGCTCAAGTGAAGAGAAGAAACTGCGCTGCGAGGTAATATGTTTGGTCGCCCCACTGTCAAAGTACCAAACATCTGAGTCTACTGCAGACATGCACTGATCAGGAGAAGATGGGTCAAAACTGCAGACAGTAGTAAACGCCCATTCTTCTTCCTGCACAAGATTTGCAGACTCTGTTTTAGGTGTAGAGGCCTCTGCAACAACCATTCCAGCCTCTTTCTTCTTTGCCTCTTTAGCAGCCAGTTTTGGACAGTTCTTTATGATATGATCATTACCTTTACAGTACTTACAAAACAATTTCTGCTTTTCTGATTTTTTCTCATCTTTGTCTTGGTTCTTCGAATGTGCAGCATTTGCAGATTTCTGCTTACTAGTAGAAGAGCTCCATTTTCCTTTGCCCTTCTGACTAGCCACGAAAGCTTGATCTGCAACACGCATAATGGACCTGTTCTGCCTGGACTGATCTTCCTGCAATAGAACAGAGACTAATTCCTCAAATGACAAGGCATTCGGATTGCCTTTCATCATCAACCGAAGAGTAGAGGCAAAACTCTGATATGAATCAGGAAGACCATTCAGAACGGTCTGCACAAGTGAGCTATCTGGTATAACCTCATCAGCAGAAATCAATTGTTCCTTCAGGTCTTTGATCTTTGTAAGAAAACTGTCCATAGAATCACCTTCATTCATGTGCTCACTCTCCAATTGTTTTCGGAGGTAAGCAACACGAGCCTCATTCCTAGCCTGGTACAAAGTGGTAAGTGTATCCCAAGCATCCTTTGCTGTTCTGCAAGAGCGAATGTGAGGAATAATGGCACGTTTGACAGACAAAGCTATCAATGCATGTGCCTGGGCATCTCTACCATCCCAACGAATCTGCTCTGCAGTAGGTGCAACAAAAACAGCAGCACGAACAGGAATCTGCGGAATATCATCTTCGACACCATCTTCATGAGCTCCAACACCTGTATTTGCAGTACCTGTCGTTACAGGTGTAACAGGACGTCTTTCAACACCCTGCACAATGTTCCACAATCCTTTTGCAACCAGTACATGTCGCATCATATAAGCCCATAATGGGTACTTGGTACCATCCAACTTGTCCTCAACAGCCAACATACGGAATACATCACTGCTTTCAGCCATGGCCGGTGACTAAAATACCTTGATGCAGAAAATTGACTGTATCTAAAAAAGTTGAACGGAACTACCCAAACGAGTTCTGCTAGACCTGTAGCAGACTTCGAGACGCTTAAACTGGCGAACAGAAACTGGTATATACCTTTGGCACAAAAGGACGAAATAGCCTGCACAAGCGCTGCGATAGTGCGTTCGGAGGCCGAAACGAGCTCAGATCGCGATTTTGGCACCACGGAGCAAATCCGTTTTGATCTCGAAAACACCCTGAGTATGCTCACCAAATTTCGTGCGAATCTGAGACTGCAAACGGAGGAGTGTCGACGGCGCCCTAGAAGAAGCGACGACCTGCTCTGATACCAATTGTTGGAGTTAGACGTCTGCGGAAGCACGCGAACAGCACAAGGAAGAAGAAGAAGCTTGGAGCACAACACACAAGACTGAATGTATTACTAGAGAATGTACAAAGATAAGTAGCCCATAAGGGCAATAGGCGTATATACAAGCCGGGGGAAAAAAACCTCCTAAAGAGGGAAAAAAGTGCCCCGGCAGTCCTAGAGTGTTCACACACATCACTACCTAAATATATCAACAATGATACCAGAATGGTATCATGATACCTCAAGTGGGTATGCATGATACGATACCTCGACAAGTATCGTGATACACAGGAGTTCTGGTATTGCGATACCAAAACTCAATTAAACACAATACTTGGAGTTTTTGAGGTCCAAATTGAATTTTTTTTGCAAATATGTGTAGCTTAGGTTCTCCTTGTCACTCCTATGTGGTTGTTGATGCAATCTCACTCATCAAACTCAAGATATGGCATTCGCGATACCAGACATTGACCTTCTCACTCCGCGATATCGTCTTCCAGTTTTTGGGGTATTTTGAGCGTATTCCAGAAGTATTCTTCCGTGTTTTAGCTCTGAGCTCCCTCTACGCTTCTTTCTCAGAGCCGCAAGTGAAAAACGAGGTGAAGGTATAGTCGAAAATGAAAAAAATCAGAGAAGATGAAGATGGGGAGGAAATGGTGGTGATGGTGAAGATGAAGATGAACAAAAACTCAAAAACTGAACTAAAAATGGTGATTTGTTTACCTTCCAACGTCGCTACTCTATGTCTTACCATCACACACTCGTCCTCTAAGTTCTCTCCTTGGCAATGGTGCCAAATTTGGTGTCACTCTAGCACAATGGAAAGTACCATGTGAGGAGCTTCACCTCATAAACGTCAATCTGTGTATGAAGACCATGAGCAAGTGATGGCACAAGTGTGTGTGTGTGAAAGCACACAAGCATGCACACACATACACACACACGCGCACAAAGTAAGAGCAAAGAGTGGAACAATGGAAGGACTTCGATTACAAAAGAGTTCTCTTACAAAGTTGAAATCTACAACAAGCTAACTTCAAAAATGAGCTCTCCATCCCTTTTTATAGTTTTTTGAGTGGTTTTGGCCCTGTCCAAACCTAGTGTCCGGCCTAGTTAAAAAATAGGTTCTAGGGCTTATTTGGGGGCTCAAACGGAGTCTAAAAATTATGAAAATTGGCAAGGTGATACTTCTTATACTCCTCAAGCTCGAGGACTCCTTGGCTTGAACAAAATGGAGTTGCAAAAATGAAAAATGATATTTACAATGGTTTTTAGTGATAAAAATCACTATTTTTATAGGGATTTCTTCTAAAAATTTGACATGTGCTTCTTGGAGCTCCCTACATGCTCGTTCTTCTTGTGTGTCCACTTCCTTGATGTGCCTCCATGCTTGTGCTTGACCTTGAGTGTCAACACCCACAGAGGGAAAATAATACAATAATACATAACTGATACAAGACATCCCACAACCCGGGACCGATAGGTATGAAACTGGACTAGAGATGATACAAGAGATCCCACAACCCGGGATGGTAGGTATGAAACAAGATATCTCGATTACAAGAATTCCCTTTAGGGATATGAACTCGATACAAGAAATAACTAGAAATGATCTCATACTACGAGACTACAATAGGACAAGAAAGGATGTCCATGATACAAGTCTAGAAAAGACTAGAGCAAGATGGGACTCTCCGGATGTGTGTAGACTATCGTGGATTGAATAAAGTCACTGTAAAGAACAGATACCCTCTACCACTCATATTAGAGCTCTTGGAACGCCTTGCAAAAGTAAAATTCTTCACAAAGATTGACCTTCAAGGAGCTTACACTACTATAAATAGGGCGGCATAGTGACACCCTCAAATTAAAAAAAAAGCAGGTCTCATCGCTCACACGACACTAGCATTGCATAAGCGACGAAACCTTTTTTTTATTAAAAAAATGATTTGTCGCATAAGTGATGCAAAGTGTCACTTATGCGATGCTAGAAGTGTGCATCGCAAGGAGCGATGCTCTTACCAACGTTGGCAAACTGCCTACGATGTTGGAGCATCGCATACTCGACGTCCTGATATTTCATAGCATCACATATGCGACGCTCTGGAATGTTTAAAAAAAAAATTTGGTTTCTCCCAGCACATTTGTGCTGGGATTAGGATGAGAGAGAGAGAGAGCGACCCTACTGGTTTAGCACACACACCTCAAAGGAAGCAAGGTATGCACACACACACATACACACACAGATTTACACACACATGTACACATGCATACACACACATATACACACATAGACACACACACACACACATAGTCACACACACATACACACATACACACACACATACATACATAGACACATACACACTTACACACACGCAAACACACATCCACACACATACACATGCATACACACATATATATACACATACACATGTATATGCGCACAAACACACATACACACATAGATACACACACATATACACACACATATACATAGACACACACACATACATACACACATAGACACACACACATACACACACATACATACATAGACACATACACACTTATATACACACGCAAACACACAGCCACACACATTTCCACACACACATACACATGCATACACACATATATATACACATACACACGTATATGCACATAGACACACATACACACATAGATACACATGCATACACACATAGACACATACACATAGATTTACACACACACACATATACACACTAATTTACACACACACATGCATACACACACACATATATACACACATAGACACACGCATACACTCATAGACACACACACATAGACACACACACATACACATACACACACATGTACACACACACACATAGACACATAGACACTTACACACACACACATCCACACACATTTACACACACACATACACATGCATACAGACAAATATATATAGATACACACATATATACATACATAGACACACACATACACACATAGACACACACACATACACACATAGACACACACACATAGACACATACACACATATATGCATACACACACGTAGAGAGACATACGCACACACAAACATGCATACATATGCATACATAATGCATATGCATATGCATACATACATACTTACATGCGTACACACACATCCACACACATGCACACATATGCATACATAATGCACATGCATATGCATACATACATGCTTACATGCATACACACACATACACATACACACATAGACACACACACACATAGACACACACACACATACACACACACACATACACACACATAGAGAGACATACACACACATACACATACATGCATACATATGCATACATAATGCATATGCATATGCATACATACATACTTACATGCATACACACACATACACACACTTATGCATACATATGCATACATAATGCACATGCATATGCATATATACATGCACACACATACACACACATAGACACATATACACACATAGACACATACACACACATACACACATATACACATGCATACACACACATACACATGCATACACACGCATACACACATAGATGCACACACACACATACACACACATACACACATAGACACATAATGCATATGCATATGCATACATACATACTTACATGCATACACATGCATACACACACATATGCATAAATAATGCACATGCATATGCATACATACATGCATACACATACACACATAGACACATACACACACATAGACACATACACACATATAAACACATACACACACATAGACACATACACACACACACATCCAAACACATTTACACAAACACATGCACATGCATACAGACATATATATAGATACACATGTATATACACACTATTAGCCGTTGGGTAGGCTACAGATTTCTGAATCTGGACTTCGAGTACTGTAGACTACTGTGATAATTAAAAGTACTCTAATTCTTAGCCACGTGGGTTCTTGGGAGTGGCAGGGGTCTGTTAGACAGAGGCCCTGTACTATTTTCCCACCTTTCACACAATCACAAATACTCTATCACATCTTAGCTCAGTACTTAACTCTGAACACTGATAACTGCGCGGCTTACTGGGACGTTGGAATTTCCGGACTGGGTCTGCTATAGTAAAAGAGCAGTAGTCCGGTTCAGACTTAACTACTATAATACTCAACTTCATTCGCCGAATATTACTCAAGACGCACCTCTTCTTGACTTGGAGTTACACCGAACAACTATACTCAAAGGTATGCAACTTACGGTACGTCAACTCAAGCAACAGTCGAATCGTAACAGCCTTATCATTAATTCTAGGGCACATAGGCTCGTTACCGATACGAGTCCTTCCTGGGATCGGAATCCACAGAGAACGCAGACTATTGTATCGACTCAGTTACTCACAGAACATTAACAGGCCAACAGTGAGACTACTTTCATGTTCTCCGCTTCGTCGACGAACTGATAACAACACGCTATACTTAACAATACTCAGCGACACACTTAACCATTACCAAACAGATTCGTAACACACTACAACTGTTTCGTAACTATGTATTAAGACGCGAACAAACTACTAAACAAAGCGCAAACAGAACAGAACAGAACAGAACAGAGCAGAAATACACACTCAACAATACACTGCAATTCCCAAAATGGGCGCTCTCTTGCCACTCTTTTCTCATTGCCTTATATAGAAGATTTTTACAGTGGTGCACGAATCTTTTGTTACCTGCGCGTTTCTTGAAAGGTTCTTTTCTATTTAAGACGCCTGTCCTAGTACATTTGTCCTTATTCGACGGCCGTCTAACACTGGCACGTACAGTGGACTCGAACCCGCAGGTTCTTATGTTTCGGCTACAAGACCTTCTAAATACATATTCCGGGCGAGCCTAAATGTGCGGGTGATTTTCTTTTTAATAGTGTCTATCAGCTGAACTAAGATGGTTGGTTCTAATAACTGGGCGTCCGTTCTAACGGAGCTCAGAGTTATGGCTTGGGTTAACAAAATTTTGGCCTGGTTTTGTAAGAAGGCCTCCTGTAAGTAAAATTCATTGGATAATGCAGCGTCGCGGGATGTCTTCATTTCGGTGGCCTTCTGCTGCATATCCGTGACCCGATCCTTCTGATTTTGCACTTGATTGTCGAGTCGCTCGATCATCTGGCTCTGAAATTCAATTGTCTTGTAGTAGGCGTCTCGTTCCCTTCGAGCATTGGCTAGATCCTTTTGGTTTTTAGCCTCCCGGGTTAATTGATGCCGCAGCATTCTGTTTACTTCATCCAAACACTCCTGGGCTCGTCGTAGCTCATCTTTGACTTGTTCGGCCTCTCTCTGTTGATCTTAATTTTTTTGGACTATCTCCTGCAGTTGGGCCTTCGCTTCTTTGACCAGTTCTTCGAGTGAGGAGCTGATGTCTTCTTTTTCTTGTAGCGCGAGTTTCAGTACCCGAATTTCTTCGTGGGCTTCATTGAGTAGCTGGTCCTTGGTAGCCAGTTGCGCCAAGGCCTCATCCCGTTGTTGTAGCAATGCCTATTGTGCCATAACTTGGCCTTGGAGATCTGCTACTTGGGTCTGCAAATGATGATTTTCGGCTTTTACGGCTTCGACTTCTTCTTGGAGAGGGGTAATGTCTGCTTCCAAGAGGTCGACCTTGTGCTGGAGATCCTGTCGAATGGTATTGGTGACTTCACTCAGCTGTACTGGAAGTTGCTGAGAAAGGGAAATAAGCATATGGCCCATGGTGGCTAGTTCGGAAAATACCAGAATAGAGGGGAGGAGAAGTGGGTGTTGCGGTTGCGCAGATGTTTGGGTTTGAATTTGGGGGGATGTCGGGGGCGAATAGTTGAGGGACGATGAAGAGGATTCCGGATCCGGTGTGGGAATAGGGTTGACTGGGGGAGGTCTGGGATGGGCAGAGTCGGTGTTTGTTACCTGATTGCTTGTTTGTTGTTTATCGGTATTGTGGTCGATTGCAGATTCGACGGCCTTCAGTAATGTGTTTAGTGCATCCCTACCGGGTTGCTGCTCGTCTTGTTGAGGCTCTGAGGTTGCTTCGGTGGAGAGCGTTTTGGTTTCGGTTCGATTTTGCTGGTCTTGTTGGTGATCGGCTGAGGATTCGTTGTGGATGGAAGTGGCAGTGTCGTGGAAGGTTTCTTCTTGTTCGTCATTACGGGTGTCCTGATTCTTTTCGGCAGATTTTTGTGCTTCGCTTTCCGAAGAGCTGACTCGGATTCGCTTAGTGCGGAAGAGTTGGTTGATCTCCTCCTCTTCTTCTGCATCGTCATCGAGTGGTTGGACTGACTCTTCGTGCCTAAGTATGGGGCCTCGAGTGGTGGTTGTGCGGCGAGGATGGCTGGGAAGAGGAAGGAGATGATGTGGGGGAGGCGAGAGCGCGGGGTGGTTCCTTTATTTACTTGCTTCACTATTGCGACACACTCCTTATGGATTCTTTGGAAAAAATAAGATGCGAAGTTGACGGGTTCTCGGGCTACTAAATCTAAGGCGGAATAGAAGGGTCGGGAGATGCCATAGGTGCGCTTCAGCAGATTGAGGATGGCAACTAGGAATTGGAGGGCAGATCGTTCGGGTTCGGGACGGCAGAGAATAGCAAACTCGTTTGAGGAAGATCGGGGGAATAATTTGGTCATGCGGGCGAGGGGGATACTGGGGCCATTTTCTCGGCCTTGCGGGGTGAGGCAGAAAGCTTCAGAGAAGGAGGGGAAGGTGATGACGGTTCTGGAGGGTAGCGAAGGGAAAACCCATTGGCGTTCGGTGGCGGGGGATTGAGCTATGGCAGAGATGATTTGCGCGAAGAAGGGATGGGCTTCCACTGAGTGCCAGGGCAACTCAGCGAAGTTGGCCAACCCTCGGCAACGCAGGTATTCACCTACCTCGGTAGGGATACCATCGCGGAAGGCAGTGTAATTTGCTAGCACTTCCATGGCGATCGCTAATACAGACTAGGAACATGAATACAGAGCACAAGGTCGCACAGATTACTAACACTCACCACAGTAGCGATTTTTGGCGTTGTCTAAGGGGTCAAATAGGAACAATACGGTGGGGTGGGAAAGGGGGTTGGGTATCATTGTGCGGTGTGGGAATGATACTTGTTTTCATGCAGGCGTGCGTATTCGAGTGACTGGTAAGGGGGGCGGCTGGTACGAAAAGATTTTCTAAAATACGGCTATTTATAAAAAGAAGAAAGAAAAAAGGAAAGGATTAAATAAAACGCGGTCCACCGCCGAAAAATTTAATGCGGGCTAGGGGCGTGATGATATGGCCGTAGCTTCGACCCATTGATTACTTTCGGGAGTGGATTTTCGATCAACGTAGTCAACCGAAAAGTTGCGGGACCGACCTGTTCTGAGATTTTGAACGGGCCGAACCATCGAAGTTTAAACTTTCCTGCGGCTCTATCCGACTTTGCATTGTAGAAGAGTACGAGCTGTCCTACCCAAAAGATTGGAGTTTTCAAATATCAATCGTGTGTCTTGGCTTGTCTTAGTTGTACTTCGTGCATGGTTAAAAAGCTGAGCCATCGGTGCTCATCAAGTTCTCTGAGTGCGTCCATTCGTGCTATCAGTGAATCTTCCGGTAGCATCTTTTGAGTGATTGCTACACGCAGGCTTGGGATGACTACTTCCATGGGTGCTATTGCTTCTAAGCCATAAGCTAGTTTAAAAGGTGTCAAGCATGTTGTTACCTTATATGTAGTTCGGTAGGCCCATAAGACTGCAGGTAGTAGTTGATCCCATCTTTCCGGTGCTTCCATGATTAGTTTCCGGAGGATATTCAATAGTGATTTGTTTGTGCTTTCGGCCAAACCATTGGCACGAGGGTAATACGGAGAGCTGAGTTTGTGTGTCACCTGGAAGGATTGGGTGAGTACCTTCATTAATTGATTTACAAAGTGAGTACCTTGATCTGAGACAATTTCCAGTGGTAAACCGAAACGTGGAAAGACATCATTCCGCAGGCATTTTGCTACTGCCACCGCTGTAGCCGACCGTAAAGCCCATGCTTCTACCCATCTTGTTGCATAGTCTGTACAGGTTAGTATATATCTGTTGTTACTGAAGACTGCTAGAGGTGTAATTGGGCCTATAAAATCTAATCCCCATTTCTGAAATGGTTCTAATGGCATAACTGGCTGTAAGGGAAAGAAGTGCCATTGTAGCGGTTGTCTAGACCTTTGACAGTTATCGCAGTGTTTGACAAATTGGGCCACATCTCTGTACATAGTGGGCCACCAGAGACCTCCTTGCAGAATTTTTCGGTGAGTTAAATTTGTAGCAAAGTGACCACCAGTAGGTGTCGAGTGAGCCATCGTGATAACTGAGTTAATTTCATGCGGAGGAACACAATAAAGTAGGATTCCGGTGTGATCTACATAATATAGTTCTCCAGCAATTAACCAAAATCGGTGGCTAAAGATTGCAATTTTTCTGCGCACTGGTCTTGAAACTTGAGATGGAAGACAACCATCAGTGAGAAAGGTCAAGATCTGATCATAGTATGAAAGTGGAATAGGTGGGTCTGCAGATTCTTCAGTAATTAGTTCTGATGCATAAATTGCGGGTGTCGTGTCATCTATACCTACCGGAGATTCACCGAAATCTAAGCGGGATAAAAAATCTGCTAAGGCATGTGAATTGCCTGGTCGGTGAATGACTTCGTAATCAAATTCCTGCAATAGTAAGACCCATCGTGCTAATCAGCCTCCTAGATGCTGCTGCCGAACTAGATAGACAAGTGCAGCGTGATCTACATGAAATGTGAATTTTCGGCCTAACAAGTAATGTCTAAATTTTTTGATCGAGTATACTAGTCCTAGACATTCTCGTTCTATTACAGAGTAATTTTTCTCAGCAGGTGCTAATCTTCGACTTGCATAATACACGGGTCTAAACCATTTATCAATTTGCTACATCAATACACTTCCTATTGCTATATCTGAAGCATCAACAAATATATGAAATGGGTGATCCCAGTCCGACGGTTGTAAAATAGGAACTTGTGTTAATAAATGCTTTAAACGATCAAAGGCTATTTGGCATTCCTAGGTCCATTCAAATTGTTGAGGTGTTTTACTGATTAGTTTGTTTAGAGGTATTTCCAGGTGAGCAAGCCACCGTAAGTGTCTTCCATGCCACCGTACTTGGCCCATAAAGCGCATAACTTCTTTTGGAGAAGCTGACATCGGAGCTTCTAATACTGCCAAAATATTATCTGGATCTACTTGGATACCTTGTGCAGATACAATGTGGCCAAGTAACTTGCCACATGAGACCGCAAACACCGATTTATTTGGATTCAAACAGAGTCTATATTCTCTGCATTTTTGAAAGCAGCACCGTAAATGAAATAGATGTGCTATCATCTTACCAAAAATTGAAAATTCATAGAGGTATACTTGCATAAACGAAGTAAGATAAGGAGAAAAAATCTCCTGCATGCATCTTTGAAATGTGCTTGGTGCGTTTCTCAATCCAAACCACATTACCGTACAAGCAAAGACACCCCAATTGGTAATGAATGCGGTTTTTGGTATATCGGCTTCGGCCATTCTAACCTGATTGTAACCACTGTATCCGTCTAAGAATGAATACATTTCATGACCTGCTACCCTATCGAGCATTGTATCCAGAAAGGGGATCGGGAAAGGATCTGGTACTGTTGCTGCATTTAATTTCCGGTAGTCTACACAGATTCGTAGTTGCTTATTTTTCTTTGGCACGATCACAATTGGTGAAATCCATTCAGCATGTTCTATTGGTACGATGAATCCGGCTTTTAATAACCTATCAAGTTCAGCTTTTACCTGTGATGCATAATTGGGATTCATCCGGTAGCCGGGCTGTTTGTTTGGTTTAGCTTCAGGCTTCGACATAACTTTATGTTGATAGATGCGCGGATCTAATCCCTTCATATCTTTGTAATCCCACGCAAAGATGTCTGAGAATTAGCAAAGAAGTCGAATCAAGTCATCTTTAAATGATTTCGGTAAGTTTTGCCTTATCTTTACAGGTCGTGGATGCTCTTCATCTCCTAGATTGTACGTGGTCAACTAGTCTTCGGGGACATAAAACTGTTGCGGTTTCTCTGTATCGTCTGTTGTCTTGAACAACGATTGTAATCCATCATCATGTGTTGGGACACTATCTTCATGCTTGACTTTTTCGGTGATAGGTATGATTGTACAAACTGAAGTGTTCCAGTTATCTATAACAGACTGTAGATCAATAGTTCCTACAGACATTAAATCAGCGTTACTCTTCAGAAATTCCGCTTCCTCATCATCTGATAGTCCATCTAACATGTTGACTGGTTCAGCAAAATATGGTCTGGAGTGAAGTTCGCACGGTTGTATAGCATCTAATTTTACCACAGATCTACGGTTGGCATCTTTGAACGTAAGCTCTTGTGCGGACCAGTCCTGTATTACCTTCGCATGCTTCAGCCAAGGTCGGCCGAAAAGAAGGTTGTAATCCAAAGTGGATTCTGGCAGATCTAGTATAACAAAGTTCATTTTAAAGGTCGTACCTTGTAAAGTGATGGGTACATTTCGCACAAGTCCTACAGGGTGGACTCTAGATTGATCTGCCATTCTAACAAAAAATTGCACTGGTTCGATTTCGGTACATCCTAACCTTTTGCATAAGGCTTTTGTTGCAATGTTCACACCAGATCCTCCATCAATCAATACCTACGTAATTTTATGATTCTTGTACCATACTGTAATCAAGGGAACCGAATGATCGACGGTAGAGTCAGGTTCCGATGGAACTGCTGCTGTTGCCGGAATACAAGAAGGCACTGGACTGAACTATTGCTGGAACTGTTGTCGAATCCCAGGTACTAATGCCAGTAGTTGGCCGAAAGGCAGAGTGATAGATGCCTTGGATAAAATTTCCCAGGCTTGTTGAGATTGGTTGTCTTGCTCCTTTGGACTTGAGGTCTCCGCTGGTGCAGAAGTTTCTGCTGTTATGCCTACTGCTGATGATGGCTCCGCTGTTGTTTCCTTTTGTTGCGTTCCTTCCTTTGACGAAGCCGGAGTCACTGGAATAGGTTCTGGGAACACTGGTGGTTCAGTTGCAGCCCAGTGACTAGCCTTGTTATACATCTATGTTGTTCTCGTATCCCTGGTTCGAATACTTCTGCTACTGTCTGCAGCTGTTTACCTGATCGGGTCTGTACTGTAGCAGCTTGCATTTCTACTGGTGTAATTTGTACCATGTTGGCCATTGGGTTTTGCCGCTCCTTCTTCCTTTGATCGTACTCAGCTGCATCTTTGCAAAATCTCCTGATGTGTCCGAATTCGCCGCAAAAATGACAGCGAGGTGGGGGTAAATTGGGATTTTCCGGTGGTGGTCCGTTCTGCCAGCGGTTTGTATTGAAATGGTTGTTCCTCTGTCCTCGATAGTTCCGATATCCTTGTGGTTGATTGTTTCTCAATTGCGGAGGCACATAGTGGTTCGCTGGCTGTCCATGTTCTTGTATAACTACATTGACCATTGTTGTTCCCTTTTATTCTAGCATTGTAAACACAGTTTTCGGTGGTGTGTCCGGCAGTGTTGTAGATAGCGCAAAACGTGTGATTTAGTGCACAATTGGCACTAGTATGACCTGAATTTTTGCATGTGATGCAGTATACTTGTCTGGTTATGTCTTCAGCCATAGTTTTGTTTGTTTTCAACCACTCCAGATCTTCTATAAATCCACCGACCTTGGATTCCAGTTGCAGAGCCATGGCAATGACTGCATCCAGTGTCATAGCTCCAACACATCTTATGATCATGATCTGTTTCAGTTGTGGGGTTAAGCCATTGATGAACCACTGAGTGATGACATCGTCAGGTAAGTTAGCGTGGGCTTGTGGTATCTGCCGCAAGTGTGTTCTAAAGAGTATAGCATACTCCTGGACAGTCTGATTAGCCTTTTGTCGGTTGTTTTATAAATAATCAAAGATTTCGACGGGATTCTTCTTTAGCCTGAATCGTTGCAAAAAAGCATCTCGTACTGCATCATAGGTACCGAAATGATTAATATCATATTCCGTAAGCCATCTAGCTACTTCATTTACCAGTGTTGATTGAAAAACGATGGCCTTATACGCCTGATCGGGTGGATGGTTAAGAATTGCATAACTTATCTCGAAAGTGCGTACGTGAGCATCCGGATCATCTCTTGGGAATCCACCGAATTTCGTGTATGTTACTCCTGTTGGAGGCGGCCTTGGTTGACATAACTATTGTTGCTATTGTTGTCCGTTCGTTGTGAGTGTATTCAGCCTTTCTTCTGTATCTTGATGTTGGTTAGTTGAACTATCGAAGCTTTTGTCGCCGGATGGCGTGTCTTCCGGTGTGCTGTTTTTTCTTAGAATGCGTCGCACTTCTGCTTCGAAGAGTTTTCCTTCCTTCTGGATATCCAATATCCGAAATCTTTCTTCCAAGAACGCTGGTTGGGCTGAAGATTCCGTGAAAAATGCAAAGTCTTTGCCTACAGTTGGTGACTCTATCACCGGAATATCACCGGAATGAGCCGAAATTGTGCCAGAATGCAGTGTTTTTCCGCTTTTACCGATCTCTTCTCCTAAAGTGTTTCTGATCGTATATAACTCTGAGTTTAGACTGGTTTCTAACGGCGTGTTGGTAGATTCTGAAATTGCTATATCTTCGATAGGCTGGGTCGAAGTAGCACCAGAATGTACCAAAGGCGTTGATCGTTCCACCGGAATATGACCGGAATCAATCGTGACGTTCTCAATTTGTCTGACCACTGAGTCAGATTGGGTTAGACCTTCTTCTTTCAAGGCTATCTTTATCGCTTTACTCGCTTCCGCTTTACAGTTCTTAGGATATGTTTCACCAGATCGAGTAATCGGCATGTATCATTACACAGTAACCCTATCTGAGCAGTTTGCAACAATCTGGGTCTGTTGCTACTGCTAGTTACTCGAATGTTCACTAAACGTTTTGCTTCTGACAAACAACTGGTACTCTAGTGCCACTTTCCCACAGACAGTGCCAAATGTTAGCCGTTGGGTAGGCTACAGACTTCTGAATCTGGACGTCGAGTACTGTAGACTACTGTGATAATTAAAAGTACTCTAATTCTTAGCCACGTGGGTTCTTGGGAGTGGTAGGGGTCTGTTAGACAGAGGCCCTGTACTATTTTCCCACCTTTCACACAATCATAAATACTCTATCACATCTTAGCTCAGTACTTAACTCTGAACACTGATAACTGCGCGGCTTACTGGGACGTTGGAATTTCCGGACTGGGTCTGCTATAGTAAAAGAGCAGTAGTCCAGTTCTGACTTAACTACTATAATACTCAACTTCATTCGCCGAATATTACTCAAGACGCACCTCTTCTTGACTTGGAGTTACACCGAACAACTATACTAAAAGGTATGCAACTTACGGTACGTCAACTCAAGCAATAGTCGAATCGTAACAGTCTTATCATTAATTCCAGGGCACACAGGCTCGTTACCGATATGAGTCCTTCCTAGGATCGGAATCCACGGAGAACGCAGACTATTGTATCGACTCAGTTACTCACAGAACATTAACAGGCCAACAGTGAGACTACTTTCATGTTCTCCACTTCGCCGACGAACTGATAACAACACGCTATACTTAACAATACTCAGCGACACACTTAACCATTACCGAATAGATTCGTAACACACTACAACTGTTTCGTAACTATGTATTAAGACGCGAACAAACTACTAAACAAAGCGCAAACAGAACAGAACAGAACAGAACAGAGTAGAAATACACACTCAACAATACACTGCAATTCCCAAAATGGGCGCTCTCTTGCCACTCTTTTCTCATTGCCTTATATAGAAGATTTTTACAGTGGTGCGCGAATCTTTTGTTACCTGCGCGTTTCTCGAAAGGTTCTTTTCTATTTAAGACGCCTGTCCTAGTACATTTGTCCTTATTCGGCGGCCGTCTAACAACACATAGACACACACATACATACATAGACACAAACACACACACATACACACATAGACACACACACACAGGTACACACACACATACACACACATATATGCATACACACACACTTTGGAAGACATACACACACATATATGCATACACACACTTTGGGAGACATACACACACATACACATACATGCATACATATGCATACACACACATGTAGAGAGACATACACACATATATACATACATGCATACATATGCATACATAATGCATATGCATACATACATACTTACATGCATACACACACGTGCATACATAATGCATATGCATATGCATACATACATGCTTACATGCATACACACAGATACACACACACACATACACACACACACATACACATGAATACACACATACATATGATACACACACATAGAGAGAGACATACAAACACATACACATACATGCATACATAATGCATATCCATCCATGCATACACACACATACGGACACATACGCACACATGCATACATATGCATACATAATGCACATGCATATGCATAGATACATGCTTACATGCATACACATGCACACATAGATACATACACACACATAGACACATACACACACAGACATATACACAAACATACACACACATATACACAGATTTACACACACATACACATGCATACACACAGACATACACACAGACATACACACATACATACACACATACATACACACATAGACACACTTACACACATACACAGACACACACACATACATACACATAGACACACACACATACATACACACATAGACACACACACACACTTACACACATACACAGACACACTTACACATGCATACACACAGACATACACACATAGACACACACACACACTCACACACACATAGATACACACACACATAGACACATACACACTTACACACACACAGATACACACATACATATATAAACACACACATAGACACATACACACTTACACACACACATGCACACATCCACACACATTTACACACACATACACATGCATATAGTCACATATATATAGATACACATGTATATACACACATAGACACACACATATACACACACACATGCACACTTACACACACACACATACACACATCCACACACATTGACACACAAACATGCACATGCATATAGACACATATATACAGATTCACATGTATATACACACACATAGACACACACACACATAGACACACACATACACACACATATATGCATAGACACACACATAGAGAAACATACACACACATACACATACATGCATACATAATGCATATGTATATGCATACATACATACTTACATGCATACACACACATACACACACATGCATACATTTGAATACATATTGCACATGCATATGCATACATACATGCTTACATGCATACACACACTCACGTATACATCTACATACACATATACACACATACATATGTACATGTACATATATTGATTTCTAACCCATTTTGTTTTATATGTACAAGTATTATGGATCCTAGTAGAGAGAGAAAGGTGAAACTCACTATCATAAAAAGTCTCATGCGAGCAAGAGTTCCGCCTGATACTTTAGGGATCATCATGCATGAGTACTCAGAGATGCCTGGTGATGAGCTAGATTTTATGATCCAGATGCTTACCTAGCAATCAGAGGAGGGCTATTCTACGGCTTCATATGCAGGAAGATAGCTATTTGCTCATAGGTATGTTTTTTTTTCACAAATTTTTTTAATGATTATAACACATATTTTTATTTATTTTTATCCATCTATTTTCAGGACACCTATACCACCTCCAGATCATGATAGCAGAGCATAGGTGCCTATGAGGACATGCATAGGCACGTTAGGGCTAGAGTGTGGTATAGAGCCATAGGGGAATATAGTGTATATAGAGAATGGATTGGAGTTCAAGAGAAGAATGCAAGCATTATGCGACTCTTACCTGCGCATTGTCCACTTGCAATGGAAGTAAGTATAAATTTTACATATATATTGAAATAAATATCTTATGTCTTATTTACATGATTTTTTTTATTTTTGTAGTGAGCATGATGAGAGGGATAAAAATACGTACTTAGTTCACTTGAGATAGAGTTTGGGATAGGATGATCGCATAAGTGGTGTCTAAAAGAGATGCGAACACTTATGGCTCATCGTCGTGATAATGCATGGTACGCATTGCTTTTATGTAGATATATGAGGATATGAGTATGTGTGTTTATGTATGTATGTATGTATATGAGAGAAAGAGATAAGAGTGCAACTAGAGGTACAAATACATGCATACATACACGCATACACACACATATACATCATACATGCACATTTACACACATATACACATACATGCACATTTATACATACACACACATACATACACATTTTTACACACACATATTCACCTCTATATAAAATACAATCATTAGGACATGCATGTGTATACATTGATAATCTATACCAAGATTGTTGATTATCTTCTTCATTTCATCATGTGAGGTAGGAAGAATATTCTGACTTGGTAAAAACTTTCCAGGTAATAACCTGTAAGTTCATGAAAAAAATACATTAATAAAAATAAATAAATAAATATACATATATATATATATATGCATATAATTTTATATATGTGTATGCTTATGTGTATGCTTATGTGTATGCTTATGTGTATGTGTATGTGGATGTGTATATGCATATATGTATGTGTATGTGTGTATATATGTGTATGTATGTATGTATGTATGTATGTATGTATGTATGTATGTGTATGTATGTATGTGTATGTATGTATGTGTATGTATGTATGTGTATGTATGTATGTGTATGTATGTATGTGTATGTATGTATGTATGTGTAGGTATGTATGAATGTGTATGTATATATGTATATGTATGTATGCATGTGTAGCTATGTATATTTGATTTCATTTTTATTTTTGTTTTTGTATATTGTGGTTTGTGGACTTTCATATCTAGACCATTGATTCATTTGGTTGTCTCCCATTTTATAGTCAATCTATCACCTGCCTTGCTAACTAAGACTTACATATTTGTTTACAAGGATTAAGTATCAGTTAACTATGGAGGTATCAGGTTGTTTGAAAATAAGACAAGAAAATTTCTCTCGACAATTTTGGAAAATGGATGAATAGTTCTAAAGTATGGGTGGACATGAAGTATTCATTCAATTCAAGTTTTTGTTCTTACTCTAGCTAAGTTAAAAATAAAAACCTGCACTGAATGGACACTGTGTTCGCCCATCATTTAAAATTATTCTTCCATCCTTCAAATTCTTCGAGGTAAATTTACTTCTCAAATTTTCCAAACAACTTAATACCTCCATAGCTAACTCATACTTAATATTTTTATGCAAAGTTCATAAAAGAGTTAGCAGCGCAGGTATTAGGTCAACTAGAATAGAAGAAGCAGATGTGTCAGGAAGATTCTAAAGGTTGGGTGGAAAATTCCAAAGGTTAGATGGAAAAAATATCTTCATTGGATACAAGTATGTATAATTTGACTTTACTCTCATAACATGTGTATATGTATGTTTATGTGTGTATATATGTGTATGTATGTATGTGTATGTATGCATGTGTAGCTGTGTATATTTGATTTCATTTCTAATTTTCTTTTTGTTTATTATGGTTTATGGACTTTCATATAGATATCTAGACCACTGAATCGTTTGGTTGTCTCCCATTTTATAGTCAATCTATTACCTACCTTGCTAACTAAGGCTTACATATTTATTTACAAATATAAAGTATCAGTTAGCTATGGAGGTATTAGGTCATTTGGAAAATAGGAGAACCAAATTTATCTCGAAGATTTTGAAAGATGCATGAATATTTTTAAAAGATGGGCAGACAAAAAGTGTCCATTCAATGCAAGTTCTTGTTCTTACCTTAGCTAAAGTAAGAACAAACACCTGCATTGAGTGGACACTTTCTTTCCGTCCATCCTTTATAATTATTTTTTCATCCTTCAAAATCTTTGAGATAAATTTGGTTCTCCCATTTCCAAATGACCTAATACCTCCATAGCTAACTGATACTTAAAATTTGTATGCAAATTTCATAAAAGAGTTGGAAGCACATGTATTAGGTCAACTAGAATAGGAGAAACTGATGTGTCAGGAAGATGCTAAAGGTTGGGTGGACAATTCTAAAGGCTAGATGGACAAAACATCTTCATTCAATATAGGTATATATAATTTGACCTTACTCTCATAACATGTGTATGTGTGTATATGTGTGTGTATGTTTATATGTGTGTATGCATTCATGTATAATTATGTGTATGTCTATATATGCATGTATTTATATGTATAAATTTATGCATGTATATATATAAATAGATAGCAAATTGAAAATTATACCTACATTAATCCATCCAAAATTATTTTGAAGATTGAGAATAAGTAAGCTCGCACTTAGTCATGTCAAGCAACTTCCTTCATATACATGCTTTAGACATTCCTCTTGAAGATATTTCTCATTTTTAGATATATCAATGCTTTCACTGTCATTTTGATACCAATTCTCAATAAAATTTTTCTTGCCATCATCTTCATCATTGTCGCACAAATCTTGTACTTTATCTTCTTTTGAATATAGATCTTTCAACCTTGTATATTTCACAGGATCACTTTTGTGTAGCCTCCTCATAAAAGCTTCTAATAAATAAGGTCTTACTGGCAATTGTGAATGGTGTGGAGGAATATCATCAATATCATACATTGGAATCTACACACATGAATAAAAATCATTAGTATTCCATAAATGAATAAAAAGTAAACTTTAGACATAAAATTAAATATGGATAGAAAATTTGCATTCTCTCTCTAGCTAAAAGGTGCTCTTAGAGGTCTACGACATCCATAATTCACTAGTAATTCATCACCAACATGTAATGTAGTAATAGCATTGACAACTATGTATCTTGATACATCTCTACTCATGTATGGTGATTCATGACTATTTTCACGCTTCTCAAATGTGCAATTAGGCCTTGAACTATTATGTAACCCTCGACTACTATTTATTAAATGTGCTATATTTCCATGCATGTAAGGCCTTCCATCAATATATAATCTTTCATTTTTTGCATGTGAAATCCTTCTACTAGTAAGGGATGTTGCATTCAAGCATATTCCATAAGTAGTCATGCTTTGAACATAATGTGCAAGTCGATGCCAATCTCCCCATCCATATATAGGACCGCAAATTGACATAAGAGTGACTTCAGAGTTAGGAGGCACATACAAATCCTCTAGAATAAAGAGACCACGACCAGCATTAGTAATAATGGATGGAGCAATTATATAGCGATTACCTCAAAAGTTAAAAACCTCTCTATCTAAAGTAAGTGGTCCTCTATTCCATTCTCCATTCTTCTTCTATCATATGTTTGTACTAGAGAATGATCACGAGCTGGCAATGGATAATCTCCAACTGTTTCAGTCTCTAAACCAGGAGGTAGAGGATTTCTAGAAACCTCTACTTGTAATTGATGAACAGCAATTCCATGACGTGTACGAGGTATTTTAATATTATGAGTATGAGAAGAATTATCATCATCATCATTGAGCAAGTATTCATGTATATCAACAGTAATTTTATATTGTATATTGTTTTTAAATAAAATAATGACAATAACTTATAGAAAAAATACATACCCAAGCATTATCACATTGACCAGGTGGTGGTGCATGCTCAAAATTACCATACTCTGCCTCATGTTCAATATATTCCAATCGTGGTCTTCGATACATGCCATAGCAAGAGTTACACCAACATATAATATGCTCTTGATAGTAAAATTCATCATAATTCCTATCGGAGGACACATGTGAAGTCGTTGCATGGTTAGGAGGTGGTGCAGTGCCCTCTGATTGATTAGAATCTAATTATAACAAGAAACAAAGAAATATATCAGTTATGTATCTATCAAATATATTTAAAATTAAAAGTATGATATATTTACAGTATATAGTCCTTGCACGATTAGGAGACGGTGGTGGAGTTCCATCTGATTGATCGGAATCTACAAATAATAGTATTTGATATTAATAATATGATTATTTACATACATAAACATTCACATATACATATTTACACATACACACATATTCACATATACACATTTACACACACACACATATTCACATATACACAAATACTCATTATTGTGGGATAAATGCATGTATTTTGTATGAATGAGTGTACATGCATGCATGTGTATGTGTGTACCTATATATGTGGATATGTATATGTGTGTTTATGTTATATGTATGTATATGTGTATATGTATGCATATATGTATGTGTATATGTTTGCATGTATATGTGTATGTGGGTATGTGTATGTGTATGTGTGTGTATATATGTGTATGTATTCTGATTCTTTTTTTCTATTTGAGATTAAATTAACAAGCGATATTGTATGCTGGAAAAAAAATAAGAGGCAACCTAACATACCACCTAAGACGTTGCAGTTTTTTCGTAGACAGCTATGTCTTCAAGAGTCATTTCCTCAACAAAAAACCCGTCCTGTAAGCGATGGTAAGGCATCCTAAAGGCCCTCCAATTGGCATTGCATAAGGGATGTTAAATACCGTTGCTTATGCGATGCAAATGAGCGTCGCTTATGCGATGCAAATCAGCGTCGCTTATGCGATGCAAATCAGCATCGCTTATGCGATGCAAGTCAGCATTGCTTATGCGATGCAAATCAGCGTCGCTTATGCGATGCAAATCAGTGTCGCTTATGTGATGCAAATCAGTGTCGCTTATGCGATGCAAATCAGCATCGCTTATGCAATGCAAATCAGGGTCAATTATGCGATGCTTTTTAAAGCGTTGCTTTAGCGACGCTCAATGTAAGGGTCGCACATCCCATCGTGCCACATGTCGATAAAAACATCGTACTTTTCATCGTTTAGCGGATGTTCCATGCTCGACGCTTCTTGCAATGCTTTATGCAGTTTTATAGTGACGAAATTGTGTCGCATTAACCGTCGGTATGCACTCGTATTCCTTGTAGTGTTACAACCTTCTGAGGATCAAAGAAGCAGAGGAATAGAAGACAGCATTTCAAACAAGGTATGGCCATTTTGAATATGTTCTTATGCCATTTGGTCTCACAAACACTCCAGCTATCTTCCAACGTATGATGAATGATATCTTTTGAGAATATTTAGATAATTTTGTTGTAATTTACCTTGAAAATATCTTGATATTCTCCAAAAATCTAGAGGATCATGAATGTCATGTAAAGATAGTCCTAGATAAACTAAGAGAAAAAGGATGTCCACGATACAATTCTAGACAAGACTAGAGCAAGAGATAAGAATAGAACTTGAACTGGAACTTGAAAGTGCTTACTTGGTGATCACGATCCCTTGAGCTCCCAAGACTAGCATTGGCAAGATTGAAAATGAATGTGGCCAAGCCCTCCTTCTATAGGTGTTCAAAGGCAATGCTATATGGCGGTTACGACTTGATGATGTTATCACGATATCATCGACTTGAAACAAGACCTCCCGGTGTTAGAATTCAGGAAATAGATAGTTGATCTTGGAGTTTTGGCACATTCCGGATGCGATGATAGCATTAGTTTCTCCAAAATCTTAACCAAACATGAGATATAGGAAAATTACATGGAATCTAAGGTTTAAGATTGCTTTCTTTATGTCCATGACATCACCTCCCACTCAAGCAACAAGTTTCCACAAGGAGCGGCCATGTTCTCTAACTTGGGTTTCATTGGATTCTTCTTATGGAATTCATGAACCTTGATTTTTGCTCTCTGAAAAATTTCTATAAGTTCCCAAGTAGGATCATGGATGTCATACGCTTTCCAATTAATAAGAAATTCCAATCTTCTTTGAGAGATCCTTGAATCTTATACATGCACAACCTCAAATCCTTCATGATCCTCAATCCTGAAGGTGGTGAAGGACTGGCTCTCTCTTGAGCTTCCTTGGGTTCTTCATGCGATAGATCCTTTGAGCTTCTAGTGGAATGTTGTGGTGTTTCCAAGATCTTTGATGGAGAGCCTTGAGTAAGCACACCTCTTTCATTGAGAATGAACTCCTTGTCCTTTATGTTCTTGTTATCTTCATAATTTGTATGCTCCATATTATTCGTAATGACTTTTTGGTCTTCAAAAGTTCTTGATTTGAATTTTCGAGGAATATTATCTTGATTATTCAACACTTCTAGCTCTTGGACTTGGCTTTCTTTGAGTAATTGATTCTCACATTGAACTCCCTGATTGATAACATCCTCCAAGGTATTTGCTTGAGGCATGGATAGCAAGAGATATTTGACTTCAGGATTGAGGCCACCTCGAAACTGATTAACCATGTAGTCTTCTTGATATGTAGTTCCATGAAACAACATCTTGATATTCAAGGCATAGCTTGAAACTGACCGATCATCTTATTCTAGCAATCTTTTCATCTCTTGGACATGTTCAATCAAGTCCTTTATGGTAGATTGAATCTTCTTGCATAGGGAATCCATGGTGCCTGGTCTTGATGAAGGTAGTCTTGCAAAAATGTCAGGGGAGCACTAGATTGTGCTCTCTGACTACACTAGAAGAGATTTTGGAAATACACTTCTCATTACAAGAACACTCACAGAGGGAAAATCATACAAGAATATGTAAATGATACAAGACATCCCACTCGGGAACAATAGGTATGGAAAACTAGATGATATAGGCGATCCCACAACCCGGGACGGTAGGTATGAAATAAGATATCCCGATTACAAGAATTCTCTTCAAGGATATGAACTAGATACAAGAAATAACTAAAAAGGATCTCGTGCTATGAGATTACAACAGGACAAGAAAGGATGTCCATGATACAAGTCTAGAAAAGACTAGAGCAAGATGGGACTCCCCAAATGTGTGCAGACTATCGTGGATTGAATAAAGTCGCTATAAAGAACATATACCCTCTACCACTCATATTAGAGCTCTTGGAATGCCTTGGAAGAGCAAAATCCTTCACGAAGATTGACCTTCTTACAATCTTCTCATGATCAGAGAAGGAGAGGAATGGAAGAGAGCATTTCTAACATGGCCATTTTGAATATGTAGTTATGCCATTTGGTCTCATGAATGCTCTAGTTGGCTTCCAACATATGATAAATGATATCTTTCGAGAATATTTAGATGATTTTGTTGTAATATACCTTGATGATATCTTGATATTCTCCAAAGATCTAGAGGATCATGAATGTCATGTAAAGATAGTCCTAAATATACTAAGAGAAAAAGGATGTCCACGATACAAGTCTAGACAAGACTAGAGCAAGAGACAAGACTAGAACTTGAACTAGAACTTGAAAGTACTTACTTCGTGATCATGAACCCTTGAGCTCCCAAGATTGGCATTGGCAAGGCTGAAAATGAATGTGACCAACCCCTCCTTTTATAGGTGTTCAAAGGTGGTGCTATATGGCAGTTACGACTTGATGATGTCATCATGATGTCATCAACTTGAAACAAGACCTCTCGATGTCAGAATTCAGCAAATAGACAGTCGAACTTGGGGTTTTGGCACATTTCGGATGCGATGGTAGTATTACTTTCTCCAAAATCTTAACCAAACATGAGATATAGGAAAATTACATGGAATCTAAAGTTTAAGATTGTTTTGTTTATGTCCATGACATCATCTCCCCCTCAAGTGACTAGTTCCCCAAGGAGCGGCCATGTTCTCTAACTTGGGTTTCATTGGATTCTTCTTATGGAATTCATGAACCTTGACTTTTTCTCTCTAAACATTTTCTATAAGTTCCCAAGTACGATCATGGATATCATACGCTTTCCACTGAATAAGGAATTCCAATCTTCTTTGAGAGATCCTTGAATCTAATACATGCACGACGTCGAATTCTTCATGATCCTCAATCCTGATAGGTGGTGAAGGACTGGCTCTCTCTTGAGCTTCCTTGGATTCTTCATGCGATAGATCCTTTGAGCTTCTAGTGGAATGTTGTGGTGTTTCCAAGATCTTTGATGGAGAGCCTTGAGTAAGCACACCTCTTTGATTGAGCATGAACTCCTCCTTATCCTTTCATGTTCTTGTTATCTTCATAATTTGTATGCTCCATATCATTCGTAATGACTTCTTGGTCTTCAAAAGTTCTTGAATTGAATTTTTGAGGAATAATGTCTTGATTATTCAACACTTCTAGCTCTTGGACTTGGCTTTCTTTGAATAATTGATTCTCACATTGAATTTCCTAATTGATAACATCCTCCAAGGTATTTACTTGAGGCATGGATAGCAAGAGATATTTGACTTCAGGATTGAGGCCACCTCGAAACTGATTAACCATGTAGTCTTCTTGATATGTAGTTCCATGAAACAACATCTTGATATTCAAGGTATAGCTTGAAACTGATCGATCATCTTGTCGTAGCAATCTTTTCATCTCTTAGACATGTTTGATCAAGTCCTTTATGGTAAATTTTTTCTTCTTGCATAGGAGTCCATGGTGCCTGGTCTTGATGAAGGCAGTCTTGCAAAAATGTCAGGGGAGCACTAGATTGTGCTCTCTGACTACACTAGACGAGATTTTGGAAATACACTTCTCATTACAAGAACACCCACAGACGGAAAATGATACAAGAATACGTAACCGATACAAGACGTCCCCAACCCGGGACCAATAGGTATGGAAGACTAGACTAGAGATGATACAGGAGATCCCACAACTTGCGACGGTAGGTATGAAACAAGATATCTCAATTACAAGAATTCCCTTTAGGGATATGAACTAGATACAAGAAATAACTAGAAAGGATCTCGTACTACGAGAGTACAACAAGACAAGAAAGTATGTCCATGATACAAGTGTAGACAAGACTAAAGCAAGAGACAAGACTAGAACTTGAAAGTACTTACTTGGTGATCATGACTCCTTGGGCTCCCAAGACTGGCATTGGCAAGATTGAGAATGAATGTGGCCAACCCCTCCTTCTATAGGTGTTCAAAGGCGGTGCTATATGGCGGTTACGACTTGATGATATCATCATGATGTCATCAACTTGAAACAAGACCTCCGGGTATCAAAATTCAACAAAACAACAATCGATCTTGGGGTTTCGGCACATTTCAGATGCGATGGTAGCATTAGTTTCTCCAAAATCTTAAACAAACATGAGATATAGGAAACTTACATGGAATCTAAGGTTTAAGATTTATGTCCATGACATCTAACACTTTCTTCCCCTTCTAGAGATCATTGTTCTCGATGATCAATCCTTGATCTCCCCTTAAATTGATGCCCTCACCCTTGCATAGTCTCTTGATCCTTCTTGCTCTCAACCTTGGTCTCTTGAACCCTTGCTCTCAACCTTGGTTTCTTCAACCTTGCCTTTCCACTTCTTGGCCACTTGCCTACGGACTTGCCTTGTTCACAACCTTGGTGTTTTGAGTGCTTGTTCTCAACTTCACTATCTAGAACATGGTTTTCAACCATGCTAGGTATCTTGGATCCTCAATACAATACTCTCATTTGAAAGTTTGTTTTGAGAGCTTTCCAAAGGTACCTTACATGTCTAAATCTAACCTACGGATTGGGAGATACACTCTAATATTTGTTTGGCTCATCTTTGAAAGCGACATGTGTGCCTTCCATCCACTTGCCCAAGCCTACTTCCTAGCCTCGCATACCAATGTAATGAACTATAGGAGATTTGAACTTAACCTCCCAAGGGTAACAGTGTGATGGTCTAACCACTTGCCCCAAAAGCCATGGTTTAGGATTACTTCCTAATCCTCCCTCTTTTGGTGTGGTTCTACCATCTCTTGCCTGTCATTCCTTGAGTCTAATAATTCTACAATTCATGTGTGAATTACAAGTGAATTCCCTTTTGAAATATTTGAGATACCCCCTCTAAAAGTTCAGCTCCAAAAGGAGGACTTGCAAAGTTTTGTTATTTTGTTTCTCTCTTGGGATGATGGATATGGAGCCTTTGTGTGCTCCATTCATGTGGATGGAGGGCCCTTCTAGTTCAAGAGAGCTATAAGAGAACCTTTGGAGATTCACTTGGAACAATTAAGGGGAGGATTGGAGAGGGGGGCAATGAGCATTGCTCGTAGTTTTTGGTGTTGTTTAGTGTTAAGCATACAACACACCTCCAAAGGTTAAAGTATAGGAACAGGGATTATGATTGTGATTACCGCAATCACACCATGTGTTTTTGTTCCTTATATTAGTGCCACACACTTTATAGATTTTAGGTTAGCAACATTACACTGAGAATTAGATTACTTCGAAATGATTATAGACTTGCGTAGTACAAACTTCAGAACACTACACAGTAAACATTATGTACATACTATGATTTACAAGCTTCAAAATTTGTACAGCATTACAGATACTTCTGCAATCTTATAGTTTCGTAAGATAGAATTCTGTCATTCCTATTTTTCCTGAGTGCAATGTTCCACATAGATAGGCTACTCTGAAAACCACACCGTTCTCTTGATCTACACCACACCATTCCGTATTTTGGAATACAAGACACCAAACTTTTGAAAACTCTTCAAATCTCCTAGATAACAATCATCATCGTTGTTTTGAAGTTCAAGGTTCATTATATGCTCTATATCCCACTTTCCATTCTGACGGCTAACACTGGCATGCATGGTGGATCAAACCCACAACATTACAAAATTTTGATTACAAATAATCATCATTGTTTTGAAGTTCAGGGTTCATTATACACTCTCTTTAAACATTTTTTCTATATTTTCTTCAACTACTCGGATCTCTTCTTCAAAAAACTCCTTCAGATTGAGTAGTTATTGACTCGCACTTGTGTAACTCAGTGTTCCTACTTCTAATTCCGGAGTCCTATTTTGAAGCTTATCTAGCATATGATCAAAAGCTATAGTAACATCAGATATTTTCTCGATATATCCTTCGGTTAACTTCTTCGCTTCTTCTCACTCGATCTTATGCTTCAATTCCAAAATGGCTTCACTTTTCTTTAATTCTTCAACTTCTATTTCCTTTCCTTCCAGAATGAAATTCACATATGTACACCCTTGCTTCCATACGTTTGCCTATTCATTCAGTCCTTGATTCTAGCCAGTTGAGCCTTGACCGTATCATGACTTTCTTGCACAATGCAGAACTCAACTTCTAGGTCCAAGTTCCACACTGCCAGTTTTACACTGCCAGTTTCTCCTCTGCCTCTGCTATGGCCACTTCCTGCTTTGACATCCCATCAATTTGATTATTAACTTTTTTTCTAATCTTTGTACTTTGTTTTCCTCCTTCTGAAGCTTGCCAACTAAGTTTTTATTAGTTTTCTTTAGTTTCTACAGGGCTCTTTGTCTTTCTTCAGCCTCTGCTTGCAACTGCTTCACTTTCTTAGACTTCTCTTCATATACAGCTTTCAGAGTACTGTTCTCTGTTAACGCATCTTCTTCCATCATCTCTTCATGAACTACGCTTTCTCTCCTAGTATTCTCCATCCTAAGTTCAGCAATCTCCACCCTTAATTAGCTTATCTCTGTATTCATTTCTTCTTTCTCTGCTACCAATTCTTCTTTCTGTTGAGTTAAAATTCTAATATTTCTTTTGTAAATCCTCCATTCGGACTGCACTCTCTATTCACCTTTCTTTTGTTTTCTTCTTCTATCCATTTCTTGGATTCCTCTTCTTCTTCTTCTACCTTCTTCCTTGCTTCTTCTTCTGCTTGTCTCTTCATTGCGGCCTCTTCCTCTATGGCTTTTTGTTGATTTTCCTCCACTTGCTGCCTTTGGGCTTCTTCCTCCTCATCTCTATCACCTATTCCTTGATCATGTGAAGTACCCATAACTGGTTTTCTCTTCGCATATCGTTTCTTCAATGCTTGCACGAAAACTTCAGTGGTCATGATTTTACATTCGTGAGCTACAAAAGAAGGGTTATCGGGAAGAAGCACAGTAAATAAAACTCCAACTTTGGATTCTAGTGTAGCATTGACTGCCCTTCCTATTCTTTTGTATAGTCTTCAAAGTTCCTTCTTCATTTTTCAGAATATCAATTCTTGCCAATTCACCTAAGTTTCGGTAGATTTCTTCATCAATGATATAGTTTTTCGGAGACACCATAGAGCTTAGCTTTTACATTAATTATCATGGTCATCACTAATAGTCTGAGCTTCAGAGGATTATCATCTCAAAGCTGGGAATTATACTCCCCGGAACGTGGCTTTCCAAAGAGGCTTCTAATCTCGGTTGCATCCACCATCTCTGTTACACCTGTAATTCCTTCATTAACGACTTGTAGCCGCTCTATAATTACCTCTGGGGATATCTAGAATGGGTCCCCTTGGCCAATCCTCAGACATATCTGTGGCGTGTTAAGGTCATTCTCATTTGTCTCTCTAGCTATTTCCTGCACAATATCTTTCAGCAGAGGGTGTGGCTTAATGCTTCTCCAATCTAGCAGGGCAATTTTAAGAAAGCCTTGACGCTTGAACCAATCGGCTTGCGACTGGGAGAGACAGTCAAGTATGTTAAGTAAGTGGACGTCAAAGACTGTGACTGCCATTGCTGCTTTGCTTGTTTTGCTGCAAGTTGTGCAAGAAGGCTTCATTATAGAATGCTTGGTTTGCTCATTCGCCAAATAAGTCAGATTAGGGATCATCCTCAGCCTTTTATTGCCTGCCTTCCTGATTTGAGAGCACCACATTGGCATCATGATTGCCACAGATAATATATTTACTCCACTGGTTTTGCAGTAATCATGCACCTTGGGATGCAGATCATCATAAGCAAAGAATCAGATATGAATGGATCAAACTACCATCATCCTTGATTGTTTGTATGATTTTTCATGTAGATTACTTACTCTGCCATTTTTGCACGTTGGGGATTTTCTTGAATTATTTAGCTTTTCTTTTTCATATTTTTATGTTTTTATCATTTTTTTCATTAAATTATTTGTCAGAGGACTGATAGGGCCACAACTTGGACCCATTGATGACTCAATAATAACTCTCTGGACAACATAGCAAGCCGAGAAGGACATGGTCTGCATAACGCATGGATCCAAAACGGACCTGTCCACCGCAACTTCAATTTACCCATCTTTCTCTTCATCTTGGAATGAAAATATAGCACTAAATCACCGGGTCAAAAAATCCATGTCCGCAAATTCAGATCGTGCCATTTCTTTTGTCTACTCTATACTTTCTACAACAATAAGAAACTCGTACACTTGTGTTCGACCAGTTGGCACAACTTATCCATCCTATAAACAAAAGTGTCTTCCAGTAATAAAAGTTTTTGGATTGCAATCCAAAGACTAGGAATAGGGAATTAAATGGGAGGATGGCTTCCTAGTTGTACAAAAGTTTGAAAGGATTACTTCCCATCAAAACTTTATAAGAAGCAGAGTACGCCCAAAGTACCGGAGGAAGTATATTTTCCCATTGATCCATCGGATCGAGCAACATTTTCTACAACATGTGTAGAAGAACCTTGTTTGTACTTTTTGCTTGTCAGTTTGCTCTTAGGTAGTAAGGAGGACTCAATTTATGCTTTATTTGATATTCTATCGTTAATTCAAAAATAATCTAGTTCAGAAAATGTGTGCCCCGATCAGACACCGGTTCAAGGGGTAGCCGACCCGCATGGAAATTTCATTTTGAAGCTTTTTTGCGACAGTTCTAGCTGTAGCAATTTTACTAGCCCAAGCTTCGGCCCATCTGGTATAGTAATTGGTACACGTTAGAATATAGAGAGCTCCTGTTTTGATAGCAGGTGATTTAATAGGACCGATGAAGTTGAAGCCCCACTTCTGAAATGGTTCTAGTGAGAGTATCAGTTGCAATTGAAAGTGGTGGCTCTCCCATGGTTCTCTGGTATCCTAACAAGGATCGCAGTTTCGTATTGCAATTTGTACATCTGCATACATCGTCGGCCACCAAATCTTTGTCTACTGGATGTTTTGCACTGTAATCAAATGGTTAAAATGTCCTCTTCCCTCACCCGCATGTGCTTCTTGAATTACCACAGCCACTTCATGTGGAGGCACACAAGGAATCCATACATCTGTCAGATCCTTATGATAGAGTTGTCCCATTATGATTGTAAACTGATGGTTATGGAGTCCAAGATTTTTCTGCACTGCTGGCCGTAAGTGTGAAGGTGCTACTCCATTTTCCAGAAAACTGAGCATTTCTTCATACCATGTAGGGAATAATGTTTGCGGAGCCTCTTTAATTTCTGCGACTATGAAAACCTTCGCATCCGAAAGATTATTGTCAACTCCCGCGGGTGGTTCTCCATGATCTATGCGCAATAGGAAGTCGGCAATTGCATGACTCGCTCTGTGCCTGTGCACAATATCATATTCAAATTCCTGAAGAAACAACACCTATTTGGCCAATCGGCCACCAAATTTTGCTGCTTGACGAGATAGAGGAGTGCACTGTGGTCCACATGAAAAGTAAAAGGTTTGCCCAATAAATAATGATGAAATTTATTAATTGAATAAATTAATCCCATATACTCTCATTTTGTAGTCGAATAGTTTTGCTTCCAGAAGTTAATCATCGATTGGCATAGTAGACAGGTCAGAACCAATTATGGCCTTCTTTCTGCATCAGTTTTGTTTAAAGCATCAATAGATACATGGAACAGTTCCTTCCCATTTGGAGCTTTTAAGACTAGCGCTGAGGCAAGCATCTTCTGTAACCTTTCAAAAGCTATTTGAGCCTCCTTTGTCCATTGGAAATCAGATGGTCGAACATGTGCTAATTTGTTGAGTGGTATTGCAATATAAATCCAATCCTCTCAAATGCCTCCCATGCCACCGGACTTGGTCTAAGAACCGCAAAACTTGTTTTAGATTTCGTGGCGCTGGGGTCTCCAGAATAACTTTTACTTTGTCCGAATCAATGGCAATGCTATCCCGCAAAATGATATGTCCAAACAATTTTCCACACTTGATTGCAAAAACTGATTTATTAGGATTCAGACAAAGGTGTATCTTCCGACATGCATCAAAACATGCTCAGAGATGTTCAGATGTGCTTCCATTTATCTGGAAATGGAGAAATCGTCTAAGAATATCCACATGAAGGAAGTTAGGTACGGAGCGAAGATCTGTTGTATGCACCACTAGAATGTACTGGGAGCATCCTGGAATTTGTATTAGGACCATCCAAAATTCCGGAGCAAGCTCCGTGCATATTTGCACCGGTTTGGGTTCTTCTAGTGTGCCTAAATTCACTACTTCAAGCAAACCTTCTTCGACCCATATTTTCCCACACTCCATTGGATCTTTAATAATTGGGCCTACATCTTGATCTACTGTTGGGTCCATCAGCTTGGTGCAAATTGATGTTGCCATACTACCACAGACTGAGCTGACCACTGGGTTGACATCAACTACTCCAAATGACAGTAAGTCGTGGTTAGTTTCTAGGAATTTCTGCTCCTCATCCTCCTCCAGTCCATCTAGCATATGTGGTGGATCCACTAGTATTGGTTTATTTTCTGGAAGGCAATAAATATTGCTCATCCTCTAGTTGGACTGAAAATTCACATGTCCCTTCTTGAGCATAATTGTCTTGGCAACCCAATTTTTTCATACTTTGGCATTCCGCAACTAGGGTCTTCCCAATAATAGATTATAGTCCAAATTCTTTCCCTTAAGTTCAACCATGATAAAGGTAATGGGAAATACCACATGCAAAATTACTATTGGAATGTCTTTAATAAGTCCCAGTGGCTACACTCTGGATTGGTCGGCCATCCGCACAAAGAATGGAGCTGCTTCAATGCTAGTCCAACCCATTTGTTTGCAAGTAGTCATAGAAGCAATATTATTGCTAGATCCATCGTCGATATATACTTTCAAGATAGGCTTGTTTTTGTACCATACAGTAATAGTAGGGGCTCAATAGTCCACCACCTTATTTGGTACTTCTCGAACCATATTGACAGTTGCTTCCAGGACCTAGTCCGAAGACTGTCTTTTTGCAAATGCTTTAGTAACTTTTCTATGAAGGCCGGAAGTAGCTCCAGCAAGGCACCTAAGGGTAGTTTTTCACGACAGGAATTTGACATGAAAGATCTTGGTGTGTTGTGCCATTTCTTGGGCATTGAGTTTATACATATAGAAACAGGTATATGGATGTGGCAAAGGCAATATGCCTTGAATATGCTGCAAAAGTATGGTATGGTTGATTGTAAGACAATTTCTATGCCATTAGATCAGACTTTGAAGTCGGATACTACATCAGGTGAAGCATTGGAAAATGCTACTGTGTATAGGAAAATTGTGGGAAGTCTTATATATCTCACAATTACAAGGTCTGATCTAAGTTATACTGTTGGACTTGAAAGTCAGTTTATGCAAGTTCCAAGGAAGCCACATTTGGATGCTTTGAGGCGTACTCTACGTTATGTGAGTGCTACTTTGGATTATGCATTGTTTTATGAGACTGGTGTAGATTTGCACGTTTATGGATACATTGATACAGATTGGGCTAGTAGCATTCCAGATAGAAGATCTACTAGTGGTTTTCTATTCTCACTTGGGAGTGAAGCTATTACATGGAGCAGCAAGAAGCAACCCACTATTGATTTGTCAAGTACAGAGGCCGAGTATAGAGGTGCTGCAATGGCAGCATGTGAGGCATCATGGCTAGAAATGCTACTTGCAGATTTAGGTGTGGAAGTGGGAAAGCCTATCACTATTTATTGTGATAATCTTAGCAGCATACAATTAGCAGGGAATCCTGTTTTCCATGCTAGAACAAAGCATATCAAGGTAAATTATCACTTCATCAGAGAGAAGGTATTAGTAGGTGATATTGATCTTATTTATGTGAGAACAGATGAGCAGGTTGCTGATATTTTCACCAAAGCACTTGGAGCTGAGAAGTTGAAGAACATGTTTTATGACCTGCAGAAAGCTTTTCTTTACCTTTCTTGGATGTATTTGATGAATTTTTTGAACTAAAATTTCCATGCAATCTTCCACTCCATGGATTTGAGTTGCAACTATTTCTTGGTGATGCATCCGGTCCACTCAAAACTTGAGATTCTACACTTGATCTTTCAGCATTTTCTTTGTCATTTGGTTCAAGATTCAGTCCTTCTTTGGCATCTGCATAGAGGCTTGACATTTTATCAAATACCACATCTCTCCTCACCTACCTATCGTGTGTGGGTTATAACATTTATATCCCTTTTGCTCAAGGGAGTATCCAATGAAGACACACTTTTTTGCTTTTGGGTCAAGATTCGTCCTCAATTCATCTAGGGCATGTACATATGCAATACAGCCAAAAACTTTCAGATGTGATAAGTTTGGCTTTTTACTTGTAAACTTCTCTTCCGGTGTAACTTGATGTACAGCAGCAGTCGAAGTTCTGTTCATAATGTGTATAGCAGTATGCAAAGCTTTTGCCCAATAACAATGAGGAATATTCTTCTCAGCCATCAAGGCTCTTGCTATTTCTGCAATATGTCTATTTTTGCGTTCAGCAATGCCATTCTGTTGTGGTGTGTACTTGCATGAAAACTGACGCTGAATTCCATGATTTTTTAGAAAAATTTTGAACTCATTTGACATGTATTCACCTCCTCCATCAGATCTTAATGTCTGAATGTACGTCCCTATCTGCTTTTCCACCATAGCTTTAAAATTTTGGAAGTGAGTGAACACCTCGCTCTTCTCTTTCATGAAATATACCCATACTTTGCGTGTATGGTCGTCAATGAAAGTAACATAAAACTTGCAACCGCCCATAGATGTGGTCTTTGCTGGACCCCAAACATCTGTATGTACTACTTCTAGTACATTCTCACTAACATGCTTGTCATGTGGAAATGATGTTGTTGACTGTTTACCAAATTGACATGTTGCACATGCCTTTTGCATTTCTGCAACTTTGAAATTTGCTAGTCCATGGACAATCTCCTTTGACTGCATCAATTTCAGCTTTTGCATGTCCAATCCATTTGTGACACATCTCTATATCTGCAATAACTCCTGCACCTTTTGCAAACATGGATGCATTCATTTCAAGAATCTTCACATTTAAGGTGAACATCCAACCCACTTTGTTTCCTTTGGCAACCAATCGTCCATCCTGCTTGTACTCTTCTACATATAATCCATCAGCATTGAACCTGACTTGTAATCCCTGGTCAACCATTTGTCCAACAGAAACCAGATTCTTTGTTATATTTGGAACATGCAGCACGTCAACAAGATGTTTTACCTTTCCATCCTCCATCGATAGTGCTATGTTTCCTGTATGCGCAATTGGATGTGATGTGTCATCACCTGTTTCAACATATCCAAGAACTGGCAATTTCTACAAAGTACTAAACCATTCTGCATGATTGGTCATGTGATTTGAAGCACCTGAATCAACATACCAGACATTATCATTTGATTTTGAAACACCAGTAGACATCGTATTCATCATGTGATGTTGAACCATGAACAGCTTCTCATAATCATCTGCACTTATGGATGCATAGTTATTATGCTGCCTTCTGTTATTTTGATTCTTCAACCTACAATCACGTTCAAAGTGTCCAGGTTTACCACAATTCCAACATCCTTTACTATCATTACCTGAATGATTTCTTTGGAAATTTATGCGGCCTCTTTGGCTTCCCCTGCCTCGAAACTGTCATCTTCCTCTTCAATAATCAACATAGATACCAGATCAGCAAAATTCAAAATATTTTCCCTGGTTTGTATAGAAGTTATGAATTGCTTATATGTAGCTCCTAAACCACAAAGACACACTTCCACCTTATCATCATCATCTACATTCACGCCAATAGATGAAAGTGACTCACATATGCTTTCGATTTTCAAGGTGTAGTCACTTACCGACATGCTTTTCTTCTCCAATGTATGCAGCTCGTTCTTGAGTTGCAATTTTTGTGCCTTTGTATTGGTCTCATACAATGTGACCAAACTGTTCCAAGCCTCTTTTGGAGTCTTGGCATCGTGTATGTGTCCAATCATGCTATCATGTATGCTAAGAGATAGCCAATACATTACCTTTCATGCTCATTGATTCCATTCCTCATATGCTCTTACCTGATCTACAATCTGATTCGTTTCTGGTAACAGCGGAGCATTTTCATTCTCTGCTTCGATGTACTTCCAGTAGCCTTTTCCCATCAGCAAATTCGTCATTCTGAACCTCCAAGCATGGAAGTTGTTATTGTCCAGCTTATCGCTCACAAGCTGACTCATTCCATCTGCATTTGCCATTTCTGCAACAATTCAAAACACTACAAGCATCACTTCTGCTTGAACACTATTGCACTATGACATGACAGTTTGATCTCAGAAAAACACAATTTTCATGTATCAACAATACATGGAATCGCTTGAAATTCTGGATCTGGAATATATGAGTGTTGCCGAACACAACACAAGTTACAATTTCTAAAACTGACTTGGTTTTTCTACGGGCCCCACCTTACGGGCTCGAAATGGAGGTCAAGATGGCTCCAAAACTCCGAAACTGCGTCAAGATCCTCATCTGGTCGTCCATAGAAATGGGTGTAATTCAGCCTCGAAAGTGGATTTCTATTCCACATCTTTTCTTTAGACTCTTCTTCCAAGATTATGGGTCCAGCAAAAGGTACCAGTGCTAAAGCAAACTCTAGTTGGGGTTCACTTCCACTCCTTTGGCCTAGGTCCATAGGGCACTCTTCTTCTTGCTGCTCGCTCTGCTGGTCGGCTCTATTGAATTCCCCTAGCCACGAAGCTTTAGCTAATTTTCTGTTCCCCCACTCAAATATCAAATCCTCCAAGATAGCCTATGGTAAAACTCCATTCTCCACCCATCGCAATAATTTTTCTGAAATATTTGTGGCTTTGATAATTGAGATATCTTCAAGATGTAAGGTTTCTAAGGTCTGCTGGATGAATTCGTCCATGTACTCATGATGTTGATCACTTCGTAGGTACTCTTTACCACTCCGCAACAGCATCAATTTAAGCAAAATTGCATCTCAAAACAAAACCCATCCTATCGTAGTCGCCAATTTGTTTGGTGTTGTTTAGTGTTAAGCATACAGCACACCTTCAAAGGTTAAGGCATGGGAATGGGGATTATGATTGTGATTACCACAATCACAATATGCATTTCTGTTCCTTATATTCGTGCCACATACTTTATAGATTTCATGTTAGCAACATTACACTGAGAATTAGATTACTTCAGAATGATTATAGACTTCAGTAGTACAGACTTCGAAACACTACACAATAAACATTACGTACAAACTCCGATTTACAAGCTTCAAACTTCGTACAGCATTATAGATCGACCCGTAATCTTACATTTCCATAAGACACAGTTCAGTCCTTTCGATTTTCTTGGACTACACTATTCCGCATAGACAGACTACTCCAAACACTGCTCTATTCTCATGATCTACACCACACCATTCCATATTTCAAAATACAAGACACTAAACTTCGAAAAACTCTTCAAATTTCCTAGTAATAAAACCCTTTTCCTATTACAAGATTTTTAGTCAGAACATTCCGACAGCTAACAGTAGCCCTCTATGCCTTCTTTGTAGAGACTTTTGCTCTATTGGGTTTCACTAATTTGCATAGCTAGTAGGTGTTGAATTCCAAACTCTAATACCAATGTTATTCGTCCTCAATATACTATACAATTCTCCTCCTTTGGAGAAGGATACATCCGACACATGATGCTCAAAATTTAAAAAAAAAAAAAGAAAATAAACATTAGAAAATATTGAAATAAATATGCTCCATTAAAAGTACTTACAAATTGAAATTATTGAATGAATAAAAGAAAATGGAGGAAACGATTGGAAATAATGGTCACAAGTTAAACAAAAAATAAATAAGAACAAAATACAAACTAATCAAACTTATGAAAAAAATATATCAAATATAATATGAACAATTACAAAACATAAACATAGATAACATGTATGAAAATGAGCAAAAATCAAAACAACAAAAAACCATTTCTCCAATTCCTATTGCGTATAGCAACAATGTTATTGATATTTAAACCCATAGCTCTATCAATGAACTCGATTACCATATAAGAGATTCAATTTTATCGAGTTTTGCAACATATTTGACTTTGGATGAGAGAGATATCATAAAAAACATCTCAACCTATGACATCATCTAAATCCATAATAAATAAGAAGTAGATGAAGAAATGAGGAAGAAATAGTCATATAGCCCATTGCCTACACATTTATTGTTATTTAAACATATGATAAAGTTTCTCCAAAGAAAAACTAGTTTCTTAGCATAGATTTGTCCTAGGAGCTTTTCTTTTTACATTGGCCTAGTGCTTTCTCCCCCTTTTCACAATTGTTATCCATTTATTAATACTAAATCTTCAATGTCCTACTTTTTCTCACATAATGGAAATAAAATATCGTTGAAAATAAGATCCATCAATGTGTTTCCTTTCCACTCCCACCATCTTGCTTACATAGAAAGCAACCAAGTGGCACTTTTCACCATTTACATCTCGAAGCGGGTTGTCCTTGTTCATGACCTTTGCCTTAGAAGAGAACATGGATTGTTGCTCATACGTGAATAAGTTCCATACGTAATTGTAAGCTTGATTGTGAAGGTGGAGATGACAACAATGATCGTGTGAACCATCGGGGGTGTGTGACGTAGTGGTAAACACATCGAACCTCAAGATTGAAAATAAAAGGTTCAATAATTGCAAATCGGTCTAAAGCTAACCCCTGAATGTGAGGGATAAATGAGGTCCTCTAAAATTTATAGGGAGAGTAAACTCCAAAAGAAAAAGTTCCTCCTTTTTTCAACGTGGGTTGCATACCTTGTTTCATGTGTTTTGAATTGATTCCGCTTTGGCTTTTAACATCGCATATGCAAAATGTCGTTCAGCACTCGTGCCACCTTAAACCAGTAAGGCAACATTTACGTTCTTTCCGAGTAATAATCTCGCCCATTCTACGTGGCATTTTTCTCGAGATATTCATCCTGCGTGATCGAAATATGTAAGAGATACATGCAACTCGGGCCCAAAAGTCCAACCCGATTTCAGACACGTCTTCGCAGATTATGATGCCTGTAAATGTGCTTTTTTTTAATTTTACACACACAGATTGACGTTCAATCCTTCACCCTAAAAGTTTCGGCTTCCTGTCGTAGTGCTCCATAACCATCCCTCCCAATATGTAGGCTTGCGAAGCGATTGTGCTCTACCATTGCGCACACATTTGCTCCTGCCTGTTGAGACTTCGACGCCCTCATGTATTATACTTCCATCGGACTGCAAGTTGCAGCGAGTTGTAGATTCTGACTTTCGACTTCATACATCAAGCAAGCATTACAAAAGTAGTAAACTCTTCCTCGATTACACTCTGCAAACCATCATAAATTGGATATCATAGAAACATATATCTATAACTCTATTTGAGAAGACATCTTCGAATATTTCAAAATTCAAAGTTCAGAATCTTAGGAATACGTAACCTTCCAATTGTACAAAAACAAGCATCCACTTACACTAAACCTCAATACAACAAGAGCTAGGAAAGAATAGACAAATGACCAAGGAAAGGGAAATCTCCAAAGGCTTCTGTGAACATAAAGAGTAACTCCACGACAGCAAGATAAAACCCAATCCATATGATGAATACCTGGGTCAATTTGATGAAGTTTTCCAAAAGTGCATATATCTCCATCAGCTTCTGCCTTTCCTTGGGTCAACACTTTCGAATGCTTTGCCATTCATAAAGTCAATTCCCAAAGACTGACAGTCCATATAGTTCTTTGTGACAATCCTTCTCAACAGATCCAAGTGACTCATCAATTGGATCATTCTTAGAAATCATGACAGTCCATATAGTTCTTTGCTCATGACAGTCCATATAGTTCTTTGCTCTCATTATCACAGACAAATTGAGATTGAGTTAATTCATGACAGTCCATATAGTTCTTTGCTCTCATTATCACAGACAAACTGACAATTAAATTGCCTCCACTGCTGCTCCATCAACACCCAAAGAATGATATTCCAATGTCTTGTCAGCTCAACTTGCTGCTCCCTTGAGATCCACTGCCTATCATAATTCATCAATCAATTGTTGATCATGGAATATTCATATGCATTGGCTACTCCTTTGTTTCACTGCAACTTAGTCACCAATCTGCTCAGTTCTACACAAGTTTGCCAATGAATGTGAACTCCCTGATGAATCAAGCCTCAAGTACATGTAGAGCCTTTGCGAAGACAAATCACCCCAAGCACTTCAGATTCCACTGTGTATGGCCATCCATGAATGAATTGAAACAACGTATCAATCAAAGTTAAATTGCTTTTTTAAATGTTTTTCATTCTCTAGAGAGGGTTGCTTTAGGATCCATCACTCCTGCCTTGTCCAATCTTCATTATTCTGTAAGCTTTACTCTACTGTTGCTCTTATATCATAACTCTACTGCTATAGATTGCTTCTCACAACTTACAAAGGTTCTCCCAATACCTGTATCTCACAAACACAGACCTTCCAAACCAAGTTCAATCTCAAGTTACGTTTACCACATGGGATGATATTAAATTTGCATATGATCACAAGTATGAAAAACTTACCCAAATTCGGAACAGTCTTTCCTTTTCCATGTCTCCTATGAAAAATATACTTAACTAACCTGGAGTCCAATATTAGCTCTGATCTATGCTGTCATAAATGTGTTTTGGCCCACTGTGGGCTGATAAAAATCGATTGACAGCTATGCTAAAGCCGCATAAAGACTTAATTGTATTTCTCTTGAACAGACCAGTTGTTGTAATTACTTCGACAGGACTGTCATTGCTTTGCTTCTAATCATGTCACCCTACTTGCATATACATTTCTATGTCTACTAACTGGAAATGGTACATCAGCTATGCAATGTTTACTGTTGCAGTTCATAGTTATTCATTCCTATAATCTGCAGTTCCATTTATCTTGCATTTGAAAGGCCACTGGTCCATGTTAACTTTGACACAAGCATTAACCTAGAAGATTGTCTATATTTGTTGACTGTGCAGCCAATGTGAACCCAGTAAAAGTTACTAGTTCCAGGGTAGCTAGCTCCAGACACTTTCTTTTGTATGTGTTGCATGAGAACATGCTTATCTTCAGCATAAACGCATGTTCTAAAATTTGCCACCATGATGCTGTTTTGTATACCTTTCAACTTTCCTAGATTGTAACGATTCTATATATGCTATTCAATCAATAAAACAACAAATGAAAAGGTACGGTTGAATGAGGTCCATAACTTTAGTTTAGTCAACAATGCATAACTTACAATTGGGTTTCATAAGCCTGATACCAGCTGTCAAAGCCCAAAGTTGTATACTACAATGATATTTGATTGTTTGCATCAGTAGAAACTTCCCAACACTGAATCAATACAAACCTTACACTTCATACCCTGGATTCACAAGTTGCTGTATGTTTTTGTAGCTAAGCAGTTCTGAAATGTCATCAGCACTACCAAGGAAAAGAGGAAGTCTTTGATGCAATTCTATGGGTTGTATATCCAGGATACGTCTCTTACCATCAGAGCCTTTACCCCCTGATTGCTCTGCAATGAAGCTTAATGGATTTGCCTCATACACCAATCTTAAATGAGCTCTTGGGTTCATGGCTAAACCACCATAAAGAACAGTTCTGTGAAAATCTGCTACAAGCGAACAAATGTACCTGGCTGAGTATTTCTTTGGGTTCTGGCCCTTCCCCTGTCTCACATCATCAATGTAGTTTCTTAAGCCTTCAGGCCAGTCAAAATATCGTGCATCATTGACTGAATAAATTTGACCTACAATTAAGAATAAGTGAACCATTAAGTGAATCAACTCACTCCTCTAACTCTTGCATAAGTATACTAGTATAACATGGATGACACAAAATGAAATATTGGCAGCACAGGAGAGTTAGAATGCAATACTACTTCTCTGATTCAATGTGCTATCACTTCTGCAGACCTAAACAAACCTAACCAAAACTTTTCCCTTATATCAGAGTCTCCTTTGCTATTCCTTTTAACTAATGCATGAGCATCTCATATTGTGTCCTTGTCATAGTTACGTAAGTTTCTCACACTGGCAAAACAAAAACACCATGGAAACGGCAGAAATGGAGTTTGACTTTTGGAGGAGTTGCAAGCACGCTCACACATTCATGCACATATGTGAGTGCATGTGCATGCATGCACTCACACACACATGCACACATGCATTTACACATGTAATAGAAAGAATTTCTGTATGTCACAGACTAATGCTTATAGCACACGTAGATGACATGAGTTCTCCTTGTTCTTTTTTATTCTGTTCATGCATGTGCCAGCCAGAAAGAAAGAAAGAAAAGATATTAATGTCTTTGTAGGGACCAAATTGGCCTACAAAACATATCACACAGTCATAAGGGATGTGAACCTTGCATCTACAAAAAGGAAAAAGAAAAACATATGCATGTTGATAGTGGCATGTACAAGATACATCGTAAACCCAGAACGTATACAAAGACATGGTAGAGTAGGAATGAGATTAAATGCTATACGATCACAAGCATGGAAAATGCATGGGGAAGCCTACCTCCATCTTTCGAATCTGAACCATCTCTAAAACACACGGCTGCCTCTGAGCTCTCTGATCCTCAACCTCTGCAAATGTGAGATCTGGCTTTCTATGTGGGTCTGTCATGGTTAGTCCTCTCTACAAGGGTCTGTAGTGGGTGCTTTCTGGCTCTGAAAAAAGTGTGTTGGTGTGACTTGTCGAACATTTAATGATGAGTGAGGATCCCATGGTATCTCATCCCTGTTTCTATACATTGGGCAGATATCTGCCCAAGCTCCTGAAGTCATAGAGGTCCCCATCAGGTATGACAGTGAGGGAGGCATACAAATGCTGTCCCCATCTCTCTGATCTTTGTATACATTGGGAAAGTGCAACTATAAAGACACACTTAACCTCAGCTAAGCAGTCCGTAAGTCCCCTACTCACTTGGAAACATCTGCAAGTATAGCACCCAAACTCAACCTCAGCCAGAAGCATCTGCAAGTATAGTGCCCACATTCAAGCTCAGCTAAGTGGTCTATAAGTCCACTCTCTTGCACCCAAACTCAACCTTAGCCAAAACCATCTGCAAGTATAGTGCCCACGTTCAAGCTCAGCTAAGTGGTCTATAAGTCCACTCTCTTGGAACACCCTCAGCTACACTTCTCTCAACATTCAGCTGGTGTTGCAAGAGTTTGAGCTGTCTAATAGCGATTTTCACAGCATGTGGTAGCCGTACATCTAAATAGTCAGGTCTTTCAATTAATCCCACCTCTTATTATCCACAAAATGATCTCAATAGTACTGCATTTTAGATCAGAGTAGATCTGATGGGCTGATGATTGATCCATCTGTCATTTTCACATATTAGCCAGATTTACAATGATGATTCAACAATTTTCAGCTAAGTCAACATTAAATCATAGAGTTTTGACGATTGTCCCCCAGATTTGGTCCTCAAAATCGACTTTCAGCTAAGTCAACATTAAATCATAGAGTTTTGACGATTGTCCCTTGGTCCTCAAAATCGACTTTCAAATCTGATACGATTTAAAAATTAAATATTAAAATAACCCGAAAATTCAGCATATCATAATTTAACACTTCTCTTTGTGATGCTTATGAGTGTTTCTCCAATCTCTGCTGCATGACATAGAAAATAGCATTTTTGACATATGAAACTAATAAAAAATAACTAGAGAGTTCCAAAAGATAAGATTCATCAAGATGTTAGAGAAACACATTAGTATTGTTCTCCGACAAAAGTATGCATGGGAAATTGGAATCGAGAGAGAATAGAGAGAAAATGTACATTATAGAGAGAGAGAGAGAAAGAAGAAAGAAAGAAAGTCATATTAACGTCTTCTGGAGGCCAAACTTGGCCTATGAGACAAAAACCATGTACAAGTGTAGTAACCATGTGTAGAAGATAAAATGAAATAAAAAGTACATCGCTACACAAAGCTATATAGGGCTGGAAAAGGCTGGGGAGACATGGCTCTGACTCTGCAGATAGTGGCCACCTAATACATAGGGGGATCCAAAATGTGAGTAAAACGCCCTAGCTACATGTGATGGGTGGAGGTGGGTGTAGTATGTGGTACATCGGTGGTGGTCTGAGTGCCTCTTGAAGGAAGACAACCCAGGGGGTGGTGGTACGCCTATGCTTCATCATGTGGTCGTAGGCAATCCTGATGCATGAGATATCCTCCTGATATAGTCGTAATCGACGATATCCGCCCATGTGTGGTCGGCGCCGTGCTCTCTGTGCTGATGCCTGGTGGAGCGTGAGTCCTATAGATGGACCTCTCTGATGTAGCTCAACTCGCTGAAAGAACTGGGTAATGGTCTGCTGGGTACTCACCCGTGGCTGATGTATGGGCTGTAGTGACCGCTCTCGCCTCTCGTATGCTGCTGTGAGAAAGCGTCCCAAGCGTCTCTGGTCTCCCATAGTCATGCACAGCTGGAATGACTCCTCGATCTCGAACTGTGCTCGTAGGTCTAAGTATGTTGGACATCTGATAACAAAATGCTCCTCACTCTCTACCTCTGTCTGGCATACTGGGCACCACCTCTCCTCACAGGGGACTCCCCTGGACAGACCCCTCTCAATCTCAAGCTGATGTGATGAAACCCGGAGCTGCCCAATGACGAATCGTAGGTGGTGGGGAAGGTAGGTCTGCATGTATCTCGGAATCTCGATGAAGCCCGTGCCCGATATATGTAGAAAATGCTCGTGGTAGTAGAGTATTTTCGGTGGCAATGTACCCCTAGGGCTCACCCATGTCCTCTGTATGTATGTATGCCATATCTCCTGACGAATGATCCTATTCCTCTCTTGATGAGAGAGCGAGTAGGTGGGTGCATGAGAGTCGTACTGTAGTGGTGGTAGCCTATCTATGTCAAAGCCATGGTGGGCAAGCCAGTCTCGTGTCTGTGCATACCATGAAGAGGTGTCGCCTGCTAATGCCATATCACGTGATGCCTCGAAAGCACGATAAGCAATGCGTTCTGTATCCATGCTCCGAAGTCTGTGTAATAGGCATATTGTCTGGAATAGTGCCTCAACTAGCATCGGTGGTGCAGCGAGCTTTGCTCTAATGATATCATGTGGTACTGAAGGCTTGCTGCGGATAAGTCTGGCAATCATGAGGATCTGTGGCCTCTCTAATGCTGTCCATATTGATGTAGCTAATCCTGGTCCCCATATGGCTAATCCTGGTCCCCATATGGCTGCCCCATACATGAGCGCTGGCGTAACCAAAGTGTCAAAGAGCCACCCCTTTGTGCACGGCTCCTGAAAATATGCCTGGTGGCAGTGTCTCTCCATCAAAGCTAGTGCTGCGTACCCATGTGTGATGTGGTCACGGGCTGCCTGAGCCATAGAGAAGACCCCTGATGCTGCTGTAAATGTCACCCCCAAGTAAACATATGATTTGACCACCTCGATCGGTCCACCTGCTGCTGTGAACAAACTATGTCTGCGTACCTGTGCTGATGTATGAAAGATCAAGACCTTGGTTTTACCAAGGTTCACAGATAACCCTCTGTGTCTGCAAAAGTCATCTAGGCCGTGTAGATGATGTTGTAGACCTTCTACAGACTCTGAAACCAATACAATATCATCAGCGTATAAAAGAATATGGATAGTGGACCCGTGTACCTCAATGCCATCTCCTCCCCCCTGCTGCTGTATGAAGTCCACTATCTCATCAATGTAGAGACCAAAGAGGGTGGGCGAGAGAGGGCATCCTTGCTTCACCCCGATTGTGCTAGCAAGTGGATCAGATAAGCCCCCTGGACATCTGACTCTATCAGATACTCTCTCGTATAAGGCGTAGATCCCCCATATCATCTCCTCCGGAGCTCCGATGTCAAGTAGTTGTCTGAAGAGTCGATCCCTAGGAACAGTGTCAAATGCTTTGCGGAAGTCCACAAAGCAACAATATAATCAATATAATCTCCTCTTCCTCACCCTGGCCTGGTCGATCAGGCATCTCAGAGTGAAGATGTGGTCAATGGTAGAGTAATCTCGTCTGAAACTTGCCTGTCCTGGAGCCCTAATGCCCTTCCTCTCAGTGAGAGTACTCAACTCTGTCTCTAGTACCGCCCCATATAACTTGGCCAATATAGGGCCAATCATGATCGTCCGGTATGTAGTTGGATCCATAGTATCACCTGACTTATGAATGGGCACTATGGTGTGCTCAGTCCATGAGTCTGGGAACCCTTCAACCAATGCACGGTTGAAGAGATGGGCAATGAGCGGTGCGAGAGTCGTGCCTCCATAGATGAGGTGCTCTGCCTGTAAACCGAAATGATCATGGCCCCTGCCATGCTGCAGTCGGGCAATAGCGCGTCCCACCATAGTGGGTGTGAAGAAGTCAGAGGTAGTAGGATGTGAGCTCTGCGGTCTGGGAATGGAAGGCTGGTCTCGGATCTCGTATAGGCTCCGTGCATAGTTATGCCAAGTGCTCGGGTCTCGGATAGGTGTCTGTTGTCTCCTCTCTCTCAAATGTCGCCATGCCACTACACTATCTCGACTCATGAGCAAATGGTAAATATCCCAATACTGTCTCTCCTCCCAATCTCGCCATTTGCGGCGAGTAAGGCTCTGCATGCGACGATGTGCCTGTGTGTGTAATATCTCCTCTATGCTCTAAAATCCGTAGGTGCTTCCGTAGCTCACGACAATCTGCATCATACCAACGGTTCTGGGGCATGGATCCTGTGCGTGGAGGGTGCATATGTGTGCGGTGTGGGAAGCTACGGAGAGCTGAGTCCTGTAGGATGGTGGTGATATGTGATGTAAGTGTGTCCAAAGGTGAGAATGGATCAAGGGAGAGTAGGCGGGTGTGTAAATGGTGTGCATAAACGTGTGAGAGCTCGTGTGTGAAGTGTATCGTGGTATGTATCTCAGTGGGTGAGGCAGGGTCTAATGGAATCGGAGATGAGAGTGTGAATGTGATAAATGTGTGGTCAGCACCGAGTGGGCATCGTCCAATACTAAGTGAAGGGATGAGTGAAGCTCCAGAGGTAGTACCCAAAATGTAGTCGACTGTGCTCTCACCTCCCCAGTGAGGGAAGCAAGTAAATCCGCCTGAACCTGGCCAACGATTCATCCCGTTATATATAACGAGATAATGGCGGCTGCCTAGCTCGAGTAGATGTCTGCCATAGCCGGTGGTGTCCTGACCCGTATCTGCCGATACTCTGCTGGTGCTAATCTCAACCGGGTCTCTAGCCCTCATGAGATGTGGGTGATCCATGTCGTATGCCTCGCACTGATGCGACTGAGTGCGGCCATTGAAGTCTCCCATAAGGAAGACTTCACCTAGTGTGCTGTAATGTAGTATCTCATCTGAAAGCGCTGTGTATGGTGAGTCTCTATCTCGGATCGGTCCCCCCAGATCCTGTCCTACGTATCGAGATCCACCTACGTATCGAGATCCACCTACGTATCGAGATCCACCTGGTGGGAAGTAGCATATAGCAATGTAAATCGAGCTCCCATGTGCTATCTCCATGCGAACCCACATGTATCGTGCCTCCTCATCTCTACCTATAATATGGATCCGGCTCTGTATCTCCTGTCGAAATACGATGGCCACTCCTCCCGATCCTCTCGCTGTACTCTGTCTCGTCGTGGTCCTGAATGCAGATTCCCAATGAAAACCTGCAATGCGTGGTAGACCTCTCTCTGGGCTCTCGTGTGTCTCTGTGATGCACGCAAAGTCATGTGATGCCAGGATCTCTTCGACTTTGTCTGGTCGCGTCCAGAGTGCCCCGTTGCAGTTCCACACTGCTCCTCTGAGTGGTGTCTCCTCGTGAGTGATGCCTCATAGGCCGCATGGCCCTATTTGATAGGGCCTCCATCTATGAAGACCTTACCATCACGGTAAAAGGCCTTCCTTCCCTCTCGACACGCCTGGAGTATCTGTGGCATGCAAGCGCGTAGGTGTGCCACCTGCATACGCGTGAGGTCCTCGTCCATGTAGAGGGTGCCGCCGAGTAGTCCTCGTAGTACTGATCGATGTCTAAAAAAGGCGGTCCGTGCCTCCTCGGAACTCATCTTGAGGATGAGTGCTCGCAAACGCGATGTATCCCTCCCAACCCTCCATGCGTCTGTGTAGGGCATGCTCTCGTATCCAAGTCGACGGCAAATGTCAGTGGCGTCCTCCTCCGGTGATACCCCTTCGGGTAGGCCTGTAATCCGAATGTGAAGTCTTCGAGTGTGTCGAAGCCTCTCCTCCTCAAGTGTATCCTGGACTCGTGTGAGCTCTTCTTTCTGCACGTCTTCCCTAACTTCCTTCTTAACCCTTTTGTGTACTACTTCCACCCATGACTCTCGAGTAGATTCTACCTCTGTTTTGATTTCCTTCTTTATTTCTTCCTTGAGTATCTCCACGTTGGAGATCTCCTCCTCTTCTTTCATGTGCTCATAAGCTGTCCTCCAATGGTCTCTTTCTTCTGTGAGAGTCTTCACTCGTTCTTCCAGTCCTTTGACTTTATTCATTACTTGTTCTTCGAGTCCTTTGAACTTTTCCATCATCTTTCGTATCTCCATATTGAAGTTGCGGCCTGCTTCCTTTTTGGCCTCTTTGAGAGCTTTAGCGATAAGGTCGTCCACTTCCTTCCGGTCCATGGGAGCCATTTCAAGGTTTAGGATTAGGGCTCAAGTTAGGGTTAGGGTTAAGGTGGGGATTTAAGGTTTTGGCTTGAGCTTAAGGTTACTTTGGGAGGCTTTGGCGACGTAGGGTGGGTTGAGTTTTAACATTTAAGATTAGGGTTATTTTCGGGTTAAGGTTAGGGTTGGGGTGGGGGGTTAGATTAGACATGGTGGTGGTTAGGGTTTATGGAGTTGGGTGATAAGGCATGGCGGGAGCTCGCAGAGTCCTCGTCGGGCAGAGCTTCGGGCAGCAGAGAGGACACTGACGCGCGCGGGAGCTACTTGCTGTACGAGCACGTAGATCTTCGGGCAGACTTCGGGTAGTAACTTGACGCAGAGATTTGGGCAGAGCTTTATGTTGAGCTCGGGCAGAGCTTCACGTAGAGAGGAGCTCGAGCAAAGCTAGGGCAGACGGGCACTAGGGTTTCGAGCAGGCGGGCAGAGGTTTCGGGTAGAGAGAGGAGCTCGGGCAGAGAGAGAGAGAGAGAGAGAGAGACACGTAGAGAAGTAGATGTACACCAAATCTACAAAGAGTCTTCTCACTTATCATTCACCCTTCAATTGATGTGATGCCAACAAATCTTTTAATAAAAATATGGAAGGGATCCTTGATATTCACAAAAACGTCCACAGAAATATTCAAAGATCCCAAAAATTATCTTTTACAAGAAACCAAGTGGAAGTTTTTGGATACTTCCATAAAGTATTCTCGTGAAATAATGATTCCTATTTTTTAAAATACATCTATCATATTCAAGCAGTATCCTTTGTATGAGCCTAGTCAACATGATATGTCAAGAATCTGAGAAAAAGCGAGAAGGAAGAAAGTAGAGAAAGGAGAAAGAGAGAGAGAGAGAGAAGAGAAGAGAGAGAAAAAGAAGAAAGAAAAGAGAGAAGAATAGAGAGAAGAGGGAAAGAAGTGAGAGGAGAGAGAGAGAGAGTAGGAGGAGGAGGAGGAGAAGAAGAAGAAGAGAGAAGGGAGAAAGAAAAGAGAAGTAAGAGAGAGAAGAACGTAGAAGAGTGAAGAGAGAGAAGAAGAAGTGAGAGGAGAGAAAAAGAGAGAGAAGAGGGAAAGAAGAAAGAAGTGAGAGAAGAGAGACAAAGAAGTGAAAGATGAGAGAAAGAGAGAGAAAGAAGATAAAAAAGAGTGAAGAGAGAGAAGAGAGAAAGAGAAGAGAAGTAAGAGAGAGAAGAAGAAGAAGAGGGAGAAGAGAGAAAGAAAAGAGAAGTAAGAGAGAAAAAGAAGTGAAAGAAAAGAGAAGAGAGAGAAGAGGGAAAGAAGAGAAAGAAGTGAGAAAATAGAGAGGAGAGAAACAAGAGAGAAGAGAGAGAAGAGGGAAAGAAGAGAAAGAAGTGAGAGAGAGAGAAGAGAGAAAGAAACGAGAAGCGAGAAAGAGAAGAAGGGGGGGAGGGAGGGGGGAGGGGGGAGGGAGAGAGAGAGAGAGAGAGAGAGAGAGAGAGAGAGAGAGAAAGAAGAGAGAAAGAAAAGATAGGTAGTGGAGAGAAGAAGAAGAAGAGAGAAGAGAGAAGAGAGAGAAAAGAAAGAAGAGAGAAGAGAAGAGAGAGAAAAAGAAGAGAGAAGTGAAGTAATTTCTAATAATGATCTATTATATCCGAACAATACCTACAAGGTGGAGATCCTTCTCGGAGGGAGCATTTCCCTTGGAAGTGGCCATATTCCCCACATCTATGGCACATTATAGGATGGGCGGGTCTTCTAAATGAAGGTTTTCTTTCATTAGAAGATTTTACCTGAGTGGTGGTATATTTGCTTTCCACTTGGAATCTTTGATTTGGTAATAGGGGCTGATTTGAAGGTATACTAGGTGATGCCCAATTCACTTGCATGTCTTTGAGAAAATAGGAATCCCTCGCTTCATGACCTTGTTTTCCACAAAATTGACACACCAACCTCTCGAGACAATCTCGAGAAGAATGTCTCAATTTTTTGCATACAGAACACCAAACATATGTTTTTACCTCTTTTTGAGTTCTAAGTTCCTCCAATTCTTGTTGCAGCTAAGCTAGACTTTCGTCCCTTCCTTGCGAAGCAGCCCTCTCCTCTTGCAAAACGTTTTGTAATTTCATTGCTTCTAACTCTCTTTTTAACTACGTGAGAGGATCAAAAGTAGGCAACTATGAAATTGGATTATTTAGGTTCTAAAGTAGGCAACTATGAAATTGGCCAACTTGAAAAATTGGCAACTTGGAAAATACACACATGGGAAACTCATCACATCCATATTTTTATGGCTCCATGCCCAAAGAAGCTATGCATTAAGAGAAACGACAATAGTTGGGTTTCGGGGGTCAATAGTCCCTTTTGGTTGCGGGCCTATACCTGGAACTATCTCCAAAAGTTTGTAAAAATCCACGATGGTTGTTAGCTTGAACTTCCACAATGCATAGTTTGAAGTTTGAACCATCCACTTTTTTTTTTGTAAACGCAGGTGGATGGATCCGAAGAGTTTGCATTTATTAACTTTTTGCATTTGTGGTTTCACTTTCTCCTAAAGAAGCACCATCAAAACCCATCAATGTATTGCCTGTAGACACCATTAAGCTCTACCTCTACCTTTATTGAACTTGCGTTTGCGTTACAGGACAAATCTTCTTCTGCACTAGTTCTCCGAGCTATTTGAGCTTTGATGGAAGGTCAAAAATTGCGAAAGACACACATGACATTCATAGTGTTGTAACTAGGATCAAGCCCAGAACTAGAGAGAAGATAGAGATATGCAAACCAAATATTTTATTACGAGCACAATACAGAGATGGCATTGTCCACCTGTGGAGTCCACCTATTAGAGCTTAGGTAGTGATCCAAAAGAACACACCAAGAGCTAGTATATATGACCCTCGCTCTATACCATGGAAGCAATCTTCAAATTTTTGGCTAGGGATTCTAAATAACAAGTCTCGGATGCAGAGTAGCTTGCAACTACCTTATAGATACTATCCTTGATTTATGGTGGTGATTCTTCCACACCTAATACATAATTGATCATTATTAGATTCCCTGCACGATGAATGTGTCGTCATGAGTAGAAGGATAGTTGGCTAATATCGGCCGGTGGAATAGGAAATTGATAAGTGGTCCTCATACAACAACGATGCTTAGATCCCCATGATTTGAAGACTGAGACTCCATTTAAGCCAAAAATGACGTTGAACTAGGTGGACAAGAGACAGATCTCAGTCTTCTCGAGACTCAAGTCAATCAAAGGGAGAAGTGTTGGGGATAAAGGCCCCAAGGACTCTTCCATGTGAAAGCTCTCTTCGGTAGCTTTCCAAACATATTTTTGTTATACTTTTTGGACCCCAAATTGGGCAATTATAGGCATTTACATTATTTTTATGACTTTTGATCATTGGCCATGTATGCACATGCCCAAATGACCTAGAAGTCACTTATCAATAAGACTTGGTCCCAAATCTCTAATAACTTGATTGGGACTTTTTCAACTTCAGCTTCTCCATCTTCTTCTCCAAATTTTTGCACAGATTTCTCTCTCTACTTTCTCTCTCCTCATGCAACAACCCACTCCCTTTGCATTTGGAGCAACCGAGCACACCACGACATAGCTCTCAGCGGCCTCTTTCAATTGGTATCAAAGCTTTGAGCTATTCCATCGTGATAAAGTTGCTCCAAGTGCTTTTCTACTCCAGTGTATGTTAAGTTGAAGGCTTTTCTTGCATTTGGGAGAATTTCATCGCAAACACCTTTTTTTCCGCGATAAAAGTCCTTTTTTTTAGTATTGCTTAATCTCGCAGCAAAGCTTAAGCAAATTTTGGGTTTTTTAGAGAGTTTCATCGCGAAGAATCTCTTTTATTGTTCTATTTGTATCCTCATAGGTCATTTTCAGCATCCACATTGCTGATTTTTTCATCTGCATGTCCTTTGTTGCAAAGATTCTCTCTCATTTCAAGTGGAAGGACATGTACAAAGATTGAAGAAGTACATACTTGCTAGAAACTTATTACAGCAGGTCATTTCTCTGATTTTACATATCATATTACTGCAAAAATTAGAGCTTTTGTAAAAACAAGCACCCATTGACTCAGTTTTGCATCTATGTATGCCTTTTGTGGTTGAAAAACAACAAATTTGTTGTTTTTTATGCAATCAAACCTTGTTGGAATTTTCTGAAATTTTTTACAAATGTTTCATAAATTGGTTTTTGCAAGTTTTTGAACAATTTTTGGGCTTAATTTCTCAGCTATAATAGTCTTGTAAGTTAATTGCACAGGATGATTGTCATGGACAAAGGAAACCATCCTAAATCTCAGATTCCATGTGAATCCTATATCTCATGATTGGTTCAGAATTTGAGGAAACCAATGCTTCCATTGCGTCCGGAACGTGCCAAAACCCTAAGATCGACTGTCTTCTTGCTTGATTTTGACATCCAGAGACCATACTTCAAATTGATGACATCATCGATGATATCATCAATTCGTAACCGCCCTTGAACCCCCTTGGAAAACCTATATAAGGAGAGGTTTGCCACATTCATTCTCAGTCTTGCCAAAATGTCAGGGGAGCACTAGATTGTGCTCTCTGACTACAATAGAGAAGATTTCATAAATACATTTCTGATTACAAGAACACCCACGAAGGGAAAACGATACAAGAATACGTGATTGATACAAGATGTCCCACAACCTAGGACTGATAGGTATAAATAACTCGACTAGAGATGATACAGGAGATCCCACAATCCGGGATCGTAAGTATGAAACATCTGGATTACAAGAACTCCCTTCAGGGAGATGAACTAGATACAAGAAAGAACTCGACAGGATCTCGCACTACGAGATTACAAGAGGACAAGACAGAATGTCCAAGGACTAGACTAGACAAGACTGGAGTAAGGAACAAGACAAGACTGGAACTGGAACTTGGAGAGTTGGAGAAGAAGTTAGCCACCTCTTTAGGTGGAAGATACTACCTTTTGTTACCGCCTAAGCAATTCGGCATCCAACCCGTAGGTGCAACGACCCACTTGATCATGAAGAATTTGAAGTCGAGCATGTCCTAGATTCGAGAATATCCCGAGGAAGATTAGAGTACCTTATTCATTGGAAAGGGTATGGCATCAGTAATCGTACTTGGGAACCTGCAGAAAACCTTCAGAAAGCACCAATCAAGGTTCGAGAATTCCATAAGAAAAATCGAATGAAGCCGAGACCAGAGAACATGACCGCTCCTCATGGAACTCGTCGCTTGAGGGGGAGGTGATGTCATGGACAAAGGAAACCATCCTGAATCTCAGATTCCATGTGAATCCTATATCTCATGATTGGTTCAGAATTTGGGGAAACCAATGTTTCCATTGCGTCCAGAACGTTCCAAAACCTTAAGATCGACTGTCTTCTTGCTTGATTCTGACATCCAGAGATCATGCTTTAAATTGATGACATCATCGATGACAGCCTCAATTGGTAACCGCCCTTGGAAAACCTATATAAGGAGGGGTTGGCCACATTCATTCTCAGTCTTTCCAATGCCAATCTTGGGAGCTCAAGGAGTCGTGATCGCCAAGTAAGTACTCTCCAAGTTCCACTTCCAGTCTTGTCTTGTTCCTTGCTCCTTGCTCCAGTCTTGTCTAGTCTAGTTCTTGGACATCCTGTCTTGTCCTCTTGTAATCTCATAGTGCGAGATCTTGTCAAGTTCTTTCTTGTATCTAGTTCATCTCCCTAAAGGGAGTTCTTGTAATCCAGATATCTTGTTTTATACTTACGACCCTGGGTTGTGGGATCTCCTGTATTATCTCTAGTCGAGTTATTCATACCTATCAGTCCCGGGTTATGGGACATCTCGTCTCAATCACATATTCTTGTATCGTTTTTCCTTCGTGGGTGTTCTTGTAATCAGAAGTGTATTTCTGAAATCTTCTCTACTGTAGTCAGAGAGCACAATCTAGTGCTCCCCTAACAACGACATGTGAATTCTACCTTTTTTGGTGAAATTTTGAAGCTCACTGTTTGCAAACATGGCTTCTACCTCCTTTTATGTCAAAAGCTTGTTTAAGATCAAGAGATTTCAAGGTAGTGGTTTTGATTTGTGGAAAGAGAGAATATTGGGCATCCCCTTTCTTAAAGATTGTGAAGGGGCTCTTGAGGAAGACAAGCCTGAAGATATGACAGATGCAGCATGGATGAACCTAAACAAGAAGGCCATCACTTACATCAAGATGGTTGTATCATATGAAATCTTAGTGGCTTTGAAAGGCCTTAGAACTGCTTTGGAGGTATGGGAAAAGTTGAAAGCCACTTATGAAAATACCACGCCTGTAAATCAAGTGCATCGTATGCGTAAGCTAGTGTGTATGCAACCTGATGAGTCAAAAAGTGCGGTTGAGCACTTATCTTCTTTTGCAGATACTCTTTCACAATTACAGGACTCTGTATTACCTGGATTTGATGATAAGCTTAAGGCCATCTTCTTGTTGATGACCTTACCTGATTCAGGGGAAACATTGGTTGTTTCACTTTCGAATGGTCCCAATCTTACCTTTGATGGTGTAAGGGGTTCTATTTTGAATGAGGAAATCACGAGGAAAGCTAGTGGAGAGGGCAATGGTTCAGCCAATGTGGCTAGAGCAAGAACAGAAAAGAAAAGTGGAAATGTACAGAAGAACAAGAGCAAAAGTAAAGGCATGGCTCAAGTGACTTGTTACCAATGTGGTAGTAAAGGTCACAAGAAACCTAATTGTAGATACTACAAAGCTGAACTAGAAAGAAAGAAGAACATAGGTGACAAGAAGAAAAAGGACAACAAGAATGAAGCACATGACATCTCAAAGGACAAGGACAAAGAGAAGGCCAATGTGGCCTCTAGTGTCGTCATTGAGGAGCTATCAAATGCAGAAGATATACTTTGCGCTACTATCGCAGCAGATCATGCCGAAGTCATTGATGCTTCTATTAATATTCATGCACAAGATATGCAGATCACAAAGAGCGATATCATTGATGCCTTCCTTACTATGAATGATGCTTTGTCACAAACATGGATTTTGGACTCAAGTGCATCGTTCCATGTTACTCCTATTAAGGAGTGTTTTACTACCTTTCATGTAGGCAGCCATGGATATGTATATCTTGGAAAAATCCATGCTTGTTCTATTGAAGGTATTGACATAATGCATCTCACAGTGGATGGTACTAATGAGTTGGTTTTGCATGATGTAAGGTATGTACCAAGCATCAAGAAAAGCTTATTGTCTGTTGGGAAAATGCATATGCACCGATTTAGTACCCTCTTTGAGAAGGGGTCATGGAAGCTTATACAAAGAAAGGGACTCTTTATTGCTTGCATGGTAAAGCCTTGCTGGGCAAGTTTATTGCTTTGGCTGAAATCCATTCACATATGGAATTATGGCATAAAAGGCTTGGCCACATGAGCCAAAAAGGCCTTGATAAACTATGTAATTTGGACAAGTTTGATGCTAAAGGCTCGAAACTTGATTTTTGTAATGAATGCCAATATGGTAAGCAAAAGTAAAGAATTCCTTCTACTCTGGTGTCTCTCGTAAGTCTAATGTGCTTGATCCTATTCATTCTGATGTTTGTAGCATGCCCACAAAATCTATGGGGGGTGCTCTTTACTTTGTTTCTTTTGTTGATGACTACTCTAATAAGCTTTGGGTATATTTGTTAAAATCTAAAGATGAAACCTTTGCTACATGAAGAGTGTTCCATATGCATCAGTTTGTGGTTCACTTATGTATGCTATGGTTGCCACTCGACTAGACATTGCTCATGCAGTTGGAGTTGCTAGCATGTTCATGGCTAATCCTAGTAGAGCTCATTGGGAGGCAATCAAATCTATCTTGAGATATTTGAAAGGGACCAAAGGTAAATGCCTATGTTATGGAAAGTGTCCATCCGAGTTAAAAGGATTTTGTGATTCAGACATGGCAGGTGATGTGGACACATGCAAGTCCACAAGTGGCTATGTACACACCCTTGTAGCTCGAGCTATTTCATGGTGCTCTAGACTTCAGAGGATAGTTGCACTATCTACTACAGAGGCTGAATATATTTCAGCCACAAAGGCTTCCAAAGAAGCCATTTGGTTAGCCCGTTTAGCAGTGAGTTTGGGATGCCTGAAAAGGCACCTGTTCTTGGATGCGATAGCCAGAGTATAATATGTTTGGCAAAGAATGCCATGTTTCATGCTCGCACAAAGCATATTGATGTGAGATACCACTTCATCAGAGAGGTATTAGAGGATGGCCTGATCACTTTGATCAAGGTCAATACTTCACAAAATCTTGTAGATGCTCTCACGAAGTGTCTACCCAAGGCACAACATCAACTATCTATACAGATGGTGGGAGTTAGCTTAAAGGAGCCTCCTTGGTCCTTTAAGTGGGATTTTGTTCGGGATAAAGTCCCCAAGGACTCTCCTTTTGTATATTTTGACCCTTCCATGTGAAAGCTCTCTTCGAAAGCTTTCTAGACATAATTTTTGTTATATTTTTTGGACCCAAAATTGGACAGTTATAGGCATTTACATTATTTTTATGACTTTTGGTCATTAGCCATGTGTGAACATGCCCAAATGACCTAAATGTCTCTTATCAATAAAACTTGGTCCCAAATCTCTCATAACTTGATTGGGACTTCTTCAACTTCAGCTTCTCCATCTTCTACAAATTTATGTGCAAGTTTCTCTCTATTTTCTCTCTCCTCACGATGAAGCCCACTCCCTTGGAGTTTGGAGCAACCGAGCACACCACGACGTAGCAATAGATGCATAGAAAGAGAGAGGATAAAAGCAAGAGGGCAAGTAGAATTTGGAAGGGACTTCTCTACTCTTCACCACGATTCGATTCTAGAAGCCATTATTTAGCAGCCAAATCACGAAGGAAACGGGTTTATTGTTGCCATGTGGACATTGTCCAAAGTCTTTGACATGATAATTAGAGCAAAATTGATGCACCATTTGCAAAATATCAATGTACACATAGTCCTCGGTTGGGGATTATAGTTCTACATGAATCACTGCCAGGGTATGTAAAGGGTATTTCTGCTTTTGTCATTCCACTACAAGTGTGAAGATTCATTAATATCTCCTTCTACAATAGATCATTTGACAATTTGTAAAACCTTGCATGCCTAATAGACTGATTAAGCTGTGCCAAATTTCTTGTCGAATTCATAAGTCCCCTATAGGGGTCCCTGCTTGGAAGCCAAGACATAATTTAGCCCTGATTTCACATTCATGGGTAAATATTGGTGACTAAGTAGATTTTTTGCGCACACACATATATATGGAGGGCCGCAAAATATGTTGTAATCATTAAGTGACAGAAGATCGAAATAATACACAATGAGTGTTTGGACTTTAATATCCTATTCAATAAGTTGGTCCAAGATTCTCTCTTTTCTCTCTACCTTGTTTTCATTCTAAGTAATTAAATGGGAAAGTTTCACTTGTAATTCCTTGTATTAAGAGAAAGAGACTTGAGTGATAAACAACCTAGAAAGCCATTGTGCACAGGAGCTGCCGGTTGGTTGGCAGCACTTCAAATTAGTCAAAGACTTACTCCCAAGATTTTGAAGCCATTTGAGACATCATGAAAGGTATGCTTTGAGGCAAAAAAAGAATCTCGAAAGTTGTCTGCATGATTGGCAATGATTTGTCAAATTTGATGTGCTTTTTTGTCTTCTTATGCATGAATTCGGGTAAAAAACACTACATACATAACTTATGAATGATGTGTGAGGCTATTCGAGCATATGTATGGCATATGTGCATTAGAACAAGTTTGTCACTTGTATAATAGCTTTGAAAGGTGCACTTTAATATTGAATATCTATCTTTCCACTACTCCATTCACACAAGGTAAAGGAGTTCATTATCTCAAACCTGGATAAGCATCAAAGCTATGTGAAAGAAACATTTAATGAATATCTGGATGGCAATCATTCCGCCACTCCACTCACAAGGTCAGAATTCATCACCTTGATTCTGCATCACCGTCAAAGGGTGGGGATGGGGTAAAGCCCCCCCCCCCCCCAAAAAAAAAAACAATCTGAACCCACCCTTCAACTGTGTCTGTCCCCTAGCATAGTTTTGTGGCTCTTGAGGGACCTAAGAGAGAAATCATGTCCCATCTAGAACGCTACTTCAAGAACTGAAGTTCCTCAATCCTGATCTGCTCTTTAGATGTGAGCTCTCTACTTGGGAATGTACACCATAATGCAGCATAGAGGACTTATTTGATGGAGCTGACTGACCATCAGCTTCATTCTCCCCAACCTACAAAAATTTCGAGCTTGGATGGCTTGTCAGTGTCAATACACCCAGCAATTCTATTATACCTCCTCTGGGGATCTAGCCTTGAGGCAGCTTCAGGTAGTTTCTCATGACTCACATATGGATCTTTTTCATTCAAAGGACCAAAAAAATAGTGCTAAGTATTCTGTCGTGAAATTTATTGCAAAATCATCAAGAGACTAAGTTTCTGCATGAAACTTTGGATGTGCACAATTATCTACACAAACTGAACATTGGCATTGAAGCATGTCCTTCATACTGTGAAACAACTTGTCTTTATGATAATCACAAACAAATTTTCAGATAAAAATCAAACAAATTCAGGGATCTCTTTATTGACTTCAAATCGAGGGAGGTAAGGAAGGATAAGTGTACAAACCTCTTGTAGGCATCATTAAATTTGAGTTTGTGAGGACAAAATCTCCATTTGATCGATCAAGTGTGAAAACATGGGCCCCCGACCCGATAGAGACACACAACACGGTGGCTGATGAGTACAATGAATATACTGCTGCTACAAGCTTTTCACCCCTCTGAAGGACATTTAGTTCTGCTTTTTCTGCCTCAGGCAAACCATCAGTTTCTTCAAGTCTTCTGTAAATGCCAAAAATGCTTCCAGTTGGAATAGAAGCATCAATGTTACGAGATCCATCAAGAGGATCAAATACAACTACATAGGGTGCTGTGTCATTTAACCAAATTGGCATTTCATCTTCCTCTGAAGCTATCACAGCAGCTTTCCCAGAACACTTGAGGGCAGCCTTGATAATGTCATTCTGCAAAGAACACAACGGAAATTATTGAATGGACAGCTTGGATTAAAGACTCATCTATATATACCAGAATGAATCCAGGTAAACCCCAAATTCACCCTCAAACGGAAATGGAACTATAAGCACGGTAGTCAACCACAAGACTATATAGCATATAAGCTCCACCATGCATACTATTGACTCAATACTATGACATCCCACTAACGTCATCAGTGCCCAATAGTGGGTACATAACTATGAATGAATACATACAAGACTCATCTAAGCTTACCTCAATACAAAATACCTTATGGTAGTTGGCACACTTCACAGTGTTCCTGCCTTCCCTCCTTACAATCTTTGCACACTCAAGTAAGACTCA